>BMAU01017458.1:0-1248099 GCA_019973935.1 Trichonephila clavipes
TAGGCATTGTGATAGGAGTGTTTGTATTTTTTATTTAATGTTATAGAGTATGTTTTCTTACATTGCTTACATTGCTATTTCGTAATATGGATTTGTGTAAAGTTCCCTAGCAAGAACACTCACTCACTAGAAATAAGTAATTCAAATTTAGTTCGGCATTTCCTTTAGTAATTAAAATTGCAGCTCAGAAATATAGTGGTGCTTGATGAAGGGATGTGTCGGTAATCTGTCAGATGTCTCATCGTCATTCCATTAAACTTTTCTCAACGGAAAAGTTCTATAAGAAGGGCGAGACTGTAACGTTGCTTCTCCGAACATCAACATCTAGTCGGCATCTTTTGTTGGATCCGACACCCACACGTGCATATTGCAGGTGCAACGCAACCTTTGACCCCCGAGGAATCTAGCCCGTCGACCGGAAGATGAGGGGAGAGATGCTTTGAACTTGCACGGGAGCGGTAACCAACGGATCCTCCTCTCACAAAATATTGGACTCTAATAATCTAATCTATAATTAAATTTAATAACTTTAATGTATCATTTAGCAAATAATATTCAATAGTTGTGACGTAAATAAATTCCATATTTTAAATTAACCAAGAATACGCTACCGTTATTCTTTCAAACGTTACAATGCAGTGTATTAGATTTGAGACAATGTCATCAAAAATTCAAAAAGAAATGTGTTTTTTAAATGGAGGAGATGTCCTGACTACCTGAAAAAGAAAAAGATCTATTTATTGACGATAACACCTATTAAAATATAGAATATAGAATTCGAACGAGCATTTTCTTCGGCAGGACAATTTGTAACAAAAAAAAAAAAAATAAGCCGTTTTTTTACGATGAAACGCTAGGCGAGTGGTGCTCTCTCTCTCTTTTGAAGCTTTTACAAAACCAAAAGAAATGAAGAAATGTTTTTAAAAGATTTCATTATGTACTATTTTTTATTCTTTTTTAATGACTAATTTTTTTTAAAAATATTTTTCAATAAAATTAATGAAAAAAACATTTTAACAATATTTTCAGTTTTATTATGCAATTTAAACTATGCTAATGAGTAAACATTTTTGGATAAGTAGTCCAATCCTAATACCGGGATTTGGATAATGTAATCCCGAAATTCCGGGATTGAAAATATAAAACGGGATTAAAAACCTTAGTTTCCTCAACATGAGTTGCACAGAGATGGCAGTCCGTCAGCAAATCCAATATATATTATAAATGTGAAAGTTTTGTGAAAATCTTTGTTAGTCTTTCACGCAAAAACTACTGAATGGATTTTTAATGAAACTTTACAGTAATACAGCTTATACATCAGAATAGCACATAGGCTATAATTTATAGCATAGACTATAATTTATAAAGGTTTGGGAAAAGTGTCAAAAATATAACGATATTTGTCAAGTAAGTAGGAAAAATTCTGTCTTCTGCTAGCAATTCTGGCATGCGGTGCAAAAAAAAAAAAAAAAAAAAAAAAACCACGTCTGCATATATCTATCTTTTGTTTGTGAAAAACCTTTTTTTTGTTTTGGCTACGCAAGGTGCTCGCTTCTAATTAATTCCTCTGATATAATGCCTATTTTTTTTTATTTCAGAATCAAACAAGTTTTGAAGGAGAGATTGTTATAAAGCTCTCTTTATTTTAATGTTTTTTTATGATTTTATTATGCACATTTGGTAGTAAGAAATTGATCTTTTTTCCAAATAAATGCTTTTATCAGTTCTGATACTTAAAGTAAATAAGCTTTCTCTTTCACACTGCATCATTTGGACAAATTTTCAAAATTTGTTTGTGGTTAAAAGTTAATTATAACGCTATAATTTTTAATTGAATAGGCCGATATAATTATTTTTACACTTAAAAATGCAATAACTATTGTTCTGTATTTCTTGGAGTGTGAGTGAATATTAATGTTGTACTGTTCAGCTACACGAGGGCTTTTGGCAACGGATCACGTAATTTTGAACCATAGTCAAGTGACGTGGACGACACCTTAGCTGGCGCCCCCTTTTCCTAACTACCACATCACACCAACTTAGAGAAGGAACACTCTACTAATATTTAGCAGGAATATTCTTTGAAATCCACTCTTCCAAAATATATGGCAACACGGGTTCCATGATGGGTATTTTAGTGGAAAAAATAGTTTGTCAAAATTTAAGTGTCTTATGTTTTGTATGTTAATGAAGACCTTAGAAAATGATTTGACTACTTATTTTTTAAGTGAACGGTATATATAATTAATTTTACAGTGGAATACTTTATTTAATTTATTAGCTCTAACGGATTAAATTTCCCAAAGTGGAGTATTTTGTTTATGTATATCCCTTAATTTTCAATGTAGTGATCCAAAAAAAATATTGTATGAAAAAAACTGCAGTAAATCATTATGCGGTGGATAAAGTATTAACGTGCATCGCTCCCCTACAGGGGTGGGTCTTACAAAGCTCTAATAAAGCTCGAGTTAAGAAAGTAGCTAGGCATTTTTCCAACTTGACTCTATCGTTAACATTTCGCTATGTTTTTCATTGGATCGTCATTATAATTTAAGAAACGGCGTTGCTTGCGAATATTACAATTTTAACATAAAATAAATACTACAGAAAGTAATATTAATGTATTATACTTTCAAATAAAAATTATTTACACTATTTTAAGCGTTCATTACACAAAACGTTTAACAATGTGTTACTTTTGCTGAGCAGAGATCAGCTTAGGAAGGTATTTTCAAAAATCAACCCTCAAGAGTGTTACGGGGAGTTATAAATAAAAAAAAATCCTTTTTATCAGCTATTAGACCTACATACTTAAAATTTAACAAAGGTGTTTTATTTCTCTTTTTTTTTGTTACCTGAGTTACACCAAAAGCTTTTTTTGTTTAATTTGCAAATCAGGTAAAATTAACTCATTAAAAACTTCTTTATCCTTCAATCTGTGTTGTTTAATTTTTCAGTTCACCCGTGCGAAGAACGGGTATACCAGCTAGTATAACATAATCGTTAAAATTTTAAAATTTATCCTGTATTGTGGAATGAGATGAGAAATTTCCTAACCTATTCAAAACTCACACAAGAGTCACTCATGACTCATTTGCACTTGTAAAGTCTAAAAGTGGTCTGTATCCTTTCCTATTGAAATTTGCTGCTTACAAGAAAAGTCTCTCTTTTTTCCGGACAAAAGGACATGCTATTTGAAGGGGGGGAAAACTAATTTCTTTCTAATACAAATTAATAATAAAAAAATTTTCCAGATGCTGAAATAGTTCATTTTTTCGAGGTTTTTTATATTCCTTAAATGAGTTCCTGTCATTTTAATCGGGGAAAGAAAAATTCGTTCAATAGGAGTTCATTAAATTGGAATCCAAATGTATGTATAAACATAAATCTTACTCTAGTAATTAAAAAAAACATTTAAAAAGGAGCTTGTTTTTCACACAACACAATGTAAAAATAGAAGTTTCTTTTAATTTCGATACTATTATCCATCCAAAGCTTGGTACTTGTACTTTTTTTTTAAAAAAAAAAAGTACAAGAGAAAAGAAAATTGTAAATTTAGGGTTAGTAAAAGTAAAATAATTCAAAACCTACAAATTCGAAAATAGAAAGAATTTTCGTTTTTAATTGCATTTATTACTTACAATGGCTTAATTTAAACGAAGCGGTCACATCTGTTAAACAAAGCAGGTGAGAAGTTGTTATTTGTAACAAAATTTCCTTGGCGTCAATCTAAGTTACGAGATTCTTATTAGTTTTAAAATTTACTTTTGAAGTGTAAATTTGAATTTTCGAAGTGTAAAGCTCATTTCAACAGGCCTACGACCATTCACGTCTTGAAGAAGAAAATTGAACCCTGTATCAACGAAATACAGACAAATTTATGCAAAATGACCATGGAAAATTTCAGCAAAAGGATAAATATCGGGCCAGTAAAACCGTATACCTTTACCCGATATGCTATACAGTCGAACCTCTATATTGCGAATTTTTCTATACAGCGAACTTTTCCTGGAACCTCGAACATTTCACGATTTTCTTCGTAAAATGACCTCTCTATAGCAAAGTGTATTTTCTATACAACGAACTTTTTCTTTGGTGATTCAAATTTTGTTCTCCCTTTTTTTAAAAGTATTTCTGAAAAAATTTCAAGTTATTCTTTCTGTAACACATTTTATGGGGGTCAATAAATCTTGAACTGGTTTTTATTAGATCCTAACTCGCCGAGAACAATAGAGTTCTGGACGTTTCATCCAAGAAGTGCAATCTTTAATCCCTCATTGCCCAATTCAGTAGAAACATCTTCGATATCCTCTTTCACCCTCAGTGGAGTTGTTCCATGTCCCCGTGTTCTAATTATAAAATAGTGTATGTTTAATATTACTTGTATGCTTTAAATTATAAAATGTCCTTAAAATTCGTTAATTTTAGTATAAAATTATTTTTTTAATATTGAAAATACAGTAAATTCTCTCTTCGACATTCTTTTTTTTTGCAGTTTTTCTTTCTTTCTTTTTTGATGGGTAAGATATATAACATTAACATATATTAATTTTAAAAAAAGGTGTGAATAATTACTTTTTTTAATATGTAGTGTTTATGAATTTAAAAATTGTTTTATGTGGTTTATAAAGTATATTAAAAGATGAACGAACGAATAACGTATATAACGAATTTTCCACATAACGAACCTTTTTCCGGGATTTAGCGACTTCGTTATGTAGAGGTCCGACTGTATATATATAGTCTATAATCCTATATAGTATATTTTATGAATCAATAAAAAAATTTGCAATTTTTCATTATAAACGTGTGTATTTCAAGAAAATTACTTCTTGCGTGAATTTTGGGACACCCTATATATATACAGATCAATTAAATGTTACAATTATTTCGCGGATTGCAATATAAATGCGCTATTACTTACCAAAAAAACAAAAGGATTTCAGCCCGTACTTTCTGCTTTTTTCATTACAGTATGCGCATTGTCTCAGCTGCTGGACTTCTTTTTGCATAAAACTATTCCACTCATGAGAGCTTAAAATCTCTGCGTCGTTGTCATAGATGAAATCGTGAACAGATTTCCTTAGATCATCATCCGCATGCTTGTCTGAGAGACGCAAAATTTTGCCAATATTAGCCACACACAAACCGGCCTTCAAGGCAGTGGAACATAATCGTTTGAGGGCCGCAACGTCGTACTTGTCCGCAGCTATGTAAAATTTGGAAGCTGTATCCCAATCAAGATTATCAGTGGTGTCTGTGTACATGAAGTTTAACATATGGCGCACAGTGTTCACTTCCAAATCGTGAATTTCCATTAATTGGTTCACGGTTTCTTTCATTTCGGTGGTCAGCATCGCTTTGAAAACAGGAGATCTGACACACAGTACCGCTTTGTGGGCTCGTAAATTCTCCTTGTCTACACTCAGAGTAAAATCGCAGAGTGTTTCTTTTTGAAACAAGGACAAGATATCATTTCTTAGGGAATCTGGAAATTCCCCATTGACCGAAGATGAACTGGTGGCATTGCATTGCTGAACTGGGGAAGGTTTTTCTACATTATCAGTTGGATTTACTGGTAAATCAAGACCAGTTTTCGATGATGTCGTACATTTAATGTACTCCTCACTATTATTTATCTGGGATAAATGTTCTTTAGCCCTTCGCATCATTAAATTCGTGGTACGAACCGAAGGAGGCCCATAAATCGTTTCTTCGATTCCATTGTATTCAACTCCGCCTGAAGATGAGCACTCGCATTGTAATGTCAACTCGTCATTTGGAAGGATAAGGTCCTTCCGCTCCATTAGCTTAAATTTTTCTATGAGCGTAAGAATATTCCCTTCTTCTCGATTACTTGAGAAAACATAATCATCTTCAATAGAATGTACTGTGGCTCCCACACAATCCAGAACAGATATCTTGTACCTGACTGTACAAGTATTTCTGTCTGAAAAATTAACGATATAAACTCGGATTTCATCATCATCGTCCTTTGCTATGAAAAGCTTTATCATGAATAGAGGAGTGTTTTTTGTAGGAGATTTAACAGCATATTTTCACTTTTGATTTAGCGAAAATGAGCTGAAGTTCCTGATTATCCAAATAAACGAACTTCGATGAGATGCTATTTTAGTTAATAAAATGCACTGTTGAGCGTCCATGGGTACAAAATTATTTTTCCACATACGACAACGTATAGTCAATATATCATGAGGCAAAAACGATTTATCATCTGTTGACAGTTTCTCATAAATTACGAATTGTTCAAATCCAAAAGGACAATCACTCTTGAACCAATGCCTACTGATTTGGTCACTATATTGAAATGTGCCATCAGTAGAAAGTAAAGATATTTCAAATCCTATAGCAATGCCTGCTGGACTATAATCGGATGAAACTTTTTGCAGAAAAATACCAATGTAATTTTCATCAAAATCATCTAATTCCAATTTCAAATTCCATAAAGTTCCTTTTAAGGAATCTATTTTGACTACAGGGCAGTAAAGATCCAGATTTGAGTTGTAGCAGCTAAAACTGAAATTTTTAATCTTCCAAATAATTGTAAACACTGGATCTGTTTCATCCCACATATTTAAAACAAAGTATCTTACTCCAGGTAATTTCAATAGCTTCTTCCTTTTCCACTTCGAAACATTGTACTGAAAATTCCAAAAAAAAAACCTTGGAACAAAAGGTATCAAATGCTTTTTATTTTAGATGGGTGAGAAGTCTCAATTATTCTTATCGAGAATTTTTATCGACAGAACCCTGGTACCTATATGAAACGAAACATGATTATCATAATTTGAAACAGTAACTTTTCAGCACAGGTATTATCTTTTGGGAGTTTTTAAAATAATAAGTATTGTTCAGAACAAAAATGGGAGATATATTATTTTGAATAAAAATCACAAACCAAGAAAAATTTGTTCATTGTTTTGAGGTTGATAGTGTTATGTATATAATATGAAGAAAAGGAAACTGCACACACTGAAAGAAGAATGACTTGGATTTATTTATACTATTTGTTGGTAAATTTATTCTTAAAAAACACAATTCATTCTTATTAGTAGTACATGACGGAAGAGGGGGCGGAGGTAAGAAAATATAAGAAAACCATATACTACACTAGATATTTGAGACTTTAGCATTAAATCACCCAAAATTATGAATCAAAAACATTTGCGAAAAACAATCTGAGCTTCAGAGCCTTAGAAAAACAATCGAGCTTTAAAAAACAATCTGATTTGTTTTAAAAATGTTTATATTTATTAGAATTTATGAGAATGTTGGAGATCTCCCATCTGACATGTTGCCAAATTTGCAACATGTCAGAAGGAGAAAGAAAATATAAATTAATCAAATTTCTAGAACCGTTAAATACAGAATATTAACAGACAAATAATAAAAAAAAGACAAGACTAAATTACATGAACTTATTGAAAATGGAATACAAAATTCGAAATTTTTTTTTGGAAGAGAATAGCTTATGATGTTTATAGATAGTTTAAAAGAAGTTTTAACAATGTTAAGTAATAAGAAATCAAAATAAGTTAGACTATATTATCTCCATTTAGAACAACGCAAAAGATTTTCATAAGAAAAAAAAAGAAAAAGGTAAAATATTAACAAAAACTAAATTATACACTTGTGACGAATCTGTACGGAACCTTTCCACTTATCTTCTTAGGCGTCTTTTTGGGGAATATAAATTCGCGTTTATTTCCAATCAACTCCAAAAAGATGAACGGGATATGCAAAATAGATACGGTGTTTAAGTCGAGCATTGTAAGCTAGCAAGGTAGATGATGGAAGGCTATTGAGCCAGCAACTTTAAACGCATTTTTAGAAGATTCAAGGAGATTAGATTCGTGAAGACGTCGTGCTGCTAGACGTACCAGAAAGCTGATATAAGCCAGCGGTAAATATAATTTACGTACGCTTAAAATAAGCGTCAGTTTAAGCGACTTAGTTAAAGTTCATGAAAGTTAAGAATTCGAGTACGTGTATTTCTTGGATCTTCTATTTCGGTAGACCTTACTTGATCTTGAGCTTGATTATTAATTAATTGCATTATTAGTAATTTAATTTAATATAAAGGTAAATCCCTTTAAGTGACGTAACATAATAGTATTATATGTTATCAGAGATTTTTTTGAGAAAATTATAATAATAAATAAATATTATTATTATTCAAAATGGATCTTAGTGGTTCTTTGCCTCAAATTAAATTTGGTGTTCAAGGTGAGACCCAGGGGGGTCTCCACACACATCAGTGTTTATAAATTTAAGAAGTACAACTTCTGACAATAAAGTTCAGTTAATGAAGTCAAAACTGCCGATCTAGCAACACTGGCGAAACAAAACGCTACACATGCACAGCAGCAGGTGTTGACCATCGACCCCTACCATTGTTCAGTTGAGATTCATTTGTGTTCCGTGTAAGGCTTGCTTCACAAAGTGCTTGTTTAGTACGTTGGTTCTTAACTAAGAACAGAAAAATAAACGAACAAAAGATCAATTTAAAGTTTTGTTTTAAGATTGGCGAGGAACTAAAAGAAACTTATGCGATGCTGGTACGTGTTATGAAGATCAAACAATGTCCATGAAGTGTGTGTACAAGTGGTTTGCCAGTTTTCGAAAAGCAGGGAAAGTGTTTCTGACTATTTTCGTAGCGGAAGACTTGCAACCTCCGTCGGTGACGAAAACATTGAGAAAAAGTGAGGAAATTAATCATCAAAAATCGTCAATTAACTGTGCGCGTAATAGCTGATGAACTGCAGATTAATCGTGAATTGGTGTGATTAATCGTTACTCAGAATTTAGGGATGAAAAAAGTGTAGTATCGATATTGACAATATTCCTAACATCCAACGAAACGTGACGTGGCTTTTGAACTCCATTCCAAAAAAACACTTCTTGCAAAGTTTCCAGGACATGTACAGTAGGACCTGTTTTCGTTCGGTCCTTTTTTATGCGATTTTATTTTTGTGCGACCGCATAAAAAAATTCTGCAGTATTTCGACGAAATTGCTTCTTATATTTAAGAATTAATGAAATTTTCGAGTGTTTTTTCGTGCGGTTATTTTTAAGTGGTTTTTATCAACCACACAAAAACAGGTTCAACTGTGGTGTATGTTAGCAATAGCGACGAATTTAGCGGACTGTAAACAGTTGTGGTCTAAGACTAAAGGGTTTCGGTTTCGAATTGCTGTCTGTTGAAAGAAGTTGATTCAATGATAAGTCCAAGTTCAATTTGATATAACTGGATATATTTCAATGCTGAAGAACATTTCACTATATGATTAGAATAGTTCACATGTAATAATGTACGTAGTTCACAAGTATTAGCATTTCGACACAAGAATACTTCACAATAGAATGTTTCACTAAAACGAGTGTTTGCATCTTAAGAAAGATACATGCACTGACTGTTGCCACAAGACTACTTCTAAATAGAAGTGTCTCATTGCAACAGCACTACCTAACGGCTTTTACTATTCAACACAGAGGTTCCCAAACTTGTTTGTCTCATAGACCCTTTGCCATGGCTTTCGATTTCGGGTAGACCCCTGCTTACCTAATACAGAATTTTTGCAAATTTATCAACTTGTATGTCTTTTTGACACAGCTAGTACTACTACTTACATTAAAAGAATTAAATAGTAGTGAAGTAAAAGTAGTGAGGTATAGCGTTTAAAATTCAAGAAGCACGTGTTATAATGAATTAAATTAAAATTAAATTAATACATAAAACAATGAACAGCAAACAAATGCTTTTAATGAGATGGATGAATCTGGTACTTCAATAAAAAATGTTCAATATCAATCTAGAGAGGTTTAACCCTTTAGTTTTTGTCCTGTTTTCTTTCTTTTGAGATTGGCAAACTCACTGAAAGTCCCTCTCACTAGAAAAAGCAAGTAAAAACTTTTCACGATATTCCATAATTCGGGACAAATAACAGGTATGTCTTTTTACAGCCAAAATTGCTGTTTCTAAACTTTATTTTAAGATCTTTGTTAGGGCCTATTTTCATCAATTCCTACTGTAATAAGACATTTTTTTTTCAATTTGACTACATGAATTTAATGTCTATTGTGATATTACCATAGCCAAAGCATTCTCAAACCTAGTTTCAAAATCTAAATAAAGGGCATTTAAATGTTGAACGTAGGTTAGATTGACTGTGACAGATTATCACAGACGATTTGAAAAAATTTGTGATGTTCCGATGTACTTCTTTAGATTAATTCTGGAAAGAAATGCTGAAATGGTCCTTGTCTTAGTAAAATTTATGCTGCCACCTAGTGACCACGAATTAACCTCGCCAAATTTAGTAAATAAATCAGTTAAATTAGTAAAATCTCTGGTTTCCACAAGGTTACATTTTTTTAAAGATTAAAGTCACAACCGGATTTAATGAGAGTCACTATCATAGACCCCCATATGCACCTCATGGACCCCCAAATTATTTTTTCACTGCCGTGGACTCCTTGCAGGTTGTCATAGACCCCTAGGGGTCTATATAGACCACATTGGGAATCACTGGTAAAGCAGATCTCGGTGGTGGATAGTTATGGGAGGTGACTATTTCGAATTACAGTAATGTAACCTTCGCTAACATTTCATTTACGTTAATGTTACAGGACTATTCACCGAACTTCATTGTCAGAGGTTGTATAATGTTAATTTTATTAATTGGCTTAACGATTTATGGATTATTTTAAGGTATCCGACTACGTTCTGAACCGTGATTTTGCAAAAGCGTATAAATGGATAATATTTATGATATTTAGTGTCACTTAGATTAGAAAATGCATATAAAATTGTTTTAATAATTGTATTACAATAAAAAATTATTTAAGTACAATATTTTGACAAAAAATGAACACAGAGTGACCCATTTTCAAAATATTCTCCTTTTGCGAAAAATGCTTCTATTATAATAATATTTTGCCTGCATATAGCTCAGATTTCAGTACAGAGGCCCAACTAGAATTTTTGAAATATATAACTTAGAAGTGGGTTTACCCATGTGTTTTACAACAACAGAGGGGAAAAATTTTAAGAAAAAAACCGCCGATAATTATTTCAATGGGTGGTAACTCTTAAAATAATGTGAAGTTTTCCAAAACCACATAGTTGAGCCTCTGTACAGAGGTCTGAGCTATATACAGGCAAAATATTATTATAATAGAAGCATTTTTTTACAAAAGGAGAATATTTTGTAAAAAGGTTATTTTAAGTTAATTTTTTGCCGAAATATTGTATTCAAATGATTTTTTTTTTGCCACAAGGGCCTTAAAACAATTACATATATATATTTTAATCTGAGTGATACCAAATATCATGAAAATTATCCATTTATGCGCTTTTTTAAAATCACGGTTCCGAAAGTAGTTGGATACCTAAAACGACAAAAACTAAGCATTAATTCATATGTTATAACTTAATTTCATATATTCTGAAGAGAAATTAATCCATTTACAAATGGGGAAACAATTTCTCATTTGGATTTTATACAATTAGGGATGAATTTTAAGAGATTTATTTTTTTAAAAAATATTCTTAGATTATACAATCCATTAATAAGTTATAAAATAATTTTAATTTGGGAATTTGTGAAATAAATGAAGGTTCTAATATTATAATCCAAATGCATGGAAATCTCATATATGACAACATATTTATAATAATTATATTCTTGATGAATAATTCAATTAAAATAAAGCTATTAAAAAGACAAAAATACACTGTTAACTATAATTATAAGACTACTCATTTAAAAACAAACCAAATGAAAATGTGAAAAATATTATGTAATACTGGTTGTTTTATTTTAACATTTATTTAATTGCATAACATTAAAAATTTAAGTAAAATTTTTTTGAATTTTTAAAAAAAATTCAATTATGCATATTGGTGCACTTTAAAAAAAAGCTACCACCCATCCGGTACAGCGATTAAGTGACACTGACTGCTGTGCCGTTGGGACTAGGTTCGAATCCTGGAGAAGGCATATATATTTAGAAATGTATAGTGCCTTTACGGCATGGAGATACTCTAAAGAGCCGTCGAGTCGCAAGTCCCTTCGTGAGGTGGATGGAAAGGGAGAGAGGTAGAGGACCACACTCCAAAGGTGTTCTCCCTCTAAATTAGGGTGGAACCGAACCAAATCGTACCATCACCCATATGGTGCTCAAAGCTACGGCCAACAACAAGCGCTAGCCCTTTGTCGCGATGCATTTCGCGGGACTCGTTCTGACTCCATCAAACAGGTTGTTGTTGATGACGTGTGTTTTTTATCCTGGGAAGATATGAAATACAAGTGAAGAAGAACATAAAGCATACAATACAACAGAAGAATATACACATTTATTACAGATGATGATCCCAGCATTCGCCTTTATTTTAAGCGGGAGGGGGAGAAATCTGTTAAATTACAAAATTCGTTGAATAAAGGTTCGGTTAAGTCGGGGTCAGACTGTGTTTTCAATTGTATGTTTTTCACCTACTTTCTATTTAAATCTTCATACCTATTCCATTATTAAAGAAATAATTCCAATGTTTTTTATCATCTTTAAGAGAAGGATCTTAGGATGATAAGGAGGGAAAATACTTGCAATTTATCCCCAATTCGTGGAAAGAGAATTCATGCTTTCCGCACTGTTTGCATATTCATAACTTTTTGTATTCTTACAATCCTGTATTTTTTCGGCGAGAAAAACCATTACTAAACTTTTGATAATTTAAGAATGTAACCCCCGTAGTTTAAACTCTTCTCATATGAACAGTAGAAAGACTATCGCGCCCTCTAGCGGCTAGAACAATCTTCAGTAATGGCAAGCTTTCGGAACTGTAAGGACGTACGAGCATGCGCTCGCTCCGACCCCTTTCAATTCTATTGTAACTGTTAGTTCTCTAGTTATGTATGTAAATGTTTGTTTTGTCTAATAAACGTGTTTAATTAACTAGTGGACTTAATTAAGAACCCCTTCCCCGCGTGTCCCTTTTTATTACATTGGGTCACACCCTTATGATTTGGCGCCCAACGTGGGGCCTATAGTTAAAGAGGCTTGGCTGTTGCTCGCTATTAATTTTCAGGTTAACCGCTATTGTTCCGTTCTCACCTGTAGAATGAGCAAGTTTAACAAAAATCGTTGGATTTATCTTCACCTGAAGAACAAGTAAAGTTTTTACTTTGAATTTTCTTTAAGTATTATACCTTATATAATACTAAATTAATCATTGCATGCCCAAATGCAAATCGGATTTAATATCCTAAAGAATTGTGTAAGTTTTAATTTCTTAAAAATTGACTTCATTGTTCTGACATAGAGAACATTCTTTACTGATTTAAAATTAGAACGTCCTGTTCGAATTAAATTAAGAAATCTTTTTTTCTTATTTCAAGAAATGTAATTGTGTAATTTGCTAAACAGCATAATATACAGTTAAATTATATTCAATGTGTTTTTTAAAATATACTTCCTGTATTGTTTAAACTAATAAGTATAACGTTGTTTACTTAAAATCTTAAGTGAGAACACAAAACCAAATATATATGTATTTATGTGTGTTATTTTCTTTGAATGATTACAATTCTTGTTCGAAAGCATTTAAGCTGGAAAATTTTTGTATTGTTATATGCTATTTTCAAAAAAAAATATTCATTTATGTGTATAATTTTAAGTGTAAAATGTGCATTATATGTTGAAAGATTTGTTTCAGTTAAATAATGTATTTAGTGGTTTAAAAGAAAAAAGAATATATATTTCTCCATTTTCTCTTCTTGCTAGTATTAATTTTTAAGCTATGATTCATTTATGAAACTGATGAGATATTTTATGCTGCGTTAGCGAGAATAAATTTAAACAGGGAGAAATAGACATTTCAAGGTTATTTATAACTCTGAGTTCTAATAACTTTTCATTTTGAATACTAATAGGAAATTTTGTTTCGGCTAAGTAGAACTTTTATTTATGAGAACGTATATGATTCTTTTTACTTGTGGTATGATATATTTCAAATGTGTTTTCAGATCATTTTGATGATTTTTTTTAACTATATAAGTTTGATAGTAATTTTACTTTGATTGTGTATTGAACTTGAAAATAACGAAAATATATTTTTTTTTTTCATTTTTGTGAAATGTACATTAATTGATGAAAGATTTATTCATTATTTCACTGGATTGCATAATATTTTTTTTAAAAGAAGAGAATTGATCATATATTAATTTCCTCTTCTGTACGCGTATGACTCATGAAAATACGATTTTAACCATTGCTGAGTAAGGGATAAAAAAGTGAGTGATTGCTCAAGGCCATAAGCTGAAGTGTGCATTTTTTTATTATTAGAATAAAGTGTAATAACGTATTTTTTTTTCTTCTTTTGAATACGTTAAGGAATATTATGTCTGCCGAGTAGAACTTGTATTTATGAGTATATATATATTTTTTTGAAGTATCTGATATGTCAAATATGATTACTAATGATTTTTATTTTTGGCTAAATGTTGTTTGATAGTATTTTTATTTAGATTTTTTGAGTTATAAGTGATATCTAAGAGAATATTTTTTTTTTTTCATTTTTGTGATTCATGAAAAATTTTTTTTCAAATTGCATATTGTCAGAAATTGAGATATTACTTTTATGTGGTATATATAATACTGTATTATTATTTCATTAATAACATTTTGTTAAATTAAATTTAAAGTTCAAAGAATATAAATTTGTAATTAATTTGAAGTGACATTTCACAATGGCCTATTTAGCAAAAGGTCGCAGGCAGGACCTCCTTGAATTGGCGGAAACGCTAGACATATCAATACCAGACAATTTCAAAGTTCTTGACATAAAAGACGCAATCTTAAAAAGTGAAGGGTATGATGCAGAATTTACGTGTGAATGCTTACATCGCATTATTAGTGATAGAAAAGAGCTCGAATTGCGGGCTGAAAGAGAAAAAGAAAACCAAAGACAATTTGAATTGCAAAAACTCCAATGTAATTCTACAACTTCAGACTCCAATATGCCAAAGTTAGAACTCCATAAGCTATTACCTATTTTTGATCCAAAGACAACTGATGTTACAATTTTTCTAGACCTATTCGAAAGGCAGTTAACATTTTTAAAAGTACCAGTTCCTCAGTGGGTGGTATACTTTGTTGGTCTTTTACCAACTGAAGTTTCAAATTTAATCACTAAAGAAACTTTTGCCGATGCTCAAGACTACTATAAAGTCAAACAAATTCTTCTAAAACGCTTTAAATTAAGTGCAGAAAAATTTCGGCAGATGTTTTCCCGACACACTAAAGATCCTGTGAAAACCTGGCGTGACTTCTACTTTGACTTGCAAACATATTTTGATGGGTGGCTGAAAGAATCAAAAGTTACGACGCTTGAAGAATTGAAAGATTTGATTGTGGCGGACCAAATAAAAAAGAAGACCCCTCAAGATTACAAAGATCACTTTTTGGACCAGTGGTGTAATTGGAACTATCCTCTACAACTAGTGGATAAGCTAGATTCGTATGAAGAAGTTAAAAGCATGAGAAATAGAAACAATATAAACTTTAGCAGGAAACAAAAAGAAATGAATTCCAGTCCCTGGAGAAGTAACTACACACAAAATCCTAAGTTGTCGTATGAACATTCTCTGTCTGGTTTCCTCAGTCAAAGTAGGCGGGAAACCGGGATTCCCAGTAACAGTAGGCGGAATCCCATTTCCAAAGACAGAATACCTGAAAAGAAAATCGTTGATACAAAAGAAGACAGAACTCCTATATCTTGCTATGGATGTGGTGCTCCTGGAATCATTCGATCAAGATGCCACACTTGCAACCCAGTTCGACAAAAAGATGATGCCTTGTCATCAAGTCTGAATCAATCAAACTTTTATAGTTTTTCTAGTGAAAGTAATCCCATTAGTATAATCCAAATTTCCATTTGTAATACAGAAGCAGCAGTTTGTGCTGATACTGGTGCTACACATTCAGTGGCTGGTGAAGAATTATACCATTTACTTAAACAAAAAGGATTGAATTTTGAAGAGAAAACCACGCAGATGACTCTTGCTGACGGTCGTACTCAAACCACAGAAATACTGACAACTTCTGTAGACATTAGTATTCAAGGAAAAGTCATTCCCACGGAACTTTTAATTTTGAAAAATGCTAGAGGTAACAGAACCCTTCTAGGCATAGACTTTTTAACAGCTGCAGGGATCGTCTTAGATCTCCAAAGAAAACAATGGTACTTCACTGAAACGTCTCACAGAAAATATAATTTTGTGAAAGCGCCTCCTAATATCAATGCTCTGCTCACTGTTGACCCTGAACCACATCTTTGTCAACTTCGGAAAAATGAAGGTACTCACCTTTCACTTCCACAACGGGAAGAAATAAATTCACTATTGGAAAAGTATGAAGAATGCTTTCAACCAGGGGGAGAGCCTACACCATTTATTGAACATCATATAAATACAAGAAACCATCTTCCAGTTGCGGTGCCACCTTATAGGATGAATCCTTCCAAGAAGGAAATATTAAAAAACAAGAAATCGATAGACTTCTCTCAGAAGGCACAATTGAAGAATGTGAATCCCCGTATGCTTCCCCAGTGGTACTTATACCAAAACCAAATGGAACATTTCGCCTCTGTATTGATTACAAGAAATTGAATGAAATTACAGTCGCAGAGACTTATCCTCTTCCTAGAATGGATGACTTGTTACATCAAGCAAAACTCACTCCTTTCATGTCTACACTTGATCTGCGAGCAGGATACCATCAAGTTAAAGTGCATGTTGAAGATCAAGACAAGACAGCATTTGTATGTCCTTTTGGCACTTACCGTTTCTTACGAATGCCATATGGTTTGCGCAACGCACCTGCTACGTTTCAAAGACTGATGAACCGTTTTTGTAATGGTCTGTAAGACATTCTAGCACTACCTTATCTAGATGATATAATTGTTTTGTCAGAAACTTTTGAAAAACACATGTTTGATCTTAAAACTATTTTTGAAAGACTCTTACATTTCAAACTTAAAGCAAATAGAGAAAAATGCCATTTTGCCTCTTCTCGAGTTAAATATCTTGGATTTTGGATTACACAAAAAGGAATAGAAGTTGATCCAGAAAAAGTTGCGTCTATACTGGATATTCCACCCCCTAAAAACGTCAAAGAACTATAATCTTTTCTGCAAACTTGTTCGTGGTTTCGAAGATATATTCAAGATTTTGCGAAGATTTCACGTCCACTAAGTTATCTTACAAAGAAGAAAGTTAAGTGGCAGTGGGGATTTGACCAACAAAATGCATTTCAAACCCTTAAAAACAGTCTTACAACACCTCCTGTGTTAAAGCAAGCAGATGGTACTAAGCCATATATTATTCGAACAGATGCTAGCAATTATGCCCTTGGAGCAGTTTTACTTCAAGGAGAAGGATCTGATGAACATCCTATAGAATACGCTAGTCGACTGCTGCTAACCCCAGCAGAACGCAATTATTCCACCACAGAGAGGGAGGCTCTTGCTGTGGTATGGGCTTTGAAGAAATTTTGTGGTTATATTGAAGGAATGGAAATAACCGTGGCCTCCGACCACCAACCTCTGAAATGGCTTCTAAACCTCAAATCTCCAACCGGACGACTTGCAAGATGGGCACTTGAAATCCAGTCTTTCAACTTGAAAGTACAGTATATTCCTGGTAAAGCAAATGTCGTTGCAGACATGTTATCTCGCCCAGTTACTCAAGAAGAAGAATCCTTTTGCGAAGAAAATAATATCACGATAGCTGATATGCCTACACGAAGTTGTAAGGACATGCGTGAGGCGCAGCTTAAAGATGATAATTTAAAGAAAATCATCGACAGTTTTGAATCCCCTCTAAAAACTGAAGAATATGCAAACTGGACTGAACGTGGATTTTTGATGAATCAAGGTGTTTTGTATCGTTATGTTCCTGATGCTGATTCTGCAGAAGCTCAGTTAGTCATTCCAACTGCTGAACGTGAATTGATAATGGAAAGACATCATAATGATCCGATGGCTGGACATTATGGAGAAGAGGGAACATTCCAGAAAATCGCCAGACGATATTATTGGACAGGCATGAGAAAGTACATATCCGATTATATTAAGAAATGTCCAGAATGTGCTCGTTTTAAGGCTACAAACCAAAAACCTGCCGGTTTGCTTAGAACTCCAGTCTATTCACAGAGATTTGAAGTCATTGCTATTGATTTATTTGGGCCATTGCCTCAAACTGACACAGGTAAACAATGGATATTCATTGTCGAGGATTGTGCCACGAAGTGGGTTGAGTTATTTGCCCTTTCTCAAGCCAGTGCTCGTCAATGTGCAACAACTCTGATAGAAGAAGTTTTCATGCGTCATGGCATACCAAGACGAATTATCAGTGACAATGGAACGCAGTTTGTCAGTGCTGTTCTTCAACAGATTTGCTTTACTTTAAATATAAGTCAAAACTTAATACCAGTTTATTCACCACAATCTAATCCAGTAGAGCGAAAAACAGAGACCTTAAACCCCGACTTGCAATACTTGTTAGAGACGATCATTCTAGTTGGTATTCCAAACTCCCAGACATACGTTTTGCCATGAATACAACTGTCTGTGATACTACAGGTCACACTCCTGCTTACCTACTATTCGGGAGAGAGCTACGTGCTGTAGACGATGTGGTGCAAGATTTCAAAAGCGTCGTTCACAATGACAATTTTGTTGCCGAAATAACACCTTATTTAAAACGATTTGCAACTATTACTGAAGACATACGAGAAAGAATAGAAACAAAGCAAGATCAACGAAAAAAGCAATATGATAAAAATCGCCGTCCAGTCTATTATTCTCCTGGAGATAACGTTTGGGTTACTTTTTACATCCCATCAGTAGTGCAAAGAACAAGAAAACTTCCAAGTTCATGCCAAAGCGTGACGGTCCATATCTAATTCTCACCCAAAGTCTTTATGTTATCGGTAGCTCACCGACTTCTTATGTTATCGCAAGTCTTGCCAATCCATCTGAACCGATTGCTACTTACCATACTTCTGCTTTAACACCTGTTAAAGACATAAACACTTCTCCGGTAGCTCCACTTCGGAAAAAGAGGCCGACCACGAAAAGTTACATCCACATCACAAAATAAACATGTTCCAAGCCCGTCGACTGCTACAACAGCAGTTTCCAACAGAACCATCCATCCCTCAACAAGAGCTACTACTACAACAGCTAATTATGTCTCCCTCGCCGGGACGTCGTCGGATCCATAGTGTCTCCCTGGTAAATGCGGGGAGATTGTAACCCCGTAGTTTAAACTCTTCTCATATGAACAGTGCCAAGCCTCTCAATATAAAGAAAGACTATCGCGCCCTCTAGCGGCTAGAACAATCTTCAGTAATGGCCAAGCTTCGGAACTGTAAGGACGTACGAGTATGCGCTCCGACCCCTTTCAATTCTATTGTAACGGTTAGTTCTCTAGTTATGTATGTAAATGTTTGTAAATGTTTGTTTTGTCTAATAAACGTGTTTAATTAACTAGTGGACTTAATTAAGAACCCCTTCCCCACGTGTCCCTTTATTACATTGGGTCACACCCCTTATAAGAATCATATCTTTTCACTGAAGATGTTCCAACGATACAAAAACAATCATTCAAACGCTGAATTAAAAGATTCAAATGCATAAAAGAATTGGAAAATCTTTTAATATTTTCAACATTTATAAGATAATTCCTGTTCAATAATATCTGAGAGAATATGTTACATCAAAAGAACTAGTTATAAGTCGCATCCAAAAGAAAAAAAATAAATTATAGTTTTAGGTTTCAAAAAACTTATATATATATATATATATATATATATATATATATATATATATATATATATATATATATATATATATATATATATATATATATATATATATATATGCCAATAGACTCACGCACGCTTTTATAGTAAATCGAACTAAAAAGTAAAAAAAAAAAAATTTCTTAATATAAGAATAAAATGATTAACGAGAAAATTAATGTCATTGGCATAAAAGCGTCAGATGCTCAGCTTATAACTCAATCTGTTCACTATTAATACAAAGAAAAATAATAATTTCATTGCCAAATAAATATCTCTGAAATTGAAAACAAATAATACATTCAATTAAATGATTTATGAAATCATTTAAGATATTTGAATCAATGTGTAAAATTATTGTATGTTTCAAGATAGACTGCTTCCGGTTTGGATGAAGCAGTTTTTACCGAGATTAAGAACAGTGTCGTCCAAAAAGAGCTGTGCTATTTTCATTCGCTCTTGAATTCGTGGATCGTTCATATGCAAAGAATCTAGGAATGGAGTTATGATAAAATAAATTAAAATAATGAAATGGAGGACGAAAATAAATATTGAATTCAACTTAATGGGTAATTAGTTAATTTTTCTTACCGTTAACTGATAAAGAATGATTACTTAAAATGAATAAATTAAAAGATCAAGATCAAAATATTTGGTTTTTAATGATTACTTAAAATGAATAAATTAAAAGATCAAGCAAATATTTGGATTTATTTACTTCAGCTCGATAGGACATATGTAATTAACTCTTATTGGGATATCGAAACAAAAGCCATGATCCAGATGTTCGCCCATATGATCTACTGCAGGCTATGAATTCATCCTGAAGGAGATAATAATGTAGAACCTTAGTGAACTGTGCCTGACGAGGACTACCTTGATGATTTGGATCGAAGGAAATGACAAGATCCATCTGTAGGCTAGAATGCGGTTGAGCATATTTGTGATTACCTTGGTAGAAGTATTGCTACTTTAAGTTCTTAAAGGCTGTTACTTGAGCTGAAACAAGCGTTACTTTGTATCTGATCTGCAGTTCCCATTTCGGTGACTGACGATTTAAAGTGCCGCCCAGACAGTATGGTGATTATGATACTCAGTTTATAATTGAGGGGTCTGGGATTCGAAACCGAATAAGACATGGATGTATCTTCGGGAAAAGAAGTTAGTCTTTTGCCTTAAATGGATTCCCTTCTGTTCTATGCTGGGAACATGGTTTATAATAAAGTATGTATTCGCCTGTGATTGTATTGTATGTTTCTGTTCATCTATATATCTCGCCTTTCGAATGTATCCTAGGATGAAATGAACGACAACAACAGCAACGAAAAAAGTCAATGGCACGAATGTATTGCTCTTTGGGTTGAACGCATTTCTTATTGTAATCCATTTTTTATAACGTTTTCACAGTATTTTTACTCATACACTGATTTTTTGAATAATATACTATTCAAGCAAGAGTCATTTTTTATGTAAAGAATGTTTTTATCAAACTTATGCAACTTATTTCTAAGTTCATTCAGTTTCAAATAAGATAAAAAGAAACAGGCCGTACCCAACTTTTGGTGCTTGTTGTGTATATATATTATTTAGACAGATAGTATTATTATAAAAGTTATAAAAATAAACTTTCTGGTCTTAAAATATAATTATAGTTTTAATTCATATTTATTCATAATTATATCAGCAGTATATTGAAAAATATACTTTCTTTAACAAATTTGCCACAAAAAGACCTTTCTAATTTTCAATTTGCATATAGATCATGGAATCTGGCATTAAATTCGTTGTTTATTGTTCTGATTTATATGAGAGGATAATAGTCTTTGTTGCTCTATATCCCACAAAACCTGTATTTCAAAAGCGGATTAGGTAAGTGTAACTTTCTTTGTTGTTAATAATAGAATCAGAATACCCATTGTTATCTTATCATAGAATATCTATCCATCTTTTGAAAAACAATACTTTTAGCAGGAGAGGATTAATTGGTTCAAGTGTAGTTTGGGGGGTGCACTTGACGCAGTCCTTTATTTTGGTGACTAAAAGTGGTCGCCAAGGTAGTTTTTTCCGTATTTATTATTTATTTTAGAATGAATTCGATTTCTCACCATGACACTTGGATAAAAATCGCAAAATCCGAAGAAAAATCGCCAAATCCAAAGTGCCCCCTATACTACACTTGAACTGGATTAATTTACTGAATTTTTCGTGGGTAAATTTAGAAAATGCTCAATTTATTCTTAAAAGTATTGGGGGGGGGATCTGTAGAACACTATAAACTCACCCTTTACATTCCAGAAGCATTCCAAATTTGTGAGCATGTTAATATCTTCTCAATGTAAAAAAAAATCATCCAAATTTTCAACCCTTTCCATCATTTGAAAAATTTCATTGGAGAATTTTTAAAAGTAATTAATATGAAAAAAAAGAAAGGAAATTGATTAAAAGTATGGTATAAACTCAATCAGAATAACCTCTTTACTAAAAAATGAAAAACAATGATTTATAAATAGTAATAATCAATAGTATATTAAATTGTAAATTTTAAATTAAAACAAAAACAAAGCTTTTTCTAATTTGTTTTCATAAGTATCATCAATCATACTTTCATAGTTGAGTATAACTACTTTTATAAATTTTTTAGGTACATATTAGGTCACCACAGCAAAATTTGCCATTGAATCGCATTTACTTTCCCATTAACGTTTTGATCATTTAATTAGTAAGTATAATATTTTCTAGCTGGAGATCTTCATATTTTGATCTATATATTTATGTTCTCCTTTTTCATCTCTATCCACTTGCCCAACCTACATTCAGTTTCAGCTTTATTTGTAACATTTTCAATTAATGCATTTTGTGTAATTTCACAATATATTTTTTATTTTGTATTATTCACTTTTTTATAATTCATCTTTAATGCTATCATTTCATGTGGTTTATAAAAATATCTTTCATTTTGTGTGTATATTAGTTAGCTGGTTTCATTTTTTCTTTGTTCAAATTTATACCACTATGAATTTTAACATTTTTTGCCATAAACCTCATTCTAAAGTTTTCTCAATTTTTTTTAAATGTATATTCAGTGTATTTTCTGCATATTTTCTGTATTTTTCTTCAGTGTTGAAACTTGTTAACCACTTTTCATCTGTTTTTAATTTAATTCCCAAAAACTTCTCCACATAATTTTTAATTTGTGTATCTATTTTTCTTTTAAAGTGCAAAACCTTATATACACTTATAATTTTATGTCCCTTTTCAGTAACTGAGTAGTGGACCATGTTTCTATAATACTAAATTGTTAACTATATGTGATTACATTCTTTATTTCTCATTTTGTAACACTTTGCAATTTTTTTGAAATTTATAGTGCTAATTATTTAAAAAGTTTTTTTAATCATTTCCTAAACTAAATTTCAATTTTTCTCCTCTATGATTATGGGTAATAGTGGTAGCCTAGTGGTCATGGTCGTAAACTTGGAGGTAGCCTTGTTGAGTTGTGGTACTCGCCGTGTAGAGGGATTGATGCACGTTAAATCTGTCATAACTGAAAATCTGATGTTGGCTATGTGTGGAAATTTGGTAAATGGCATGGCAGCTCAGAGCCTCATCACTTAACTGAGGTTAAAAATTACAAATTCCATCTTTGAACCTGTCTTTAAACATCTCCTGTGAAGAAAGAAAGTAATTTTCTCAATAAGATCTGATGGCAAAGGCAGAGAGAGGCAATTGTTTCCAAGGATTTGGTTTGTAGCTCTAAACCCTTTTGAATAATCTCGATTCCCTTGGGCATTTTGCCAATAGCCCTGGAGTAGCTTCAAAGTTGTGATGTTAATAAAACAAAACCTCAGGGTTATGGATCTTTTCAGGGTGTGCAGTTGGGTAATAATTGAGATAATTTAGTATGGGATAAAGTGATCCTACATCAATATATCTACTTTTTTCATAATCTTTTCCATTTCATATTTAAATTAAATGGGTTCACATCTACCCACCATAAAAAAACATTTCTGAAGTTTAAACATCCTACAAATTCAGTTTCTCATGTATTTTTTTATAAATTTCTTGATCTGTATCATTCCAATATTAGAATTCATATGATGTATCTTATTTTATTGTTAATCCCTTGTGTTTTTTCATTCAAAATGTTTTCCCCTGTTGATCCTTTATACGAAGTAAATTCTCTAAATTATTTGAAACAACTGTGGTATTAATACCCATGAAATGGAAATACTATATGTGTTTTCCTAAAATACATTTACTTTACAAGTTTTATTATTTAATTGTAATTAATTTTTTTCTACCTACCATTTAAAGCATTTATATTTATTTTATGGTTTTGAGATAAAAAAAATTTAAAGCAATATTGATTGTTTGAAATCTATTTTCATATTTGTAGCATTTTTTTTAAAAAAAGTTATCTCTAAATATTGATGTACAAACCCAAGATATAGAGTAAGATATTTAAAAGGATTATTATCAGTTATGTATAATACTTTTTTTAAAACAATGCTATTTCTAAACATCCTCTTTACAAAGTACCTACATCAGATCTGCAGAAATTAGTTATTATTTTTTTTAAACAAATGTTTTATTTTTAGTTTCATAGTGCTTGTTGAATGTTTCTCTATTTTTTACTATCTTTATCTATTATAATAAAGACGTAATCAATGTAAAATTAATAGAAAATCAATCTTGTATTCATTTGTTTGCATATGTGTTAGCTTATTGCCTTGATAAATAGTAAGCAATTGTTTTTAAAGCAATACCTTACAAAAATTTACAAATCGAAACATTTCCCAAAGTGAACAAACATTATTTAATTGAAGGAAATTTTGTCAATTATTCACAATAGGCATTTTTATTTAGAAATATGTTTTGATTTCCATCAAATTCTGATTTGTAGCTAGATTAAGTTTCATGAAGTTTTAACATAGAAAACGTTTTTTTCCCTTCAGAATCTTACTTTTTTTTGCTTTATTTTTCTTCTATTTTCAACACTTTTAAGTTGGGTATTAGGTGGTGTTAGGTAATTACCACCTGTGCCCGAAAATCACCTTGTTCACTGTTATTCAAGTTTTTCCGAAAGGATTTGAAACTTTTTCTGACTTCATAATACACCTGTTCAGTTTTAAAGGTTGTACCAATTTGCTATATTTTTCAGTACTAAAAATTTCTTTAATATTGCAGACATGGAAAAAGATTTTTAGAGCTGATTCTTTCAAGCTGTTTCAATTTCTCGAACTGATTTCTTAGATAATAAAGCTTCAAGTTTTGTATCTATTAAAATTTTTGCTTACTGGCTCATCAATTTTCATATTCAATCAAGTGAAACTGCTTTAACTGACATGTTTAAATTTTAAGTAGATTATCAGACTAGTAAATTGAACTGAAAAGGTACACTTACCTGTATAGAAGAGCCGGGAGGAATTAGGGGGATTGTCTGATTGCATGAAAGTGCTTGTTTCTTGATTTCAATTTTGCCTATCACTGAGGTATTTTTGCCAGTCGGCTTGTAATTAACTCAGTATCATAGAACTTTTCTACTATTTATTTAGACATTTAATTTAAAAGGAGCAGTAAACTGATACAAAGAGTAGAACAATGTTTTTTTTTCAATTCCTACTATTAGTTCACTTTCTCCCTATATATATACTAGCTGGTATACCCGTTCTTCGCACGGGTGAACTGAAAAATTAAACAACACAGATTGAAGGATAAAGAAGTTTTTAATGGGTTAATTTTACGTGAATTGCAAATTAAACAAAAAAGCTTTTTGCATATATCAGCTAAACAAAAAAAAAAGAGAGAGAGAGAGAGAGATAAAACACCTTTCTTAAATTTTAAGTATGTAGATCTAATAGCTGATAAAAAGGATTTTTTTAAAATTTATAACTCCCTGTAACACTCTTGAGGGTCGATTTTTGAAAATACCTTCCTAAGCTGATCCCTGCTCAGCAAAAGCAACACATTGTTAAAAGTTTTGTGTAATGAACGCTTAAAATAGTGCAAGTAATTTTTATCTGAAAGTATAATACATTAGTATTATTTTCTGTAGTATTTATTTTATGTTAAAATTGTAATATTCGCAACCAACGCCGTTTCTTAAATTATGATGACGATTCAATGAAAAACATAGCGAAATGTTAACGATAGAGTGAAGTTGGCAAATGCCTAGCTACTTTCATAACTCAAGCTTTTTTAGAGCTTTGTAAGACCCGGGTAAGTAGGGGAGCGATGCACGTTAATACTTTATCCAACCGCATTGATTTACTGCAGTTTTTTTCATACAATATTTTTTTTCGATCACTACATTTAAAATTAAAAGATATACATAAACAAAATACTCCACTTTTGAAAATTTAATCCGTTAGATCTAATAAATCAATTAAAGATATACCACTGTAAAAATAATTACATATACCATTCACTTAAAATAAGTAGTCAAATCATTTTCTAAGGTCTTCATAAACATACAAAACATAAGACACTTAAATTTTGACAAACTATTTTTCCGCTAAAATACTCATCATGGAACCCGTGTTGCCATATATTTTGGAAGAGTGGATTTCAAAGAATATTCCTGCTAAATATTAGTAGAGTATTCCTTCTCTAAGTTGGTGTGATGTGGTAGTTAGGAAAAGGGGGCGCCAGCTAAGGTGTCGTCCACGTCACTTGACCATGGTTCAAAATTACGTGATCCATTGCCAAAAGCCCTCGTGTAGCTGAACAGTGCGACGTTAATATTCACTCGTTCCAAAAAATACAGTACAGTAGTTATAATTATTTTTATACTTAAAAATGCAATATCTACCTATTCAATTAAAATTATAGCATTATAATTAACTACTAATCACAAACAAATTTTGAAAATTTGTCCAAATGATGCAGGGTGAAAGAAAAAGTTTATTTACTTTAAGTATCAGAACTGATAAAAGCATTTATTTGGAAAAAAGATCAATTTCTTACTACCAAATGTGCATAATAAAATCATAAAAAAAACATTAAAATAAAGAGATTTATAACAATCTCTCCCTTCAAAACTTGTTTGATTCTGAAATAAAAAAAATAGGCATTATATCAGAGGAATTAATTAGAAGCAAGCACCTTGCGTAGCCAAAACAAAAAAGGTTTTTCACAAACAAAAGATAGATATATGCAGACCGCATGCCAGAATTGCTAGCAGAAGACAGATTTTTTTCCTACTTACTTGACAAATATCGTTATATTTTGGACACTTCATACAATATCTTTATAAATTATAGTCTATGCCATAAATTATAGCCTATGTGCTGTTCTGATGTATAAGCTATATTACTGTAAAGTTTCATTAAAATCCATTCAGTAGTTTTTGCATGAAAGACCCACAAAGATACTCACAAACTTTCGCATTTATAATATATATTAGATATATAATCTTCTTTAAATTTTAAATCATTTTGCTTTTTATTCATCCATTCAAATTCAAATGAATTTTTTAAAACTTGTAGTGGATGACACTTAATATAATTTTTCAAATATTCAGTAATTAAATTTTATTTTTTAATTTTAAATTTATTCTGTGTTATTTCTGTCGGAAGTTACAATTGGATGCAACAGATGGCATCTGTACGTTTTTCTAATGAAGTAGGAATTGACTGTAAAAAAAATTTATATTACTTGTTTACATTCTCGGTTGGATCTGAATGGGAAGAAACTTTTTCCACTGGGGAGGGCGAAATGTTTCCTTTTGTAACTCCCCAAAGGGATTAAATCTCCCCAACAGCATACTAAGTCTTAGACTATAGTTAAAACAATCACCAAAAATACTACTTGCTCAACATGCATACTAGAATAATGGAAGAAATATGACATGTATTTTTAGAATAATGCTAGAAATGTAATATGTATACTAGAATAATATATGCAAGAAACAAATTAAACAAATATAAGGAGAGATAAAGCACAAAAATCTTTGTTGTATGTGTAGGAATTTTACATATTAACATAAAGTATATTTTGTTCAGGGGTATAGCTACCACTGTATGAGTCATATCAATGGTGCTAAGCCCCAAAATGCGTAAGCACAAAATCATTAAATGCAAAGGAACCCCCCAAGTAATTTTGATACAGAACCCACTGAGGACTAGCTATGTCAGTGATTTTGTTGTTATCTAGAGCATGTGATTTGGCTATGAATTTAGACTGTGATTGGTTTGGAGCCATTTGGCTATGAATTTAGACCACAGAAAAATGGAAAGAGGAACTTTTCTATACTGACAGAGATTAGACTTAAATGCAGTTAAAAGTAAAATAATATATTGAACACTATTTAAATTAATATAACTTACCTACTACTTTGTTTTGAAGGGTCCAGAAAGTCTGAGCGTGATGTTCATTCAAGTTCACTCTCCAGCAAAACGCGTCAATAGAAGTTCAAAAAGTCGTCAGACACACTTGATGCAGCAAACAAAGTCGTCAGACTCATTTGACGCAACACTTCACATGTTCGCCATAACAAATAGCGCTTTCGTTCGCCTATCCACTAATTCACTGGTGGGGGAGTACTGTAGCGATATCATCTACATAAACCAGTAACAGCCTCTGGGCGGAAGTGAACCCTTTTGTCTAGTGGTCATGTTACTGAGCTTCGGATCCATAGATCGTGGTTCGCCGCTTCAAACCCATTGTCCCACAATGTATAAAAGGCTTTCCTAAAGCGAAATAGGCCTGTAATGTTGTGGGTATCTCAATGAGGAGACTCCAAAGAAGCTGTAGTGGCTTATTGAATCAAGATCACACACAAAACAAAAAAATTGTATTGCAATTTGTACATATCTTAAAAGTGTTGAATAAATCTTCTGAGTTCTCGACGTTGTTAGTGAAGGCAAAAGGGGACCAGGATGGAATCTTTCACATCTGTTTCAGCAGATACCAAATCTCCACTCTTAGCTCGCAGGCGGAACTTACCATCTTTTCTCTTTGAGGTACAATTGCAGAATACTTTCGTGTAGCTCTCGCACAGGCGCAGTACCTCGGATCAGTTTTGTTACCATCTATAGTGTTCTAGAATGTTGTCTAGAGCTCGTTACACTCCAAACAACATGAGTTACAACTTTAGATGGTTTAAAAAGCTGAAAATAAAAACAAATGATGCTATTTAGTTTAAATCATAAAGTTGCATTTTTGCAGGAAATAAGGTCTTCAAACGTTGAGGATATTGTCAAAGCTGACATTCGAGAGATGAAAAAAGAAATAAAATTTCACCAACAGGTGAAAAAGCTTCGCCGCGAAAGATTTCTTACAGGGTATCTTGACCAATTGCAACAAAGAACTTTACACCGAGCGTACATCCGAAAACAAAACTGTAGGTGATGTTGTGCTTTTAGGGTAACAGTAAAAAGTGCACCTGTTGGTCATTAGCTAAACTACTAATAATTCTCGAGAAAGATAATCAAATTAAGGATAGCACGCGTAAAGGCTGAATTTGGTAAATTATTGGAGTCAATTTACAAAGACTTTTTCGTATAGAAATTGACGAACAATTGCCTCTTTAAGGAATACTTCAAGGAAGATAAGGGACTTCCTGATAAATTGTCTTATGAGTAAAAATTTTTTAATTTCTAATATTTTAATTAATAAATTATTAGTTTTCGTACTCATGTATTCATTGATGTGCACAGTAGGCCTTGGCCCTCATGGGCTGTTGTGCCTCAGAGTTAAGTTATGTATTCATTATGTATACATTCATATTTGACCACTAAAATTATCCAGATTATGATCTTATTAATACTGAGCCGAGAAATAAACGAGGCCCATACCAAGGGTGAGGCCCTGGGTACGAGCCCAGTTGGTCCATGCCTTAAGACGTCTGAATATTCGAAGGGATGGTTGTTTTTCAGATAAAATCCTGCTCTCTTCTGTAAGTAGTGTGCTCCTTTTGCATAAAGAAAATAAATGTTTCTATGTTTATGAGTTTTGTGTCCTCTACTCAGTTTTAAGGAAGATATAAAATATTTGGACAGAGATACAGGTCGTATTTACAAAGAAGTGTTACGCTATGAAATTGACCATCCGTTGGAATTTTTTTGCCAAATTTAGGTGTTTTTTAAGGGTAAATGTATGCTTAATAAATTATCATTGAGCCACAGAAATAAGAGGTCATTCAAAAGGAAGAATTTAATTAAATTGTATAATCAGAATTGATTATCATCTAATTGGCAATTTATTAATTCATAATTTGAATTTAATGAAAAAGATGAATATCAAACAGGCAGATATTAATCGTATGTATAATATAAGGAAACATTGTTTTTCTTAGTATGTTCACTTGTTCTTGAAAGTATAATATTTTACATTTAGATAGGAACTAATTTGTTACTGGTACACTACCCGCTACAGACCTATTTGAAGCGATTAAAATCTCACCAAATAGGCCTTGGACAGAAAATAGTTTTTTGTCCAAAAGGACCACACCTAGCTCCAATAAAACAGGTTGTAACAAAAATAACTGAGACTTAATAAAACAGGTGAGGACAACCTTTTAAAAGATTTAAAAACTAAAATAAGAAGATATGTGCTTACTTTTTTTCCATGTAAAGAGGAGCTGAAGAGTGAGCAATTCGATGTTATCGTCCACTGGACGCTAACAATACAATTTGAAGGAAAATTTGAAACTATTTGGAGGGAATCATACCGATATCATATTAGTACCATTAAGTACACTATTAAAAACTATTGTACTATATGCTTTACCAAATTTTTTATATTTATTCACAGATTATCTATATTAATAAAACACAATTTAAGCATGTGTGTTTCATCTCTACTTCCCAAACAAAGCAACCCAGAAGTATAAAACTTGGCACATAATTATTCTAGATCCTGATGATGTGCACTACAAAGAGTTTTTTCGAAATTCCCTTTAAATTTTTTAAAATTAAATTGCTAAGCGATTTTTCCATTTTTTTTCAACAACTGGGTTTTTAGTTAGTTGTTTTGGCAACAGTTTAATTTGTTTTGCTTATCCATTTGATTCTTCTGAACCATTTTTACATTCAATACATTTTATCCTTTTACGTAATTTGAAAAAAAAGGATGTAATTTAATTAATGTTATAATTTCTACTATATTCTAGGTTACTTCATATTTGTTTATTTTATTCATGTTTATATTTTTTATATTTAAAATTTTCCTTCAAAATTAGGGCTTAATTTTTCTTTTTTAGACAACCCTTTGATTAAAATTAATGCAATAATTTCTATTTTAGTGTCACACAGTTTTATGTTTGTTTATTTTCTGAACTGTAATTTTCTTGCTTATAATTATGTGATACTATGACTCAAAAGTCAGTTTTTTCATCAAAAAATTATGTGTGAAGCTTTTTGTAAACAGAAGCTTGGATAATGAAGTACTTACGTTTTAGCATCACCACAGCAAAATTGGTCACATGCTAATCACACCTTGATACCAAAACAACAAAGATTCTAACATATTTTATATAAAATCGGTCAGATTTTTTCGGAAAATGATGCGATTCGTAAGGTGCCAATAAACTAAAAAATGATTTGTGAAGCTTTTTGTAAACACAGAAGCTTAGATTATGTGGTACTTATGTATTAGCGTAAGACTACAATCCATCTGTACCCAGCTCATTAATAAGTATAGCGTAAAACCTGAATATTGGTAAATTTCAGCAGTACTCCCAACTGCATAGCATGACCATTTGGTAAAAAAATAAGTTCTTATGTATTATTGCAGCCTATTGGGGGTATTTTCTGAAACAAAGCACACTGTTGACAATTCAGCGTGGACGACACATAGGAAATGGCAGTTGGCAACTATACATAAGTACCAAATCCTCATATGACATTTCGATTCTTACATATTATCCCAACTTATTCTCAACATTACATGAAACAAAGTGCATGATTACCACAATTTAGCACCTTTCAACACATGCAAAATTTTGAACGTTGGCATTGGTGCGATAAAATGTAAGTAACATTTTTACCCATTGGAAAAGAAAAAAGATTGTGCTTTTCCTGATACTTACATATTAACCGCAGCCAAAGTGGCACTTTTTTCTCCAAAATTTGACTGTTTTTATTCTCATATAAAACACATAAGAATCTGTTTTGATATTGTGGTGCAAATTTTGCTGCAGTGATGCCAATACGTAAGTACCTTTTTCCTTTATTGGAAAATTCCATGTTTTTCAATTGTAACAGAAAAGTAGAAAAATAAAACTAAAAGAAAATGATACTCAATTCAAACTACCTGGAATTAACAGATTGTCAATGGTGTGTGTAAATTTAAGTTAGAATTTTCTATTTACATATAAAATTTCTTGATTTTTTTTCTTCTGAGCTGCTTATGGTAGTTTCATCAAAATCAGACCTTAGTTTATCTATTTTAAAGTAGCTGTTTGGTTTGAATTAATATTATAATTTCTACTATGTGTAAGGTTACTTTTATATTTATTTATTTTATGTTATACTGTCCACATATATGATATATATATATATATATATATTTCACTTATCATTATAGCTATTTATCATTGTATGTACTCATTTGTTTTATTTTTGCAATAAAATTATAATTTTTAATATAAGTATTGCAAAAAAGAACTGTCTCAATTAATTTTTGAGCAACACGGTTTATTATTTGTTTCATTCAGTACTGTTGTTGGCTGTGGACTATTTCAACGGGGACCTGTTTTATCTGTTTTAGGTGAATTTTAGTTTTAGTTCCAACTAATTAATTTTTTTTAGTATTGCATTACATCTATATATATATAATTTTCTTTTTGCACTTTAAAATTCAGAGTTAATGCAATTTTTGGCGTGTGGTATTATGGCTTAACTTTCCTTCTTACAATCTGTTCTTCATATAGATTTTTAAAGATTTTTATGCATGTACTTTTCCATGACATTTTCTTTGGTTGAAAAATAAAAGATGATTGCTTTTCTTCCTTCATCAGCAGATGCTGATCACTGTTGAACATCATGAAAAATATTCACAGTTATTTAGACTCGCATTCCAATGGTGAAATGAATTAAAAAAAATGGACAATATTGAACAATTTGTTAATACTAAAAAAACAATGCAAAGAAAAATGTCAGATTACCGTAAAATTCGGCATGTATTGCTCACCTATACTTTTGAGCTGCATTTTTTAATGTTTATGTTCACCGTATAATGCATACCCTCTTTTTTACGAAGAAACCTGAAATGTACATATGTAATGCTCTCATGTTTTGAAGTCATTATTCCAAGGTATAGAAAAAAATAGTATACTTCTATATAGAATTACAACCCTTTAAGTTCATAAGGAGTGTCATTTCCCATAGCAGAAACATATTACTGCTATTACTTTTCTGTTATAATTTTTATTTATATTTTCATTCTTTCATTTTATTTACCTTTTTAGCATGTTAATTTTCTCTTTTACATTAAAATATATGTTTTTATAAAAACATTATTTTCTGTGAAGCAAAGTTTCAATGTGAACACTCATTAAAAAATTATTTTAAATTTTGGGTACACTATTCTGCAATGGCTCTACCCTCTTTAAATTATATTATGCTTGCAAAAAAAAAAGTGAATTTTATTTATTTTAATATTTAAACCTTCGTACCCAAAAAACCCAAATATTCTATCATATTATGTGTTAAAAACAAATTGGTCAGATTTTGGTGGAAAATGGCTTCAATTTGGCTGCGGTGAGGCTTATATGCATATACTGATAATAATAACTTATTCTTCAATGCAAATATCAGTGGGTTTTTAGACAATCTTCACTTCTTATCTGCTTTTATTCTTGCGTTCAAAATAATAATAATCTGTTACACAAAGTTCCTTTCTGTTAAAAAAACTTTATTGCTTTTCTTTGTTCAACGGCAAGTTCTAAATCCTGCTTATTGTAACAATAATGTAGAAAATCCTACCTAGCTGTATAACAAGAAGAATATAGTACTAAATTAAACTAATTGCTATTAACGGATTGGCAAGATTTGTAAAAAAACTACCTTCCATTTATGTCAACAATTGTTATTAACCAGATTTCTACATGTTGCTTTTCGGTTTGAATTAATGTTATAATTTCTACTATATGCTAGGTTACTTCGTATTTATTCAAGCTTAAATTTTTTATATTTAAGAATTTCTGTGAGTGTTTGTTTGTTCAGCACTGGTTGTGGTAATTTCATCAAAATTAGGGCTTAATTTTTCTGTTTTATATAACCTTTTAGTTTAAATAAATGCTATAATTTCTATTTTAGTGTCGCACATTTTTCTGTAAGTTTATTTTCTGAACTGTAATTTTCTTGCTTATTGTACTTTCAATTATGTGATACCATGATTCAAAAGTTAGTTTTTAAGCCAAAAAAATGATTTGTTAAGCTTTTTGTAAACAGAAGCTAATTGCTATTAACGGTTTGGCAATATTAGAAAAAAAAAACTACCTTCAATTTATGTCAACAATTGTTATTAACCAGATTTTAGCATTGTTACTTTTTTTGACCTCATAGTTTTTAAACCAATAAGTACTCATCTATTGTTCTCATGGAAAGATAGATAACTTTATTCATCATGAAGATCTTCACAGAAACTATGAATGGGATTGAATGCTCAGCAAAATAATTTTCTTTTGCACTTTAAAATTTAGATATAATGCAATTTTTGTTGTGCTGCATCATGGTTTCATTTTCCTTCTTACAATCTGTTCTTCATATAGATTTTTAAAGATTTTACATATGTGCATTTCTATGACATTTTCTTTGGTTGGAAAAAAAAAGATTATTGCTTTTCTTCCTTCATCAGAAATACTATGTTCTCATCATTATAGGAAAACATCAGACGCTGAGCAGTGTTGATCAGATTTTTTTTCATGGCATCTTGCATCAATTTTGCTTTTAACATTCTTCAAATATATAAATATATTTATACCATTTGTGATCCAAAAGTTTTTGAGGAAGAAAGATGCAGCTTGATACAATTTTTTCATATTTCTCTTTGGATTTCTTTAAAATTCAGTGTTGATGTGATTTTACGTCTCATGCATCACAGTTTAACTTTGCTTCTGATAATATGTTCCTCATTTAGTTTTATGAAGATCATATACTTTGTATATATACTGTTTATATATGATATATATATTTCAATTATCACTATAATTAATTATCATTGTATTCCTCATTTGTTTGTTCTTTGCAACAGAATAACAAATATTTTTTTAACTAAAATTTTGCAAAAAAGTATTGTTTAAAAAATTAATTTTTTATCAACCTGGTTTATTATTTCTCTCATTAGGTTCTTTATGTTTTTTTTTTTCAACGTAGGTCTATTTTAGGTAGTTTTTTTGGTCCTTACTAATTTAATTTTTTCACTATTGTATTACATCTGAATTTTATATTACATGTAATATACAGTGGTGGCAAAAAGTCCTGAACACACTCATTTTTTAGCGTAATTTTTGTGTTTGACTTCATTTTTCGTTGTGAAATTATCGCACTATCTTAAATATTGTTTTTGATTTTAATGTATTTTTTATGCTGATTTCAAATCTACTACTAGTTTCTTAATGACTAAAATATATTTTGTAGTAAAGCTGCCTGAACACAATAATGTGAAATATGTGCAGAATAAAACAATATAGAATAACATAATATGCAAAGAAAAATAACACGAAAATTGACAAATACGGTATATTTAATAAGCATTTTGAAAATTATGTTGTTGTCACATGTTAGAAAATCAATATTTTATGGGCCAGCCGTTTGCTTTAATTACGGCTGGCTCTACATCTTTTTGGCATGGAATGCACCAATTTCAAAAGAAGATTTTTCGTGACAATATGGTTGAAGGAAAATATTAAAGCTTCAATTAATTCACGTTTGTTTAAAGGTTTTTCTTTGAAATTTCATAACCAATTTTAAACCATGAGTTCTGTATCGGATTAAGGTCGGGAGACTGTCGTGGCCAGTTCATTCTATTCACAGTATGGTCTTTCAACCATTTCTGGACTACCTTTGCACAATGACAAGCGGCGTTATCGTCCTGAAAAATCCATGACTGATTCCCAAAAAGATCTCTCGCAGTTGGTAGCAATTTATTTTGTAGTATTTCAATGTAATCCATGGCTTTCACTGTTTTGCTAACAATGTGAAATCTTCCAACACCATGAGAAGACATGCAACCCCATACCATCACTTTTGTCGGGTACTTTACTGTGGGCTTCAGACACTGAGGGCTGAATTCCTCATGAGTGCGTCATTTTACATAGGCACTACTTTGGTTGCCAGAAATACAAAACTGACTCTCGTCACTAAATATTACCTTTTCCCAGTCTTTAATAGTCCATAATGAATGTTCCCTTGCCCACGTCAATTGCCTCTTGCATTGAAATTCAGTCAGTAATGGTTTTGGGCACGCTTCACAGCCCCGTAACCCAATTTCCAGCAGTCTTCCTCTAACAGTTCTTGGGCACACACTCACATTTGATGTCAAAGTTCATTGTTTCAAAATTTGCGAGGAATTAAGCTTTCTGTTTGAAAGTGAAATTCTGTGCAATAACTTGTCTTCACGTAAAGATGTTTTTCTTGGTCGTCCTGATCACCCCCTGTCTGCAGTAAAATTTGTTTCAGAAAGTCTTTTCAATGTTCTCACAACAGTAGAAAGGCCACATGGTACTTTAGCAGCAATTTGGCTCATAAAATAACCTTCTTCCTTCAAATGTATTATTTTGTACCTTTTATTCTCAGGTAGATATGAAAATTTAGCCATAATTCCAATATTTTCCACAAACACACTTCAAATTGCTTTCAATACACTATTTTCCACAAGCACACAACTGCATTCAATACAATAAACCACGTTTCACCTTTTAAATCAATTCAGTGACAATTCACCTCAGAACCCAAAATGAAAGATGCAGTGCAGTGAAGCTAATTCAAATTGTTAAGAGTGTTTATGTTGTGTTATAGGGAGCGGGTTTCTCTACTTCGTTGAAGAGGTTGCGTATTTAATTTTAGGATGAGGATACGTAAACAGTGTTTGTGCTTTGATAATTGGATTGTCATGAGATTTGATAGATTTAAATACATTTCTAGAGAGTTTAGTGATGTAATTAGTGATCGGCTCCATATGTAGGTCGTTTTGAATCACATCATTTCGGACGTACCAAGGTGCGTTGGTCATGACGTGGAGTATTTTTTTTTAATTACTTGAATCTTTTTCATGTGGGTGGTGGCTGCAGCTCCCCATACGGGAGATCCGTAAGTTATAACTGGGCGCAGAATCTGCTTGTATAAAAAGAGTGTGTTCAGGACTTTTTGCCACCACTGTAGATGTTAGATAGTATTACTTCCATTCCTCATGTGATATTAATTTAATACTACAGAAAATTTAATTTAATGCTTTATTACAATGTAGGCTTATTTTATCTATTTTTTTAAAAAAATTTTCCAGTTGAAGGCTTTCTAATGTATGTTATTTATGTTAATATTTTAAGGAAATAGTTTATGACAAAATTTTTTCTTTTGGTTTATCTCTATTTCAGATTATTTCTGTCATAGTTCCCATAGCAGAAACATACTACTATTATTACTTTTCTGTTATAATTTTTATTTATATTTTCATCCTTTCATTTCTATTTACCTTTATAGAAAGTTAATTTTCTCTCTTATATTCAATATACGTTTTTATGAAATCATTATTTTCTGTGAAGCGAAATTGCAATGAGAACACTCATTAAAAAATAATTTTTTACTTTTGGATACACTGCTCTGCAATGGCTCTACCCTATTTAAAATATATTATGTTTGCAAAAAGAGCTCAATTTTATTCATTGCGCTACAGGGACATAATGAACGATTTTCCTTTCTGTATATGCTTCTGGACTATTAGTTTTGTTTGTTGCCATTTTTTAATTTAATAAATGAATTTATGTTTGAGAAAACTATATTACCCACTGTCATCCACTACAAGTTAAAAAATCAATAGAAGCAATGTCCACATATATATTATGATTCATTATTAATTGCCATTCTTATTTTCTATGCCTTTTATGATACTTCAAGAATTCTCTAAAGTTACAAAAGTAATTTTAATTTCAAAATATTTTCTCATTTACATACCACTTATAAAAATATTTCTTGAATATGAAATTCATTTTACGCACATATGAAAATAATAAACAAAACATAATTAGCCATATATTACTTTTGAGAAATATAATAAAACTGATAATTTTTAATTTAAAAAAAAAGAATAGTTTAAAATGTTAAACAAAAATAAACTAAACACTTTTATCAATTTTATTTGTCATGTTTTACGTTAATTTAATCAATGCACGCATGAGTGTTAGCATATTTTAATTCTGAAAAATATATACTATTTCTTAAAACTGCAATAACCTGTGCAACACAAAGAAATTTCGAAAAAGTATATTTCACTAATGCTTTTGCTTATATAAGTACAGAAAGCCCGTGCAACGCCGGGCCATACAGCTAGTATTATATATAATAAACTAAAGTATTTTTTCTCTAAATAGTGCTTAGTACTTACAAAATAATTTTACACATAAAAAATGGTAGAAAAATATATAAAATTTTTAAAAATCATAAAGTTCTAGAATTTTTGTCGATGAAATTAATCTAGTAATTCCATTAAATAATTCACTAACTATGTTTTGTAAGTTTTTTAACCTATTTTTTTTAAAAACGTATCTAAATGAAAATATGTTACGAAATATTAAAATTCCTGTCCATGTTCTACTAAAAAGGAAGGAAACCAACTTATGAGCTAAAAACTTATTGTTGTAGTCTTAGAGAGTATTCAAATTATCATTATTAGGCATATAAAATATCTAATTAATTGAACGAGATATATTAACATCTTACGGCTTTCAATAACTCAACTTCTTTTACTTACAAATATGTTGATAAAATCGTAGAAAATACCATTTCTGATGCATCGCAAAAACTGTCCAGAAATAACTAAAAATCTAAGTACCAACACACGAATACTGTTCGACTGCATACCGATTATATCATTAAAGCTTTCTTTTTCCTTGTCTTCGGTCACCGTTCCAACTTAGGACTTTTACGTTTTTGATGTATTAACGTTGCTTTATCCTGTCTTCAGAAACCGTGTCCGATTACGAAGCTCACGTTTGATTATGCCTAGATAGCTTCATCCTGTCTTCTGACTTCGTTTTCACTTAAGAAGTTGACACTTTGCTTTACCCTGCCTTCGAACACAGTTTCCAATTAGGACGCACAACTTTCCCCTGTCTTCGGACACCTTCTTCACTTAGGAAGCTGACGCGTATCTTTACCCTGTCTTCAGACACTGTTTTCGCTTAGTAAGCTGACGTTTTTTTATTGTATTCACATAGCTATACCTCGTTTTCAATTATAGTTTCCACTTACGAGACTGACGGTTTTATTATATGAACATAGATTTCGCCTGGCTTTCAATACCGTCTTTGATTGCGAAGGAATTAATAAAGTATTTTTTGTTCTCATTTTTTAAAAAATAATTTGCTCCCGTTATCCTTCAGTAAGTAAAGTGTAGATAAAAGGAATTTAGTGTTAGTATCTTGTAATTTTCCGTTTTTTAAATATTTCAAATCCTTTTTAAATAACAATTCAATAGCTAATTATTTATTTCCTTATCTATACATATAAATAAAAATGAAGTGTCTGTTTGTAATTTGAAATTAACAGCTTTTTACTAAATGCATTTAAAAGTATGTACGGTACTTATATGAAAAAATCAATTTTAAAATTTTTTGTCTGTCTGTCAGTCTGTTTTTTTGGGGCTAATCTCTGAAACGGCCGGACCAATTTTGACGAAACTTTCACTGGCAGATAGCTAATGTTATAAGGAATAACTTAGGCAACTTTTATTATAGAAAAAAAAATAGGGTTCCGCGAAAATGAAATTAAAACCAATGAAATGGTGAACAATATCCGTTTCTAAGGATTGTTTATTTCAGTAGGGATTATTTTTATTCAATAAGGATTGTTTTATTTTGCGAGCCTTCTGTCTCGACGTTTCTAGACAAATTTTTTTGTTTGATAAGGTTACTGAGACTCGCGATATTTCCCGTTCATATCCGATCCTAATGATTTTAACAGTCTTCACTTACCCCTTGCTGGCGGCTTCGTTTCATCTTACCCAGTCCCTGACCTTTGACAGTGTCAAAGGTCACAAGTACCTCTCCCCCCTGCTTGCAGATTCGTTTCACCCTACTGTTGCTAAGACTTGTTTTGTACTGTTGCATCATTCCAATGATTTTATTCGTTCGCAAAAACACTGAGCAACATAAATTTTTCTATAACTTAGGCAGCATTTAAACTTAAATCAGGAAGTTTTGGGGTTTTACGTCATTTGACTTCTCACAAGGCTCCGCATTTAAATACAGGTAAGCTAATTTCATACCTCTATTGTTTATTTCATTGTCAAACACTGCACAAAGCAGTCACAATAAATGTTTGTCTTGCAAGAGTGATTGTCTCACAAGTGTGAGTGTGCGGTGGGGGTGGCGATCGCAGAGCCAACAGGTTGTTTTATTTAGTTAAGTACGTAGGTAGTTGTTTCTAAAATAAATATTTTTAATTACGTTTTAGGTGAAAAAGTGCTCTTACACCCTTTAGCTATACCTAAAAGAAAATCAAATCATTTTAATATAAGTAAATAAATTGAATTGAAGTGTGTTTGTAGTTTGAAATTACAGTTTTTTACTCAATGCATTTAAAAGTATATCTACGGTACTTATTTTAAAAAAAATCAAGTTTTTAAATTTTTGTCTGTCTATCTATCTGTCTGGTAGTTCGGGCTAATTTCTGAAACAGCTAGACCGAATTTGACGGAACTTTCACTGGCAGATAGCTGTTGTTAGGAGTAACTTAGTTTACTTTTATTTTAGAAAAAAAAATAGGGTTCCCCGAAAACAAAATTAAAACCAATAAAATAATGAACAACATCCAATTCAAAAATAGGGATTATTTGTTATTACTTTTTTTTTCATACTCAGACATTGATAGTTGATGGATTAATGGAGTACCTGCTTCCCGCAGGGAAGCTCAAACTCCTATCATGATATACTGGGTGGTTACATGGGTTCAGCTTATCTCTTAGCCCTTTGCTGCATCATTATAAAAATTTAGTGTGAATGAATAAGACATTTAAAAAGCATTTCTTCATGGAATAAACGCGATGACTCATTTTAACGAAAAAGAATAATTTATTCTTACTGACTCGCTTTTAATTTTGTAAGAACAAACGATTTTTTTCGTTGCTATCGCAACCAGAGTTGATATGACCTTAAGAACAGAAAAAAAAAAAAAGCAATCAGCAATATAAGGATTAATCTATAGATATATAAATAAAAATGAAGTGTCTGTTTGTAATTTGAAATTAACAGCTTTTTACTAAATGCATTTAAAAGTATATACGGTACTTAAATGAAAAAATCAATTTTTAAAATTTTTGTCTGTCTATCTGTCTTTCTGTCCGTCTGTTTGTTCCGGGTAATCTCTGAAACGGCTGGACCAATTTTGACGAAACTTTCACTGGCAGATAGCTATTGTTATAAGGAATAACTTAGGCTACTTTTATTTTAGAAAAAAAAAATTAGGATTCCGGGAAAATAAAATTAAAACCAATGAAATAGTGAGCAATATCCGATTCAAATAAGGATTATTTATTTCAATAGGGACTATTTTTATTCAATAGGGATTATTTTTATTTAATAGGAATTATTTTATTTCGCAAGCCTTCTGTCTCAACGATTGCTAGCAGTTATATCAAACTTTTTTCTTTGATTAGGTTGCTGCCATTCGCGACATTTCCCGTTCATGTCTTGATCCTAATGATTTTAGTCCTTAACTGCATTGTCAAAGGTCATGTGCGTCCCTTTCACCTCCCTTCCTTGCGGCTTAAGATTTTAGTCCCCACCCCATCGACATTGTCAAAGGTCATGCGTCCCTTTCACCCCTTGCTCAACAAAAAGCAAAGAAAAAAAAATGAAACAAAAAAGAAACATAGATTCACAAAGTAGAAGAAAAGCTTCCATAAACTCTGCAAAGTGAATAAACACTTTTTTGTTAAATTCCACGTGGACGAAGTCGCAGGTAACAGCTATTTAACATAAAATAAATGCATCAGAAAGTAATATTAACGTATTACACATCCAGATAAAAATTATTTACTCTTTTTAACGTTTATTACACAAAATTTGTAACAATGAGGTTGATTCATGTGGCGTCATGATCACGTGATGAGGAGAGCACGTGAATATGTTTTGGTTTGTCTCCCGCTTAACTCTTAACCTAATAATTCTTTGCGTACTAGTTTGCTCTTGCTCTTTTACATTCTAACTCGATTACAGTAAAAGATCAGATAATTGTATAGGAAAAAAATCTGTTTTTAATATCCCGGTAAAAAAATTCGAGTGTTTAGTTAACGTGATGAAGCGTAATGATTTTAAACCATCTCCTCACTTATTATGCTCTGACCACTTTGAATAGTCTTGTTTTCAATACCAAACATTTTTAGAAATCGTCGCCAGCTCCATTCCTATACTATTTTTGTGTTCACAAAAGAAACTTCTGCTTAAAGGAATTTGGATAGATATCTACAGGAATGTAAATATTTTTTTTGTTTATTTTAAATTAAATTATATAGAGAACATACCTAAAAAGATAAAATATATTTAGTTAACTTAAATTTGAATTATTTTACTCATCTTCCAGAGTAGTTAATAGATATTTCTGTATTAAATTATCTAAAATAAAAGCACACAAGAATCTAATATGTAACCCTACATGTCATGTATTAAAACAAGTTTTTGTCTCTCTCTCTATATATAATGTATTATATATAGACAAATATGTATACATATAATGTATTATATATATATATATATACACAAATATGTATTACTATATAATTTTATTCTTTTGGGAAACAAATTTCGAAAAGCATTCACTACAGAAATGAAAAAATAACTTAATTTACTACAAGCTCATTTTTGTTTATACTTGAAGATAAATTAAAAACCATTTTCAAACATTAGAAATGCAAATTACCATTTACCTTTTCTAAAGTTATAAGTAAAAAAAATTATGCAACATTTTTAAAGCCTTTATTCGCAGCACCATTTTAGTAAAAAGATATTATTTATCGAGAATTTCATTCTGAATGTGGTAAAAAATTAAGACCTTAAAATTTTTTAATTAAATTGTGTATATTATGGAAGATAAATTGGTGTGTATATATATTGAATATAAAAGTCCTGTTCTCTCCTGCATGGCCAAAATAATGTCATTTTTGAATTCATAATTCTTTTACACAAAAAAATAATTATAAAATATTTGTGTGGTGTATCTATTTATTATGTAGTAGAGGGATTTCTTAACACAACATCTGTTTTTCAGAATTTGACTGGTATAAATTTGTCACACAGATATATGTACAATTTTTTTTACTATGGATAACATTTATTGGTATTTGCAGAAGGGTTATCAAAATGTAAAATTCATTAATTTTGATGATAAGTTTTACATATAGACTATACACATATTATTGAAGTATAACACAGTTTATTAAAGAAATCTATGCAACCCCAGCTGAAATGTATTAAGCATAAGAATACTCTGGATTTTAATTTTTACATAAGTATTAAAGTCTAAAAGGTTCATCTGTATTGATACTATCCTGCTTATAAATTTAAGTCCTGAATAAATTTGTTGTATTGAGTTATTTACAAATATTGACCCAAGAAGTGTTCTTAGATCAGTTCTATGATATTTATCAGTAATTAAGATCATGAAACCAAATATTATTTTACATATAAACATTTGATTCTGTAGGATATTTACTTTCTAAAAGCAATAGAAGTATTCGAAATTTTAATATAACCTTTTTCATTTCTCTATTTACCCTTAAAGGAATAACTTGACAAATTGCTATTCGCAATAATCTACATTAATGCAAAATTCAGTAAAAAAAAAAGGTAATTTCAGAAAAATTTCAAAATTATTTTTAATGGGTTAATTGTCCAAAACCACTGATATTTTTGTGTGACGTGTATTGAGAGGGCAAATTTGGAGCACTTGTATATTATAATATAGACTCTCTAATTTCTTAAAATCATAAAACCGCCAAATGCTACGATATACAACCAATAGTAGAAACTGTTCATGATCATGTTTGAACACAGTAATTATAGTGATATAATTTTTTTTAAAATTCGGATGTCTTTTTGATTGGCGAAATTAGTTGGCAGTTTAATATGTATATTCCAAATTTTGGATTGGTATGAGTACTGATTTAGCATTTCTTAGACAAACTTTGAAGTAATTAATTTTATATTTGAAGTTAATATATTTTCAAACATGAAACTTCAGAGCAAGAATTCCGAATCTATTTTCTTAATGTTGTTTCATTTTCAATTTTTTTTAATATAAATATAATTATGTATAAAAGGATACTTAAGGTGCATAATCAGTGATAACAAAATAACATGTCAATACATTAATCCAAATAAGTTTAATTTTGGATGAACTGAAGTATATTTAACACTATACATACAATAACTGGTAGAATTAGGTATGCATTAAGTGTTGGTATGTTCAGTGTAAAAAAAATCAAATCTTCCCATTAAAACAGAAGATAATGCTTCGTATATTTTAAAGGAACAGATTGTAGGAATTTTGTAATTATATATATATAGTGTGAAATTCAAAAAAAAGAAAAGAAAATCCTTTGCCAATTTTATTTTTATGTAGTATATGCAATGTAAAGATTTATCAATAAAAATAAAAATTAATGTAAGGAAAATTAGTGGTTTAAAAATAAATATAATAAGCTTTAGTGTTTAATATGTAATTTTACAGGTATGATAAACAAATGTTATACAAAGGTTTATTGTACTTGAAATCGTATTGGACATGAGAAAAAAAATTGTATTGAGATATTTTACAAAAAATAGTTACATTGCCATTTTATATGTGTATTTGTTTTATGTAAATTCAGAAAGTTGATTGTATAGATTTAAGATCTGAAATTTTAAAATTCTTAGGTTATTTCATTTAATCTGGTTAGTTAGTCAGTTAGATCCTCTATTTGTTCACTATTTGTCCTTATAGTATAGTGTTACATTCATAGAGTCTGCTTTATTTACTTATAGTGTACTCATGTAATGTTAAAATTAAGTGTCAATAAATAATGCATATTAAAATGAGTATGATTATTGAATAAAACTGTCCGATAAGAATTTTCTGCTTTATTATATGAGGAATTTTCATGAAAACAATTTAATTTGTTCTACTTTAAAATAATTTTATTAAAAAAAAAAAAAAGCCTATTTCTTTAAGCATGTTTCTTAATTTATTTTTAAAAAGTCAAAAAATTCATTTCTTTCTGAATGTTGGAGACAGGCATTTCTAAAAAAATTCAAACCTTTTGAAGGGTAATAATTACAAAGGAAGTCAAACTATAAAACATCAAATGGTTGTTTATAATGAGATTATTTCAGATATCCCAAACCTTTAAATGATGATAAAAACAATTTCATTTCCATCACAGAAGAATTCCTAATTATTAATCAAAAACTTTCATTATTAACCAACTATTATTTTATACACTCTGCTCTCAAAAAGTATAAATCTCTTGTTAAACATTAGAAATAGGTATTAAAATTTTTAAATAAACAAAAATATATCCATGTCATTGACAAATTTTATTATAAATTCATTTCCAAAATTATAGTTACTTGCATTTCCTGTTTCTGAATGTTCCATACTCTTCTATGAGAAATTATAGAGATAGTATTTCTAAAAACATTAAATATTTGTAGCTGGTATTTACTAAGGGAATCAGAGAATGAAAGGTATAAACATTAACATTTCAAAATGGGACCATTTCATATCTGCATGTTTCTAATAAATTACACTATTTTATGAATTTATGAGGAGTGATACACTATATGTACCAATAAGTAATTGTAAACATATGAGAAGTTTTTCCAAATTCAATGGTCTCAATTCTATACTGTAAATCATTTTCGTGCGTAAATAAACATAATAAACTACATGAAAACAAAGGACTGATTATTAGGATGCTAAAAAATAATCTAGAACTATTAATAAATATATAAACAAACACTGCAAGAAGCTACCGGCTTCACACACTAACACCTAATGACAAATATACTAAACTGAAACAAAAATTATGCTAAAAAATTACGAAAAATACTTCATACCTAATTATTAAACAAGAATAATGCAAAAATATATAATAAAAATAAATAAAATTTCAGAAATAAGCTTCACACACAAGAAGTAAACATATCAAGCATACGAAATTTACACAATGATTCAAAACGCGGGGATATGTTGCTATCCTCGTCACGTGATTTCGCCTAGGCGTCTCAATGTCTGTGAATCAACCTCATATGTTACTTTTGCTGAGAAGGTAGGTGTTTTCAAAAATCGACCCACAAGAAAGTTACGGGGCGTCATAAATAATAATAACAATAATAAAAAAATCCAATTATATCTAAAGACTTAAAATTTAGCAAACATGGTTTTTTCGTTCAGCTGAGTTATGTAAAAAGCCTTTTTTTTTTTTTTGTTTAATTTATACAATTCACGTAAAATTAACTCATTAAAAACTTCTTTATCCTTCAGTCTGTATTTTTTAATTTTTAAATTCACCCGTGCGAAGAACGGGTATACCAGCTAGTTCATAATAAATATTTATTTCGCCAAAATATTATCTTTAAAAAATGGCTGGAGTAAAACTTTAAAAGTACATATTTTTTCTTAAGTGTTAAAAGCAGTTTAAATATTTCTTAACACTTACATGTGACTTTGAATTTTATTCATATCAAACCCTTGTTGGATGCTAAATATTGCCATGATTTAATTTTGCCGAGAGCATCAGAGCAAAATTGATACTTAAGGGTCTTTTACATGCCACATAATCATGACATGCATATCTACGATGTTCACCTCCAAAAAAAATCTGTCGGCTGTTTTGGCTTTGGGGTTGGTTACCTGACATGTTGCTTTCAGTGGTCCGATTTTAAACGTAGCGAATTTTAAAGTATGTATTGCGAAACGCATTCACAATATCAACGACCAACTAAACTTCGACATAAAAAGTGTATAGCGCAACTCTCATGTCAGTTGATTACAGATATCATTTTTCCTTTGTATTTGGACTTTCGATTCATTATTTCTTTTCGAGTAAAAACTAGTGCAGTCGTATACTTTGAAAAATACAATTGGTTTAACCCATGCATTGGTCGTCTCATTGGGTTGCCAATGTCTCTCTCTCTCACTATTACTTTCCTTCCTTTCACTATTACTTTCCACACACTTTCTTTTTTGCGTATATTCAGGTCATTCTAACAAGTGCTCTTTTTAGTTTTTTTTTTTAAAAATTAACTTTAATTATGATTACCTCGTACTTCATATCATATGAGAATATTCATGTTGTCACTTAATGAACAATATATTGATCAGATATAGCTATTAAGCATTTTCGAAGAATGTTTTGTAAATAGCTGGCAACAGGTACACACATGAACTGATTGGCTGGAAGCAGGGCCGGCTCTAGCAATATCGACATAGCGAACAAAAATGGAAAATACCGCCCCTCTTTCCGGAGCAAAAAATTATAATTTAAAACGAAAATTTTTTCACATAGACACCTATAAAACTTGAATAATGAACAAAAAGGCACCGTAACTATATAGATAAATATATACATTCTTTTGCAAAAAAAATCGAAGCACTAAGAAAGAATTGTCTGATTTTAATGAAATTTCGCAGGCAAAGACATCTTGATTGAACATACAAATAATAAAGTTTTCAAAGCCGAAGAACATGAATTGCGGTCGCAGCATACATTTCTGCTGAGCAACTCGCAAAGTATAAAGCCAGTAATAGAGGCGGAAAGTTTATCTTTTTTCGTTTTCTTTGTTGTGATACCCTAGAGAAAAAACGAATGATACCATCACGACGTTTTCGAAGACCTTATAGGAAATCGAATTACTTCGAACGTGGTCGCATTGTCGGAACGCGTGAAGCTGGGTGGTCATACTGAGCAATAGATCATCACCTGCAGCATACAGACACAGTTGTGCAAAGATACTAGCAGCAATTGTTGCTGCGAGAAACTTATCGATGAAATGAAGGCTCTCTGATAAGCCAAAATGTACAAATACGAGGCAAGATCGAATGATTGTTCGACAGGTCCGAACTGCTACACCTGTATCATTGTCTGCTATTCAACGTACTACAGCCTCTTCCATACCCCTCATGGTACATTCCACCATTTCACGGCGCTTGATTGAGGTGGGATTACACTGACAGCGGCTTTTAAGACAGTTGCCTTTGACCCCACAACATCGGCGGAATCGTCTGGAATGCCATCATACTGGCATTGCATAGTGTTCAGAGATGAGTCCCGCTTTTGAAGCCGATGACCATCGTCTTCGTGTCTGTACGGCCTTCGCTAGTGATCTCAATCAGCCCTTGTTTTACAAAGGCATGCAGCCATAGACCCTGGTATGACAATGTGGCGTGCTATATCTCATACGAAAGTAGGTCATCTGTAGTTATCCTCTATACATCTTTAACAGCTGAACGATATTTTAATACCATCCTGCGGTCAATTGTATTATCCTCAATAACACGACCAACAAAATAATGCCAGGCCCGATTTCGAACAAGATAATGCCAGACCCCATACCACTCGCGTACCTCTGGACTGCCTTCGTGCCTTTACTACTATTACTTGGCTAGCAAGGTCACCAGATCTTTCACGAATTGAGCATTTCTGGGACACAGTAGTGTGCCAGATTCGGGCACCATCAAAATGTCGCAGATTTGGAGCAACAACTAGTGAATGCCAGGCAGAATGTATTGCAGGATAACATTAGAAACCTCTATCACCCTTTACCGAGGCGTATACAAGAACGTTTCGCCGCCAGATGCGGTTCCACCAACTACTGATTTGAACATTCAAGCTGTAATCGTAAGCTGCGGATGGGCCCTATCACCTTGGGATTTTTTTCTTTTTATCATTTTATTACCTGTGTATGAGCTGTACACATATTTAATTTCATTAAAAACAACTTCATGGTGCTTCGATTTTTTTGCAAAGGAGTATATATATATACAGGATTTCCAGCCTTAATGTGACCCAATAGCTTATTATCGAACAATTCGGTTTAGATATGCACTTTCTATGACCTAAAAAAAAGGAAGCAACGAGTAAACCCTTTTACTAACTAAGAAGAATATTATTTTATTTTATGAAAATTTACAAAAGTTAGAAAATATCAAAAAATGGACTTAACCGCATTTGTTTCTGAGCGACTCATATAATATATAATAAGATTTAATTGAATAATATTTATTTATATTGCGTAATATTTATATTGAAATCGAAGAATAATAGTTTCTCGAGTCACAAGGTATCTTTTATTTTTCTACCGTTCCGTTCTTCTTAATTCAAATTGTTTCGTTACGCTTTCATTGTTTTCTAGCCCTGAGACCTTTAAGAAATAATTAAGAATCAATGTTAAACGTTGTTAGGTTTTCTTTCATGCAAATAGTTCAGTTTTTTGTTTACTTTGAAATTGATGAATTACTTATAGGCTATTTTATTTAGTTAAGTACGTAGGTAGTTGTTTCTAAAATAAATATTTTTAATTACGTTTTAGGTGAAAAAGTGCACTTACACCCTTTAGTTATGCCTAAAAGAAAATCAAATCTCTCTAAAAACACGAGAAAGGCCAAAAGTCAAAGATTGCAGCGTAAAAATGAATCTAAAGAGGATAGAGAAAGTCGTCTTACAAATTGTAAGTTAAGGATATCCATGTCTAGGTCGAATGAAAGTAGTTCTGAGAGGAACGAACGATTACAGTTAGATAGAACCCGTCATTCATTGTTAAGGAGTCGACAATCTCTGAAATCTAGAGAACAACGTCTAGAAAAGAATCGTATACAACACGCTGTCTCTCGAAGCTTAGAATCAGACTATTCTAGAAAGCAGCGATTAGAAGATGATCGTATTCGACACGCTGTCTATCGAAGCCTAGAATCAGAGGATTCTAGAAATAACCGATTAGAAGATGATCGTATTCGACACGCTATCTCTCGCAGCCTAGAATCAGACGATCGATCGTACGATTCTTTCGAAGACTAGAATCTGAGGATTCTAGAAAGAACCGATTAGAAGATGATCGTATTCGACACGCTATCTCTCGAACTTCGCTCAACTTCTGTAACCCTCCATAAAGCTGGCTTCTTATAAGACTGCCCTTTTTGCATATTTCTTGACATGAAAGCACGATTGGCTGTTACCTAACATATTTGCATACTTCAATCTACCTCTGCAGCGAATTGCTTCATCTTCAATTCTGATTGGCTTCCTGAAATTAGCATTTTTCTCTCCGTGCTGAAGTTTTGGAAGTGAGTGTATATATGGAGAGATTGTTTCAAAATAAATTTAATATTGTATATAGAAGGATTTTTCAATAAATTTAATATTGTATATAGAAGGATTTTTCAATAAATTTAATATTGTATATAGAGAGATTTTTTTCATAGAATTTAATATTGTGCATAAAAGGATTGCTCACTAAATTTAATACGAAAAACCAAAAATTCTCAAAAAACAAAGGAAAAAATGAAACAAAAAGAAACATCGATTCACAAAGTAGAAGAATGACATTACTTGTAGCATAGGTATTTCTTTACGTCAGAGGTGTACAATTTTAAAAGGATGAGGGGCCAAAATATTACGCGATAGCAAATATGTTATAAACGTGAAAACACTGTTTTATGACAATACGCATTTATCACAATTATTACTTTGCTTATTTTACTCATGTACACATTATACAGTTGATAAATGGAGAAACACAAAAACTTTCGTAATGCTGAAAAAAAGATTCTTGCTAAAAAGATGGCAAACTTAAAATTATATAACAGAGGAAAAGTTTTGCTAACTGTACAGAGAACACAATTTAAATTTTGCGAAAAATATTAGTACTTAAAAATTGTAAAATTTAACAAGATGGCTGGGATTGAATATTTGAAGTTATTGATTTTACGTCGGGCTTAAGACTTGTTGTGGCAATACGTGGAACAGAAAAAAGAAAGGTTCTCCCCTCTGCTATTCTATTTCTTATTTTTGAATTCTTTAGTGAGAAAGTTTGCACATAAATGTAAGTGATGTCGAAGAAAGTGGCACATGCAGCTGCATTTTGCTTTAAGTACGAAAAATCCTCGGGGTAAGTTTTTATAAAATTCTGATATAAATTATTCTTTGAATTGATTTTTGATATCAGAATTCTGTAAATCAATTAAGGCTAACTGCCTCTCATCCACCAGATTTATATCAACAGAAAATGGAGAAGAAAAGACGTTAATTTTTGTTTGGCACTTTTTAAGTCTAAAACCCGATCATCAAATGCATTGCGCAAGATTTAAATTTGTTCCTCATACTGCATCATCATGTATGGAACTTTTTCTTGCATTTTTTGGCAGTAGGGAAAGTGGGCAAAATTTTTAGTTTTCAGCTGGTTTTGAAATAAACATAATTTTTGTTTAAATGCATTTACGTTATTTATCAATTGAAAATTGAATGGACTCTTTCCTTGTAGCTTTGTGTTTAAGTTAGTCAAATGTGGCCTGTTATGTCTGTGAGAAAAGCCAAATGGCCTGTTATGTCTGCGAGAAAAGACAACCCACATACACAACAAAAGGTATTTTTAAACAATGTTGAAAATTTTCAAATTTTAAAAACTTACTTATTTTCTGACGGCATTACTAACCCTTGCAGGGCTTTTATCTATACACATCTGATTGTGCTGAAGAAGTTTGTATTCTGTTTGGAAAGCACTTAAACATCTTTTATATATAAATGTTTTATGTTGATCTTTTGAGAGTTGTTTTGAAGCAAGTGGAGATAAGCTTTTAATGAAACAATAATATGTCCAAACTCTCCAATTTTTTTACATAAAGTAAATCTATATGTTTCTCACACACTATATCACTAATGAGGAGAGGAAATGTTTTTAAATTTTCTTCAAAAGAATAAATTTTTTTCCTATATCGTTCATTTTTGAAAATTTTTCCACCTCGTTAAGATGTGTTGGAAAGGATATTCCAACAAAGTTCAACTTTTTAGGTGGGGGGTATAACTTGACGTTTTCTTGGGGTTGCTGGTGTTGGGGTAGAGCTGCGAGAATAGACCACATGAAGGCAAGAGTCCTTTTTATTGATGACATTGATGATTGCCTTAGTTTTAGCGATCTGCTCCGGCACTTCAATGAAGGATGATGAACCTCTGAATGGAGAATAACGGTTTGTTTGGACGAGATTTCGTTCAGTGTCCAGCCCGAGTCTTTACCCTCGAAATCCTCACTTTCTTTTACTATTTTCTCACATATGTCAAAGTCTGACGAGATTAGTTTCCTGTAATACTTCATTATTCGGAGTTTTGAATTCTACGTTCTTTATCATTTTTCCAGCATTTGTCTCTTTCGAGTAAATGCAATGAACCCCCCCATTTACTCATTTTTTAGGCTTTGTAAGTTTTGAGTTCATTGCGAAAAATAAAGATTGTCTCTTCTTTTCTTCTTCTTTCTTTCTCTTATTTATAAACTCGTTCTCAGACCAATTCTCCAATACGCAAGTCCAATCTGGGGCCACGCAGCCTATTCTAATATCAAGATGCTGGAATCAGCGCAAAATAAAATCATTAAAATTATCACGGACTCTCCGTGGTATGTTAGAAACGAAGATATAAGATTCGCACTCAAACTAAAAACTTTAAAATGTTTTTTCAAAAAAATAGCAACTAAATTCTTTAATAACATAGATAATCATACTAACCGAGCAATTGCTCGTATAGAAAAATATAATATTAACCCTTCATTTAATAGACCTCGTAATATTTTAATTTAATCTCTTTACATTCTTAAAATTCTACCGTTCAACTCAAAAATCTACCAGACTTACTCTCGACCAATAGGAACAGAGTAAGCCGGCCAATAGCGAAGCGAGCTTTGGGATCGCCTCGGCACCCAAACTCAATTCCTATTGACACACCCACTCTCTAAGAGTCACCATAGGCTGCCCCCTGATTGGACCACACATCCTCAAGCAAACGCACTCAAATACTCGCTCATTTTGGGCGAAATTCAGACGAGACGGGTTCTCTGAAGGTGCGGGTAACCCTGCGCCAAAAGAATCCCCGATCTCCATTTTCTTAAAGTCCGCACTAGTGGACAAGGCTTTAATATAATTACACACATCTAACAAATCAACAATAATGCAACTACTCAATCACCACACACTTAAATTCTCATTCTTCCTACACACAAGTAAATTCTTTAATCATTTCATGTAAATTTCTAAATTATCAACACAAATTTTTTTTTAATTAAGCAGCAAAGGGCTAAGTGAAAGCTGAACTCATGTTAACTCATCCAAGTCATCGTGACTGGAGATTGAGCTTCCCTGCGGGAAGCAGGTTTTCCAATAAATCCATCAACTTATATCTTTTCTTTAGAGTAGAAACTCTTTTATCCCCAGTGAACTATCGTTATTGGGAAGATCAATAGTTTTATATGCTTTTTGAAAAGCACAATCGCTCTATTTTGGTAGTAAGAAGATTTTTTTCAGAAACAACATCGGAATTTTCAGGAACGGCTGTAGAGTTTTCAGGAACAGCAGAATGCTCTGGAACAGTCGTAGAATGTTTAGGGGCAGCAGCAGAATTTTCAGCAGATGTGGACAACTGTGTTTTCTTTTTCTTAGTTGTAAAACAGCCAAATCCAATCTCTTTCTTTTCCCCGCTTCTTGTGGCCGCGGTAGCCGAGTGGTATAGGTATCGGACTGTGGCTTGCTTTGTCACAGGTTCGAGCCCAGTACCACTAAAGACCCGCCGTGTAGGGCAGCGATGCACGTTAAATCTGTCGAGAGCTGAAACGTCCTCCCGTTGGTGTGGTGTGGTAGTTAGGAGAGGGGGGTGCCAGCTCAGGTGTCGTCCACGTCACTTGACCATGGTTCAAAATTACGTGGTCCGTCGCCAAAAGCCCTCGTGTAGCTGAACAGTGCGACGTTAATATTCAATCAATCAATCAATTTCCCGCTTCTTTCTCCAACTTTCTTTCTTAGTTCCTATTATTCAAATGGTGCAATAAGTTGTCTTTATGGGTAAATGGTGTGCCGCAAAACTCACATGCAATTTTCTCTGTTGAATGCACAGAGTCATTGTGTCTTTTTTAAATCACTTTGTCGAACGAATTTTTTTCTACAGTCCGCACATTGAAAGATATCATTCTTTTTGTGAACTTGTAATGTATGGAGTTTTAAGTTAGCGTTTTTGTAGCGAAAAATTGTCCACAAATATTACAAGTAGACATAATGAAGCCGTAGAAATTTTAGAACGATGCTACACACACACACACCACTAAATCAGCAAACAAATTTTGTGTGCTGCTAATCTGTGACTGATGGATTGGATATCTCCCACCAACCTCTTTTAAACTCCAGGGGTGGGTCCACTACCCCTTCCCCTCCGTCATTTATCATTCACCGGCCCAGTAGAAATCTGCACACTCATTAGCGTCACTATTGGCGCGAATCTAACAATAGCTCTCTGATCCTTCTCATACTCACTGGCGGCACAAGATCCTCCCGAACACCCGCCCCCCTTACTGCCCGCCGTTTTTGAGGCTCCATTGTGTCGAGTCAGACAAACTCGATCAAAGCATAAGCAGTGGGGTTTCGTCCAGCCCATTAAGACTACAGACCCACTGGGACCAAAATCCAAACAATGAACAATGTCCCCCAAAGCCATGTGCTCTGTCTCCAGCTCCACTTGCTTCAATCCATAAAACTAGACATTTATAGAGGGGAGTGAACCGTATCAATGCCACGTCGTTATAATATTATGAGCAAATATTCTACTGAATGTATATCATGATCTCCCTTTTATCTGGTAACGAATCAAGACAGGAAAATACAGGATACAACATATGATTACGGACGGGGAAAGAATTTAGGAATTTTCCTTTCGTTATCACCCAGAAATAAAATTTATAGAATTAAGTGACTCGTAGTATAAATAGCAACATCATTCATAAAAATTATTTAGTTTAATCATGGATTCTCTCAAATTAGTATATCCATTTACTTTAATATTGGCTGGGCCATCTGGTAGCGGTAAAAGTAAGTTCTTTAAAAAAAAAAAAAATCGAAAATAAAATGATTAAACCTTTTCCTAAAAAAATAGTTTGGTGTTATGGAGTTTACCAAACGTTGTATGAAAAAATGCCAAATATCCCCTTTCATGAACGTATTCCATCTAATTTACACTAGTATTCGCATGCTTTAATTGTTATAGATGATCTTATGGGCGAGTTAGGAAATGATCGCCAATTAACAAAATTATTTGTAAAATTTTCGCATCACAGAAATTTAAGTATAATTTAAATACAAAGCAATTTTTAAGCACGAATAAACGTTATCCCCAGGATTTCATTATATCTATACAGGGGGCGGCACATTGCTCATAGGGACGTCTTAAGGCTCTGGGCCCAGAGAAGACTTTTTGAAGCCTTAAGCCCCTTTGAAAAAGTAGACCCTACTTGAGATTTTTAAAAGTAGACAGTATATAGCATGCATTGTCAAATGAAACAAATGTGCACGACGCACAATCTCAAAAACCTAGGCACAAACCAGCTCGACCAATAGTTGTTACATTTTGATTAACTGAGTTAGTTGAATGATTGTTTAAGGCAGGGGTGTCCAACACACGGCCCGCCAGTACGTAAGATGCGGCCCGCCGACTTGTTTTAAAAAAAATTTAAGTATCAGGTTTTTAATGTTTTTTCATTTTGAAATGTATTTGAGGGGAAATTTATACATATATGTAAATCTACAATGTATTTGCCTGTTATCTGTTCTTGTTTTAAAATAAATCCTTTTTGATAATAGAAATGTCCTTTAGATTAAAACAGATTTATATTATATTAAAAAGTTACATTTGATTGTACTATAATTAATTACTTTTTAAAAAAAATTCAGAATTGCACTATGCATATCCTTTTTTACTATGGATGGTACATGATTCTTTGTATGTGCGACTTTCATTTCTCCTTTTCTGTTTGGAGTGCCCAAAAAGCAAGAAGCAGTCTCATAGATGTTTTATAAAGTTTAAAAAAATATTCAGGACGGTTAAGGTAAATTGCAATGTATACTTAATCGTTTGCTAATGACAGCACAATCAAATTTCAACAATGAGTAATGAAAGATCAATTCAACAGGAGCACCGTAATTTTCAAGAAAATGGCAAAGCACAACTGTAATATTTTAAATATTACTTGATCATTGCATTATTGTATTATATAAACATTATTATATTATCTATGTCTGTATACATGAAAAATAATGAAAACAATAATAATAATTCATTGTGTTTTAAATTTTCACTCCAATAAATGGTTTTTTGCTTCCAAGTCTGATATAAAGGTACGTATTTTAATGTGCGGCCCGCGAGACTATAATGTTTTTCCGAAGTGGCCCGCAAAGTCATTTGGGTTGGACACCCCTGGTTTAAGGTATTAGGCCTAGGCCTAAACATGGACACACACACACACACACACACAACGGTGACCACATGATAATATAGTCTGACCTTTTTTGCCTGTTGTAATGCAGTTTGAAATTCCCTGTTTTTCGGAGAATAAGTACGGCAATAATATTTGACCATTAAAATTATCCGGATTATGATCTTATTAAGACTGAGCCGAGAAAGAAACGAGGCCCCTACCGAGGGTGAGGCCCTGGGTGTGAGCCCAGTTGGTCCATGCCTTAAGACGTCTGAATATTCGAAAAGGGATGGTTGTTTTTCAGATAATATCCTGCTCTCTTCTGTAAGTAGTGTGTTCCTTTTGCGTAAAGAAAATAAATGTTTCTTATGTTTATAAGTTTTGTGTGTCCTCTACTCCGTTTTAAAGAAGATATAAAATATTTGGACGGAGATTCTGGTCGTATTTACAAAGAAGTGTTACGCTACGAAGTCGGCCATCCGTTGGAAGTTTTTTTTTTGGGGGGGGAGGGCAAATTTAGGTGTTTTTTAGGGTAAATGTATATTTAATAAATTATCATTGAGCCACAGAAAGAAGAGGTCATTCAAAAGGAAGAATTTAATTAAATTGTATAATCAGAATTGATTATCATCTAATTGGCGATTTATTAATTCATAATTTGAATTTAATGAAAAAGATGAATTTCAAACAGGCAGATATTAATCGTATGTATAATGTAAGGAAACATTGTTTTTCTTAGTATGTTCAATTGTTCTTGAAAGTATAATATTTTACATTTAGATAGGAACTAATTTGTTACTGGTACTCTACCCACTACAGACATATTTGAAACGATTAAATTGCGCCAAATAGGCGTTGGGCAGAAAATAGTTCTTTTATCCAAAAGGACCACACATAGCTCTAATAAAACAGGTTGGAAAAAAAATAACTGAGACTTAATAAAACAGGTGAGGACAATCTTTTAAAAGATTTAAAAACAGAAATAAAAAGATATGTACTTTTTTTTCCATGTAAAGAGGAGCTGAAGAGTGTAAGCAATTCAGTGAAGAGTGAGCAATTCAATGTTATCGTCCACTGGACGCTAACAATACAATTTGAAGGAAAATTTGAAATTATTTGGAGGGAAACGTACCGATATAGCACACACATATTAGTACAATTTACATTGTTAAAAACTATTGCACTTTATACTTTACCAAATTTTTTATATTTATTCACAGATTATATTATATATAATAAACTAAAATATTTTTTCTCTAAATAGTGCTTAGTACTTTAATTTTACACATAAAAAATGGAAGAAAAATAAAAATTTTAAAAATTATATATAGAGAGTTTTAGAATTTTTTTCGATGAAATAAATCTACATACTTAATTCCATTAAATAATTCAGTAACTATGTCTTGTAAGTTTTTTAACGTATTTTTTTTTTTTTAAAAAAACGTATCTAAATGAAAATATGTTACGAGAGATATTAAATTTCCTGTCCCCATGTTCTACTAAAAAGGAAGGAAACAACTTTGAGCTAAAAACTTATTGTTGTAGTCTTAGAGAATATCCAAATTATCATTGTTGGGCATATAAAACATTTATTTAATTGAACGAGATATATTAACATCTTACGTCTTTCACTTAAGAAGTTGACACTTTGCTTTACTCTGCCTTCGAACACCGTTTCCAATCAGGACGCTGACGCATAACTTTTCCCTGTCTTCGGACATCATCTTCACTTAGGAAGCTGACGTGTATCTTTACCCTGTCTTCAGACACTGTTTTCGCTTAGGAAGCTGACGTTTTTATTGTATTCACATAGCTATACCTCGTTTTCAATTATAGTTTCCACTTACGAGGCTGACGGTTTTATTATATGAACATAGATTTCGCCTGGCTTTCAATACCGTCTTGGATTGCGAAGGAATTAATGAAGTATTTTGTTCTCATTTTTTAAAAAATAATTTGCTCCCTTTATCCTTCAGTAAGTAAAGTGTAGATAAAAATAATTTAGTGTTAGTATTTTGTAATTTTCCTTTTTTAAATATTTCAAATCCTTTTTAAATAACAATTCAATAGTTAATTATTTATTTCCTTATTTATAATGAATATTTTGCCAAAATATTATCTTTAAGAAATGGCTGGAGTAAAACTTTAAAAGTATATATTCTTTCTTAAGTGTTAAAAGCAGTTTTTAAATATTTCTTAACACTTACATATTGCTAGTGTGTTTGTTTCAAGTGGGCTGTATTTTAGCAGAGATCATCACCTGCAACGTACAGACACAGTTGTGCAAAGGTGGTGGCAGCAATTGTTGCTGCGAGGAACTTATCGATGAAATGAAGGCTCTCTGGAAAGCGAAGATGTACAAATGCGAGGCAAGATGGAATGATTGTTCGACAGGCCCGAACTGCTACACCGGTATCATTGTCTGCTATTCAACGTACTATAGCCTCTTCCATACCCCTCGTGGTACCTTCCACCATTTCACGGCGCTTGGTTGAGGTGGGATTACGCTCACAGCGGCTTTTAAGACATTTGCCTTTGACCCCACAATATCGGCGGAATCGTCTGGAATGCCATCATACTGGCATTGCATAGTGTTCAGAGTTGAGTCCCGCTTTACTTTTGAAGCAGATAACCATCGTCTTCGTGTCTGTACGGCCTTCGCTAGTGATCTCAATCAGCCCTTGTTTTACAAAGGCATGCAGCCATAGACCCTGGTATGACGATGTGGCGTGCTATATCTCATACGAAAGTAGGTCATCTCTAGTTATCTTCTATACATCTTTAACAGCTGAACGATATTTTAATACCATCCTACGGTCAGTTGCATTATCCTCAATAGCACGACCAACAAGATAATGCCAGGCCCGATTTCCAACAAGATAATGCCAGACCCGATTTCCAAGATAATGCCAGACCCCATACCGCTCGTGTATCTCTGGACTGCCCTCGTGCCTTTACTACTATTACTTGGCTAGCAAGGTCACCAGATCTTTCACGAATTGAGCATTTCTGGGACACAGTAGTGTGCCAGATTCGGGCACCCTCAAAATGTCGCACATTTGGAGCAACAACTAGTGAATGCCTGGCAGAATGTACTGCAGGATAACATTAGAAACCTCTATCACCCTTTACCGAGGCGTATACAAGAACGTGTCGCCGCCAGATGCGGTTCCACCAACTACTGATTTGAACATTCAAGCTGTAATCGTAAGTCGTGGATGGGCCCTATCACCTTGGGATTTTTCCTTTTTATCATTTTATTATCTGTGTATGAGCTGTACACATATTTAATTTCATTAAAAACAACTACTTCCTTCACGGTGCTTCAAATTTTTTTTTGCAAAAGACATATATTTAAGTTTTAGAAAATAGAAAATAATTCCAAATTAAGAACATTATTATCTGTTAGTATTTCAAAAGAGAAAATGTAAGAGGAGGAATTGCCTATTCCTGATGGTGGGGATCACAAGCGTTTATTTTAGCTTATAGTAACTACCCCCAAAACTAAAACAAAACATCTTTTCTTGCTTTCCACCAAAAACATATTACCCCTGTCCCTTTTTGGATAGCAGACACCAAACATTGTATGGAAGAAAGGAATGTCCATTGCGACCCCATTCCAGGATGGGAAGAAAGATACTAGTGAAAGATGTGTTAAAATATCAAATTTCATTATTTAAGATATATTCCTGCTTCGAACCCTTCAAGTTTCAGCATAAAAGAAAACTGACATCAAACATGCAGAGTACAAAATAAGGAAATAAAGTACATTAAATAAAAGGCCAAATTCACACCCAATAATATTTCAGGAAATATATCAAATTTTCTGTATATAATCTTCTGTCAAAAAAAAAAAGAATATATATATATATATATTTTTTTTTTCAAATTCGATCCAAATGCCGCCTTGAAAATTTTCCACCTCAGGCATTGGTCCGGTTTGTCCGTCTCTAGCGCAGTACTGGAAGCAAGCAGCTGTGTGGCTTATTTTTGATTGCATGTTCGAACAGATTATTGCTGTGCCTTGCTTTTATTATTGCAAGCATAATTTATCAAACGAATTATCATCGCAATAATTACTCTTTGTACAGTTAACAAGTTTTAACTTTGTAAAGTGGTTTTCTCTGCATATAGCGCAAAGTGTGAAAAGGTGGATGTTGAAGATTCATGTAAAAGACACATATTAAGGGCAACACATTTATTTACATTAAACAAATAAAACTAATGGAAGCTGTAAGGCCCACGCGGGCAAAATCTCCATTCTTGGCTACAGCCTTAACGCGCCGTTGTCGAGAAACAATTTAAGACTAAGAAAAATATTCTTATTTAAAGGGGCATAATGTGGCCCCTGATGACGGAGGGAAAAATTACAATCTGTGTGCAATTACAAATATATATGTAAATTTGAAATTCAACATTTTTTTCAACGTGATGTGTTCTAAATTATTTTACTGGTGTTCATTGCATTAACTGAATAGATGATTGCATAAGATTTCAATTCAGAAATGTTTGCATTCGCAATTTATTCGTTTTTTAAAAAAAATTATTTAAATTTCAAATTAATTGGAAGGAAAAAAAAGATGCAATCACACTTAATTTTTACCGTTCAAGAGAATTGCAATTCGGTAAATTATCGAGAGGTTTGGATTGAGCTAACAGCTAGGGAGAACAATGCTAAGTAAATCCTGCTAATTGCAAATTATTTGATGAAAAAAATTAATTTTTCTTCATATTACAAGTATTATTATATTGTTGGTAGCAAAATTACAAGAAGTTTTATTTCATTACTAGGTGAATGATAAAATGGAGCCAAAGGATTTGACTGCATCAATCAGTGAAAAAAGGTCACAGTTATACAAAGGTGAGAAATTTATTTGTAAGCATTGATTTTAAATATATACTCTCTGAGACTTTGTATTCAAGTCATATTAAGATAATTTTATTTATTAAGTAATAAATCTGTATTATGTTTAATAATTACTAAGAATTTGTGTTTAAACCAATACAAATTTTAAATTTCAAAACTTTTTCTAATGTTTTGAACTTCACAAATTTTTTTACAGCTAGAAGTCATCGAGTGGATAAAAACCCAATAAAAAAACTTTCTGATAAAGCCAGTTGTGGAAAAGGAAATAAATCCCCCAGGTAAGGATATATATGCACATTTTAGTGCAATTTTTGCTCTCTTTTTTCATTTTCTACTATTAGCTGACACTCTCCGTATGTAGATTTATGTATCTTGTTCAAATTTTCAATATTTAATAGAATACTTTTTATTCATCCATTTAAGTTCAAATACATTTTTTTAAGCTTGTAGTGGATGACACTTTATGTTAATGCAGTTTTTTCAAGTATTAATTCATCAATTAAACTAATTGATTATAGTTTAAGAGATATATTTCAGTCGATGTTATTCCTCTAGATGGTAGCACGATTGGATAAAGAAGCTTTTGTTAAATCTGTGATAAAGATTTAGCTTAACCTGAATAATCATGTGCTAGTTAGACATCAGCATTCTTTTTACACTGGTTTTAAGATAAAAATTCTTACCTATATATATTATATTCAACTTTTATTAAAAAATGTAATTACAAATTTAATGTGATTAAAAATTTTTAATGTTAATTTAACAGGTGTTTTTTGCCACCTAATATTGTGATTCTGTCATGTGAATATACATATTTATATTAATTGTAATTATGTAATAAAAAATAACTAAAATAAAATTTTTCTTTGTTAACCTAAGTAGGAATTTACTTACTTTAACAAATTTTTTTTTATATTACTCCTTTGTAATTATTTGTTTAGCCCCGTTATGAGCGCACAAATTTTCAATTTCAAGATGTCAGCCAATTAATGTATTGTTGCTCTTAAAACTTTGATTAAAATATAACGGTAGTAAGATCTAGCTTATGTAAACATTTTTTAAATCATATATTTTTTATAGGGATGATGAGAAATTGTATGAGAGGGCAAAACGAATGAATAAGTGCCTATTGATAATAAGAAAAGTAGGTGAAATGCTTGTAATTTTTTATAATCATACTTTCAGTCCTTTTTATACAGGGTGGGCAGATAAAAGTGGCCTTGATTTGAAATTGGACGTGAATCTGACGCACACAGTAAATGATCAAAGGCGTTTAGATCTATTTGGCATCAGACATTCATAGAATAGGTGTTGAATAGGCGTTTTCCTTTGGGCATCCGGACTGTAAAACAGTCCTCAATCCCATGTCTTGATAAAACTTTGATGTGGGGCTTGGCGAGAGTGGGGGTTTTCTTGTCTGCTGAGTGGCATGGCGGCTATTGGTTGGACAATGGAATCAGGGTGGCGTGGCTAATGTGCTTCTTCGGGATGGGAGATAATCGGGGTTTTTTGGCATGGCTGAGAGCTTAGAGGCTGCTCTCTGGTTGGATGCTTGGTAAAGTGATCATTGACTCCAATTGGCTGCCCTGGGGTCTGGGGTTCAGATATTCATAATAATAATATCGGTATTTATCTTCTTTCAAAGCACTACAGCCCGTTACTGACCAAGGCCGTCTCAGTCAGTAAAGACCAGGGGGGTACTCAACCTTTTTTTCTGCCGGGCCACAACATATGTTAGCTTTTTCACGAGGGAGCATTAATGGAGGGGGGAGAAATGCTTTAAGACCAAGATAGCATCGAAAATTTAAAATGTGAAAAATTGATCAAAATATTAAAAATCCTATTTTGCTTTTTTAAATTATTTTTTTATTTTTGTCACTGAATTTTCCTAAATTGGAAGAATTTAAGAATCACTCCTTCAGAATTTCTGCTTTAGTAAACGGTTTCATATGACTACGAATAATATGACAAATTTCATACAGTGCCTTTGTTACAACTGACAGAACACTTTTTTTTTTGCTGTTGTAAAGACAATTCAAGAAAGCCTATTTGTCACCTCTTGAAATAGATCTTCGAGGAAAAGTGGTATTGAATGATTCCTGTTTATTGGTATTTTTTAAATACAGCACTTTCGTGACAAATCAAACAATTACAGGTCCATGTTTGTATTTCACAACAAAATAGTCAACCTCCCAATCGTCTAGAAACGATCTATTTTCTTCGAATATTTTTCGCTTGTAAGATATAAAAAATAGTTAAATATTAGTTCCCCCCATAAAATGGTTGCTACTCCACTGTTGTCTGTTATCACTAACCAAAAAAAAAGGGTATCAATTCGTACTTGTACGACACCGACAGCAAAAAGCAAAATTGATATATTTGATTTCTTGACAAAGAATTTCCCACCAAATATTTATAAATAAAGAAATTTTTCAGAGCAATGGGCCATGATTAGGCCACTTAAAAAGGCCCAGTGGGCCGCAGGTTGAGTATTGCTGGTTTAGAACAATGGTCTTCAAACTTTTCAACTTACAGGACCCCTAGGACAAGAAGGTGCTTTTGTGGAACCCCTAGAACTAGAAAGAATTTTCTTGAACCCTATTCCACACACACACACATTTAAAAGGATATATCCATACAGTGATCCGTCAGTGATCAAAATCGTTTTCATTTTATTTTTCAAAATTTCCAAGTTCACTATTAAGTATTACGAAGAAATGCGAGTGATTGGGAAGCACACTCATTTGTTATTGTCTTGCCTTAGTTACTTTGTAGACTACAATTGCTTTTCATGTAAAGTTTGTCTTCGCATAGCACAGTCAATTTCATTGACACAACTGTATTTTAAAGTTTACCTTTTATATATGTTATGTTGTTACTGGGATGAATTCGTAAACTCCTTTGACAGAATAATCTGTTTATTTTAAAAATAAGAATTCATAAAAATGAAGAATATAACAATTTATGAATTATTTAAACGTCGTTGCCTAATTGGCTTTCATTATGTTTTGAAGAAAATATAACGGCTCTGCTGATATGCGTCTGCTTCCTTTGCGTTCCAACATCTTATATCGTTCTTATATCTCTTTTCTCGCTGTTTCTTTTTGTCAGAGTCATCGCCCTCTGCTTCCCTTCACAGCCATCTGCTGGGGGATGCTACGGGGGCTTGCAGTAGCGCGTAGCGCCGTCTACTTCACATGTATTTACGATTTTTAACGTGGCTAGTTCAGCAAAAAGTATAAGTAAGTGTAACAGAGAATTTCAAATTTGGTGGACCGAGAAACATGACATTATTAATGAAGGCGACAAAGCAGTATGCAGAACATCATCTGTAAAACGGCATTCATAAACAAATCACAAACTCTCTTGTTAAAAAAAGCGAACCACAGCAAAAATAATTAATTGCTGAGAAACCGTTTGGCAGACTCAAATTCAGCATGTATTCTACAAAAAGTAACATCTTACAATTCTAATATAAGTGTTTTGTCATCTTATTTGCAACAACAGAAGTCACACTAATGTTACTTTAATTTGAATTACACGAATAACTAAAACATTTATAACTGTACAGCGTAAAAAAGTATTTTTCCTAGTAAATAGAGTTTAGTGTTATTCGTATTTAGTTTTATTATTTTCATAATAAATACAAGTTAAAATAATTTGACGGCACATCACTACATCATTAGACACTTCTTTGGAAAAAATGGCACGTTGGTCTATAAAGGGTAGCCACCCCTGATCTATACAAATAAATAAAATTGAAGTGTCTGTTTGTAATTTGAAATTAACTGCTTTTTACTAATTGCATTTAAAAATATTTTCGGTACTTATATTGAAAAATTGTTTTGTAAATTTTTATGTCACTCTCTCTGTTTGTTCTGGCTAATCTGAAACGGTTGGACCGATTTTGATGGAACTTTCACTGGCATATAGCTGATGTTACTAGGAATAACTTAGGCTACTTTTATTTTAGAAAAAAATTAAGGTTCCGCGAAAACAAAATTAAGACGTATTAAATTCGATCCAAATAGGGATTATTTATTTTATTTTATTAGCCTCTTGCTCTTAATATCACAAAGGCAACCTGTCGTGCGGTCCCAGAACTCACGAGCCTTCTATCTCAACAATTTCTAGCAGTTAGATCAAAATTTTTTGTTTGATTAGGTTGCTGCCATTCCCAATAAGTTCGACATTTCCCTTTTGATAATATTTAATATTTGTCTCCTGTTTGTTTATTCACTTTGAATCGGGAACAGAATTTTAGTTAAGAAGTTTATATTCAAAACTGTAAGCAACTTCATTTATTCTTCGTAATAAGATTTAATTAAATAATACTTGTATTGTGTTATATTTATATTGAAATCGAAGAATAATAGTTTCTCGAGTCACAAGGTATCATTTATTTTTCTACCGTTCCGTTCTTCTTAATTCAAATTGTTTTGTTACGCTTTCACTGTTTTCTAGCCCTGAGGCCTTTAAGTAATAATTAAGAATCAATGTTAAACGTTGTTAGGTTTTCTTTCATGAAAATAGTTCAGATTTTTGTTTACTTTAAAATTGATGAATTACTGATAGGCTATTTTATTTAGTTAAGTACGTAGGTAGTTGTTTCTAAAATAAATATTTTTAATTACGTTTTAGGTGAAAACGTGCATTTACACCTTTTAGTTATGCCTAAAAGAAAATCAAATCTCTCTAAAAACACGAGAAAGGCCAAAAGTCAAAGATTGCAGCGTAAAAATGAATCTAAAGAGGATAGAGAAAGTCGTCTTACAAATTGTAGGTTAAGGATATCCATGTCTAGGTCGAATGAAAGTAGTTCTGAGAGGAACGAACGATTACAGTTAGATAGAACCCGTCATTCATTGTTAAGGAGTCGACAATCTCTGAAATCTAAAGAACAACGTCTAGAAAACGATCGTATACGACACGCTGTCTCTCGAAGCCTAGAATCAGACGATTCTAGAAAGCAGCGATTAGAAAATGATCGTATTCGACACGCTGCCTCTCGAAGCCGAGAATCAGACGATTCTAGAGGGAACCGATTAGAAGATGACCGTATTCGACACGCTATCTCTCGCAGCCTAGAATCAGACCATTCTAGAGAGCAACGATTAGAACATGACCGTATTCGACATGCTGTCTCGCGAACCCCAGAATTATCTGATTCTAGAGAGCAAAAATTGGAAAGGGTTCTTCGTCATCACTAAAAACAACGTTAATTTGAAAATCAAGAACAACATACCATCCCTGTTACAGAACAATGTGTTCGATATCATGAGTCACAAGGACAAAGATTCGAGCGCTTAGCATAGCTCTGTGAAAGTGTGAGTGCCATTCGTCTGGCAGAAATGAATTTTGATCGAGAAAAGCGTCTGGTTACTGCTAGACAAGTGCTCTGTGGAATATTGAAAGTGAAAACTGACTACAATGACTGAATAATGACTAAATAAGAACTAATATACGTAATATTGCATGGCGGAAAAATATAACAGTGGTTTCAATTATGATGCCTCTGTAGGACTGATGAATACCTTAAAATGGAGGCTATTCTTTCTGCTTTTGAGAATTTCCTCCAGACAGCCGACGCAAAACGCCTCAAGGGTTTTCCTATCATTCCAACGCCTCTCCTATGCTTATGGAATTCCTCACTCCCATCTTCCATATTTTTAGTGGCCTCATAGTCAAGATGCTACCATCTTCGAGCGTGTCCTCCAACTGAAGATTGTTCCAACATTCCTACTCAAGACGCCCTGGATCACGTCTATGAACACATCAGAGATTTAGAAAAGAAAGTTGCTCTATCAGAAGGAAAATTCAAGAATATCAGTGCTGTTTCGACTCGGTCATTTCCAGACTGCCTTCATACATAGAATCAACCGTCTCCTGTGTAAACTATCTTAAATCCTCCATGGAGCATAGCACCGCTCTCGCCTCCCTTACAGCCATCATCTCCAAGCTAGTTACGCACAGGTCACTTCTTTGCCAGCAGTTGTTTCATCCTTTGCCATTCCTCCGCCTCCGAGTGAAAAGGTCCTCCTGGTCAGACCTCAGGAATTTAATGCCGGTTCTTCCACCACCCCTAACAAAATAACATCCTTTCTTCTGAGCAAAAAAAGTCTACCCTTTAGAATAAGCCGAATTATAAATATCAATAATGGTGGATTTGCAATGTTTTTGACCACCGACGGGGATATAAACAAACTAAGCCAAGAACTCTCCAATGATGCTGACTTTGCGAGTTTCTCAATATTCAAGCCAACCCTACGTAAGCAATGGTTCATATTATTTGGTGTGGATTCATCCCACAACAAGGACTCCATTACCAAAGCATTAATTCTAAAAAATGATGTATTCAAGGATGGTGGCTTTGAGGTCTATTTCTCTATGAAATCGAAATCTTCGAATAATTGCGTCATATCCGTAATTCCGGATCTCTACCCCGTTATCAAAGATCATGGCTATCTGTATCTAAATTTTGAGAGAGTTAGAATCGAAACCTTTATATCTTTCATGAAATGCTCTACTTGTGGTACCTTGGGCCACACAAGGAATCACTGACTGCTCTTATACTCAAGCTTGCGTCAGATGCAGTTCTACGGATGACCATGATCGAACTTCCTGTGATCCTCGCTGCATAAACTGCACAACTCAGAATGTCCGATTTGTATCATGTTTTTCAGAAAATCATGGATGCCGTGATAAAAACTGCCCGGTATTAATCCAATTTAAAAAACGTACAATGGATCTCACCGATTACGGACGTTAATCTCTTTGACTTCTATTCTTTTGCACCCTGTTATTCTATTTATATATATATGATCAAGTATTCCATTTATTTATCAGCATATTGAAATTACTTGTTTAACTTCATTTCATGTTTATTTGTTGAGCTGCATATTATGCTTAATCCGCCCCTTTGATTTTTTATTTATTATATTGTATTACATTCTTAACTTTATGTATATATTTTTTTTATTATTTTGATATATTCTATTTTTATATGTTCTTGAATTTTTCTGATTCACCTCTTATTTCCACATTTGATTTTTATTTAACCAAGGCAGACTTTTATGCGTTTTATTATACTTACATTATTAGTTTTTATTATTCGATTTTATTTGTTTCTATTCGTTTCCTTATTCAAAATTTCTTGCAAGGCAGATTTTGGCGAATCACTTTTTTTCCTCCTCTTTTTGATTACATTTATCACTGAGCGCACCGCAACCTATATCGCTGTTGTTCTTTCCCAAATATTCCTGATAAACTTCGGCTTGGGGTATGGCTGATCTTGCTATTTATATTTTGTAGTTAAATGTAAATCATTAGCGGGTCGCGTACCTTCAGGCCTTGTAGTAGCAGCGGATCTTGGCTCAGATACTTTTTTGATTCAAGACCCTTATATTAACTATAATAAGCCTCTGAACCCTCCTCGAGGGTCCACTCAATTCTTCTCTTTAGATAATCGGTGTGTCACTATCTGCTTTTTTAATAAGGTAATTTCTCCAGCTTTCTCTAATAAAACTAATTCTAACATTGCTGTGTCTTTCAATTTTAAAAACTCTTCCATTTTTCTTATCAATATCTACTTTCCCCCTCGTGATGATTTCAATGGTCTAATTGATGAAATTTTAATTTACAACTGTGTAGAACAAAACTGTCTTTTGATGGGGGATTTCAATGCAAGATCACCAATCTGGGGTTACAATTATACTAATGCCTGGGGGGCTTATTAATTGATTTTATCTTACAGAACAATCTCCATATCTGTAATATTCTGGAGTTGGACCCCACTTTTGGGGCTCATTGCGGTACAGGAAATCCTGATAACACCTTTATCTCTAATAACATCTACTATTTAATATATAAATGTGAGGTTCTGGGGCAGGAATCTCTTAGTGACCCCTGGTTTATTGGTGTGCGGCTCCGTGGCGATTTACCAGTTTCAGACTTTTATCTTAAAACCAAATATGAGTCTCAAAAGTTTCTTAACCTCTTTAAAGTTCATTATGATGAAATGAACAATGGGGCAGATATTGATCAACTGGAGGAATTTATAGGTGTTTTTATCCATCATGTGAGGTCGTCTGCTTTAAAAACATTTCATAAGCGGCGGATCCTTCCTGCTGGAAAATTTACCTGGTGGAATTCTAACGTTAAAAATTTACTAGGAATAAAATTAACGCTTTTAAAAGAAAATTGCAGTATTTAATTAGAAATAATTTCTCTATCAGTGAGATTTAAAATTTTATATAAAAAGCAAATATCTTACTATAAAAAACTGATTATTCAAACCAAACGAAAAGCCTGGGAGAATTACGCCTATTCAATACTGATAGGTATGGTTTAAATTTTAAAGTCGCTTTTGGTAAGGATATTAATTCCAATGCTATAGAGATTCCTCTCCCAGACTCGCCTAATGTAACTCCAAAACAGAAAATTGAAAAACTTTTATGTACTCTTTTCCCCTCTTCTCCCCCTTTTGCCATTAACTTTAATGATTCTTTACCACCAGAAGATATCATCCCTGAGGAAGTGGAGATTGGCTTTCGGAATTTAAAGGCCGGCAAGGCCCTGGGCTCGATCTTATAGATTATAGTGCTTGGAAAATAATTTATTCTTACTATCCGCATGTAATTATAAAAATTATTAATCGTTGTATGAAGTTTTCTTATTCCCCTAATATCTTAAAAAATTCTAAATTAAAGCTTTTATTAAAACCTGTTAGAGACCCATCCTCATTTAATTCGTATCGGCCAATTTGTTTGTTACCTACCCTCGGGAAAATTATTGAACGTGTTTTTGCTATTAGGCTTCACACTTGGTTAACTAACCATAACATTATTCACAAAAATCAATTTGGCTTTAGAGAGAACTGCAGTTGTGAGGATGCCATTAACAATTTAATCACTAATATTAAAACTAACAGGGTTTCTGGTCACACATCTTTAATCCTTATTGACATTAAAAGTGCATTTGCAAGATAAATTGACCGATGTTATTTCAAATTTTCCACAACTACAATATCCCGCCTTATTTTCAAAAATTTATTTATTCCTACTTGGTTAATCGGTTTTTTTTTTTTTTTTTTTTTTGTTATCCTAATTTTTTGGTTAAACATCCAATAAATCAAGGCTGTCTTCAGGGTTCCGTTCTTGCCCCTACCCTGTGGAACATTTATTTCAATCTAGACTTAGGCATTAACTCGGATCAATTTGTAATTCAAGCTTTTGCCAACGACCTTGCTATTGTCACCACGGATAAGGCCCGGAGGACTTTGGAAATCGAAACCAATTCAATTCTTGATCAAATCTCTAATAAACTCAAAAATCTTAAACTTGTTATTTCTCCTGAAAAAACTTACTCGGTCGGATTCAGGTGTACAGCCCGTGGTAGTACTGTGTTTCGCGGGAAATCTATCTTTAAAGTCAATAACGTTTCTATAGAAGTAGTTGACTCTCTATTAAATATCTTGTGGGCTTATTATTGACAACCGGCTCTCTTGGTTCCCCCATATTAATTTTTTAAAAGAGAGAATTTATCAATTGTCTCTTCAGTTTAACCGAATTTTGTTTTCCAATTCTAACTTTAAAAATTTTAAATTGTGTTACTTAACTTTGATTGAACCCATCATTATCTATGGTACGTGAATTCGGGGTGGCTCACTCACATCTCGTCATATCCAAAAACTTAACGCTATTCAAAGAATTTATCTTTTAAAAATCCAGAAGGGTTTTAAGACCTCACCCACAAACGCCTTACAAATTATATCTGGTACTTCCCCAATTCACCTTTCTGTTAATAAAGCTTTTCTTAAATACCAAATCTGGAAACTTCGAAACCCTGAATTTAATAATTTTATTGATTGTCATGCCATTTAAAATTTTATTCCTCTCCACTCTGTGAAAACTCGTAATAGAATTATTAATTTCAGTGAATTGCAGAGGCCTAATGAGGGGGAGGTGTACACCGACGGATCCAAAGTAGGGACTGAGACCGGGTTCGTGGTGTGCATTTTTTATCAGGGGTCCCTTAATGGAACCTATTCTTTTAAATTAAAACCCTGCAATACTGATTTCCAAGCGGAGATATCTGCAATCGGATTCTCCGTTCTATGGGCGATTGCTAAAAATGTTAAAATTAATATTTATATATTGATAGTTTAGCATTCATTCTTTTTCTTATAAGTCCTAACAATAAATCTGCCTATCTTAATTTAATTAAGAATAAACTATCTATGTACTGCAACTTTTATAATATTTTCTGGGTTAAGGCTCATAGTAATAATTTTTTTAATGATATTGCAGATCATTTTTTGCTAAAGTCGCTACTACTAATGGTGTTGAGGTGAGTGTCCCCGCCCCTCGCTCTTATGTCATCTAAACACTTCAAAATAACTTAATTGAGGGCTGTGAGAGTTGGTGGTTAAACTCTAATACTGGCTTACGAGTCAAATCTTTCTTTCCCAAACCCAGTTTAGATATCAATCCCCATTCCAGTTACGTTACAAAATTCTTAACAAACCATGGCGCATTTGTTTCTTATTTGCATCGCTTCAAATTAAAGACTACTCCCAATTGTCTTTGTGGTTCTGTTGGGGACGCTGACCATTATATCTTCGCATGTCCTCTGACTAAGGATTTCCATTTAGTCTCTCCATCTCAAAATGCTAAAAAAAAGCCTGGTTCCAATCTATCGTTGGAAATCCTTCCATTCACTCTAAACTAAAGTCATGTATTAAAATTGCCTATTCAATCTGGGATCAAATTTCTGAGGTGGGATTGGATCCGTACTCTTATGTGGTCACGACAGCTTTTTTTCCCCTTCTTCCTCAAATGTTTCCTGCCTTTTTTTTTTTTATTTTTCTCAATCTTCTAACTCTATTTATTTTTCTCACACAATATAATGCAGCTTCCTGGTTTAACTCTTGGTTAACAACTTGAGTATACTTTAAGGTCAATTTCTTGTTTTTTTTTAAGCAAAAAAAAGATATCTTCAATAAAATTTAATAATTTCTCTCCCCCCCCCTTTTCTTTTTCTCTCTTTATTTATTTATTAATTTTTAACTGCTGCATTCTTCATTTATGTTTCTTTAAAATAAAAATGGAGGAGGAGGATATGTATAAAAATAATCCTGCCGGTGCTTTTTTCTCTTTAAACTGAAGAACCAACTAAGAGAAAACTATATCAACAGGAAGTGTTGGCGTCTACTGAAAATATGGTTCAAAAGAAACATTTTTTTTAAATATTATTTATGTTTTCTGTCTTCCTTCCCCCCCTCTCTTTTGGTCTGCATGGTACATTGGTATTGGATAATTTATTATTTTTTATGAATTTGTAAGTAAGTTGGAATATGTATATTCTTTCTCCCATCTCTTATATTCTTTGTTATTTTTATTGTTATATTTGCTTTGTATACTTGTATTACGTTCACGCACACGTATGTATAGCGTGCAGTTACCTTTAAATTTGTATTTTGTTATTTTACTGTCTTCTACTGTTTAAAACAGTGCTTCTCAAAGTTTCAATATTCGTGACCCAATATTCAATCATAATTTTTATCGCGCCCCCCATACAATAACAATGTATTGAATTCAATAATACTATACTTTGATGCTAAAAATACAATAGGACTTTAACCTTTTAAGTGCCACCGGCGTATATAAAAGTCTTGCTCTGCTAAAGCATTAATTTCCCCTGACGTATATATACGTCTTTACGAAGTACGATCTTTTCTATGCACTGCTATCTATAAAATTATTTCGAAGGCAATAAAAGGACCTTGACAGTGTTTACGAAGTATTTACTTATTTCAGATTATTCGCTTCTTTATTCCTCTCCCCCTCCCAAGGTACGCTTGAAAACGTGTGGAAAATGGTTGGCATTGGGGCGTTAATAGTGTAACTTTTATTTCTGGCAGCTCAAGAATTTATTATAAGCCGCACAAATCATCAAGATAAGTGTTTTATATATACTTTTTGTATATAATTTTATAAATGACAATCCCATAGGGTTACTGATAATTATAAACGTTCTTAACTTAGTATTGTTAAATTAATTATAAAATACATTGTGTAGCACCGATACATTTTTTAGTGTAATATATCAGTGTAAATGTGTATTTTATTTTTTATTATGTCAGAATGTATTTTATTTGTTTACTTTCAATAAATTAATTTTTTTCAAATAATTTTCTGTATTCGACTTTTAAATGTGCTTGCGCCCCTCTCGTACAGCTGTCACGCCCCCCCCCCCACAGTTTGAGAAACGTTGGTTTAAAATGTAAACTTTGATTTTTTTTTCAATGAAGACTGGACGTGGGGGTGGTTGTTTCCCGAGGGATCGGTTTGTAGCTCTAAACTCTTTTCGGGTGAGCTTGACTCCTTTGGGCATTCCGCAACTATTGTAAAGTTTTAAGGTGGAAAGATGAGTCAAAAGGAATTTGTTGTTCTTCTGGAAAAGTGCGCTTGGACTTTTTTCAGCAGCCACCTGAGCCACTTAAGTCTTTGTTATGTGGTGAACATGATCAATCTCAACATTTCAACAATCAACATGAACAGTCTCAACTTCTCAAATGACTTCTTTTGGGGCAAAAGAAGTTCACAAAGGGAATTATATGCCCTTGTTTAAAATACAGGGGCAGTTGTATCATTTAATCGGTTCCCTTCTTCCAGTAAATAATGCAAGAGATTCATTTTTACAAATATATTTCATTAGCGATTAATATTCTACAAAAGGACGCAAGATTACAATGTTTTCCAAATCTAAACCCTATGTTAGTAGAAAGCTAGCAAAGTATGCTTAGTGAAATAAACAGTTGCAATCATGCTTTCAAAACTGCTCTTCAGTCTTTCCCACCAAATTCAAATGAAAATGACTATAAAATAGTTATAAATGCTGATCGACGATCTTCAGCATAGCGTAGAGGTCGCCATAATGAACCGACAACAAACGAGGTGTCTGTGCTACTAGTAAATCAAGATTGTAATAAATGAGACATAGTACTTCACAGATATGATAATAGATTGTAGAGAATCTTCGAAACTCATAGATTATTTGATTCTCTACAGTATCCTCTGATGTTTGCTTATGGGGGAGACGGATATAAAACTTTGCGGTCTATCAAGTCGAATCCAACACAGGCCAACCAAATTTCCAAAGAAAACGTTTCCGCAGTACAATACTATTGTTACCAATTAATGCTCAGAGAGAATTAGTACAATCATTTATATAATTACAAACAATTATTCAATCAATACTTAGTTGACGTATACGCTAAAATTGAAATAGAGAGATTCATTTTTATATTTAATAAAAAAAGCTTCGAATTGAAAATTATATTCACCTCCAAGACGGTAATCAGTCGGAATGAAAATGTAGAGGACTTGGGCCAGTTAGTTATTCTACATTCATCATTTACGGGAGGACCCAGATATATGCACTAATGCACACAGGATACGTTTTGTTATGTTGGAAATATTGATATCCCGATCTTTTTATGTCGTTCACGACCAATCCTATGTGGTATGAAATAACAAACGAACTTTTTACAAGGCAGTTGGCTTCTGATCGGCATGATGTAGCTAGATTTTTTATACAAAAATTTTAAAAAATGACAGATCCTTTGATGAAAGGGAAAATGTTCGGTTGTGTTCGCTGTTTTATGTATAGTGTAGAATGGCAGAGGCGTGGTTTGCCCCATGCCCACATTTTAATATGATTAGAAACGAAAATAAGAGCTGAGCAAATTGATGTTATTCGAGCAGAATTGCCAGACCAAGAAGTGGATCCATAGTTATTTGATGTTGTGAAAAAGCACATAATACACGGTCCATGTGGCTGCTACAATCCTCGATCTCCGTGTGTGATGAACGGTATCTGTAGTAAAAGATTTCCTAAACCCTTTAGTACAGAAACTGTTACAGGTGAGGGTGGTTATCCATTTTACAGACGTCGTTCACCTAAAAACGATGGCATACGAAGCACAATCCGATCACGAGCAAACTGTATTGATATTGACAATCACTGAATTGTTCCATTTTTGGTGGTACTGTCGCGCACTGTTAGAGCACATATCAACGTTGAACTTTGTAGTAGTGTTAAGTCAATAAAATATATTTGCAAGTATGTCAATAAAGGTTCAGACTTGGCGGTATTTGGTGTAAAAATGACAACACTGAAGCTATATCAAAATGGAAGATATATTAGTACTTCCGAAGCAATCTGGCACATGTTATCATTTTCTATTCACGAACGTTTCCCCTCAGAATCACATCTCGATATCCATTCAGAAAATGGTCAGAGAATTTATTTTGATCCAAGCAATGTCCGTGGAGTGGTAGAAAATCCAAGAAATACGACATTGGCGATACCATGGCGTTTTTCGATCTGTGGCATAACGACGAATTCACTGCCTCTTTATTGTATGAAGAAATACCAGGTTGTTACACACTTAATAAAAAAAAATGGAACACACACACATTCCAACGGCAACACCGAGGTACTCCTGTGGAGGGTCATCCCGGCATGTTTCACGAGCATACTCTTAGTAGAATTTATACAATTCATCCTAATAATCGGGAATGCTATCAGCTAAGGATGTTATTAAATGTTGTCAAGGGACCAACTTCTTTCGAAAGTCTCAAAAGTGTGAATGGTATTTTATATCCTACATATATCAAGCAGCATGCTTTGCACTTGGTGTACTAGAAGGCGATAATCACTGGTAACACATGAACAGATGCCAGTATAAGCAGCAGCGCATCTAAATTGCGAGAGCTATTCGCCATTATATTGGTTTTCTGTAATGTCTCTAAATGTCCAGTTATGGGACAAGTTTAACGATCAGTTTATGTAAGAGACTTCCAACGGCATTACCCAAATGCAGACATAAATGCTCATTTAGAAAACTTTACTAATCGTGTTTTGTTTGCGTTACAAGGCATTCTTCTTTCCATAGGAGGCAATACTCTCCCTCATTATGGTTTACCATCTCCACAAGCGATCGAAGGAATTGTTGAGAATTTGAACAGAGAATATATTAAACACACAAATTTTGACTCAGTTGAGTTTCAACATACGATAAATCAGAATGAACCAAGATTAAACAACGAACAAAATCAAGTTTACCGACTCCTCACTTATAGTGTGAATGCTGACGCTGGTGGTGTTTATCTTTTAGACGCTCCAAGTGGTACTGGCAAGACTTTTTTGATAAATGTTTTACTGGCCGAAATAAGTTCAGAAAAAATGATTGCCATAGCAGTCGCATCATAGGAAATAGTTGCAACTTTACTTTATGGGGGGATGGCATATTTCATGTTTAAAATTTCCCTAGAATCAGAGCTTCTGGAAAATCCAGTCTGCAGTGTAACGAAAAATAGTGATGAAGGCAAAGTATTACAAGATTGTGTCTTTGTAGTGAGGGACGAATGCACTATGGCAATCAAAATTTCAATAGAAGACCTAAGAGGTAATACTCTTTTGTTTGGCGGAGTACCATTTTTATTCGCTGGAGATTTTAGACAAATATTACCAGTTGTGACTGAAGATACGGGAGCGGAGATAGAATCAATGCCTGTTTAAAACGTTCAGTTCTTTGGAGATATTGTAAAACATATAAAAGAAAACATGGAGCACATTCAGCCGATTCAGAATTTAGTAAAATTCTTCTTGATGGTGGAGAGGGAAAGTGTCCAGAAGTGAATAGTACTCATGATACAGAACTACATACCGGTCAGGTTGTGGCTGACACTGAAACTTTAATACATAGTATTTATGATGATGTTAACGATCTCAATATAAAAGAAGATTCGTGGTTGTGTGAAAGATCAATTTTAGCACCTATAAACGACCATCTTACTGTGCTTCATCAGTGCATGTTAGATAAGATTCTTGGTGAATCACAAACAACTTTATATCAATACAGTTTGCAATCCGGATGAAGCGGTTAATTATCCAACAGAATTTTTAAACAGTATAATTGTGCCTGGTCTACCCACTCACAAACGAGAACTTAAGATTGGTGTACCCTTCATACTACTCCGTAATTTAAACCCACCAAAACTTTTCTATGGTTCTAGGCTGCGAGTTGTGTCATTTCAAGGAAACGTTATAGAAGGTCGTATAATATCCGGATATGGAAAAGGTGAGATAGTATTTATACCACGAATTCCCATAATACCATCGAATTTCCCATTTGAATGCAAAAGACTGCAATTCCCTATGAATGGATGACAATTAACAAGTTACAAGGACAAACGTTAAGCAAAGCTGACATAGATTTAACTAAGGGTTGCTTTTCCCATGGGCAGCTATAGGTGGCATGTTTACTTACGAATGCCCAATGTTTTAGCCCAAGAAAATCGTTCACCAAATATTGTATGTACCGAAATTTTTCAATAAATTTAATATTTTATAGAGAGATTTTTCATTAAATTTAATATTGTATATGGAGAGATTGTTTCAATAAATTTAATACTGTATACAGGATTGCTCACTAAATTTAATACGAAAAACTAAAAACTCTCAAAAATAAAGGAAAAGAAAAGAAAAACACACAAAGTAGAAGAATGACATTAAACTAGGTATAGGTATTTCTTTACGTGGAATACGGAATTATTAAGTTTTCGTAAACTCTGCGAATTGAACACACTTTTTTGTTAAATTCTACCAGGACGAAGTCGCCGGTAACAGCTAGTTTTAAAATAATATTTAATGTAAATCAACAATAGATCAATGAAAAGGAAATTAGGAAAAGTATTGAATTTATTATTAAAAAATTTTAATCTACTTTTAATGCGATTTACTCATTAATAGTATTAATCTGTGATCCATGCATTACTTTTAGTAACTGGGATATGTGCTTGCATTTTTTCACATAAACTGTCAAAGTTTAGGTCTATTGAGAATAATAGTAATCGCATAATATATTCTGAGTATCTTTTGTTTTTATGTTTTTGTAGCCACTCACGTTGAGAAGTATTTTTCACTTATACACATTGTTCTGAATGACATTAAAATGTTTATCGCTGTTTGAGAAATATGTATTTTGCATGAAAATTTGCAACATAAAATTTAGGATCTGTTCTTGCTTAAATTTATATTTTTATCATGGATTCTGTTGATATGTTTAAGTGTTTTCCTACAAATATAAGAAGATGCATTTCCATAAAAAAAACTATTTAGTTTTGCAAGACATTGTATTAACTATTATAAAATTATCTCGTGGAACTCAGGATAGAAAAAAATAAACTATTCACAATCTAGTAAATAATATATATGGCATGTTTCGAGTCCCAGAGAATCAGACTTAGTTTTCAAAAGGATCTTCATTTGATGAAATCTATACAAGCGCTGATGCTGAGAGGAGACAGAAAAAAGAACGCCGCGTGAAAACTAAGTGGGTTAACACTTAAAACACAGATGTGATAAATATCACGGATTTTACGAGTGTACTTGAAAGCTACAGCTGACATATAGGGCTATTAAATATAACGATCTGGAATTAGATATGTTTATTGGCTGGGCCATATGTTCGAAAGAAATAAATGGGTGATTAGTTTGATACTTGAAGATGAAATGAAAAATATGAGTTAAGTGCTTGATAGGGAAATTAATTTTTAATCCAATTTAATTGTCCTTACATATATGTATATAAAGGGTGTTTTTTTAGAGGTATAGAACTTTAAATTGCAATAAAACAACGATGTATTATTCGATTGACATGAATTTTTTTTATTCGAAAGATAATCTTGTGGCATTACATTTTAAATATGATTTCTGGCATATGACTGCCACGGCTGACTCGGATGTAGTTCGATGTGGACGTCCAATTTTCTATGACTTTTTCCAACATTTGTGGCCGTATATCGGCAATAACACGGCGAATGTTGTCTTCCAAATGGTCAAGCGTTTGTGGCTTATCCGCATAGACCAATGACTTTACATAGCCCCACAGAAAATAGTCTAGCGGTGTTAAATTACAAGATCTTGGAGGCCAATTCACAGGTCCAAAACGTGAAATTAGGCGGTCACCAAACGTGTCTTTCAATAAATCGATTGTGGCACGAGCTGTGTGACATGTTGCGCCATCTTGTTGGAACCACAGCTCCTGCACATCATGATTGTTCAATTCAGGAATGAAAAAGTTAGTAATCATGGCTCTATACCGATCACCATTGACTGTAACGTTGTGGCCTTCATCGTTTTTGAAGATGGATTCCACCAGCCCATAAAGCGCACCAAACAGTCAGTTTTTCTGGATGTAACGGTGTTTCGACATACACTTGTGGATTAGCTTCACTCCAAATGCGGCAGTTTTGTTTGTTTACGTAGCCATTCAACCAGAAGTGCGCTTCATCGCTAAACAAAATTCGCTTATGAAAATCGGGAACAACGGCAATCTCGTTTTGGGCCCATTCGACGAATCTACGCCTTGCTTGATCATATTTAAAATGTAATGCCACAAGATTATCTTTCGAATAAAAAAAAATTCATGTCAATCGAATAATACATCATTGTTTTATTGCAATTTAAAGTTCTATACCTCTAAGAAAACACCCTTTTTAAAGATAAAACGCGTGTGCGTTTTAATATTCTTTTATTATATTATAATAAAAATTTAAAAAGTATTGCAAAATATAAAAAGTTTTTATGTATGAATGAAATTTTCAGTTTATTACTGACAGGGATGAGCTCTAAATTTTTGTGGGTATACAAAAATTTTAGACAACGTGAACATCCGTTTTGCATAAACATAGTTTTTTTTTCGATTCTTTAAGTGTGACTCGTGGAACCGCAGAGTTCAGTGGAACATAGTCTGAAGACCACTGGCTTAAACCATCTTGATCTATTTGCTGCTGTGTTCTTCCGTCGGTTAACTCCCCAAGTCCTTCAACCACTTTTTTACTTTATCCACCCACCTTGTTCTCGGTCTTACTCCTTTCCTTTTCCTTCTGGAATTTGGAAAAATTATTTTCTTTACAGGATTTTCATCGCTGTATCGAAATGCATGTCCCAGCCACCAATGCCCGTATTTATTTTAACGTTGAAAGATTTTCGGTTACTTCCAACAGAATTGTGCAACTGCCCATGCATCCCGCTGAACCATGGATCCCAATTACACAAACTTCACTCCTGGCAGAGTTGTTAGAAGAGGTCAGTCTGGTCTCGGCCCTAGCTGACCTTCAAGGTCTTGATCTGTCAAGGTGCGATTACATTTTTTGAGAAACACACAAGTTCAACCCTTTATCTACCGCATTATGATTTACTGCAATTTCTTTCATGTAATATTTTTTTTAATCACTACATAGAAAATTAAGGAATATACATAAACAAAGTACTCAACCTTAGGAAATTTAATCCGTTAGGGCTAATTAATTAAAAAAATATTCAACTGTGAAATTAATTATATACACTGTTTACTTAAAATAAATTCCCGAGTAAGACATGGTTGTATCTTCGGGAAAGAAGTCGGTCTTTCGCCTGTAATGGATTCCCGTCTCGAAAGGAAAAGCAGCGCACCCTTCTTGTTATATGCTGGGATCATCATCTGTAATAAATGTGTATATTCTTCTGTTGTATTGTATGCTTTCTGTTCTTCTTCACTTGCATTTCATATGTTCCCAGGACAAAAAACACGCGTCAACAACAACTTAAAATAAATAATCAAATCATTTTCTAAGGTCTTCAGTAACATACAACAAATTTTTAACATACAACTCTACTTTTTCGGAACAAAAATGACAATCTTCGCAATCCGGACAAAATGTCAGCTTAAAACGCAACTTCTGCTATAAAACTATTTGCCGTCTCCGGTAAAATACTCATCATAGAACCCGTCCTACCGTATTCTTGGAAGAGGGGATATAAAAGAATGTTCCTGCAAAGAATCGTCAGAGTATTCTTCAAAAAGTTTATTCTAAAGTGAGTGGTTCTTACAAGTACCGTCGGTAGATAAAGGGTTAAGGTGTATCGCAACACCTTCATAATCTTCAAAAGAAGCAACAGAACATTTCTGATAATATTTCAGCAGTCTAGCTTCGATTAGCATTCCGCAACTTGATGACAAGGGTCCAAAGGTTCCAAGAGACGTTTAACGTATGTTATTAGTTGGTCAGCGAGCTATCTACTTTCTTTTGTCGTGTTTCTTAGTAACCTGGGTTCTCTATTCTCCGGGCCACTTTTATTTGCCCCACCCTATAAAACTTCCATAGGAAATTTTAATGTTCCAGATAATAATTTTACTCCCGACCCCCCAATTTTTATACACTTCAGTAATGATTGTTTTTGTGAGGTCATATAGTAACTTATTATTGCTTTACAGATTTATGCACTTACCAAGGAAAAACAACGCCCGGAGAATATGGATCATACATTAAAGGCCAGTCGTGTTTTTAAAAAATTCTTACTTATTTTATTTCATAACTAATACTATTTAGCATTCTATGGTATACAGCCGGGCCCCCATTTACCGAATCCCTGTTTAACGAATTTTTCTCCCCCCGATTAAAATGAAGGCCGAAATTCCCTATTTAAAGAATACTAAACACTGAATCAAAAAATTATTTCAGCAACGCCTCCCCCATTAGTTTGGTTTATTGAAAATTGGATTTCTTTTCAAAGGACATAAGGACATTTTCCGGAACAAAAAAGGACTTTTCTTAAAACTGCAAATTTCGACGGGAAAGGGTGCAGCCCATGATTAAGCTTTAAAGGTGCAGATGAATCATGAGTGTAACCTATCACGTGAGTTTTGAGTAGGGCAGGAAATTCCTTCCTTTCTTATCTCATACCACTCCACATATCGAAGGGAGAATTTGACGAAGCAGGTTACCTGCGTCAATCGCTTTTCTTTCCCCCAACCTTAAATCAAGTCGGCCGCGCTGCGTTCTGGCTTGCCGGACCAGTCCGCGGCTGACACATTCATACAACCAAACACAAACATCCTACTCTTACATTATTGAAATAAAGCTTAATACACCAATTTTTACACCTAAAAATTTTCACATTTAATTTTAATTTCTTAATTCTAAATAAAATTTTTCTTAACAATGTTAACTTAATTCTAAATCATTAATATCATTAAATGCAGCAAAGGGCTAAGGTAAAGCCGAACCCAAACAGCTCCCATTTTTCTCATGACAGGAGTTTGAGCTTCCCTGTGGGAAAAGCAGGTATATATATATATATACTCCGATATCTATTCAACCTATAACGCAGGGAATATTTAAGAGTTTTTAACATTTGCTGTCTTTCCTATTACACACACCGTTTTTGCAAGATATTTTATTTTTGTGGATTTGAAGCATGACAGAAATTAATCAAGAAACTCCTAACAAAACTGTTACGTTTCCTAATGCTTTACATTGTTTGGTTACTGTGAAAACGTATCTCATGCAGCAGGATGTAAATAACGCAGGGCTTTTTTCTGCATAAAGTTGAAAAAGAACTCTTTTGAGTCAAGAATATAAAAGATTGTCAAACATCTGTTAGTCAGTATATTTAAAATTTCCAGTTATCTGGTGTGTAATTCGATAATAGTATTTTTTACCTTCTGAATAAAAAAAAATGTGTAATTTTTAACTATGGATATTTTTTGAGTAGTTGTTTACTATAGAATTCCCCAAAGGAAGTGCAAAGTATTTGTATTTTTTTGGACCCCATATTATACATACATATATATATATGTTAAGTATTGTAGTAGCGTTGGCCGGTGCTGGTTTGTTGTCATATCTAGTTTATTGAAAACATCTTCAGAATAACTTTTCATCCTTTATTATGAAGCACACATCAATAGATTAAAACACAATTGCGGTACATTTTCGACAATTACCAAGCAAAGCAGACAACGTCAAGCAGCATCGGCATATTGGAGGACAAAAAGACAAAGAGCTGCAGTTATTTACATTCTTACATGATGAAGGCAAGTAGACAAAGAGAGCGATTACACAAGATTTTTACTTTTATACCAGCAGCAGTAGTTATTACGTAATAGTAGTTCTGATTGGATAGAATGGGAGGGACAGGAATTTCGGATTAGCCGATTACGATTAAGATTACTGTGTTATTTTTAAACCAAAGAATTAAAAGTTTGTTTAAATATTAATACAAAGAGTTAACAAAAAGGATACGAGAGGGAATTATATATATATATATATGTAGAGTACGAGTGTGGTATTTGTCTAGTGGTTTCAAGAAAACAACATCTTCAGTGGACATTCATCTTTTATTTGGACTATTATAAAAAGCAGCAGCGACATCTTGTCGGAGACAACACAAAGACAAAGAGAGCGATTACACAAGAATTTCGCTTTTATACCGGCAGTGACTATTATGTAATAGTGGTTCTGATTGGATAGAATGGGCGGGACAGGATTTCGGACTAGCCGATTACGATTAAGATTACAGTGTTATTTTTAAACCAAAAAATTAAAATTTTGTTTAAATATTAATACAAAGAGTTAACAAAAAAAGGATACGAGAGGGAATTATATGTATATATATATATATGTAGAGTATTGGCCGAGTGTGGTATTTGTCTAGTGGTTTCAAGAAAACAACATCTTCAGTGGACATTCATCTTTTTTATTTGGACTATTATAAAGGCAAGCAGCAGCGACATCTTGTCGGAGACAACACAAAGACAAAGAGAGTGATTACACAAGAATTTCGCTTTTATACCGGCAGTGACTATTATGTAATAGTGGTTCTGATTGGATAGAATGGGCGGGACAGGGATTTCGGACTAGCCGATTACGATTAAGATTACAGTGTTATTTTTAAACCAAAGAATTAAAAGTTTGTTTAAATATTAATACAAAGAGTTAACAAAAAGGATACGAGAGGGAATTATTACATATATATGTGGCATCCAGCAAAACGCAATCTTCGCGCGCAGGCGCAGCTAAGTGAAACTGTAACAGAAACTTTTGAACTAGTGAAAGTAGAACCAAAACTTTAAGACTTTAGAAAAAGAGAGAAAGCGGAAAGGAGGAACGACGGAGATGCGCGAGCAGGCGTTACCGTCCACACATCATGGAACTTTATCTGTTAGAATAGCTACCTTTTAAAGTTTAAATAAAGTTAAAGAAAGACCAACGTCTTGGACCCCTTGTTGTCTACCACAAATTATGGGGCCTCGGCCGGGATCGATAAAATTTCGATTTGAACCAAAGTTTGGACAGTGAACTAAAGCAGCGTCCGTGAAGGAGACGCTCCGCCATTTTTTTGGAAACTTCGTTCAACCTGTGTAGAGGTTTGAACTCAGCATGAATACTCCGCCTGTGTAGAGGCCGGGATCGAAAAAATTTCGATTTTGATCAAAGTTTGGAACGTGAACAAAAGCCGTCCGTAGAGGAGACGCGCCGCCATTTTTGGAAACTTCGTTCAACCTGTGTAGAGGTTGAATTTTTAAATTTCGCTCAACCTGTGTAGAGGTTGAATTTCTAAACTTCATTCCGCCTGTGTAGAGGTCGGAACTATTAACAAAATAACCTGTGTAGAGGTGAATTTGTTATCGAACTCTGAATATTCCGCCTGTGTAGAGGTTGGAACTATTCACTAAACAACTGCGAAGAGGTGTCCTGATAATAATTACAAGAGCTATATTACCTGCGAAGAGGTGAAATCAGTGGAATCAACGTTTTTCTTCAATTATTGGATACATCGTACGTGCGAGCAACAAGGGAGCTAGAAAAAAAAGGTAGGATCTTTCCATATTTTTTCTAAAATGTATAAAAACGCTCTTAAAGAGGATCTCATAAGAGTTGTTGAGGATCTAGACGGTACTGGGGAGAGTACGGACACTATAGCTAAACTAAAGACTACAATTGAGAACAGTAGTACATTTGAGAGTGATCCAGATTTCGTTAAAACTTTAATTCAAAACTGTATAGATGACAGGGTATCGCGAAACGAAAGAGAGGCAGCTTTAGAAAAACAGAAAATTGAGCTCGCAAAACTACAGTTAGCAAAGTTAGAAAAAGAAGTCGAACTTCAAACGGCTAAAAATGAAGCATTAAGTTTAAATCTCCTGCAGCTAAAGTCGAAGAGAAACAGTTCGAAACAAACATAGAAAATATGATCAAAAGCATTAAAACTTTATCTCTTCCTGTTCCCACCAGATCTGAAAATTTTAATCTGTTCTTCCAATCATTAGAACGCGCATTTTTAACCAAGAAAATAAACGACGAATATAAATCTGAAATTTTAATAAATCTTCTGGGCGAAAGAGCTCATAATGTCTTATTGTATATTAAAAAGGAGGAATTAAATGACTATGAAAAACTAAAATCTATAGTACTCAGAGAATTCCAATTAACCCCTCGCGAGTGTTTAAACTCATTTAAAAATGCTGTAAAATTATCAGGCGAGACATACATCCAATTTGCTGCAAGATTGACGGCAAACTTCCAATATTATTGTTCGTTAAGAAAAGTTAATTCCTTTGAATCTCTATGTGATCTTTTAATTTCTGATAAATTATTTGAAACTTTAAATAAGGAAACCGCAACTCATATTGGCATTCGAGAAGCAGAAGATTGGTTTAGGCCTATTGATTTAGCTAAAGAGTGCGATATTTATATTTCATCTAGAAGCGGATCACATAAAGAAATTCCTATTGCTTGTGGATATACTGAAGACCCCTTTAAAAATAGACCACGAAACGTTAAACCAAAGGTTAAAGAGAACTATCCCCAATATCTTGAAAGAGAAAATAAAAATTGCTATATACGCGGTGATTCATCTCATTACACAATAGATTGTGAGAAGCGTTTTAAGCCTAAAGAATCTAACAGCCACATCCATAATAGAATAAACGTGAATACTTTGAAAGTCGAGAGCGAAAAACAAAATAGCGATGAGTTCGCACAACTTCAATATGTAAACATTTTTGTAGAAAATCAGCCCATAATAGCCTTGATTGATTCAGGTTGCCAGATCCCAGTTCTAAATTCCTCACTAATTAGAGTGAACAAGCCTTCCGAAGAAATAATAACATTAAGCTCATGTTTTGGCGAACAGCGTATGGTAGAAGTTAAACCGATAAATATTTTCTCTTAATCAACACTCTCCCGGTCTAAGTGTTCGAACGGCAATATCACCGACCTTGACCAAAGAATTTATTATACATCCCAGTGTATATACTGAAATAAAGAAACTAGGCCACGCAAAGAGCGATGTTTTATTGAATGAAAGTGGATCCTCTTTGGGCGCTAATTCCAGTGCTCATTCTAATTCTATTTTTTATGTTTCAAATGTTTCTGTTTCAAATGTGATAGAAAACTCTAGTTATGATTTGCCATATGTTAAAAACTTTAATATTAGAAATGATTTGAGCTCTCTAATTATAAGGATTATAAATGTAATAAAATTAAGAGTACTAAGTTAAAAATGTGTATTAAATTGAAAAATGATATTCCTGTGTGTCAGAGAGCCAGACGTTTATCTTGTTCTGATAACCCTTCACCTATGAAGACTAAACAAAGACGGTTTGCATTGCTCCGACGAATCTTCCAGCCCTGGCAGTGGAAACGGAGGAAAAAGAGAGATCGTTTTGAACAGACGTCCAGAACTCTAGAGAGGAAAATATCGATGCGTTCAACCAAAGATCAACTTTTTAAAAAAGGCGTTCTTATGCCTGATGGAACTGATAAAGACCAAGATAGCAAAATAAATGATTCCGTTCATCCTAGCGTACTATCGTCATCTCAGAATCATGCCCTGCCTGTGAAACACAAAGTTTTCCTGCGGAACCTTCCGTATGTCGAAGAGTTGCCTTCACATGATGGAGAAACTGTCTAGTTCAGAAAAATTATGATATGTTCAATCTTTGTGTATTTGTCGTATAGTCCTTGTCTGTTCCGTCTTTTTTGTATGTTTCAGATTCTCCTCTGGTCCCCATGGAAGTACCGCTGCGGACAGCGTATAGTCAGGTTGGCCGGTTGTGGCATCCAGCAAAACGCAGTCTTCGCGCGCAGGCGCAGCTAAGTGAAACTGTAACAGAAACTTTTGAACTAGTGAAAGTAGAACCAAAACTTTAAGACTTTAGAAAAAGAGAGAAAGCGGAAAGGAGGAACGACGGAGGTGCGCGAGCAGGCTTTACCGTCCACACATCATGGAACTTTATCTGTTAGAATAGCTACCTTTTTAATTAATTTTTGTTAAAGTTTAAATAAAGTTAAAGAAAGACAAACGTCTTGGACCCCTTGTTGTCTCCCACATATATATGCAGAGTATTGGCCAAGTGTGGCATTTGTCGAGTGGTTTCAAGAAAACAACATCTTCAGGGGACATTCATCTTTTTTATTTGGACTATTATAAAGGCAAGCAGCAGCGACATCTTGTCGGACACAACACAAAGACAAAGAGAGCTATTACACAAGATTTTCGATTTTATACCGGCAGTGACTATTATGTAATAGTGGTTCTGATTGGATAGAATGGGTGAGACAGGGATTTCGGACTAGCCGATTACGATTAAGATTACAGTGTTATTTTTAAACCAAAGAATTAAAAGTTTGTTTAAATATTAATACAAAGAGTTAACAAAAAGGATACGAGAGGGAATTATTACATATATATATATATATATATATATTAGTAAGCCCGAATAAAATGTTCTGTCCCGATGAATTCGTTAAATGGGTGTCGACTTTATTTTAAAATAAACATACACCAATAACCAAATTAATTCATGATGATGAGGTAATAATAAAAAATGTTTTCTTGTTTCAGATTATAAATATTTAATATCAATATTTAAATTTAGTGACAAGCGCCTAATTTCCTTATACTTTGTTTGACTTTCAGCTACATTTTACAAAAACAGTTTTTTGCTTTGTAAAAAGCTTTTCATGTTAGGATTATTTATCTTTAAATTGCAAGATACTAATATACACTTTAATCAAAATAGTAACACAAATTTAAATGATATTTTGAGTTTATCTTAAAGGCCAACGAATTATCAAGCACAGATACAAATAAATGCAAAAAAATTACAAAATTTTATTTATAATTCTAGATATTTAAAACTCTTCTTACTATCAGTATTTAATTTTATTGTGAGTTAATAGAGTAATTTAGTATTACTTTGCAGATGCTTGCATTATATAAGAAAGAACTACAGCGTGCATTTTTTGAAAATTCCAAGTTGGATCACAAAGAGGCAAGTTCTTTATCTTTCCTTTACTTAAAACTATTTTATGTTTAATTGACATTAATTAGCTTTCAATGCCACATTTTTAAGATCAGACATACCAATAGTTAAATAAGCAATAAGTGTTGAGAATACAATTAATCAAAGATTACGGTAATATTAGGACAGTGGCGTAACGTATACCCCGCATCTTGGGGCCTCCAAACCTGACTTTGCAGGGGGCTCCGTTTCGCCACTGATTAGGGCCTTCCTGCAGTCAGGTTTGGGGCCCCAAGCCTGATTTTACAAAGGTTACGTACTTGGCGTCAGTCAGGCTTTAGGTTCCTTAGAACCCTGGGCAAGGAGTCTTACGGCATGGAGCAACAGGGCATTAGCAGGGATAGCGAACCAGTGGCACGCGTACCATTGATGGCACACGACACAATATTTTTTGGCATGCTAGTGATCAAAATGGCTTGCATTTTATTTCAAAGTTCTGTATGAAGTATTACGAACAACGGCAATTCGTTTGTGATTGTCTTGCCTTAGTTACGTCGTAGACTACAATTGCTTATGATGTAAAGTTTGTCTACGCATAGCATAGTCAATTTCATTGACACAACTGTATTTTAAAGTGTATCTGTGTTACATTTACGATTTTTTACTGTTATTTAACAAGGCTAGTTCAGAGAAAGAACAAAAAGTGCAAGATAGTAAGTGTAACAAGAGAATTTCAAATTTGGTGGACCGAGAAACATGGCATGGTTTGTAAAGGCGACAAAGCGGGGTGTGCGTTATGTTCTGGAATAGTGGTGTGCAGAATATCGTCTGTAAAATGGTATTCTGAAACAAATCACAAACCCTCTTGTCAACAAAAAAGTGAACCATAGCAAAAATAATTAATTACTTAGAAACCGTTTGGCCGATGATTCAAATTCAGCATGTATTCTACAAAAAAAGTAACATCTTACAATCCTAATGTAAGTTCTTTGTTATCCACCCAATCTTCAACAACAGAGAGATCACACTGCTGTTATTTTAATTTGAATTATACATATATATAAAGTATTATAACTATACAGTGCAAAATGTATTTTTTCGCAGTAAATAATTTTGTGTTTTTTGTTAGCATTTAGTTTCGTCAAAATTATTTGATGGCATGTCTATAACTCCTTAAACACTTGTTTAGAAAAAAGGGCACGTTGATCCTTAAAAGTTTGCCGCCCAGGGCCTCGTTCTCGACTGAGCTTTAATAAGATCAGGATTTGAATGATTTTAATGGTCGAATGTTATTTCCGGTTGTATTCTACGAAAAGGCAGGGCCTCGTTCTCGACTGAGCTTTAATAAGATCAGGATTTGAATGATTTTAACGGTCGAATGTTATTTCCGGTTGTATTCTACGAAAAAGGGGAATTTTGGACTACATGTCAACTAGCAACAGTGGCAAGGCTGCATTATAATGTGATGACCGTCATTCATGTATGGGCTTAGGTTTACCACCATTTACAGTGGGGTAACATACACCCCCACATTGAGGGGGCCCAAAGACTGATTGACGACAAGTATGTATTTGGGCTTGGGGACCCTAAGATTCTCCGTAACGCCACTGACCTTATACCATAATTTCTCATTAAGCCAAAGAGTGGCAGTCGGTCAAGCTGATTTGTGCGATTGCAAGTTATGCACATTTGTTTGCTTAGGGTTACTGTTTGTACTAGTATTTGACAATGTATGCTATCTATTTTTAAAGGTCAAAGGAGAAGCCTGCATTTGTGTGGAGGGCCAGGGCCTTAACAAATCTTAAAATCCTCTTCAAAGAAAACTCCCCCATGGAAGTTATGGCCTCTTCGCCTACGCCTATTATGTTCATTAATTTATCAGGAGCTTCGTTGTCATAAGATAATTGAGCCATCCAATTTTCATAAGATTGATAATGCCATGCTAGGCTCTGTGAATAAAGCTACCCCTGATTCTGCCCACTCCCTACGATGCTGGGGTTGCGGAGTATATTACGCCCCTGGATGTTAGTCAGTTTGACGTGGAAGATCACTTTTTGAAATTTTAAAACCGTGATATGATGATAAAGATGATCAATCATCAATGCAAGAAACAAAGATGTACTCTAAATAAGTACCAACAAGAATTTAAATAATATTTGAACAGATATGAAAGCCCAATAGATGATTAAAAACAGATTTAAAACAATGGAAAGAAGGAAGGATGCTCGATTATTTGGTACTTCTGGTGATAGGGAGTATGGATGGACTGGTAATGGGAATTCCTTATCTAAGTTGGGGCCATCACAAACATTAATGTACAATTGTTTCTGAGCTACAATCTATCTGCCGCTGATACGATACAGATGTTTATTGGCTCAACAATAAATAAAGCATATGAATTTTATAAACGGAATTCCAACTTCTGATTCCTATAATACAAAAGGGCCCTTGTTTATAATATCAGCATTTAAGTAAACCTCTAGAAATCTTAATTAGATAATTAAATTTATCCTTTATTTATGTCATAGAACATAGCAACAGGAGGATTATATTAGCTAATTCAAAACCAATTTCTAGGATATATTAAATTTAAATATAATTGCAATTCAAGATAATTTTTTCGGGTCATAAATGAAAAATGTATGGATCTTAGGGAAATGAAGACGATGATTAATTTTTGTTCTCAAGTTCAATCAATAGGATTTAAAATTAGTTTGAAGTATTATTTACTGTTTATATCTTATTTACTTACCGTAACTCGTCCGTTTCGCTGGGTATTTAATGATGTTGTATGATTATATATACTGTTTATAAATTATTAATGTAAGTCCTAGTATTAAGTGTTCAATTGCGTTGAAAAACATTTGTATAACCTTCCCCTTTTGATTTTAAAAGGACAGGGCTTGAATTTCTAAAATGGAAGTATAATTGTCTTTTACGTTCCAGTAACTCCTTTCCTAAACTTCATTTTCGCAAAACCCATTTTTAGTGGATCTCTCCTCTATAAAATATATTTTCTTACCAAATTTCAAATCTGTCCTTGTGATAGTTCAAGAACGGGAATTCTTTTTATCTATAAAGTTCCCCTTAATCCTCTAGCAATGCGCCTTGGAAGTCAATTTCCTATAAACCCATTCTCAGCGGATCAGTACTCAACAAGAGAAACTTACTTGACAAATCCCATGTATATAGGCTTAAATTGTTCAAAAATTGATTTATTTTTATTTCTACTCCCACGTTTTCCCCTTGAGGGTCGATTTCCGCGAAACCCTTCCTAACAGATTTCTACACAACAAAAGGAGTATACTTATCAAATTTCAAGACTGCAGAATTACAGTTGGAAAACATGAAATTTGCTTATCCGCCCCCTTATCCCCTCTCAATGCGACTTAGAAGTCGAATTCTGTTAAACTCGTTTTTAACGGATTTCTACTGAGCAAAAGAAACATGTTTACTAAATTTCAAGTCTTAAGCCTAATATTTGAAAAACAGGAATTTTTTTCCTACAGCGCCCCCGTAAACCTTTGTACCCCCTTCCCCTCCTTGGTAATCGATATAGCAAAACACCAGTGTTAAGAGATCTCAACAAAAGAAACACATTTTCCAAATTTTCTGTCTAAAGGTCTAATGAACTGTAATATCTATCTTTAACGCCCCCTCCCTTAACCCCAATGGGAGTAGATTTCGTCAAAACCCGTTCTCAGTGGATCTCTACTTAACAAAAGAAACATGATTACCAAATTTTAAAATCTGTAAATTTAATAGTTCTGGAGATATCGTAATGAGGGAGTCGCTTTTCTTTTATATAGATTTGTGAAAAACGTGCCCAGATTGATGTAATTTTTCTTTATTTGTCAATTATTGTTGTTTCTTGTTCCAGATGGAGTGTAGCTTAAATACACCATCTCCATAAAACCACCGAAAAATAAAATGGGATTTCCTAAAACTTTGTTGTTGTAAAATTCAAGCAATTAAGAATATGACTGGTTGAAGCCTGATCAGTCTCGCACCTATGAAACTTTGGAAAGACTTTCTGGCCTTGTTGAAAAGTAAAAGATTTGATGTGGCCACTAAAAAAGCATGATAGAGCCGTCTACTAATCCCTAGAAATATTAAGTTGGTGACACACTAACGAGGATTTTTCCCAAAATAACCAAGGGTGAACAGGGGGTATTCTCCAAAGTGCATTTAATTCTATCCTTTTAATAGAGAAGAGTTCGGCAAAAGTAAGACGAGCTACCCCGCAAGGTGTCAACAGTGGTAGACTTGGTCAAACTATTGGCTATCTCGTTACCATTCAATCCAATGGGGAAGAGGACCCATTGAAAGTACTATTACTATGAATTTGTCAATTATATGAAAACAAAAGGAAGAAAAAGATACATATTTACATGGGTAGGATTTCTTTTTTTTTTTTTTTTAAGTTTGAAGTTTTGAATTGAATTAAAAAAAAAATTCCCGGTGATTTTTTAATGAATACTACATTTCCTTCAGTTCTAAAATAAAATATTTATTTATTAATTTTTGAAAACCTACATCTGGCATTGTTCTTTTTACATTCACACTGTTTATTTCTCTTCTGTTATAATTGCTTTTTAATAATAATTTTTTTCCTCTATTAGGACAAGGTTCTTCTTGAAAAAATCAAGCATGCAGTAAGTTATTTTTAGTATAATGTACTGATTTTTAAAAAAATATCTGTACAAAATAATGTTTAGAAATTTTGCTTGTGTATCAATCAAAAATAAGAAAGAATAATAATACATAATCAGTATTTTCATAAAATATAAAAAATTGTTTATTAATTTTTTAAAAATTATTCATAATATTAACCGTTTTAATGATTATTTACTTTCTTTATTTAGAAAGAAACAATGCTTTGGGATCAATTGGATAAAAAAGTAAGTTTTTGGAAAACAAGAAAAAAAAATTTTGAAGTCAATTTCTTCTTTGGTGGTGCTATCTATTGCAACTAGTTGTAGCTTCGTCAGAAATAGCGCAGAGTAAATTTAAAATTAAAAAATAAAATTTAATGAATTAATATTTCAAAAAACTGTAGTAACAATAAGTGTTATCCAACTACAAGTTTAACAAGTATATTATCTAAAAAAAATTTAATGTACCATGTTTTTATAATGGACTAAAAAGCATAATTTTTGTTTTAGTCTTTTTCGTTTTCTTCTTCTTTCTCTCCTCCTTTTTTTTTCTTCTTTTTTCACATTTTCCTGCATTGTCATCCACTTCTGAGCTATGGCCCAAATTTCAAGTCTCTAGCTCATCAGAAAGTTAGTTTAAAATCAATTACAATATTCCACCTGGACAGATGAGAAAAGCGAGTTAATAAAAACATCGTAATTAATAATTATTTTATTTATTTGAATGATTTCTTACTAAAATAATGACTAACTGATAATTGGCAATTAATATTTAGAATAAATAAAATAGATTTTATATTTCTTTTTCATATTTGGCTTAAATACAACGAATTGCCTCGCGTTAGTTGTGAGACTTCTCTCAACTTGTAAAGCTGCACTCAAAGAATTACTAATGCGGTTAGCTCAAATCAACTTTAATATTCGTCATTTCTAAATTCAAACTCCTTCACAGTCAAATTGAGCACAGTTACAATACATCAAACAGTTAATAGTAAACAATAACGAGAGGTTTTCGCTCGTGGCTATTTGCATCTGGTTTTTTCACCTAGCTGGCAGGCTGACTGGTTAAGTGTTCACACAGTCTAAAGAGTGTGCACTATTGTCAATAAAGCGATTTTTTGAAATCGAGTTAATAAAAATAACATGGTAACCTGGGGCCATTCTTTGACCTCAGAGCCATGGAATTGAATAAGTAGACGCAACTCGACCCGTGCTATCGACAGGTGGTCTTTATTCGTGTAAATTCGTATAAGTTACGGGACCACTGTCGAAATCGGGGTTCGAGACTAAAACTTTATTTTTCACTTTTTCAAGCATTGTCATCCACTTCTGAGCTGTGGTCCAAATATCAAGTCTCAGGCTCATCGGGAAGTTAGTTTAAAATTAATTACAAAATTCCACCCGGACAAACATACAAGCCTCTTTGGGGGCTCGGGTTCGTAATTAGAACTTTTTTTTTTACATTTTCATGTATTGTCATCCACTTCTGAGCTATGGTCAAGATTTCAAGTCTCTAGCTCATGGGAAGTTAGTTTAAAGCCAATTACAAAATTCCACCCGGACTAACTTACAAGCCTCTTTGGGGGCCCGGGTTCGTAACTGGAACTTTTTTTTCGTTTTCATACATTGTCATCCACTTCTGAGCTATGGTCCTACTTTCAAATCTCTACCTTATCAGGAAGTTAGTTTAAAACCAATTACAAAATTCCACCCGAAAAAACAAGAAAGCGAGTTAATAAAAACATGGTACAAAAATGTATTTGAACTTCAGTGGAGGAATAGAAAGGACTTTATTAACGAACGAAAATTTGAATAAGATATATAAACGTATATATAGATTAATAAATAAATATATATAAATAAATATATATATATTTAGGGAGAGTGTGAACTATAATAGTAGGAATTGTGAAAAAAGTACAAAATATATACGTACAATATATATATATATATATATTTGTCATTGAGAAGTTTTGCATTTATGTACATATCTGTGCATACAAGCACAATATATTCGTTGAAATATATTGTGAAATTGAATATATAATAGTGTTATTGTTATTTATATTGTTAATTAAAAATATAAAAATTTCTATAAAAACACATAATATATATTCGGGTTTTTTTTCAGTATTCGTAGTATTGATCTTTTTAATTATAAAATAATGCACTTATTTAATTTATACTTTGAATATTAAGTAGTATGTGTTTTCTCTCTTTTTTTTTAGATGAATATGTTGCATATTGCCGAAACTGATAAAAAGTGAGCTATTTTCATTGATATTCATTTTATCGAATTTAAAAAGAAAAATCGTACCACACAATTATAAATAAGACACCATTACAAACAGTGATAAGAAACTTTGTTCTCTTTTTTCGTGGGAGGTAAGAGAAAAGAGAGAAAGATCTTTTTTTTTTTGTGTCAAAGAGATGAAATTCTCACATGGAGAGATAAAATTAGTTTTAAGGGTTTTTTTCAAATAATTTACTGAAGATCGAAGGCACGCTTAGAAAAAATTGGAATATAGAGTGTTGATTAGTGTGCCACCTTGGATTTGGCAATGCTTTTTAGATTTCATGGTGCGATAATGTAGACTGCTTAGTTTGGTTACCAAGGTACAAGGAAATGAAGATTTACCTCGGTAAGATCAAATGTTCTCTATACTTTATTGCTATACTTTACATTAAATTGTGTTCAAATTCAAGGTTCAAAATCATGTTCAAATTCTCAATTCATTCGTTATTGTATTTCAAACATCCATTTCGATTTAATTCACAAAAAATGTAATAAATTAGCTCTTACCTGTCAGAAGGATGAGGTGACGCTAAAAACACACGACCAGTTGGATGGAGGGACAAACGTTTATTTACAAGACAAACAGGAATACTATATACACTTGAAAACAAGCGACTGCAGCGCCGCTGAACTAGAGTTACAGCAAATTGCAAGTGTTTTTAAAAATACAGATGATTCTTTTCAGAATAAACATTTAATTATTCTTGTTGGAAAAGTTTATTAAGATTTTGGCTTTGATATTCATTGCAAATCAATAAAACCTTTTTTTTTTTTTTTCAGTTTGCCTGCAGTTGTTTTTCCTGAACAGTGTAAGTGAGATGCATAATTTTTATTTATATCTTTGGTGCTGAGAATGAAAATGGATTGTGGAGCAACGACGTAACTTTGAACTGTATAAATTAATGGTCTCCAACCCCCAGTCCGCGGACCAGTACCGGTCCGTGGATCAAATACTACTGGTCCGCATAAGAAACATTAAATTATTTCCATTTTATTTACTGCGTAATATATTTTTCTTGTGTGTATGGGCTACTTTTTATGAAAATCACTTTATATTCATTTTTGGTGCAGCTATATTTTATTCTGAAGACCCGTTTAAATACAATTAAAATAAAATTATTAAAACAAAGCAATCTAAAATATAAACAATCAACGTTCTCTCGCTCAGCGGGCCGCGGTAAAATTATCCTACGCTAACCGGTCCGTGGCGATAAAAAGGTTGGGGAATACTGATATAAACTATTTAAGGAACCAGATGCCATTAAATCCATTGCTTGTTTAAGGTTTGCGGGCCACATTTGCTGTATGGTCCCCTCATTCTTGCCTTTCAGAATTTTCAATTTTAAAGGGTGTTTTTTTTTAGAGGTATAGAACTTTAAATTGCAATAAAACAACGATGTATTATTCGATTGACATGAATTTTTTTTATTCGAAAGATAATCTTGTGGCATTACATTTTGAATATGATTTCTGGCATAGGACTGCCACGGCTGGCTCGGATGTAGTCCAATCTGGACGTCAAATTTTCGATGACTTTTTCCAGCATTTGTGGCCGTACATCGGCAATAACACGGCGAATGTTGTCTTCCAAATGGTCAAGCGTTTGTGGCTTATCCGCATAGACCAATGACTTTACATAGCCCCACAGAAAATAGTCTAGCGGTGTTAAATCACAAGATCTTGGAGGCCAATTCACAGGTCCAAAACGTGAAATGAGGCGGTCACCAAGCGTGTCCTTCAATAAATCGATTGTGGCACGAGCTGTGTGAATGTTGCGCCGTCTTGTTGGAACCACAGCTCCTGGACATCATGATTGTTCGTTTCAGAAATGAAAAAGTTAGTAATCATGGCTCTGTACCGATCACCATTGACTGTAACGTTGTGGCCTTCATCGTTTTTGAAGAAGGATTCCACCAGCCCATAAAGCGCACCAAACAGTCAGTTTTCCTGGATGTAACGGTGTTTTGACATACACTTGTGGATTAGCTTCACTCCAAATGCGGCAGTTTTGTTTGTTGACGTAGCCATTCAACCAGAAGTGCACTTCATCGCTAAACAAAATTCGCTTATGAAAATTGACCATTATTTTCGAAACTTGAAAGCGTTGTTCTGGCGTGAGTCTATTCATGATGAATTGCCTAACCAAACTGAGAATAAATCACTTGACAGCTGTTAAATCGGTCGCCATCTTGGAAAGTAATGCCAACTTAAACTTCTATACCTGGAAAAAAAACACTCTGTAGAAATAGGGATAGGTGCAAACAGAGGTGGCCTGATTATGTGGAGGACGATTTTAAAGTTTTAAGAGTAACTAATTGAATAACTGTCACTAAGTAGAGATTGGAATGAAAGAGGGTTCTTGAGAAGGCTTTGGTTCATTCAGGGCTGTTGTGTCAATAGAAGAATTATACTTTATATATTCCTTTTCTAAAGTGGTTTTTGGAGCACAAGTGGAAAATACCTTTGATATAATATATATGCTAAAAGTTTAATTTTAATTATTATCAAATTTTCAGTTTGGGAAAATAACAAGCATTTAATTGAGAAAAACTTAACTCTTGAATTTATTTGGAAATACCACAAGAATGGTATGAATAAGCATCACATAAGATATTCGTGAGAAAGAATAGTTAAAGAAAGTAAATTAGGTATGATCCAGATTTTAATACAACAAAACGTTGAAGACATACCAAATTCTTTTTGTGATGGATGGCCTCTTACATCCATCAGTGTTCAGGAGTTAGAATGAAGATCAGCCATAATCAAAACAAATATGATTTATTAATATTTTAACAAGTCTCAACAACCCAGGCTAGGAAATGTACCTATAATTAAGTATTGGAGCAAAAGCGTGGTAGACGAGATATTTAATATTTAATTATGAATTGAATCACTTAGTTTTGGAACGTTTTAGTAATATACGTTCCAAATAATCATAATCTCAATATGAACCACTCGACCTCTAGTCGATATCACTCTAATTGAGATATCTTATTAACCAATTTGTAATTCATCAATTCTAGATATTATGTAATTAATTAACAAGTCCTTCTCTCAACTATACTTTACGTTAACTTTCTACTACTTTACGTTAATCACTAACTTCTATCATATAACTCCTAACCTCTCTCTCTCCATCGAACCTAAAAGTAAATGCTTAAATATAAGCTTTGATTTACATAAACCGCATCTTCTTCGGGAGAAAGTTTTCAGTAGAACAATATTTAAAGAAATAGTTTTTCCTCAAGAGGATTAGTAGAAGGCTCGTGAATGTTTACTGTTACATGTTTACCATTGTGATGTAGTGAATATATCTTATCTGATAAAATAGTCAATTTTCATGTGGCAGCACTTCAAAATAGAAGTCCCCAAACCATGGTCCTTATAATCATTAAGGATCCGAAAAAATTTACAAAAAGTATCATTTTAATTTGTAATAAAGTGGCTTCTAAAACACAAAATTTTCATGGTAAAGCTTTTCTTTATAATAAACAAAAAATAGCACTTTTCACACGGTGAATATTAATATTTTGGCAGCTCAAGGTAGAAAAGAAATTGGAACCTTCTCTAAATTGTATATTATAGAAATATATTTTTTTATATATAATTGTGAAAGTTTGCCAAACAAATCAAAATTCTACGTTTTATTAAAAAAATAGAGTTAATATATTTCTGCATCTCCTTGTGCTTTAATTCTTAGAGCTAGCAAAACTGTGTTTAAAATAGCACAATACTACCTTTAAACTTTTCAGGGGGAAGTATTATTTAAATACAGAACATATATGTAAAGAATATCTACATACAGTGAGTAAAATAATTTTCTGTTGACGATTCAGATATATACACTCATGGACAAAGAAATTAGCGCACCAAGAAGGAGTCAACAAAATGAAACGAAATTTTACACACGTAATGACTACTTTGATATAAGTAAATGATTAGAAAATCAAAGAAAAAGGATAATTTATTTCAGAGAAAAAGGCAAAAGAACGGAGGATTTAATACTTTGTTGAACCCCCTCTAGCGTGAATGCACGATGTGATACGATCAGGCATTGAGGCATAAAAGTTCTGTATGATGTCATGAGACATTTCGTTCCATATTTGCTGTAACCTTGCCTCTAGTTCGTTCAAACTCATGGAATGGCCAACTTGTCATCCCAAATGATCCCAGATATGCTCGATTGGAGACAAATATGGAGATCGGGCAGGCCAAGGAAGGGTAGTAACAGTGCGGAGACAGTCTTGGGACACCCTTGCCGTGTGAGGCCGAGCATTGTCTTGTTGAAAAATGGCTCCTGGGAGCCGTTGCATGAGTGGCAACACATGTGGTTGCAGGGTGTCATGGACATACCGCTGGGCTATCATGGTGCCACGGATCAATACTAGGGGTGACCGTGTATTGTAGGCATTGGCACCCCATACCATCAAACCAGCTGTGGGAGCGGTGTGTCGCTGTAAAGCAAAGGCAGGATTGAGGTATTCACCACGGAATCTCCACACACGAACACGATTGTCATCACTGCTGAGATTGAATCTGGATTCGTCACTAAAGACGACCTGGTTCCATTCCGCTGCAGTCCAGTTGCCTTGTGCGTGGCACCACTCCAAACGGAGGCGTCTATGGATGGGGGTCAAGGGCAGCACACTTAATGGGCTCCGCGATCTCAAATGTCCTTCAGCCAGGCGCCTTCGTATGGTTCGAGAAGACACAGGGGCCCCCAATGAAGGTGCTACCTGTGCCTGGATGGTGGCCGATGAAGCAGTTGGCTGTACGCGTGCATTTCTTTCGATGTGGTGATCTTCTCGACAACTGGTCTGTCTAGGGCGTACTGAGCCTGGTCTTCGTGTAAATGACATATCTCGGATCCACTGGTCTCAACACCTCCTCACAACACAATCAGAGCGGCCTAATTGACAAGCTACTCGCCAACTGACCACCCAGCTTCCATCATGCCCATGATTCTCCCCCTATCAAACTGCGACAGCTGCTCATACTATCTTCGAAAACGGCGTAATGGCATGTATACCTCAGCTCTTTCTTTGTAAACTATTCAGCACACTCAAACAAGCTTTGGTTTTACCTGTTTTATACTCCACGGAGAACGACGTTAAATGCCCTCTACCGGCTATAAGTAATGCTCAATCACACTGCATTTCTAATCATTGGCATATCGCCGCGACCAGTACCTTCATGCTAAGTTTTGTTACGATCCCACAATTATTTTTAGGTGCGCTAATTTTTTTGTCCATGAGTGTATTTTTATTCTTGTTGACTATTCAGATATACTTAACTTGAATAATAAAATGTGTATAAAATAAATACAAGTCAGTTAGTTCACTGGTGGACTGGAAAAATTCACAATAAAATAATTTCACTGTGTATAAATTGTATATGCACTGTTATGTTAAACCAATACATTAATTTTCATTATCTTCATAAAAAATTTTGGAAGGTTCATTGTACTTCCTTTTTTTTGTCAGCTGTGTATAGAAACTTTTTTAGTTCACTGTCTGCTTGATACAAAAAATAACTCATTTTTACAAGTATATTTTTATTATCTTTTCAAAAGTCATTCATTATAAGTTTTATTTAATATCTCACAATAAGTTACATCTTCTGGTACGAAGGGAAAGGGGGGTGGAGAAATCTGGTTTCATGCAGCAGTTTTGCTATTTTGATGCTTTTATTAAATTCTTGTTCTTACATTTCAGGAAGCAAGAAAATACATGAGGGTTACACTGTTCCGTAACTACATTTTTCAAGCATGTAAATACAGTGAAAGCAAGTTTACTTCAGAAAAATAATTTTTTTTTAACTGTTCAATTCTGTTCCAACTATAGAATTAGTAAATAAATTTCTTTTTACAAAAGTATATTTTAATTTATTCTTTTTTATGTGCTGTTCTTGACACTGTATAAAATTAGATGTATATTGTTCATAGTATCAAATAATTTCTTTGTGTTATTTTGCCCACAATCATGTTGCTTTAATATGTTATGTGTGAATACCAATTCCTTACATTTCTTAATCTTTTTCCTATCAACTGCTAAAAATCATTTGTACTTTACCATCTTACAGGCTTCTCTACAATCAAATCCTTATTTTTACAAAGGCTTATTTTCCCTATTATAAAAAAAGGAAAAACATGAATCAAAAATACTGGTAGAAATTTCAACACTAACTTCAATGAGAGTGCAACATTAATTGCACTTTGCATATCATTATCAGAATTTGGAATATTTTGCAACATGGTTCCAACAAAGCTACAATTCTAAAATAACTAATACAGATTAAATTCTCTGGGAATTACTATTAGGAATGGTATACAAGGTGTGACACAAAGAAAACGAGACTAAATGTATAACTTGAAGAAAGAGTGGAGTTGGCAGCAACTGTTTTAATGACATCCCACACCCCTCCTGTATCCATGTGGCCAGTTTCGCCTTAACCAATCGCTCCAGTTGGGAGTATTGTGTCATTGAGTGAACACGTGAAACTACATTCTGCTTGAAAAATGTTGAATCAACAAGTTTCTTGTGAAACTTAAGAAATCAGCCACGAAAACATTTCAAATACTAACCGAGGTTTATGAAGATGAAACTTTGTCTCGTGCACATGTGCTTGAATACCATAAGCAGTTTAAAGGGGGAGGGACATTGTGGCAGACGATTAACGTGCTGGATGCCCAATGCAACCGATTACAGACCAAAACATAGTCAAAATTCGTGATATGAGCGGGTTCCCACCCACATCAGTGGTCAGATTGTTAATCAACACTACTACATTGAAGTACTAAAAGACTACATTGAAGTACTAAAAGGAAAATAAAGGCCAGAATTGGGAAGTGATAGAGGGTGTAATATTATGCATGATTCATATTTTTACCACAGAAATCCACCACCTTTAATATTCCCTTTTTTAAACTTAAAAAATGATAAATTATTTTTTAAAAAATATTTTAAATAAATTTTATGAATAACTAGAGAGAGGGGGGATGTGAGTATCCCCTGTCCGCCTAACGGGGAATTAATCCCCATTGTACAAATTATACAACTGTTCACACTCATTGCTGAAATTGTAAAACTGTAATTGACATGCGTTATGTATAGTTTATATTTTTTTCCTTATATATTGTACGCAGGAAAAAAATTTCATCTTCGTATTTTAATTTGTAAATCAATTTAGCGAGAGTGTCTCTTCAAAAACTATATTTATATCAGGATATTTAACACGTTAATACTACTTTCTGTTGTATTTATTTTATGTGATAAAAGTTTTAATATTCACAAACAACGCCCTTGCATTATAACGGTGTTTCAATGGAAACTTGGCGAAATATTGACAACACAGCGAAGTTGGTATCATTTTTTGCCACCAGATTTGGCAACTTGGCAACCGTGTGGCGGACCATATGGATACTTGTAGAAATTGCTGGAAGAAATCTATAATATCACGATGTATGATGTAAACGGATTTTTCGAGATAGCGCTGGAATGTAAGGGGAGGGGGGACTCTAGGCAAATCGTTCTTGGCACTTCTCTTCAGTTAAATTCAACTTTTTATAAACTCATTTTTACTAACTATTCCTTATGAAAAAGAAGTTTTTTTCTGCATCACTAAAAATTTTTCGGTACCCTCTACTGATATGCATGACCTAATCATAAAACTGTGGGTATTTCACAGTTGCCAGGATGTAGTATGGATGTAGAATTTCTCGTATTCCATGTCTTACATATTTTTGGCCATCACTTTTGAATAACATTATCTTAGTTTTATCTCTCCATATAACTTATGACCATTAACCATTTGTCCAATTAAGGTGTCCGACTACTTGCAACAATTTTTTTTAAAAAAAAATGGAGATTTTTTTGTGGTTTTTGGATTTATTTAGTACATTTTAAGAAAAAAAGATTGAGATTAAGAAGAGAAAAATAAATAATTACTGCTAAAATAGGGGAAAATGGGTAAAAATTGAAAAAAAAATTACATAAACGGAGCTCACTCTGTACAAATAGTAAATGAACAAATTCTCAATTTTGATGTATTACTTTGCTATTCCTTTTTGAAATGACCTTCAGGATAAGAGCTATTTTAATTTTTACAGAAACTAGAGCACACACTTTATCTTAGTTATTATATGAAATTGCTTAAAAAACAGTGATTATATTCACATAAAGAACTATAAATTTTGTAAAAAAAATGAATAAATAAATATGAAGGTTAAAACTCTTCCACTGGTATACAGAACAAAAAATTTCAGCAAATTATTTAAAAATCTTTTGAGCAATCGCTGACCCGTGTGACCTTTTTGAAAAAAAAACACATTTCGAGTAAAACGTATTTTAAAGTTTAACATCTATGTAAAGTTATAGCATCTGCTTTTACTAAAACACTTGTAGTTTTTGTTCTAGTGAATGAAAAATAAAAAACTTGATATTTTTATAAAGCTAATAAGATTACCTATATAATAAAATCATAACAAGTTTTGTCAATCTTTTAAAAAAATCATGATATTAGAGTAGTTGGACAACTTAATATGTTCCTTTGCCTACAGTAGTCTTTTTTAGTACTGCTGTAAATTGAGATTAGGGTCTTTTCGTGGAATTCTCTTTAGTCTTACTTCTGCTAATCTTCTGGTTGTTTTTGAACTGAAAGAAACACCAGCATCATTCAGATAACTTCTGATGGCCGTTGATAACATTCTTTTATTTTGGAGACCTTGTACTGTTGTTTCTCCGTCATCAACAGATGTGGTACACCTTTTTCAGTCTTATCCAGCTTTGTTTTCTTATTAAATTTGTCTCCCTGACATCTTAAACAAACCTTTCAGTCTCCTCATGTAGTCACTGAATCACCCACCTGTCTTTCAATTTTAAAACAGGAAACACCACTTTCTCATCACACATCTCTTTCTGGGTGTCCAGTCTACTTTTTTATTTGATGGCATTGTTTCTTGACTAAATATTGTTCTCCTGGCCAGGAAACAGTCCTGACCCTCAATTCTATTGAAATTTTGGGGCACCGTTTGAAAACTCTTGTCCGAATGAGGTACCCATGAAATAAAAAAGAACTAATTGAGGATTTAATTGTTTTTCCTGGCATCATGTAATAACGAAGGAAGAGCTTAAAACTATTTCCAGCTCAATTAAGCATCGATGTGAAGCCGTAATAAAAAATAAAGGCTACCCACAAAATACTGATAACTCACTACTATCATCAATATCTAATGTATATTGATAGTTATTGCAGCATAACTTTTTTTGTATTTCTAATACTTGAATTTTGTTTTTTGTATTGAACTCAGTACTAAATTATCTTTAAAGTGACATAAAGGACTGGATTTTTTGTGCAACGTAGCATTTTCTGTAAGCATATTAATTTAAAAAATGTAAGAATTTTCAAAAAAAACTCCACAACTTTGCTCACCACTGTATATAAAGATTTTTTTTTTCAATTTTTGCTGATTTCTAATTTTTGTAAAATGCAATATGAAAGAATCTATGTAAAAACATTTACTACTGCTTTTTTTTTCATGTGAAGTTCTGATGATTTCCATTTGGTGATTAATAAATGCCTATTATAAAAGTAAATATAAATATCTATCTAGTTTATTTGTTTGAAATGAATTATTGAAATAAGAATACCGTGTAAAAAATGAAGACAAAGAGTGCTTTATTTTATTTATTTATTTTTCATATTTAAATAATAAGATAGTTACAGATTTTGTGGGATACGGAGCAACAAAGGTTATTATCCCAATAATAAGACAATCTGATCCCCCCTCTCACATATTGTCATATACATCATAATCTGTGACCAATCACAAATCATATTTCCACATATTAAAAATAAGTTGATGGATCCCGTTGTTTTTTCTTTTTTTTGTTAAATTAAACATTTGCAGCCAACAAATGTTATTTATACGCATTAGTTGATGTAATTGATATGCTTGAAATTCGAATGACTCTTAATACCCATAAAATGTTTATGTATACATGGAGAAAAGATTGACCTATATGTTATAATCAAAATAAATCGTAAAAAAATAGTTGTTGCTGTAACATATGGCTTTATTGGAAGGATCAATTCAAACATATAAAACATCTCAAGTATCACACAAATAATAAGAAGAAAAGAACAAACATTTAAAATAAGAACAGGAACACAAGAGATGTAGTCTTTACAAGTAGTTCTAAAAAGCTCTAGCATTCTAATATAGTTTGCTTATCTCACCACGTTTTTGAGACTTTTGACCTAGTTCTGGGCACATAAGAAGATGCCTACATTCATGATGCTGGAATTACTAGTTTTGCATGTACTGGATGAAAGGATGGCTATTTTAAGATAATGTGCCTTGCAATCATTTTATTCGCATCATCCTACCTTTATATTTCTTCAATTCGTTAGACAGGTTTCATACAGATATAATTATTGGTGGACTTCGTTTACCATTAGAAATATTTTCCAATCAGTGTTGGTAACAACTCAAAGCTCTTTTTCAGTTTTTCTAAATACCATGATATCGCTTTCTGAAATATTTATACGAAAAATACGAAAAAAAAAAAAATATGTCTTCAAACAAAAAGAATTATATTACTGAACGACAATTTTTCAAAGCATTTTATTCAAACATTTGATTTCTGCAAGGTTTTTCACGAACATAGTCATATCATGTTTATTCGCATCATCCTACCTTTATATTTCTTCAATTCGTTAGACAGGTTTCATACAGATATAATTATTGGTGGACTTCGTTTACCATTAGAAATATTTTCCAATCAGTGTTGGTAACAACTCAAAGCTCTTTTTCAGTTTTTCTAAATACCATGATATCGCTTTCTGAAATATTTATACGAAAAATAAAAAAAAATATGTCTTCAAACAAAAAAGAATTATATTACTGAACGACAATTTTTCAAAGCATTTTATTCAAACATTTGATTTCTGCAAGGTTTTTCACGAACATAGTCATATCATGTTTATTCGCATCATCCTACCTTTATATTTCTTCAATTCGTTAGACAGGTTTCATACAGATATAATTATTGGTGGACTTCGTTTACCATTAGAAATATTTTCCAATCAGTGTTGGTAACAACTCAAAGCTCTTTTTCAGTTTTTCTAAATACCATGATATCGCTTTCTGAAATATTTATACGAAAAATAAAAAAAAAATATGTCTTCAAACAAAAAGAATTATATTACTGAACGACAATTTTTCAAAGCATTTTATTCAAACATTTGATTTCTGCAAGGTTTTTCACGAACATAGTCATATCATGTTTATTCGCATCATCCTACCTTTATATTTCTTCAATTCGTTAGACAGGTTTCATACAGATATAATTATTGGTGGACTTCGTTTACCATTAGAAATATTTTCCAATCAGTGTTGGTAACAACTCAAAGCTCTTTTTCAGTTTTTCTAAATACCATGATATCGCTTTCTGAAATATTTATACGAAAAATAAAAAAAATATGTCTTCAAACAAAAAGAATTATATTACTGAACGACAATTTTTCAAAGCATTTTATTCAAACATTTGATTTCTGCAAGGTTTTTCACGAACATAGTCATATCATGTTTATTCGCATCATCCTACCTTTATATTTCTTCAATTCGTTAGACAGGTTTCATACAGATATAATTATTGGTGGACTTCGTTTACCATTAGAAATATTTTCCAATCAGTGTTGGTAACAACTCAAAGCTCTTTTTCAGTTTTTCTAAATACCATGATATCGCTTTCTGAAATATTTATACAAAAAAGAATTATATTACTGAACGACAATTTTTCAAAGCATTTTATTCAAACATTTGATTTCTGCAAGGTTTTTCACGAACATAGTCATATCATGTTTATTCGCATCATCCTACCTTTATAAAACAATAAAAAATTAGAAATATTTTCCAATCAGTCTGAAATATTTATACGAAAAAAATAAAAAAAAAATATGTCTTCAAACAAAAAGAATTATATTACTGAACGACAATTTTTCAAAGCATTTTATTCAAACATTTGATTTCTGCAAGGTTTTTCACGAACATAGTCATATCATGTTTATTCGCATCATCCTACCTTTATATTTCTTCAATTCGTTAGACAGGTTTCATACAGATATAATTATTGGTGGACTTCGTTTACCATTAGAAATATTTTCCAATCAGTGTTGGTAACAACTCAAAGCTCTTTTTCAGTTTTTCTAAATACCATGATATCGCTTTCTGAAATATTTATACGAAAAATAAAAAAAAATATGTCTTCAAACAAAAGAATTATAATGAACGACAATTTTTCAAAGCATTTTATTCAAACATTTGATTTCTGCAAGGTTTTTCACGAACATAGTCATATCATGTTTATTCGCATCATCCTACCTTTATATTTCTTCAATTCGTTAGACAGGTTTCATAAAATAATTATTGGTGGACTTCGTTTACCATAGAAATATTTTCCAATCAGTGTTGGTAACAACTCAAAGCTCTTTTTCAGTTTTTCTAAATACCATGATATCGCTTTCTGAAATATTTATACGAAAAATAAAAAAAAATATGTCTTCAAACAAAAAGAATTATATTACTGAACGACAATTTTTCAAAGCATTTTATTCAAACATTTGATTTCTGCAAGGTTTTTCACGAACATAGTCATATCATGTTTATTCGCATCATCCTACCTTTATATTTCTTCAATTCGTTAGACAGGTTTCATACAGATATAATTATTGGTGGACTTCGTTTACCATTAGAAATATTTTCCAATCAGTGTTGGTAACAACTCAAAGCTCTTTTTCAGTTTTTCTAAATACCATAATATTGCTTTCTGAAATATTTATACGAAAAAAAAAAAAAAAAATATGTCTTCAAACAAAAAGAATTATATTACTGAACGACAATTTTTCAAAGCATTTTATTCAAACATTTGATTTCTTAGAAATAGAAGAAATTGGAAGAACAAAGAAAGTAGTTATATTTTAAGTCCCACTTTCAAACTGCTGTAAAAAAAAAGAACCGCTGGACAGGATGAGTTCAAATTTGAATTCCATATGCTTGAAAAAGGAGGGGGAGGAAACCGTATGTTATAAGAAAATAATTCCAAAATGTTTTAACAGTTAGGGCTGTAAGCGTCTTGTAACGAAAGTAGATTCGTCTAAAAGTGAAATTTTAAGAGAACACACAGTGCAATTCAATTGACACAAATCGGTCAAAGAATCAAATCTAATTTTGTTAGCCTAAATTATTTTTTATATACTTTTCTACAAACTCACAAAATTTGAAAGCTCTAAGATTAAAAATTGCAGAGTTGTGGTAACTATTACGTTTATTTCTATTCACATCCCAATGGAAAATCAAAACTTTCAACTGACTTATCTCGGAAAGATAAAATAACTAGTTTGTCTTCATTTAAAATGCTAAGGCTTTTTTTTTTCTGTTGTGCATAATACTTGGAAATTTTTTTCACTTGTTGCTAATAGTATATGGAATAAAAATTGGCATACATTTTTCAATATCAAAGCAATACTTAATTTTTTAAAAAATAATTGAAGTTAGAATTTACACATTTTATAAGGAATTTTTAATAAGCTTTCATAAAAAGAAGTATTGTACGAATACCAATCATGTTATCGCAAAACCCATACCAAATTTTGCTATACATAGTTTAACGTACTTATAAATCAACTTTGTACTATATACGTTGATTTTTGTAGAAGAGAGAGAGTAGCATTTTTTAAAATCACTTCATAAGCTTCAAGTTTTTCCCTTAAAAAATTAAATGGTAAGTTTTTCTGAAATTTTGAGCACAAAATCTGTTTTACATCACACATACACATAGGAGGCAATAAAAAATTATCAAAATCATTAAATTAAAAAAAATTTGTGTAAATCGTACCATGTCCCCTTAAATCGAATGACGCCAGCCTTGGCATAAATTGCGCATTAGATCAACTAAAATGTTCAGTGTGCTTGATTGCTTCGGGTTTTTTTTTTTTTGACAGAAAAATTACTTCCATCATGCAACAGTTGTTTTAGACTGTTAATAAAACCCCCATCCACTTCAGTAAGGTTATACCATATTGGACAGAAAAAATCGATTTTTAATTGTACTTTGGCCAAAAACCGGAAATAAAACACAACAATGAAAACTCAACTGAACTTTTTTGCGTACCATATCGTTTCTCCTTTCTTCAAATGCAACCGAACCTCCATATTACGAACCTCTATACTGCGAATTTTTCTATGTAACGAACTTTTTCCTGGAACCAGGAACATTTCACGATTTTCTTCGTAAAATAACCTCCCAATAGCGAAGTGCATTTTCTATATGACGAACTTTTTCTCTTGTGATTCAATTATTTTCCCTCTATCGAAGTATTTCTGGAAATTTCAAATTATTCTCTCTTTTAACACACTTTATGGTGGTAATAAATCTTGAACTGTTTTTATTACATGCCTAACTCACCGAGAGCAATTTAATTCTGGGCGTTTCATCCAAGAAGTGCAATCTTTAACCCCTATTGTCCAGTTCACTGGAAATATCTTCGATATCCCATTTCGCCCTCATAGGAGTTGTCTCGTTTCCTTGAGCTAGTCTCCGTTCATTTGTAGTGTTGATCAGTCGTACTGGTAATTTCGTTTCTTCTAGCTCCAAAATGTCAAAACGCAAGGGCTTGAGCATCAGAGAAAAAAACTTAAATCTTCAGGAAGTGGATAAAAGCGTCAAGAAGCTTTACTTACAGTTTTTCTTTCCTTCTTTTCTTTTTTGATAAGTAAAATATCTAATATATATTACTAGCCGTTACCCACCCGCTTCACTGGGTATTTCACGATGTTGCATATATGCATACTGTTTACATATATATTAATTATTGATATCTAGCATTAAGAATTCGATTGTATTGAAAAATATATTTATAGCTGTTACACTCTCACCCCTTGATATAAAAAGAACATAAATTATAATATCTAATTTCTATTTATGTCTAAAATCGAAATAGAAAGATTTTTTTCGCTCACTTAACCTAATAATCAAGTGGATTTCCACCAAAGCAACTTTCAGTGGATCTCTACTCCATAAAATAAACACGTGTGTAAATTTCAAGTCTAAATCTAACAGAGCAAAAACGGAATTTTTATCATCAAAACCTCGTTGAGAGGATTCTTAGCGGATTCCAATTCAACAAAAGAAGCATGCAAACCAAATTTTATTATTGTAGTCTTAGCAGTTCGAAAACAGGAATTTCGTCTATCAATACACCCCAATAACTCTCCCCGCTTCCCCCTGGAGTTGATTTCCGTAAAATCCATTCTTAGTGGAACTCTATTCAACTAAAGAAAAAAGTGCTCAACAAATTTCAATTAAATGAGTTAAATTCAAAAACAGGAATTTTTCTATAACACGCCTTAATCCCTCGCAACCCCACTCCTTAGGGGGTCCGTTTTCGCAAAAAATCTTTGTAAAAGGAACTTTATTCCATGAACGGAACATACCTTCTAATTTTCAAGCAGATGTTTCTATTAGTTGAAAAGCGGAAATATTTATCTATTACGCCCCTTAATCTCCCTCAGTGACCCTTGGGGATCAATTTTACCCAAAACTATTTTGTAGCGGATCTCTACACCATGAAAGGAATTCGCTTACCAAATTTTAAGACTGTACATCTAATAGTTTAAAAATAGAAATAATTATCTGTAACGCCCCTTAAGCCCCCGCAACGCCACTTAAGAAACGATATTCACAAAGCCCATCTTACGGCATATCTCTACTCAGTGAATGGAATCTGCTTACTCAATTTCAAGATTTCACGTCTAATAGTTTAAAAAAGGAGTTAATTGCCTATATATATATATATATAACGCCCCTTAATTCTCTACAACGCCACTTGGGGTCGATTTTCACAAAACCCATCTTATAGCGAATCTCTACTTAAGGTGCCTGACTAGTTGCGGAGACATTTTTTTAAAATTTTGCTGAAAATTTATTTTTAATCTCATTTTTTGTTTAATTATAACTGAAAACTAATAAAAATAGCCAAAAAAAAATTTCTTTCAATGTATTTTTTTTAAAATATTGCCAATTTTAGGTTTAAATTAGACGTTATTTGTACGTTACGTTAAACATAGTAAAATAAATTCTAATGCATAATATTTTAAAAAACCCACATAATTTTACTCAAAAAACAGTTACTAATGAATTGACCTAATATCTTTGAAAAATTTTAATTTATTACTGAACTAGAAGTCAAAAAGTGCACGCAATGCAAATTTTTCAAAAATTTCACATTTATTACACAGAAAAAAAATTATAAAAAAGCTAAATATGCTGTTTTTTCTTAATCCTTAGGTCACAGCATACATACTATAATAATGCACAATTACACAAAATTACAGACAATTATCTACAGAACTTTTTGAGATATCATACTTACCGTGTTGTAAAATATCAAAAAATCTGTTTCAGAGAAAAATGCATTTAAAAAAAGATTCAAAATTTAAAAAACTATACTGCTAAAAAAACCTAAAACCTCTCTATATCAAAAGAACAAACATTTTCAAAGCAATTATGAATATTATATACTTTCTTCAATCTTTTATCTTTTAATATTTTTAACAATTTTATAGTGTCAAAAAGCTTTTTCTTAAAGTCTAAGTACACAGTTTACGAAATACAAATTAGACGTATAAAAAGTACTTTAAAAAACCTTATTGCATTAAAAATAAAAACATTTTACATAGAAAAACAAATATATATTATTCCATATTATTTTAGAAGTTAAGAAATATATCATACAAAATATATTTGTGTTGTTTTACCAGTAAACATTCACGAAAAAAACTCTTGAAAAATATTGTTTATCACAAAAGTTATCATAAATTATATATATATATATATATATATATATATATATATATATATATAGAATAAAAATCCTGCAAAGAAGTACTTTGCAAAAAAACCCTCCATATAAATATACTAAGCCTTCTGTTTTTTCATCCTTAGTACTTTTTGTTTTCTTAGCTGCTTTTCTTTTTTTTCGAGACAATTTTGCAATCGGTAAAGAATGTCTTAAAGATGTTGAAATCCGTTGTTTATCAAATTTAAGTAACTCTTGAGCAACACTTTCAAGAAGGGAACCATTTACATTTCGAATTACTGATAATATACCAGCATAACCAGAATTATAAAGTATTAGAGCTAATAATGCACCCAAACGAAATGTTTCCAGTCCAATAAATATATTTTTGGGAACAGTATTCTACAAAATGTTGTTATAACTTTCATTGCAATTCTGTGTCTTACCATGAAGACATTTTTTCAACAAAGTTTCATCACACAGTTTTAGATATGTAGGCTTTATTTGGTTTATAATTTTATTAGGAAGTCCTTGCTCAATTTCTTTGAGGGGACTCCCAGCTGCTTTTGCCCTTTGGTAACGACACCAACTCTCAGATCCTTCAGGACACTGTCCATGCAATGAATTGTTTTTTCCAGATACACAGTGGAAAAATGCAGCTATTGCACTACTCATCATCTTTTGTAGATTACCTACATTGCTTCGAATAGCTATTCCATAATAGTTCTGAATTCTGTCGATTAATTTATCAGTTAATTTATTTTTCCCTCCCAAACCTTTTGTCGTTTTTTTAATTGATGCAACCACCCCCCTACACGTTTCTGTACATGACCTATACACTCGAGTTTGGTTACTGTATTAATTCCATAAAAGTTTTAAACAGATTCATATCCTTTTGAGTCCCCATCTCCGTAGTATTCATTGTACTGTACATCCCTCACATTTGATCTCTCAAATATACGGTAGGCTCCAACAACCTCCATGTTCCCCGCGGAACCTTTATAGTTCGAACATACATGTTTCGATGATTGGCTATTGCCTTTCGCGCATATGTGGCAATATTACGTCATAACTTCAATGTATAAAATTTTATCAGTGTCAACTGATATGGCACTTACACACCCATTCAAAGATGAGTAGCCTCTGCGTTGCCAAGTACCATCAATGGATATTCCACATTTAGTGAAACTATTTGAGCCTTTGATTTCACTCAATGCAGCGTTGATGTTTTCTTGAGCAACGCGTTCAGTTGCTTTCAACAGTTTTCTTTCTTGATTGCGGAAAGCAAGTTTTGACGGGAAAGGTAAACCGAGGAAAGCACATAACTTTTTGCCAGCTGAAAATCCTTTCCCGGTTATCCTTAGCCTCAAAACAATTGATGAGTTTATAAGACAAGAACCTTTCATCTTCTCTGTCGTAGGGAAACCTTTAAAGAAGGAGCAGTTTTTGCACTTTAGGTTCATATGTGAGCATAATCCACTGACAGTCTTCTATAAGTTCCAAGCCCTGAGAATAGCAATCAGGACAACAAACTATGGCAAAAAATGAAATCAAAGTTGTCCAGCTGACAATTCTATTGTCTTTAGAAGTTTCAAACAATCTTTCTGAGAAAATTTCCAAACTTGTATGGCTTGATTCCAACTTTTTGGCACTAGCGGATTCAGTAGAATTAAGCTCAGATGTTTTATCATTCTCATTAATAGTAGCACGAATGGTATAACGATTTCCAGTAAATCGGCGCTTCTTAGACCTCCCAGATCTTGATTTAGCCATAATTAATCAATATTTTGTCTTAAGAAAGACAGTTTTTTTCATAAAATATATCAAAATAATAAATTAAATGAGCGAAGAATCGAGTAGCTAGAACATAAGCAAATCGAAAAATGACAACAAACCTGTAAAGTTGTTGCCAAATTTTACTAAAAACTATTTTAAAAAAATATCATCATACTCAGTTTTAATGTTACCAAAATTAATATTTTATAAATAAATTCAATAGAACTCCAAAAAAGAGTAAAAATCTTTCAAATTCAAAGTACTTCCGGTTTTGATTTCTAACTTCCGGTTCGTTTTTGTTGTTCTCACTTGACATAAAAACTGCTATAACTTCGTAAATAATTGGAGTACAAGCAAAAGAGTAAGGTATTTTTAGAAAGAAGAAAATTCAAATATTAAAATTATCAAATAAAATTTTTTTTGTCATGTTCATCAAAATTGATGATGTTACACTAGTCAGGCACCTTAATGAATGGAATCAGCTTACTAAATTTCGAGATTTTACGTCTAATAGTTTAAAAAAGGAGTCAATTGCCTCTAACGCCACTTAATACTCTGCAACGCCACTTGGGAGTCGATTTTGACAAAACCCATTTTGCAGCAGATCTGTACTCTATGAAAGGAATCCACTTATATCAAATTTCAAGACTGTACGTCTAATAGTTTAAAAATGGAGATAATTATCTATAACGCCCTTAAGCCCCCGCAACGCCACTTAGGAAACGATTTTCACAAAACCCATCTTATAGCGAATCTCTACTTAATGAATGGAATCTGCTGACTCAATTTCAAGATTTTACGTCTAATAGTTTAAAAAAGGAGTGCCTATAACGCCACTTAATTCTCTACAACGCCACTTGGGAGTCGATTTTCGCAAAACCCATTCTGTAGGGGATCTGTACTCTATGAAAGGAATCCGCTTACCAAATTTCAGCACTGTACGTCTAATAGGTTAAAAATGGAAATAATTATGTATAACGCCCCTTAAGCGCCCTCAACGCCCCTTGGAGGTCGATTTTCGTAATAATTATGTAAGGAATCTCTACTTTATGAAAGAAATCTGTGTACCAAGTTTCACGACTGTACATCTAATAGTTTAGTAATGGAAATAATTATCTATAACGCCCCTTAAATCCCCGTAACGCCCCTTGAGGTTCGAACTTTGCAAAATCCGTTCTTAGCTGACGTCTACTCCATGAAGGGAACCTACCTATACCAAATTTCAAGTCTGTAGGTTTAATAGTTCCGGAGATATCGTGATTAGTCAGTCAGTCAGTGAGTGAGTGATTCGCTTTTCTCCTTTATATATATATCGATAAATGCGAAAGTTTGTGGGTCTTTCACGCAAAAACAACTGAATGGATTTCAATGAAAATTTACAGTAATATAGCTTATTACATCAGAATAGCACATAGGTTATAATTTATAGCATAAAATATAATTTATAAAGATATTGTATAAAGTGTCCAAAATATAACGATATTTGTCAAGTAAGTAGGAAAAAATTCTGTCATCTGCTAGCAATTCTGGCGTGCGCAGCAAAAAAGCCCACAACAGCATATATGTATCTTTTGTTTGTGTAAAACCTTTTTTGTTTTGGCTAGGCAAGGTGCTCGCTTCTAATTAATTCCTCTGATACAATGCCTATTTTTTTATTTCAGAATAAAACTAAGTTTTGAAGGGAGAGGTTGTTATAAATCACTCTTTATTTTAATGTTTTTTATGATTTTATTATGCACATTTGGTAGTAAGAAATTGATCTTTTTTCCAAATAAATGCTTTTATCAGTTCTGATACTTAAAGTAAATAAACTTTCTCTTTCACACTGCATCATTTGGACAAATTTTCAAAATTTGTTTGTGGTTAGTAATTAATTATAACGCTATAATTTTAATTGAATAGGCAGATATAATTATTTTTACCCTTAAAAACGCAATAACTACTGTACTGTATTTTTTGGAGTGTGAGAGTGAGTGAATGTTAATGTCACACTGTTCAGCTTCACGAGGGCTTTTGGCAACGGATCACGTAATTTTGAGCCATGGTTAAGTGACGTAGACGGCACCTGAACTGGCACCTTCTTCTCCTAACTACCACACCACACCAACTTAGAAGGAATATTCTACCAATACTTAGCAGGAATATTCTTTGAAATCCACTCTTCCAAGATATATGGCAGCACGGGTTCCATGATGAGTATTTTAGCGGAAAAAATAGTTTGTCAAAATTTAAGTGTCCTATGTTTTTTGTACGTTAATGAAGACCTTAGAAAATTATTTGACTACTTATTTTAAGTGAACGGTGTATATAATTAATTTTACAGCGGAATATCTTTAATTGATTTATTAGCTCTAACGGATTAAATTTTCCAAAGTGGAGTATTTTGTTTATGTATATTCCTTAATTTTAAATGTAGTGATCCAAAAAAAAAATATGGTATGAAAAAAGCTGCAGTAAATCATAATGCGGTTGGATAAAGTATTAACGTGCATCGCTCCCTTACACAGCGGGTCTTACAAAGCTCTAATAAAGCTCGACTTATGAAAGTAGCTAGGCATTTGCCAAATTGACTCTATATAGAGGTTCAACTGTATATTCTGTTCAAATTTGAAGTCATTGTGAATAATGAATCTTTTTTTTTCTTCACTACAACATTTTGGTAGTGGAACTTTAATTATAAATCACCCTGTATAATGCATTAATAAGAATTCTGATTTTTCCTTTATTACAAAAAAAAAAGATTTATCAGTTACGTTTTACAAGTTATTAACTATTGTATTAGAGATATATATATATGCATTAACGTTCAGGGTGCTTCATCTCTGTCTAAAAGGTTATCTATGCTAGGCTCTACAGTTAAACTATACGTAAACGATATTTTTAAAGAAATAGCTTCAAGTTTTTCGCCAAGATCATTTGCATATCGGTTAGTAGAGAAACTAATATATAAACTAAACTCAGTGGCCGAGCAGCCCATAGAGGGCTAATACCTACTGTGTTCACCTCAGTTTTTGTACCCTTCGGCACTGAGGTTGTTGAACATATGTTCTGGTCAGGTGGTCGTGGCCTCGGTAGCCTAGCGGTCAAGGTCACGGACTCATGGCTGGTGTGTCATGAGATAGAGCCTAGTGCCGCTGAAGACCAGTGGTGTAGAGGAGCTGATACATGTTAAATCTGTCAGGGCTCAAACATCCTCCCGTTGGTGTGGTGTGGAAGGTGAAGAGGGTGCCAGCTCAGGTACCATCCTCTTGACCATGGTTCAAAATTACGAGGTTCGTCACCAAAAGCCCTCGTGTAGCTGAACAGAGGGACGTTAATATTCACTCACTCACCCGACCAGGTGGTCAGCCTGATGTGAATCCCCCAGTGTTTAGTTCCCATGCAAGCTTAGTACACATTTATCGACCCACTGAAGGGATGAAAGGCTGAATCGACCTTCCCCCTTACCCATTCCGTGGTTTGAACACGCTTTCACGGTCCTGTGGCGAGCCATTTAGCTTTCACATATACAGCATAGAAAATAAGCAGATGCAGACAAATTGCGTACATAGACTTTATATAGTGTCACATCCGGCGTATAACACACACTTTTAACACAAAAAATCAAATCTAAATTTACGAGTGCGCATTATACACCGGATGTAGAATGATAGTTTTAAAAAAAAAAAAAAATAAAGAGATGAACATACACATAAAAAGAATTAGACTTCTACATATGTCAAAATACTGTTTAGTTAAAAGAAGTGACACACCTTTTTCGAATTTTAAGGATTGTAGTAGAAGTATACTATTTTTTCAAAAGCCTGACAGTCAAACAAAAAGTCAAATAAATGACTTCAAAACGTAACAGCATTACATACGTACATTTCAGGTTTCTTCGTAAAAAAATGGGGGGTGCTATATAAGTAAAAATTAAAAAATGCAGCTTGAAAGTATAAGCGCGCGTTATATATACGATGGTACATTAAAAATCCAGATATATGAGACATTACACATTCAGACAAAATAATTCCAAGAAAACAAAATAAATTTTGCTTTTAATGATAATGTACTGGTTTGTTAAACTAACTTTTCAATTTTCTGTTCTTGGTAAAAAGTTGGCATAGATTTCTTCATTGCTGGTTTTACTTAATTCGATTAAACCTCTTTTAAGAGGTTTAATTGAATTAAGTAAAACCAGCAATAGAGAACGCTGTTCATCTTTTAAATATAACTAAACTACTAAAATTAGATGATCGCGAACGCCGGCGCCATGGGCGCCTTTTCCCAGAAGGATGGGAGAAAAAGAAAAACCATAATTGAGTTCGGATCTAATCAAGAGATCTCCCCGACAGAACGGGGAGGGAGGACGTACCCCAAAACACGAACGCTCTATCGAAGCAGAGCGCCGGCGGGGGATCTTTTAAATATACATACAGTGGTGGCAAAAAGTCCTGAACACACTCATTTTTTTGCATAATTTTTGTGTTTGACTTCATTTTTCGTTATGAAATTATCGCACTATCTTAAATATTGTTATTGGTTTTAATGTATCTTTTCATGCTGATTTCAAAAATCTGTTTGTAGATTTCATCTAAAGTAAATAGCTTCATTGATATGTTGAAAAAACCTTGACAAGAAAGCACAAGGTCACTGTAAGAATGAGTGAGTGTGTTTTCCACCAATGAAATGCTCCATTATTTCAACCAATCAGAGAGCAGTAGCGAAAAAAAGGTTGAAAGAAAAAGGTAAAACGTGGTTTATTGTATTGAATGCAGTTGTGTACTTGTGGAAAATAGTGTATTGAAAGCAATTTGAAGTGCGTTTGTGGAAAATATTGGAATTATGGCTAAATTTTCATATCTACCTGAGAATAAAAGGTACAATATAATACATTTGAAGGAAGAAGGTTATTCTATGCGCCAAATTGCTGCTAAAGTACCATGTGGCCTTTCTACTGTTGTGAGAACTTTGAAAAGATTTTCTGAAACAAATTTTATTGCGGACAGGGGGCGATCAGGACGACCAAGAAAAACATCTTTACGTGAAGACAGGTTATTGCTTTCAAACAGAAAGCTTAATTCCTCGCAAATTTTGAAACAATGGACTTTGACATCAAACGTGAGTGTGTGCCCAAGAACTGTTAGAGGAAGACTGCTGGAAATTGGGTTACGTGGCTGTAAAGCGTGCCCAAAATCATTACTGACTGAATTTCAACGCAAGAGGCGATTGATGTGGGCAAGGGAACATTCATTATGGACTATTAAATACTGGGAAAAGGTAATATTTAGTGACGAGAGTCAGTTTTGTATTTCTGGCAACCAAAGTAGTCCCTATGTAAGACAACGCACTCATGAGGAATTCAGCTCTTAGTGTCTGAAGCCCACAGTAAAGTACCCAACAAAAGTGATGGTATGGGGTTGCATGTCTTCTCATGGTGTTGGAAGATTTCACATCGTTAGCGGAACAGTGAAAGCCATGGATTACATTGAAATACTACAAAATAAATTGCTACCAACTGCGAGAGATCTTTTGGGGAATCAGTCAAGGATTTTTCAGGATGATAACACCCCTTGCCATCGTGCAAAGGTAGTCCAGAAATGGTTGGAAGACCATACTGTGAATAGAATGAACTGGCCAGGACAGTCTCCCGACCTTAATCCGATAGAGAGTCTATGGTTTAAAATTGGTTATGAAATTTCAAAGAAAAAACCTTCAAACAAACGTGAATTAATTGAAGCTTTAATATTTTCCTTCAACCATATTGTCACGAAAGGTCTTCTTTTGAAATTGGTGCATTCCATGACAAAAAGATGTAGAGCCGTAATTAAAGCAAACGGCTGGCCCATAAAATATTGATTTTCTAACATGTGACAACAATGTAATTTTCAAAATGCTTATATATATATTAAATGTACCGTATTTGTCAATTTTCGTGTTATTTTTCTTTGCATATTATATTATTCCATGTTGTTTTATTCTGCACATATGTTACATTATTGTGCTCAGGCAGCTTTACTACAAAAAATATTTTAATCATTAAGAAACTAGTAGTAGATTTGAAATCAGCATAAAAAATACATTAACCCTCCAACTGCACAGCACGGCTTTTTCCACCCTACTAGAGAGGCTTCGAAAACGGACCACACTGAATTTTTCCTAAGGCCGGGGACTCACCAAAAATGAACCAAACAGATTTTTCCCCTTCAAGTAATGTGTTCAAAACCGGTAAGGTGGTATTTTTCCGAATTCTTTTCCCCCTTTAAAGGTTTACGATCTTGAAAGATAATTAGAGACGGTCGGGGAGACACAATGGGCATTGAGGGGAAACTTTTATGGTCACGGGGAGACCGGTTCCTTTGGCAATCGTAAAATCTTCAACCTAAAGTGTACACAAATAGCGAGTCAACGATTTGAGAATTCTCATTTTTTTCTTTATCTTAAAATTCTCAAATGGAATAAGTTTTTATAATGTATGTCTAAGTTTTAAAAAAATATCTGTAGTATTTAAATTCAAATTATATATTAAAACATTGAGGATAATTTACTGTTTCATTTTTCTTACTTTAATCAATACTTTCAGGGATTTTTTTTAAAAATGATTATTTTGTTATGTGTCAAAAAAATAAAAAAAAAGGTTCAAAATTTAAAATCTTTTAAAATTTCGGACACTTCTAAACATGAATAATTTTTAAGCTTCTGTATTACATTATTTGCAAAAAATTTATATGTATTGTTAAAAAAAACCCTATTTAAATCTTTTAGTTTTTCATAATTTTAAAGCCAGATATTCAGGGCATCTTACATAGAATCCCTGTTGTTTTGTATTGTTCAGATAACAAATTATATTTGAATTTTGAATGTCTGAACATTAATTTCATTCAAAGAGAATTTTAATTTCAAGTTTATATTTTTTAACTTGAATCTTCAACTAAAGAGTATTTAAAAGCATCTGGACAAATTTAGAGTTAACATTTGCGCATATAAATAAATATAAAGATCCTTTTTAAATTGAAGTTAAAAAATATATATATTTATGCATAATCCCTCATCATTCATGTTCCATTAGTGGTTGACTGAAGAAAAGGTTATTAAAATTTGCACATTTTTATAATCTTAACCATGCAAAACTAGGAATTTTGTATTAGCTCCACTAAAATTCTACATTGGAATTTCGAAAAAGATATTTATGCGTGTCTCACATACTCAGTTGAAAAACATATATTTACCATAAATACTAATAATTCTTTGGATATTTAAAATTATCATTATTTTTTTGATTAATTTTTTATATATATATATATGTTCGACTTCTAATATTTTTCAAGTATTCCTTAAATTTCATATAATTTAATTAAGTGAGGGGATATTAAAGTCGCACTCTCTCTCTTCTCTACTCAACTTCTTGAAGGCTTTTGGCGACGGTCCTGTGGCCGGGGTATCAGGTGGTCAAGGTATCGAATCATGGTTGGCATGTCTCGAGTTCGAGCCCAGTGCCACAAAAGACCCGCCGTGTAGGGCAGCGATACACGTTAAATCTATCGAGAACTGAAATGTCCTCTCGTTGGTGTGGTGTGGTAGTTAGGAGAGGGGTGCCAGCTCAGGTGTCGCCCTCGTCATTTGACCATTTTTCAAAATTACGAGGTCCATCACTAAAAGCCCTCGTGTAGCTGAACAGTGCGACGTTAATATTCACTCACTTGGCGACGGACCTCGTAATTTTAAACCATGGTCAAGTGACGAGGATGACGCTTGAGCATCGCTCCCTTACACGGCGGATCTTCAGTGGTGCTGGGGTCGAACTCATGACGCGTCAGCTACGAGTCCGTTACTTTGACCATTAGGCTACCGCGGCCTCACAATGTGGTTGAAAACTGCATGTTATGAGTAAAAATATGCTGAAACATTTGATGAACTTATAATAGATTTTTGCATAGAAGATAGATGTGTGATATGCTAAAATGACAATATGTAAAAGTTATGAGAATATCGATGACAATTTTTGAAAAATTCAATTTAAGTTTCAGTCTGAAACTTATTCGGTTTTTTTTTTTCGCATTTAATATTAAATAGTCGCGATAACAAATTAATAGTTTAACGCATTCATAGATTATAAAAAATAAAGGTATATAAATGACATTGTTGGGAATAATAAGTTTTTATAGTTTTGAATTCAGACTTCTTTGCAGGAGTGTAGACTATTAAAAGGCTGATGTAGAAGTTAGAAAACTAATATTTAAAATATATGGAAAACAATATCTGCAATTCCATGATCTTGACGAGCAGAAGACGGCATTTTTACTTAGTAGGGCAGAGTAAGCATAAGGTAGGAGCTTGTGGAGTAAACAACCAGGCCTCTGCAGTTTTGGCAGGTAATGAACTCCCATTTGTTGCTTTCTCAGTAAGGAATATAAAAATAACAAATACAAAAATAAGTCATGTAAAATTTTATATATTTTAATAACAATGAATTGTGAACTTAATTTTCAATTCATTGTCACGAGTTGGCAGTAACTACGGTACTCTATCGACGTACTTCTTATATATATATATATATATATATATATATATATATATATATATATATATATATATATATATATATATATATATATATATAAAAGTACGGTTGATAGAGTACCAATAATTTTAACGCAATTTTATATTTCGTTCTCGTAAACTTTACTCCTTTTAAAACATGTATTGACAAAATACTCTCCTTTTGTATATTTATAAAATTTTAAAAATATAATGGTTATCTTACCCAACATTTTAAATCAGGGGCGGCAACTGTGTAGCTAAGACGTGCCAAACCAATCTGTCAGTATCATTCAGCGTGCCACATAGTAGGAAATTTTTGAAATCCTTCGATTCTTACTGTAATATTTGCAGATTTAAAGAATAGAGGTAAATAATTTAGATTTACAGTTTTATTTTATATTAATTATGGATCAATAAAATACATTTATTAACATAAAAATAAACAATATAAAATGTTACTATTTCTTCAACAAAGATAAAAAAAAATTAAAAATGTATGTTTCCAACATATTTACTTAAATAAGAAATAGACAAAGTGAAATATAAATGATTCCCTTCATTATAGTTAAATAAAAATTGTAATGCGAATTAACTCTTTCACGACTCTTCTTTCATATCGCAAAACCAGGGGTATAATGCATGACACGATTCTGAGCATTCAGTTGTTAAACAATTTCTTTGCGGAGTCGAAATATTTTTCATATTAGGAAAGATTTTTTTTACTTTGATATGCCGAATCACATAAGTGGAAAGCAGAGTACATGCAATTTTCTTTTTCAACAATTAAATCCCCTAGCAATAACACTCAATTATTTACAAAATAGCTGTAAATTTATCCTTAGAATTATCTTTCAGATTATTTTGTAGTTCCATAAATGTCCATAACTCAGAAGATGTTTGTCAAATAAGGTCTATTATCAACTTCCATCCACTCAAGAATTGACAAATTTGTAGAGTAGTGCTGAGTGCCACTAAGAATTGTACCACGTGCCACAGGTCCATAGATTGCCGACACGTTTTAAATGTTCTTATTAACTAACCATCTCCTATTCAAACACAATTTATATGATAAAAAAGGGTTTTCATTCATTTTGTAGGGAATTGTATTAGATTCAACCATAAGTAATTTTGTGTTTCAAATAAATTACGTTGTTTCGGGGATCCCCTTAGAGCAAAATGAAAGGAATTTGACATAATTATAGTAAGTTTCTCTAAAAGGGGAAACGTTCACTTTCAAAATACACTGCGTAAAGTGGTTTTAGGTGTACGAAGTTATATTCACTATTATTCCTAAAATAAATTTTGATATTTTGGTTTTCGTTAAGTTTTGAAGTTATTTCTTCAAATATACTTCTCCATTACATTTCTTTCAAACTTGCTATTTTCTTTTGCGGCCACGGTAGCCTGATGGTCGTGGTTATGAACTCGTGTCCAGTGTTCGAGCCCTGGTACCACAAAAGTTTAGCGTTGAAGAGGAGCTGATGCACGTTAAACACGTCGACGTCAAAAGTCCTCACGTTGGTGTGATGCGGAAGTTTGGAAGGGGAGTTATCAGCTCAGGTATCGTCCTCGTCACTTAACCGCGGTTCAAAATTACGTAGTCGCTCGTCAGTAGCCACCGTGTTGACTTAGAATGCAATATAAACCGTTGACGTGTGCACTTGAGTTAATTCGAGTACGCTAAACAGTTCCAAATATGCACATTAGATATAATTCAAACGAGGTCGCATTTTATGCTGCTTTAATTTTCTCACTCAAATATCAGCGAGCGCCGTCTGCACTCGAGATATTTGACTGTTGTTTCTTATATTTACGATTTAGTCGTTAAACATCAAAAACTCGTTTTCAATGTAAAGACTGTAATGTTGGACTGTGTGCAGTGCCGTGTTTCGAAAAATATCACACTGTGACATTTCTGTAAACGACATGTATGTGTCTTTCTCATACTTCTTTGATATTTTTTGCTATTTATACCTGTTAAAATTATTTTTTATAAAAGGTTTTTTTGTAACTAATTGTAAATTGAATAAAACCTTTTCTTACAATTATATGTATTTGAGGATGAAATCTGATTTACTTTATTCAGGAAATTTTTAGTAAATTTCATTTTCTTAGCCAACTTATTTCTTTTAAAACATGCATATTTGTGTATTATATAATTAAATTTCTAACTATCTAAAATTATGTCTGGCTTTTTTCTTCATTAAAATCTTTCAGGATTTTACAAATTATCTTGCCATTATTCATTATGTACTTAATAAGGAAAAATATATCTAAATATAAATAATTTCTGTCCTAATAAACATATAATTGTTTTTAGCTACAGTTTGGAAAATGCATTGAAATTTGTATCGGGACAGGATTTTAACATATTATGAATGTGTTTTTTTACTGCCACTATGTTATATATTTATCTTTCATTCTTTTTTACAATATGAGTAGAAGTCGTAAACAGTTTGTCACAGTAAAATTAATTTTTGTTTTATATTCAAATTATACTATTATATTGATTCTGAAAATAATAGGTTAGTTTGACAAGCCATTATTTCCCAATTTTAAAGCATTGAACAGTTTTGAAATTTTTTAAACTTTTCTAAAATGTTAAATTATTAAAAATATTTAATTATTGTAAGTGATTAATATTTCTTAGATTATTGGAAACAAAAAGTATAAAATTTAAAATATATCTCTTTGTTGAATTTTAATAATTATTTTTATGGCTAAACCTGGAAAAAACCCAACTTTTTTTTAAATATTAACATTAAGATATTTTTAAAAAATAACTAGAGCTCTCAGACCTAAATCCATATGAACTGTTATAGAACATATGTAAGGGAACATTTACAAGATATTTCAAGACTCTATCTTGAACAGGAAAAACGCCTTAGGGATTAGAAAACACTCTCATCTTCAAAATTAAAAATCTGAGAAAAACATATTTAAAATTTGTAATGGCATAAAAAAATTCCATTGCCTGTAAAGCTTTAATTTTTCAATCTGTTACTATCCAACTTATGCTCTACATGAAAATTCTACTTGAAATAAATATGACTGAAATATCTTTTTTAATTCAAAATATTCTAAGACATAACATTGATAACAACTGTTAATTTGATCAATTATTCACTTTTATCAGAACCTTATATATTCACAAGAGTTTTAAATGCAAAATATTTATATAGAAATTAGTAGTTATACAAACGTAATCCAGAAATCACCAAGTTTGTAAACAATATCTATTTTTTTCTCAGTTCCCCATCGTGGCAGTTAAGCAAGTTTAAGTTTTTGTTGCATGACTTTAAAATACTGCAGTGTAGTACTACAATAGATTTATTATAATGTAGTTTGTGGTACATCAGGGAAATATTTAGTTCATTCTGCAACATTTGTATTCTGTAGTCTAATTGTAATATTACCTGAAAAAGCTGCATTTTAGATTTACCATTTTCAGTCATATTCCATCCCTTTCAAGTATTATTTATCACAGTAGCCTGCGTACATTTTGGTCATGGCATTTTCAAAAGGAAAAAATAATGAAAACAAAGTAAAGAGCTTTTATATAAATTATATAAACTATGTATCAAAAAATATATTGGTCTTTAAATCAATCTTAATTAAGTAAATGTGAGAAAACTCAAAAACTTAAAAACATGAGCAAACAGAAATGATTTTATAAACTAAAATTGTAGTTAATTGCCGTTTCATACGAAATATTGGATTGTGTTAAAAAATATTTTTAATTAATTCAATCTAGGAATGCAAAAATGCTTTAAAATGAAACCGAATTTAAAATCAAAACTCAGAAAATTAAAATGTCTTAAAACCTAATTGGTTTTAAATCAGAAATTGAGCAAGTTTTCCAAATATATGAAATATATATTTGCAATAAATTGGGTGAACTCTCTGTTGGCCGTGAAGTGTAGAAAATGTCCATTTCACAATCCTCACCCTAGGCCACAGCTGTGAATGAGAAACCTCCCGTTTCGAAGAACACAGAGACCGAAAAGCGATAAAATCCTTCCCTGCAAAACCAATCGGGACCTCCTGCGGCGTTAACAGGGGAAAGCACTAAACTGCCATTCGTTTTTGAAGCAGTTCGCGAAATTTATCGGAGCATTTTCGGAGTAGCTAGCTTTAAAAAAGTAGATCGCTTCCGAAGTGAAATTCAATTAGCGGGTCATCCAGTCAGAGGGTTAAAATGAATAACAATATTTAAGATAGTGCGATAATTTCATAACGAAAAATGAAGTCAAACATAAAAATTACGCTAAAAATGAGTGTGTTCAAGACTTTTTGCCACCACTGTGTATAAAAGATAAATTCCTTTTCACATTTCCTCCTTCCCGCTTCAAACATCTTATCAGAATTTTGAAATTTTAAAAGATGTAAGTTTATTATCTGATTCCTTCTTTTCTAAGAACAGGGTGAGTCTAAATTGTTTTTACAATGTAAGAGGGGTAACAGTACCCACTCAAACGAGCAATAATTGTAAGGGTCATAGGATCGCACTCTATTCTGAGAAGTAGAAAAGTGTAAAATTAGGATTAAACCCCCCTGACCTTACAACAGTGCTGGGAAAGAGAATGAGCGATACCAAAAGCTGCGCAATGTGATTTACTGTTCTGAGTCTTAGCAAGTGCTCAAAGTGGTGGTCCTCATGTTATTGTACACTGATGAAAAAATAACTGATGCATCATTTCGAAGGTTCCTGCTCTTGTGGTTATTTTGTCTTCGGCAACAATAAGTCTCAATACAGGTCTTCCGTTGAATGCCGCTCTTTGAATGCTACATATCCCACGAGATTGATCGGACATGGGGGCTGTAGCTTTGTCTCCTCGTTCACCAAACCTAAGCCTACTGGACCTTTCTTTCTGGTGAAGGTGGGGGGTACATAAAATCTCCGGTTCACGAGACGCCTGTGGATTCGGAGGAAATCTAGTAGTCAGAATCTTTGTAGCTCCAGACAAACACAACAACATAAGCCTTTGTGGGTGGGTGCCAATGATTCTTTCGCCGGAGTCCAACAACACGTGTGGCCAGCCACCACTTAGAACATATGTTGTGTTTTCAGGGACGTCTTAAGGCAAGGGCAGCTGGACCCGGGTCCAGGGCCTCACCCTTGGTGGGGGCCTCGTTTCGTTCTAGACTCTGTCTTAATAAGATCATGATCCGGATAATTTTAATGGTCGAATATTATTCCGGTACATATTCTCCAAAAAACAGGGAATTTCAAACTGCATGTCAACTGATAAAAATGGTAAGACTGTATTATTATGTGATGACTGTTGTCTAGGCCTAGGACTAATACCATAACCAATCATTCAAATTTAGTCAAAATGCGGCCATCAGTCAAGCCGATTTGTGCCTGGAAGTTTGAGATTTTCAGTCGTGTACATTTATTTGTTTCAAATGACCGTTTGAACGAGTATTTGACAATGTATGCTACATACTGTCTACTTTTAAAGATCTTAGGTAGAGCATAGATCTTTAGACCCAGGGCCTCAAAAATAATTAAGATTTCTCTGGGCCCAGATCCTCAAAGAGTGTGTGTTTTTCTTTGAATAATAAAACCATACAATTTTTGATTTTATTCATTCATTTTCCTAATAATTGCTGAAAGTTCAGGTTTTAATTCTAATTTTACTTTTTTCGGCCTCTCAGAATGGAATCCAACCCTGTATTATATGGTAATTATTGTCCTGAATAGGTTCTCTCTGTCTCTCCTCATTTTTATTTTTAAAAAAACAATTGAGACGTGCCCTGTATAGTAACAAATTATACTCTCAATTTAAGTATTTGTAAGGTGATTTATAATTAGAAGAATAAGTTTGTTGCTTTAGAAGAAAAAATACTATTTACTTATGTTGTAATTAAATAAAAAGATATTTATAAAAAATTAGGTACCGGAAAAAAATTTTAATTGATGTAGATTTCATAAAGTAAGAGAGAAAAACAGGTTTTCATCACCTTTTTTATTGTTTTAAAACTTTTGACAATCTTTTGTAATAGTTTCATTAAAATTTCTTTGTGGCAGTTACAGGGTATTTTGCTTATGGAGATAAACAGAAGTACGAGTGATAAAACTTGGTTTTCTTTTCTTCTGCTCAGTTTTAGTTCATTTAACAGAGATCCGATTTTGTCCTAGATCCCGTTCACTAAAGCTACCTATTGGTGAAGTAAAAGATACTGATAGCGATAAATTTCGATGCTTATACTATTACAAACAAAGCACTTAAAAATGATAAGAAATAAAGTAAAACAACAAAATTTGAAAATTTAGGAGCTATGTCATGTACACTTATTTTGTAGCTTTTAAAAGCAAAAAAAATTCTAGATGAATTCTTGGTTATAAAATACATTTGTTTCATAATGAATGAAATCCCAAATCACTGTCACATTTCAATTTTAAAATCGCGTGTAAAAACATCCACTATCTCATCATACAGTATTTTTTATGTATATAAGAGAGAATATCATATTTTTCTTCTCCATCTACATTATAATATTGACTAGATTTCTAACTTTAAGCGTTGAAAAATTTATATTTTTATAGAATGTACATAAATTGTACTCATATAATATGTGAAAGTTAAATTGCGTGTTATTACTATACGAAATTTATATTAACACTAGATCCTTTTTCTGTTTGAAAAAGAGTTCTGATTTTCGGCAGAGTCGGGCCAGCAAGCTTACAGAAAACAATATTAGAAATAATTATCTTTAAAATGAGAATATTAACTGTAATAAGTTCCTCAGAAACACTACCTTTAAAACGTTTTATTAATTATTAAAAAGCATAAGCACAAAACCGTTTTTAAAAATATGACTAATTTTTAAAAAGCTCGAAATTAAAAATTTCTTATCTAACGTTTCGAAAACTTTTTTTGTTTTAGAATTTTTTTTAACTAATTTTTAAATTCATAATAAAAATTTCATTAGAGTGATTTTATATTTTTAGAACAGAGAGGATATTAACATTTTTTTAGTACAATTTCGATTACAGATTCTTAGAAATACTAACAATTTTGGGGAAAGATTTCTGTGGCAACACAGTTTATTATTTAAAATTAAAATTATCGTCTGATGCTTAAAAATTTATTCTTGTTTCAAAATGGCAGATATAAATAAGATATGGATAACAAAGAATACATCTACACTTTTCGAAAAGAAATATTCTAATTTCTTGATTAAAAACGCAGCGAATTGTATGTTGTAAAAATATTTAAAAGTTAAATAAGCAGCATTATTAATAGAAAAAGAAAAGTTAATAATAACTTTTTCTGTTTGGAAATAAAATTTACAATGAATACCTGAAAAAGATACTATACTAATTTTTTAATTTATTTTTTGCTTTTTGATGTTAAGCCTATTTATTAAAAAAACGAAAGCGTGATTAAATCTATAAAAACATACAGATCAAAGGGGTTTTTTTCTTAAATTTAGTAATTCATACCAATTTTTTTTAGTCATTTTATAGATTTATATGAAAAAATACTTTTTATAAAATAATATTTGTATTTTTAATTCCGAATTTCTATCACAGTCGCCAGATTGGTAAAGATCTTAACATTTTTTGGATATGAGTTCTTTTTAAAGCACTTGAAACACAAAAAAGTACGAGTATATTTTCCTTGTCTTTTATTTTATTTTTCTATTTTACAAAAAAAAAAAAAAAAAAAAAAACTTTTTCCCCAGGAGAAAAACACGTTTCCTCATAAAAGATATACATTTCATGTGCCGTTTTCTGGCATTGATGTATGTTCTTTCTCTGTCAACCTTTTTCTTGAAATTTTCGAAAGAACCTGTTCTTTTCTTTTCTTTTTTTAACTATGCTCTTTAAAAGTGTTTGACATTGCATCACTTTACAGCAATATCTTGTATGTAATGTTTTAAAAATGTATAGATATAAAAATGAACTTTTAAAAAATATAATTTATAATAAATAATCAACACATCTATAATGAGAATTCCTCTAAAGATTGTAACCTTGACAATTCGTCTTTTTATAATTCAATGCCAGGTCTTAAAACTTAATTTGTAATACACGTTTAAGCTGCAAAATTATCGTTTGGTGGAAAGACTGCAAATTTGCTTACCACACAGATTGCAAAATGGAATTCTTTCAACTAAAAAACAAATATTTATTTTCTTCGCTGGCAACCGGTTAAATTCATTATGGGAAGATGTTTCTCTCGCTCATAATACAGGTTTCGAAAAATAAAATAAAATGTGGACGATCCAGTTGTAAAAAGCTTATCTGACACTCAATCTTTACGTCCGCGTTTGACTTAAAGTTATCAAGAGTTATGTAATAAACATTTCATCGATTTTCTATCTAAATCTTTCAGAAGGTTTATAATTTTTTTTTTACAAATCCAAACAATTTGTAAGGAATTCTGCTCTGTAAAAGATAATTATTCGCTGCATATGAAGACAAAATGGCTATCAATTTTTATGCGTGAAAATATATACCGGAAGAGTTGCTTAATTTTTATTTTTTGGCTTTAGGCAATTTACTAGTTTTCAACGTGATATGAATATCATGTTCTGTTGTGCGGTCAAGCTTTGCCATTGACATTTACTAGGAACAGGAATTTGTGTTTGCTTCGGACAGAGAAACTAGTCGATGTGAGTAAACACAGCAGTGAAAGCTGTCGAAAGTTTCGCAAGCTGCTACTCCGTCTCTCTGGACCACCAAAAGAAACTGAATTATTGTACAACTTTAAAACAATAGCGGCGTTTTGATTACATTGTTCCAAAATGGTTTCTGGCTTTGCATTTGTCGTTTTTATCCACACAATAGTTTTGGTGAGTATTATAAATATTTATCACTCTTATTTTTGAATTATTTTTAATGGGAGACAGATTTACATTTTTTTTCCAATTATTTATTTCAACAAAAAAGTTTTTGATTAAATAATTGTCTTCCATTGAAGTTTTTGTAGTTATCAAAAACTTGTATAATGTTGATTTGTCTTTAATCTTAATTGTTTTATTCAATTGACAGTTATTTTTTTTATATATTCACGTGTGATTAAAAATTGTTTTTGTTCGGTTTTGTTATATTATCGAATAATGTTTTGGTTCATATTTAATGAAATAAAGACGTTTTTAGAGAAGGAACTTTGACAATGCATAAAAATATGACGAAGAAATATTTATTTTTTGTTCTGACAGAAATAATAAGAAAAAAATAATTAATCTGTCTAATATATCATGCTTTTAGTTATTTTGATTATCAATCAAACTTAGCGTTCTGTTTCCTCAATGAGGGAATTTTCTTTTTAGAACGATTTTAAAAGAATATTTACAAAAAAAGCAATGTTATTTCGCATTTACAAGATTTTATAAGAACATTACATTTTTTAAGCAAGTGTTTTATTCGCCGTTATTTTTATTTCTTCAAATATGTTCTAGAATTCTTCGTATTCTTGTATACCGAGGATGTCAAGCTCAAAGGCTAACTTTGGCCGAACAAACAAGGTTTAACTTTAGATGTGCCGCCAAAAAATCAGTATTCATAGAAACGTAACTTTATTTCGAATAATACTTTATAATAAATATAAATAAAATAACAAAAAAATTTAATGTTTACGTCCTGACACTTGACATCTCTTCTCTGCTACTATCTCTCTTATTTCGGGTGAAATTTTGACATTTTATTATATATTATTGTGTGCAGAGATATAAGGACTTGGCCGCAAAAATGTTCGTTGTGAGCCGTGAGTTTGATACTCCTGTTGTATACATTGAATTCTAATACAGAATAAGTTTTCAGTTATCCAGTGCATCTCAAAGTTACAATACTCGCGACCCAATATTCAATCATTATTTTCATCGTGCCCCATGCAATAACAATGTACTGAATTCTATAATACTATACTTTGACGCTAAAACTACGATACGACTTTAACCTCTTACCCCCGTGTATATAAGCCAAAGCCTTTATTTCTTCAGACGTATATATACGTTTTTCCGATGTACGATTTTTTTCTGTGCGCTGCTATCCGTAAAACTATTCCAAGAAAAGGACCTTGACAATGTTTGCGAAGGATTTACTTATTCCAGATTATTTTTGCTCCTTTATTCCTCCCCCAATACATCACATACGCGTGCCTACTTGGAAAACGGTCGGCATTGGGAAGCCAATCACGAAACTTATGATCTGCAAAGTCAAGGTTTAATTATAAACCGCACAAAAATTATCAAGATAAGTGCTAATTTTTGTTTTAAATTATATATATGACAAACCCATGGGGTCACTGGTAATTAATAAACTTGTTTTTAACTTAGAATTGTTTAATTAATTATAAAATTCATTGTGTAGCTCTGATATATTTATAAGTGCAGTATATCAGTGTAAATGTGTATTTTATTTTTTATTATGTCAGAATGTATTTTGTTTGTTTACTTTCAGTAAATTAATAATTTTTTTAAATAATCTTTTGTTCTCGACTTTTCAATAGGCTCGCGCCCCCTTGTAGAGTTCCCACGCCCCCAAGGGGGACGCGCCCCACAGTTTGAGAAACAAGTAATCAATGTTTTGATTTTATGTGAACACGGATTGGAAATTGTTATTAATATGAAAATGATGCTTCTTTTCATTGTGGAATTTTATGAAATTTATATTTCTGACTTTTATATTTCGGGCTTTCAATACAAAGTAAAAAAAAAATATTTTAGAATGAAATTCAAATTTTTTTTAGGCTGAGCATTCTTATACGTATTAGCACATATAGATTTAAATCGAATAACTTGTGATGAGTGTAAGAAGTTAAAATATTGATTGCTGATTTTTGGTTACTATGAGAGTACAGTTCAATATATATGATAATACATGTAGTGCAAATCCATGATACAGTAAATAATAATCAGCCAGATCGGTTTAATTTAATTTAATTAAATTTGGATCTTTCACATTTAAATTACGTCACTTCCGGGGACTCAGAGGTAGCGTGCCCGCTTCGTGAGCTAAAGTTTGCGGGTTTGACCCCAGCTGAAGTAGACAGATTTTCTGGATGAGAAAATCGTAGGCACACATGTCATAGGACTATGTGGCATGTAAAACATCCCTCGAGTATTTAATAGCTATGGTACTCCAGGGAAAATTAAGTCAAGGCAATGTTTAGCATCCGACGAGAGCTTGAAATAAAAATTAATTCAAGTGTTCAAATTTGGTAACGAGGACCGCCAATAGATAGTGTCACCATAAAATGGCTTCAATTACATTCCTGCAATAAGAATCCACCTGTATCGTGCCGCACTAAAAAGTAATACCAGCACCCATGGAATGCCTACAGTGGTAAAATACCGATCTTCAGCCCCCTTGAAAAAAGAAATAAAGTGTTGGAGGAATACTGAATTTTTAATAGACTCAAAACTGTAAAAAAGTTGACGTGATCAGAGCCGAATTATCCAAAAATGTTGGAATCTTTAGAAAACGCAAGCACGTCACGGTCATTTTTTTTAATAACTTTATTTTTGAATTGTTGCAAGATTCGCAAAATATCTAAAAACACATAAACATGCAAAGACTTAGCAAATCCCTTAATGTGTCATGGCAATAATAGCTTTTGAATGCTCATAGAAGATATACGTTCAGGAACATTGAAAATAGCGACCCAAGAAGGAAGCTAAGTACAATCGCGAAACTTTGCAAATAAGTACAGCGTAATGTGGTATGCAAATGATCCAAGTTTTGTGCCGATACGCATGCTCATACACGCCGAGGTGGCGCTACAATCAGGAAGAGGGTGCTATATAAGCCAGCGCAAATTTGAAGATTCATAAACGTGACGATTACCCGCCGATTGTAGGAAGACTTTGGTAAGCGAAATATGCCAGGAAAACGTGCTAGAAGACATCTCTCACAGTTAAGCGAGTTTGAGAGAGGCCTGATCATCGGAATGAAAACTACAGGCTGGTCGACGCGCCGTGTTGCTGGCCAGGTGGATCTTTCAGAGTGTGCCATTAGAAATTGTTGAGAGCAGTGGACACGAGAAAGTACCCACGTGCGGAAAACCGGGTCTGGAGCGACCAGGAAGACCACGAGGAGAGAGGATCGAAGGATCGTGCGGCAAGCACTTGTGGACCCCACAGTGACTCGTTCAACGGTACGAGCAGACGTAGGCGCAGCAATTGTTCCACAAACAATTTACAGACACCTTGCAGAAGCAAATATTAAATCCAAGTGCCCTTTCCGTGCACTCCCTTTAACACCGGAACTTTGGCAACTGCGTCTACAGTGGTGCCAAGCCAGATCAATGTGGAATGTCACAGATTGGCAAAAGGTTGTGTTTAGTGATGAATCCCGGTTTGTTTTGGGGACAGATGATAACCGTGTACGGGTGTGGAGGCACCCTGGTGAGCGGTACAATTCCCCCCACACTGTTCTACGTCACACTGCCCGCACAGATTGTGTAATGGTCTGGGGGCCATAGCCTATGATAGCCGGTCCACTTTAATTGTGATGCGTGGAACCTTAACGGGCCAACGTTACGTTGATGATATTCTTCGACCCCAAGTAGGACCTTTCCTAAATGGTCTCCCAGGGGCAATTTTCCAGCAAGATAATGCTCGTCCGCATACAGCAAGAGTTGCTGAAGACTTCCTACGTCATTTTCAGACTCTTCCATGGACGGCCTGCTCCCCCGATTTGTCCCCTGTAGAGTACGTGTGGGATCAACTAAAACGGCAGATGCCATCGTGTCACTCTGTACATGATTTAGAGTTGGCTGTTCAAGATTTGTGAGTCCATCTGCTTCAGGACAACATAAGGTGTCTAATCAACTCAATGCCGCACCGTGTGGCGGGATGTATTGCACCTGGAGGTGGTCCAACGCGCTATTGAAGTTGCCCAGTATTTGTGTCGTTGCAAACCCTGTATTCGTTTAATTGTCTTGTTTTTGAGATCAAGTCAATCTCTCATCTGTGTCATTATTTGTATTAAATTTCATTTCAATCCGATGCTTTCTTTTTGGGTCGCTATTTTCAATGTTCCTGAGTGTAGTAATAAAATGAGTTAAAAGTAACTGAACTACAAAAATAAACAATAAGATAATTGAATATATTTAATATGATGCAGTGGGATAGGAAGAATTTATACGTGATTTTTGGGCGTATTTAAAAACGTCCTGCCACCTAACCTTGAATGAATGCTGTGGCTGATGCAATGTTTGGTGTCTAGTCTTACATGTAAATGAACCAATACTGACATGCTGAAATTGCCAATTTATTGCTATCACTTTTAAAAATTACTATGTGGTACAACCGTTCTTCGTACGGGTGAATTGAAAAATTAAATAATACAGATTGAAGGATAAAATTTTTTTTTTAATGAGTTATTCTATGTGAATTGCAAATTAAACAAAAAAGAAAGCTTTTTACATCTCTCAACTGAACAAAACCCCCCATATTTGTTAAATTTTAAGTCTGTAGACCTAATAGCTGATAAAAATCATTTTTTAAATTTGTAACGTCTCTCTCTTAACTCTTTTGTGGGTCGATTTTTGTAAACACTTTCCTAAGCTGATCTCTGCTTAGCAAAAAGTAACACATTGTTACACATTTTATGTAATGAACGCTTAGAATAGTGTAAATAGTTTATATCTGAATGTGTGATACGTTAATATTATTTTCTCTTGTATTTATTTTATGTTAAACTTTTAATATTCGCAAGCAACTCCGTTCGTTGCATTATAATGGCGATTCACTGGAAACACAACGAAATGTTGGCGATAGAGCCAAGTTGGCATCATTTTTGGCGACCTTGTTGGTAACTATGCGATTGATTGAACGGTATAAAAGTTGATAAGCTGTAGAGCCACCTGATGGGGAGCTGCAACAAAGAGGATAGCACAAAAACCTTCTTCACAAGAAAATACACATGCATGTCAATTTTCATAGTGAATGGTCGAACTGTGTTGGAGTGAAACGAAGTCATACTATATAGAAATATCTATTTATATGTATATAGATATTACAAATGTAATATATGATAGGCAAATGTTCTTGACTGAAAAAAAAAATAAACCGAGATTCTACTGAACTACTTTCTATCATAATTTCCCATTTTCTAGTTTTCGAAACAGAAAGAGATTTTCTATATATAGATTTAGATTTTACTTATCGTATATAATTAAGTTTCCCACCTGAAGAAAAATTCAAATAAAGCTATATATAATTAAAACTCTTATTTGTTTTTTTAAAGTAATTTTTTTTTGGAATTAAGGATGGATAATAATCCATTTTTAATGTTGTAAAATAAGTCTTTTATCTCAAAAAGTATTCATTTCATTTTCTTTTTGGTTTGAAACGTTCTCACTAATGATAACTTTACGGGAAATACCAAGTCTAAAAATGTTTCATTTATCCTTTAACTGTCATTTTGATGATTTGATTACATAAATTGTCAATTTTTTTTTAAAAAAAAATCAAATTGTTTAGTACAAAATAAAATATACTTAGTCGTTAAAAACTGATAATGTGAATTACATGCATAAACATTTTTAAGGAATTGTAGCAACTGCTTAGTTGCTTGAGGTGGCTGCCCCATAGCGTAGCAGTGGTAAAATTCGCTTGTAATGAAACATTGTTTTTTAAAAGATAAAATAAAAATAAATAAAAGTGAATACCTCTTAATAGAGCTCAGTAATTCAGTTTTGTGTGGTATACACTTTTCCAAGCATTAGCCAACTCAGTGATCATTACACCAGGATCGTGTTTCCTTCCTTATCTTTTTCCCCTTTGTATCCTTTTTCGAACAAAAAACTTTGCACTGTCTTGTAGGCTCACTTTTCGCAGGGGTAGCAGCAATATGGGACATAAAATGCGTCCAGAAGCTGCATCATCATATTTATGTAAAAGCTCTTCTACTACCTGGATTCGAATTCTAAAAATGTGTAGCACTGGTGTCTGCATAAGCCAGTAACAGCCTCCGGATAGTGGTGATCCCTTTTGTCTAGTGGTATGTTACGTGCTTGTGGAGATAAATGTCGCGGGTTCGATCTTTCGGAAATTCACTCCCCACGTTGGTGATCTTGGTTAAACTAAGGAAAACGCAACCTTTTCGCAGCTATCGCGGCAACATCTACCCGCCGCAAGAGCAATCGAAAGTCGTCAAAACCTCTCGACGCAGCAACGAAAGCCGTCAGACCCACTTGACGCAGCAACGAAAGCTGTCAGACACTCTAGCCACAGCAAAACAGAGTCATTAGACTCACATGACGCCATAACAAATATACCGTTCGTCCACCTATCCACCGACTCATGGGTGGGGAGTACTATATCGGTGGTATCTACATAAGCCAGTACCAGCCTCTGGACGGAAGCGATTACTCTTGTCTGGTGGTTATGTTACCCGGCTGCGGATCCATAGGTCGTGGGTTCTGTCACAAATGTAATACGTTTCCCTACTACGCTTTTGTGGACCTAAAAAGAGTTTTAAGAGTACCTTGCCTAGTAAGTGTAAAAATGTCTTTTTATAATATTTTTTCTGGCATTTTCGGATTGTCGGATGAAAGGATATTTCCCATCTACACTACCCATAGTTAGATTGTACTCAAAAATAGTCTTTGGGTTGAAGTTGATCATGGAAGTATTATGAATACTGCTCATCCAGCACCTTCTATTGAATTGAGCCCACATTAATTTTCCCCGATATAGATTTGGGTTTGAAAAGGAGACGAGGCCGAAATAAACTTCATCCGATATGTATTCGGGTAGAACAAAAAGATGCACTCAAAAGAAATTATCCCGCATAATATTCGGAGCTCACATTTTGGAGCACTTGTGCCGTGCCGAGGTAATCTCGGGCATGACAGTTAAAAGGAAAGGAATTTTTTATGAGTCCATCATTAAATTTTAAAAATTTATTAATTGTAATATATTTATGAATCTATGAAGCTTACATTTACTACAGAAAGATATTGAATTTTAAAAATTGAATTTATATTTCACTTTCAAGTACGAGACGAATGGCAACTACAAACGACTTTTTTGATGAGTTACCATGATAACCTCTCGTCATGGAAAAGTTAAATACAAAACTTACAAATGGAGAAAAATATTTAAGCTCTTGAAAAGTTATCGTTTGCGTAGTAATTAAATAAGTATTTTGCTTATTTATCGATTAATAATAACAAGTAGTAAAAATGTAAATTTTATTGGCTTTTTTAATCGAAAACATAGAATACAGTTTTTTTAAAATATAAAATAGATTATTTGATGATAGTATGATTCACAAACATTGATTTTATCATGTTATAATTCAAAGAAAAACGTAATGTTTTTCTTTGTTGTTGTTATACGTTTTAGATTTCAATTATTTTTTTTGAAATTTTACCTTAAATTTTTAAGACGTAATATTAAATGAATTAACAATGCTGTAGTTGTACTATGATGCTATTTAACCAAATAATTTCAAAGAACAATCCATTTCAGTATACACAACAGAACGGGAAGAAAACATTTCTGTGGGTCTTAAAATAGTTATTGTTTCTTAAATTTAGTAAAAGAACTTTGAAGAAAGAACTAAGTCTATAAAAATAAATTTACTAAAAATAATGGACAAAGAAAAAAAAATCTCCTACAATAAGTAATCACTTTGTAAAAACGATCAAATTTTTGTCTGAAGCGAAGAGAATGTTATCTTCAATTTCTGTATAAATCAGTGTTTCTCAAACTGTGGGGCGCGCTCCCCTGGGGGGGCGCGATAACCTTACGAGGGGGGCGCGAGCATATCGAAAATAGAAGATTTAAAAATCATTAATTTACTAGAATGAATTAAAACAAAATACTTTCAGACATAATAAAAAATGCACTTTTACTCAGATATAATTTATAGGCACGCGATGTTAAGTCATCAAAAATAAAAACTTCTTGAATACCTAATTAGCTATCTTTGATCCTATAACCAAATAAAAAAACTTTTATTTGATTTGCTGTAATCCCATGGATGAGAGATTTTTTTTACTACGCTTTCTTTTTAAGCCTAACATATAACTCTTTCAGAAAAAAAACAGATCCCAGACCCAGAATCGAAAAAATTTAGGAACATAAAAAATTCATCACTGTCATTATTTTTGAAATACTGCACATTATAGCTGTAATCTGTATGACCTTCTAAGTTATTGGTACAGTTAGTTATGACCCCTCTCTTACGTGTTTGTTTCTCATTTAGGGAAGTTGTAAGTAATGTATTTCTCTGTTGCGCTTTTTTCCATGCAAAAAAAAAAGGTTTTACACAATTTTTTTAGCAGTAACATGCATATTATCATAATGAATACAATTTTTGCACGGAAGTGGTCGCGCGGGGCACACAGATTACGAAATCGTTAATTCTGGCAAAACTGTTTATTTGTTACCAAAGAAAAATTGAAAAGTTCTCGAAAGTAGGTAAGTAAACTTTCTCAGTTAAATTATTCACTGTAATCATGATTTGTATCGTGTACCATAAAATAATTATAAAAAAAAGGGTTGGGGTGGCTCAATAACCCCGCTCGATCGTATCGAGTGCGCGCCTGGTCCCGGGTTAAAACATGTTGAAGTATTTTCGCTTTAAATATTAAAAATAATATAATTATTCTTCATCGGAATTTTAAATTATTGTTCATTATTTAACATTAATTATAAACGCTAATTCTGTGAGGCTCAAAATTACAATTCGCTTAAAACTAATTATAATTTGAGCAACTATTTTAAAAAGATCATTTTGCATTTTTGTAAACATTGTCGAGAACTTGGCTTTGCTCTCCTTACAATTCAGCTATTATATCAATTATGTTTTATTTTCTTACAAATGAACTCGGGCAAAGAGCGGTCACTTCAGCCGGTATATTTTTAATGTATCAGTGCTGCACAGAGTATTTTATAACTAATTAATTAATACTAAATTAAGAACAAGTTTAATAAGTATTAACGACTTCCATGGGCTTGTCTTGCAAAGCAAAGTTTTTATAAGGAATGCTTATGATTAGAAATTGACCCTCTAAATTCTTTTCCATATTTAGCAGATATCTATATTTTGTCTTCTAAGCAGCCACCGGATTTTGCAATCTGTTCAATTTAAAAATTAGAGAAAGGAAAATTAACATAATAATTTTCCTATTATTTTATTTATTTATTTATTCTTGCTTAAAAGTAATATACAAAATTTAAAAATTATGTTACTAATTTGTATGGTTTATAATTAAGATAGCCTATTGTAGCTTTATCATCAAAGTGCATTATTATTGCATTCGGTACATTATTAATGTATAAGGGGGGCGCGTTAAAAATTGTGATCGAAAAGGGGGGCGCCAGTATTGAAAGTTTGAGAAGCACTGGTATAAATTCTTTGTTTTTTCTTATTGAGTTACGATACACAATTTTTTTAAAGGATTTTTCACACAACTTATTTTTTACGAAACTTTTTTTTTCCTAATTTTTTTATTTAAATTTTAAGCATGATATGCATTAACAAAACTTTGAAAGAATGGATGTTTTTAGAAGTAATTTTCTGATGCTTTTTAAATTAATATAATCTATAATATTAAAAAATATTACTAACGTTGCATTATCTTTGTCTAAATTAATCATAATTATAAGCGCATAAGAATAGTTCGTTTGCAGATTGTATAATCACATCGTCAATATAAATCAACATAAAAATGTTTGTCAAACTGGAAAATTTAGGAATGTCAAAGAAGTTTTTACACAATAACTTACATACTTACTTCAACAAAAATAACTTTTTGAGACTTTCAAGAAAAAGAAGAAAAAGCTTAAACGACATTTGGAAGCAAATTTAACGAGCCTAAACAGAGAAAAAATCCACCCATTTAAGGCGTAATATTGTCACTCATAAAAAAGAAGAAAAAATCGCGAAAAAAGGGGAAAAATAAAAATCTGAACTCTCTGAGAAAATTTTTTTTCTAAGATTGTCACTAACAAGCAAGTTTCTAAATCAAATAATAAAAAAGGACAGTGGGAATGGTGTCGAAATTGAAAGGTATTAACCAGCCGACATTTTTCTTTTTTAATTGCGTAGCTTAGGAACTGTGTCAAATATCTAGGTGAGTATTTTTTTTATTTGACGTTCTTTTAGTCTTTTTGTTTGTTTTAGACAAGACAATGTAATAATTTACGGGATTTTTGCTTATAAAAACGAAAGCACATTACAAATAAAGATCCAAGATTAAGAATCCTTGTTTGATTCCAAAGGGAAGAAAACCGAAAACAAGAATTTTGCCATTAATGAGGAGAATAATTTTGGAAAAATATAACGTACGGACTAACTATAAAACTTTGCCTTTAAATTAGTTTTCATTTGAATACCATTCCACGCTTTGTCTATATATATATATATCTATCAGTAGCGCACACACAAGAATTTTTCAAGGGGGTCCAGGGTCGAAAGTTCACCCTTCTTGTATCATGCTCCTTTTGATTTTGTCGATTTTCGGGAACAAAACACAGTAAAAAACTGATTTTTGAATAAATAATTAGCATTAATTAACAAAATTAATCATTAATAACAAGTAATTAATTAAGTTTTACGTACTATATACTTAGAATTATAATCAATCGGAAAAAAAATAAAGGGCTTACGGGGGGTCCGGACACCCGGGACTCCCTTGTGTGCGCCACTGATATATTATATATGTGTGTGTGTGTGCGTGCGTGAGTGTAATCATGTTCATAAAAAGTACACTATAAAAGAGTTGTTAAACTTAATTGAAATTTATTGCACAAGTTTGACCTGTGTTGATACAAATAAATGATTAAATGTACACACACAAAAAAAACATCATTGCATGTCTATAGTATTTTGTGGTGCTTACATTCTTTATAGTAAGTGCTTCTATACGATGTGATATGAATTAAATTTTGAATCTGTATCTAGTGAAGAATATTCCATATCCCTTTTATTCGAATCCTCCGCATTCGCTGTAGGAAGAGCCTCACGCGAACATGACGCCAACCGACAAAATCATACACTTATTTAATAGGTGATTTGTTGGATGAATAAACAGGCAAAGGAAAAGGTTGTATATGTTGTGCTGAAAAGAACTGAATTTTCTAAATGACATGTGGACGGAAATTATCCTGTTGAAATAGAGATCCTGGAATGCTTTCAAGGTAGATGTGATTTCTTGCTCCAGAACTTTTCCGATGTATTTATGACTGTTGATTTTGCCTATCATTCTTATCAGCTACGATTGTCCTTGATATTGAATCGCTTCTCAGACCATCATCGAGTCGTCTTCGCATTGGATGTATTCATTTTATGTACAGGCATCATTTATTTGGTGAGGATGTTTTTCATGCAAGGTCGCGTTTACCATTTATCATATCTTGAATGTTTTGTTTTTAACAAGCAATGTATCAGATTTTTTCACTCATCGATTTGGAACATGTATAGGAACGGTTTTCTACTATTGGCTGCAGATCGCGGTATCTGACGACGTCTTTTGATCTGAGCAAATTGGTCGGTGGTATAATAAGCAGGTATCAATAAAATAAATGAATAAAAAGTGGCTTAAATCTGTTTAAAATTTTTTTTTCTAAATTCTCAATAATGTCCACATTTTTGTTTACATATAAATTAAAACAATTCTAGGATTCAGATATGGTAGATTAAGGCTCTCATCTACCAGTTTTAAATTCGTGATTCATGTTAATCTTATGAAGTTCCTATTTACCTTTTTTAATACTGAAATATTACATTCATTGATATGCCATAAAATGGGTTAAAAAGAATATCAAATAAAGAAATTTGTATTTTTATATATTTTTTCCTTTTTATTTTCGACAATATTTTATACATTACAGTGATTCATCAATAAGTTTTCACATTAGAAAAAAATTAAACCCTTGTTGAAATCAGTGAAAAATGCAAACAGGCAAAAACATTTTATTCTTTTCATCCATATATACCAGTGTTTCTCAACTTTTTTTACTATGCCCCCATAAACCTTTAAAAATTGTTATGCACCCCCCAAATGTATAAGAAAACAAATACATATATATGATAAAAATGTAAATTATCACAGTAAGTAAATTTTTAAAACTTACAATGGAAAGCTTAAATAAAAATTAAAAAAATAGTGAGATCCTTGCGCTTGATGTTTGTTGTAAAGAAATTTAATGTCAGATTCTCCAATTAAGTCTCAAGTCTCATCGTTTTGTTACATCCAGCCTATTTCTTCTTTTAAGCAGCTGATTATTTATGGCACTAAATCCTGGTTCAGTTAAATATGAAAAGGGAAATAGAGTAATATATTTATAGTTCACTAGTGCACATTTGGTTGAATTAGGAAATTTAATTTCAGTTTCTTCACAAAAAATGCCAGCACTCCTTTTATATTAAACTAGCTGGTATACCCGTTCTTCGCATGGGTTAGTTGAAAAATTAAACAATACAGATTGGAGGATAGAGAAGTTTTTAATGAGTTAATCTTAGGTAAATTGCAAGTTAAATAACAACAAAAAAGCTTTTTGCATATTTCAGAGGAGCAAAAAAAAACACATAATTGTTAAACTTTAAGTCTGTAGATCTAATAGCTGATAAAAAGTATTTTTTTTATTTAAAACTCCCCGTAACTCTCTTGTGGGTCGATTTTTGAAAACACCTTCCTAAGCTGATCTCTGCTCAGAAAAAGAAACATTGTTACACATTTTGTGTCACGAACGCTTAAAATAGCGTAAATAATTTATATCTGGATGTGTAATACGTTAACATTACTTTCTGTTGTATTTATTTTATGTTAAAATTGTAATATTCGCAAGGAACGTAGTTCCTTGTATTATAATGGCGATACAGCCTAGTTGGCATCATTTTTGGCGACCCTGTTGGTAACTTGGCGATTCATTAAACGGTACAGAAGTTTATATACTGTAGTGCCACTTGGTGGGGAGTTGCAACAAAAGGAATAGCATAAAAACCTTCTCCAGAGAAAAATGCATATGCATGCCAATTTTTATAGTGATCGGTTGAACGGTGTTGGAGTGAAGCAATTTCACATATACAAACATCCATTTATATAAAGAGTGTTTTTTCCAGGTATAGAAGTTTAAGTTGGCATTACTTTCCAAGATGACGACCGATTTAACCGCTGTCAAGTGATTTATTCTCAGTTTGGTTTGGCAATTCATCAAAACGATCATCAAGCAAGGCGTAGATTCGTCGAATGGGCCCAAAACGAGATTGGCGTTGTTCCCGATTTTCTTAAGCGAATTTTGTTTAGCGATGAAGCGCACTTCTGGTTGAATGGCTACGTCAACAAACAAAACTGCCGCATTTGGAGTGAAGCTAATCCACAAGTGTATGTCGAAACACCATTACATCCAGAAAAACTGACTGTTTGGTGCGCTTTATGGGCTGGGGGAATCCATCTTCAAAAACGATGAAGGCCACAACGTTACAGTCAATGGTGATCGGTACAGAGCCATGATTACTAACTTTTTCATTCCTCAATTGAACAATCATGATGTCCAGGAGCTGTGGTTCCAACAAGACGGCGCAACATGTCACACAGCTCGTGCCACAATCGATTTATTGAAGGACACGCTTGGTGACCGCCTCATTTCACGTTTTGGACCTGTGAATTGGCCTCCAAGATCTTGTGTTGTAACACCGCTAGACTATTTTCTGTGGGGCTATGTAAAGTCATTGGTCTATGCGGATAAGCCACAAACGCTTGACCATTTGGAAGACAACATTCGCCGTGTTATTGCCGATGTACGGCCACAAATGTTGGAAAAAGTCATCGAAAATTGGACGTCCAGATTGGACTACATCCGAGCCAGCTGTGGCAGTCATATGCCAGAAATCATATTTAAAATGTAATGCCATAAGATTATCTTTCGAATAAAAAAAATTCATGTCAATGGAATAATACATCGTTGTTTTATTGCAATTTAAGGTTTTATACCTCTAAAAAAACACCCTTTATATATATAGATAACGGTTTAATTGACGCATCATTTTGCATTTCTCCAAGTTCTTGATGTTGTAAATCTGAAATATCAGAAGAATCTACTAACAATTGCTGCGTCATCCAAGTTGGGAAATCGATTTTTGTACATCATAAAATGTTTCTTTTGAATCTGTTATAACATTTATAGCTGCCTCAATTATTTCGTATTTTTGGAGCCAATAAAACTTTTCAAAACTTTTGTTCAAAAATTTGTTGATGATTGGCTTTATTATTAATAAATAGATCATTTAAGCTCTAAATGGGTCTTTTTTTCGAATCTCCCCCTTTGAGAATTAAACAGCCCCTTTGTAGGGCGTAGGCCCCACACTGAGAAACACTCATATGCACAGTCGAACCTCTATTTAAAAAAGTCGCTAAATCCCGAAAAAAAGTTCGTTACGTGGGAAATTCGCTAAATAGAGATTCATCTTTTAATGTACTTTAGAAACTACATAAAAAATTTTTAAATTGATAAACTCTATGTATTATTAAAAAAAGTAATTATTTACACTTTTTTTGTAAATGAATGTCTATTTATTTTATAAATCTTATTCATCAAAAAGAAATCTGCAAGGAAAACTAGAAAAAAACATGTCCATGGCTACACAGCATTTTCAACTTGAAAAATAATTTCATATTAAAATTAAGGAATTTTAATGACATTTTTTATTTGAAACCTACAAGTAATTTTAAACATACATTATTTTATAACCAGTAATAATTTTAAACACTATTACTACATGCGTCCTTAAAATTAATTTCTGATAAAATCTGTTGATTCAATGGGTCAAATAAAATCTGTTGATTTTATTTGAGCTTTTAGTTGAAAAATTACGGCAATTTTATTGATCTTGGTGAGTTAGGCGCCTGGTAAAACCAATTCAAGGCCACTGATCACCATAAAATGTGTTTAAATAGAGAATAATTTGAAATTTCGAGAAATATTTTTAAAATCGAGAGAGAATAAATTGAATCATAAGAGAAAAAGTTCGTTAAATTGAAAATACACTTCGCTGTTTGGAGGTTATTTTACCGAGAAAATAATAAAGTGTTCTTGGTTTCCGGAAAAAGTTCACGAAACAGAAAATTTTGCTTAATAGAGGTCTGTCTGTATATAAATGTTATGAGTTAGATTTAAAAGACCAATATGATCTTCAAATGTTTATAGACTTATGTTTACGAATTCAAAATGACTAAATTACGAGTGTCTTCAAATCACGTAATTTTTATACCTTTTATTTCAGCCTCATGAAAAGCTTTAACATAAATTTCATTTTAAGAACAAATATTTTTAAGTGCAGACACAGCATATAAAATAACCATTGCACGTTTTATTAAGTTGATCTTTACAAGAACAAGTTTTATATGAAGTAAGTACTTGAACTGCATAAGGTTAATGAACTGTAGAAAAAAATAAGCTAGATTCTACTTATGATGCAGAGCAAGATGTTTGCAACCGGAAGATTCCTTTGATTTAACGAATGAAATCTCTTACAAACCAATCGCTTCAATTAGTTTCGATCATTTGTATGTGTGAGTTCACCAGGCATAAAATGTTATTGAACTTAGAGTCAAATTATAATAAAAAAACAAAGACCCCTTTAAAAGGCAAACTACATTAGAAAGAGTTGAAGGACATTATGTATACATTAGGGTGAATCCTGATTACATGGAGAAAAAAATATTTTTAGTCAGTTCCTACCAATGCGGAAAAGAGGCTCTATGGTAGGGGTCGGCCACCTTTTAGCTGTGGTGTGTCAAACCAATCTACCAATATAATTCAGCGTACTACACAGTAGGACATGTTGGAAACCATTCGATTCCCCTGATAATGCATACAGAGTTAGAGAATAGAGGTCAAAATATAGATATTTACAGTTTTATTATACGAGGTAGGATTCAAAAGGAGGGCCGGGGATAGCCTGGTGGTTAGAGCATCGGACTCCTGACCGGATGGCCTGGGTTTGATACCCGATGCCACCAAATACCCTCCGAGTACACACGGAGTACGTTCTCGTTAAATCAGTGGGTCCAAAAATCTTGTGGGCTGAATCACGAGTGCAGGGGAATGGAGAATATTTCCCTCCCCTCCAGTCCCATGGCAAAATTGTGGAGGTGGAGATAGGTGGTGTCGCCATCTATTGTCCCTTCGGGGAATTTCACCGAGCTAATTCGTATTGTCACCTCTATGGTGCTCAAGGCATAGGCCAACGACAGGCGTACTTCTAGCCCCTTGCCACGATGAATTTCGTGGGTCTCGTTCTGACTACGACAGACAGGTGGCATTAGCCACAACAACAACACAAGATTCAAAAGAGCCCGGACGAAGTCTATAACTTAAAAAAATATTACCAATTAAATTCGTGACACACATCCTTCTTTGAAATAAGATCCTTGAGCAACAGTACACTTTTTCCATGGCATGTAAAGGTCATGGAAATATTTCTGGTATTCATTTCTATCCATGTCAACTCAGCCTGCGATGCACTTTTAACTTCATCTGCAGTTGGAAATCGACGACCCTTTAAGCGACGTGCCAGTTTAGGCAATAGGATGAAGTCGCAGGGACCAAGACCGGGGGAGTACGAAGGGTATGGAAAAACAGTACTTTTCGTTTTAGCAAGAAAGTCAGTGACGAGGAGGGATCGGTGTGCTGGAGCTCTTTTATGCAAAAGCAACCATTACTGCTCAGTCCACAATTTTAGTCTTTTCTTTCGGATTGACTCATCCAAGCAACGTAGTATGTATCCCAGCCACATATCTCAACTGATTCTGCTATTTACGCTATTGTTTGAAGCCTGCTCCACCGCAGAAACATTTTCGATGCTTTCAACGGTGCGGGAAACCCAGAACGTTCGTCATCTTCGACACTTTCCCTGCCTTCTTTGAAATGTCGATTTCATTTAAAAGCTTGCGTTTGCAACAGTATATCACTGCCGTACACATGATTGAACGTTTCATAAACCTCCGTAGGACTTTTTCCAAGTGAACACAAAATTTAATACTTATTTTCTGCTCAACAAAACCTTTTTCTTTCAATTGCTAAATGTATCCATCTACAAAATACGACGCCGTGGCAAGCCCCTGACCTATGATTTCTGAAAAACCACTTTTAGAAAAGGGAGAGAACACCGAAACAGAGTGAGTGAGTGAATATTAATGTCGCACTGTTCAGCTACACAAGGCTTTTGGCGACGGACCTCAAAATTTTGAGTGACGAGAACGACGGGCACCCCCTCATCTAACTACCACACCACACTAACGGGAGGACGTTCTCTCGATAGATTTAACGTCCCCCTACACGGCGGGTCTTTAGTGGTACTGGGCTCGAACTCATGACATGCCTGCAACTATCCGATACCTTGACCACTGGGCTGCCGCGGTCCCGCAGAAACAGATTCCCACTTATCGTAGTCACTCTTCTGCAAATTTTTTTCACATTATAGGTTCAGTCCGGAAACTTTTCAATCCTACCTCGTATATTAGTTTTGCATCATTTAAAGATATTTCTTAACAACACCATATAGTCAGTGATTCCAAGATCGACATTTGTGGTATTAAAAACTCTAAAATATTAGGGGTAAATATGGCTATTACACAGTTTAATATGAATCATGTGGCAAAGTTGATCCTAAAAACATTGTGATACTGTACCAAGTTATAACTGTGTGTCATGCTTCCAAAAACTGGATACACGTAGGATACGTGTAGCCCAACGAAAGCATCTTGAGATCCCCCAAAAAGGAAAAATTGTTAAAAATAATGAAAAAACGAAAAACTGTAGAGTCTTTTGTAAGAGCAGAGAGTGTAAAAAAGTGCTTAATATGCTTTTGATGAGTGCTAAAAAAAAGTAGATGTTCAAAAAATTACAAATTTTTACTTTAAAGCGTATTTTCTCAAAATGTAATATTTTTCACTTTTTATATATATATATATATATATATATATATATATATATATATATATATATATATATATATATATATATACATATATATACATACATATACATATGTATATATATATACATACATATACACACACACACACACACACACACATATATATATATATATATATATATATATATATATATATATATATATAAAGTGAGAAATTATATAGAATTTTCTTGAGAAAATATATAGATCAGAAATATTTCTTAAAAATATTTTTAAACTCATAAATGCACAAATCCACCACACAACATTAGGTCCACAAAGTCAGCTTGTTAGTGGTCCAGCTGTGAAGTATATGTGCATTCCACACACAGGATACATTTAATACACACACATAGACCAATATTTTCACGACTACACTTTAAAATTATTTATGAACAATTAAACATTTATGTACAATCAAACATTTATGACCAATCAAACGCTTATAACCAATCAAGCAAGGTTTTTGCATGCGGTCTGGTTTGCATCTAATGCCAAGTGGTTAAACTCTAGTGTTAGATTATGACATGGCATTAGTAGGTGTTATGAGCAAAATATAAGTGTAGTAATTGATGTATTAAATATGAGAAGTCGTTCTATAGATATTGATTGAATTCTTGATAGGATGCTCTATGGTGGGTTTTTAATGATTTACGCTATTCATTTGTGAATATACTGGGTTTTTAATTTGAACTTTCGCTTTTTAAATATTTTTTAGTTTGAACTTTTGGATTTTTTAGTTTAAACTTTCGGATTTTTTAGTTTAAACTTTTGGATTTTTTTAGTTTAAACGGATTTTTTGGACTTTCGGATTTTTTTTTTTAGTTTAAACTTTTGGATTTTTAGTTTAAACTTTTGGATTTTTAGTTTAAACTTTTGGATTTTTAGTTTAAACTTTTGGATTTTTTAGTTTAAACTTTTGAATTTTTTAGTTTAAACAATTGGATTTTTTAGTTTAAACTTTCAGATCTCAAATATTTTTGATACATATACAACTATTTTTTCTACCTATACAACTATTTTAAAGATGGGTGCATCATCTTTGATGTTCGATGGTTCACTTATATTATGCACTAATTTGTTTTTGAATTTTAATATTTTAATGTTATAATATCTTTCAGAATGCGATGGTGAATAGTTTAAATCATCAAGTATAATGGTTTAATTTTAACTTTTTAATTTTTAAATTTTTGAAATTTGGATATTTTCCGATTAACTTACCAAGTTGCAGTAGGGGAAGGTTAGCGCCATCAAACTAGTTTAACCCCACTCATCGGTCCTAAGTCCGAGGTTGCACTTGGATATTTTATAATTTTTTATAAATTTTTTTTTATTTTATAATTTTTTTTAATTTTGTTTGAAAACGATGGAATTTTATCTTTTATATTCGCCATTGATATTTTGAAATAGGATTTAGTATTATAAGATTCGTATATTTCAATTTTTAATTGATTATTGTGATTGATTGTTGATAATTGATTTTATATATATGCACCTTTTTCTCAAAAACTACAAAGCATATAGTCCTCAAAATTTTAGTGAGCAGACTTAACATGTTTACACATTTAAATAAAGGGAATTAGATACATCGAGCAAACGTTTTTAAATATGACTTTTTAAAACTAAATTTTAGAAAAAAAATTGGACAATTTATAAAAAATTCATAATTAATTTAATTTTTAATAAAAAGACAAAACCTTTCGTTAAAGTTACATTAATAGTACACATAACTACACTGTAAAAAATTTTATTGATGAGAAATAAGTAGTTTCTGTGAGAAAAAGGTACATAAGGTTACGCAATTTAACAAGGGCTTCTATGGACATGCCGGACCCCCTTAACATAAAAATAAACAACATAAAATATAACTATTTCTTCAACAAAAATAAAAAAATAATTAAATTGTGCATACATTAAGCATTTTTAAACATATTTATTAAAACAAGAAACAGACAACATTAAATGTAAGTATTTCCCTTCATTATAGTTAGATAAAAAATTTTAATGCGAATCTAGTGCTTTTGCACCACTTTAAGTTCATATCACAAAATCAGGGGTACAATGAGTGACTTTCAATTCGACACACTTCTGATAATTCAATTGTTAAACAGTTTCTTTGCGAACTCGAAGCATTTTTCATAGGAGGAAAGATTTTTTTAGTTTGATATCTAGAACCAAAAGCGGAAAGCAGAGTATATGCAGTTTTCTCTCTTCACACAATTAAATCTCACCAACAATGACATGCAATAATATACAAAATAGCTGTAAATTTAACTTTAGAGATATCTTTCAGATTTCTTTCGTAATTCCATAAATTTCGTAATTCCGTAATGCTGGAAATGTTTTCTAAATAAGTTCTATTATAAATTTATCAACTTCTATCCTCTCAAAAATGGACAAATTTGTTGAGTAGTGCAGAGTGCCACTGAGAATTGTAGTGCGGGCCACACGTGGCACGCGTGCCATAGGTTGCCGAGCCCCACTGTATAGTATGGAGATTAGGAGAAAAATAATAAAAAAATATAATTTCACACACAAAATTTAAGGTGTCCGACCACGTTCGGAACCGTGATTTTGCAAAAGCGTATAAAAGGATAATTGTGATATTTAGTGTAACTTAGATTAGAAAATGTATATAAAATTGTTTTATGAATAGTATTACAATTAAAAATTATTTAAGTACAATATGTTGACCTAAAATAAACATAGAATGATCCATTTTCAAAATCTCCTTTTGTGAAAAATGCTTCTATTATAATAATATTTCGCGCCTGCATGTAGCTCAGACCTCTGTACAGAGGCTCAACTAGAATTTTTGAAATATATAACTTAGAAGTGGGTTTATTCATATTTTACGACAACAGAGGGGGAGGATTTTAAGAAAAAAACGCCAATAATTATTTCAATGGGTGGTAACTTTGAAAATAATTTGAATTTTTCAAAAATCATAGTTGAGCCTCTGTACAGAGGTCTGAGTTATATACAGGCAAAATATTACAATAATAGAAGCATTTTTCATAAAAGGAGAACATTTTGAATAATTTTTTTTGTCAAAATGTCCTTAAAACAATTTTATACATGTATTTTAATCTAAGTAACACTAAATATCATGAAAATTATCCATTTATGCACCTTTTTAAAATCACGCTTCCGACCGTAGTCGGATACCTCAATATTGCCACAAAGGGATTGAATTTTCGAAAAAATGCAAAAGGACTTAATTTTGGTTAGACGCGATTTTAAACTCAACAAAAAAAATTTTTCTAATACATAAAAAATCAAAAGCAATTATTATATAAATAAATGAGTACTGGATAGTGAAAAGTACAATTGTACAATGCAATTTTAAAGTGCAACATTTCATAACTGCAGCTCTCTCTCCCCGCACCGTCGAATCAACCCCAGCTTTTTTCAGTCTTCCACTTTATCGTGCACTGCTATTTCGACACACACACACAGTATGTTTTTCTTAAAAAATTTAATACTTAAATAAGCTGTTTAAAATGTACGGGATTTTTTTAGTTATTTAGTAAACTTTATTCCCTTTGTGATAAAAAATTTAATTTTTCATTACATTTTTTCTCCTTCATCTATAAAGTAGAAAACATCTTTTCCGGTTTTGAAAGTAGGTTTTGAAATTCAAAAAAAAAAAAAAATGTGATCCACTCTAATATACATTTAACACTAGACGTCTGGTTTTTAAGTGTTCGATTTGCATTTGGGTCAGGAAAAATAAAATAATCTACAAGTTCATTACGAAAAAAGTTAATGGGGATACCTGCAAATCAATTTTACTGTTATGAAGACATGTTTCTCTATTTTGCTATTACCGATCCCAAGGTCTTCAACAATATTAGAAGTTATAAACCAATAATATTATCATTTAGAACAGTGATTCTCAAAGTGGTCTATGTAGACCCCCAGGGGACTATGATGACTTGCAAGGGGTCCACGTCAGCTAAAAAATAATTTGGGGGTCCATGAAGTGTAAATGGGGGTCTATAGTAGTGGCTTTCATTGAACCAGATTGAGACTTTAACCTTTAAAAAATTTGATCTAGTGGAAATCAGATTTTACCAATTTAACTGATTTATTTACTAAATTTAGTAAGGTTAATTTGTAGTTACCAGGTGACAGCATAGATTTTATTAAGACAAGTATCATTTCAGCATTTCTTTCCAGAATTAAGCTAAATGAGTATAATATTGGCCGTCGCGAATTTTCTCGATTTGTCACAGACAATCTGTCAAAATAATTTAACCTACGTTCGCTTTTTCTATTGTAATAGACAATGAATTCATATAGTAGCATTAAAAAAATGTCGTAATACAATAGGAACTGATCTGAATAGGCCCTAACGAAGATCTTAAAATAAAGTTTAGAAGCGTGTCAGCAACATTGACTTGAAAATGATATACCTGTTAAGTGTCGCTAATTATGGAATATCGTGAAAAAGTTTTAATTTTTTTCCCTTGGGAGAGGGAGTTTCAGTGAGTTAGTCTACCTCAAAAACAAAAAAAGAGAGAAAAAAAACTAGACACTTACTTAGGATGTTTAGGGTTAAACACGACTAGATGATATTAAATGTTGAAAACTTGTTATTGAAGCACCAGATTCATCCCTTTCATTAAAAGCATTTGTTTGTTATTCAGTTTTTTTATGTATTAGCTTAATTTTAACTTAATTCATTAACATGTGCTTCTTAAGTTGTAAACGCTGCGCTTCCCTACAGTTGGAAATTTCTTTTAAAATAAGTAGTAGTACGTACTGTTAAAGATATTTAAGTTGATAAATTTGCAAAAATTCAGTATTAGCTAAGCAGGGGTCTACCCGAAACCGAAAAACATGGCAAGGGCTCTATGAGAAGAAAGTTTGGGAACCTATGATTTAGAATATTATCTATAAGGTATTGGACTAATTCATTTTAGTTAAAGGCGATAAAACCTGAAAATATGTAAATTTCATTTGTTTACAGTTATATTAAGATTGATAATATGTTTTAAACCACGCAAGGCAATTTTTTTAAAAAAAATTCTTAAACAAATTTATTTAAAGGGTAGTTCTCAAATGTAGTTCCTCTTTATGCAGGAATTTAAATCTCTTAACTTCAAAACTTGATTGAAACAAATTCCATGTAAACGAAAAACTTACTGTGTTGTGACTTCTACATCACTGATAATGGTTGGATTGCAATAATGAAAAACAGCAAAAATTTCACAGTAGATTTCTGTCGTATCAGCTAGAGTCACTATATTCATAAAACCTCAATCTTTGTATAAACTTTTCTTTGCGGTTTAGTAACCAAGTTGTCATGGTCACGGACTCGTGGCCGGCGTGTTGTGAGTTCTATCTCTCGTGCCTCTCAAAACCCGCCGTGTAGAGGAGCTGATGCACGCTAAATCAGTCGAAGCTGAAAGACATCTCGTTGGCGTGGCGTGAAAGTTCGCTGGAAGAGGGTGCCAGTTCAAGTATCGATCTCGTTACTTGAGCATGATTCACAATTACGAGATCCGTCTTCAATAGCCGTCGTGTAGCTTTATCCAGGATCATTATAATAAACTTCTAGGGGAGGTAGGAGACATCACAAGGATTCAGATTTGCATAGCAACCCATGGTTGGAAGCGACTTCGTTCGGCGCTAGGTGGCGTTGTTCACAAGAGCATTCGCGGAAACAGACCTACATTACCGCAGTTTTTTGAGCTGTCTCCGCACTCAGAGGAGAATGGAACAGTTTTCGAACAACCAGCTGGCAGATATGCATCTGATAGGCGGAAGAAAATGCACGAGTAGCAGAAAGATTGTATCACGAAAGGTACCCACAGAGAAATGTACCGGATCGCCGGCTGTTCGCTAATTTGCATTCCAATTTGTCTGAATATGTAATATGTCCAATAACGGGGCAAAATGTGTTGGTTATTGTTTGAAGGAATTCGAGTACCATGTTGGAAGTTCGAGTCACTTGTGCCCTCCCCCCTCACTATACCTATTGCCTCGTAATGATCCATAATCACACAAATTGTGATGCAAATTAGAAAACATCCGGGGGTCCAATGCATCTCTCTGGAGGCATCTTTCGCGATACAATCTTTCTGCTACTCGTGCATTTTCTTCTTCCGGTTTGTAAATCAGGTGCATATCTGGCACCTCGATGTTTGTAAAATTTTCCATATTCTTCTGAGAGCGATGGCAGCTTAAATAACTGCGGTAAAGTAGGTGTGTTTCCTCCGATGCTCTTGTGAACAACGCCCCCTAGCGCCGAACGAAGGCATTTCAGATCATGGGTTGCTATGCAAATCCGAATCCTTGCAATGTACCCAACCCACCCTTAAAGTTTGTCCCTATAATCCTGAGACAATCTGTACAGTGTAAGGTAAATAAACACTTTTTCTCTCTATGGAGTTGAGAAGCAAGAAAGATATTTTAATAATTTTATTCAGTTATTTTTCTACGACACATGCTCTAGATATATAATACAATGTTACTTTATCCATTTTGATCAAACATTTTCAATATTAATAAAGAAAAAGAAGACATTGCAGCATCCAAGTTCAAATCGACGAACAAAAGATTCTCATATAACACATCGCTCTTTATAGATAACCATTGCTCCCCCAAACGATCCATTTAAAGTCCAGTACACTTATTGAAAATGAAATAGGTATCCATAATTTTAAGTAGGATGTAATAATCATTGCCGAAACGTCTTATTGTTAAATATTCATTCTGATTTTAAATGCGTGCTTTCGGTTGTACTTTGTAGGTGTTTGGACACGAGAATTCAACGGTCAATGCCTTGCGCAGTAACTCATCAGAGCTGCAAGATCCAGAACAGTTGGAGGAAGCTGCCAATGTCATGTTCGACGAGTACTGGCAGATTGTACTGCAGGACAGTCCAGAGTATGCCACTGTACTCGGTGACCACAGATACGACGACCGGCTGGACACTTACAGTCTCAAGTGCTACGAGAAGAAAAAAGTGAGTTTTGTTTTTGTTTTGAATATTTAAATCATAGTTTTTTTTTAACTTTCAGAGACACTAAATTAATAAATCTTATTTTTGTAAGACAAATAAATAAATGTTCCCTTTCTCAAATTACCTCGAAAAAAGTATTCAAAAAATATAATCAAGTTTTTAAACAATAACACTCACAAAAATGCAATCGATATTATTTACAAGGGGAGGGCACAACAAAGGAAATTCATCTGAGGTCGAGACTTGGTGTAATAGTAGTACTCCCTTAGGGTGTTCAACCCTCAATGTAATTCTACCGAATAGCCAGTCAATTTGGAGAAAATAGCCTTCGAAATTCATACTTAGCTTTTATACAATTAAATTTTAATTTACGCCAACGATTCTGTAGCGTGGTTGATAGTACGCCTGCTTTCTACGTCGGCGAATAGGGTTCTAATCACGCGTTGTTGAACTTTTTTTTCAATTCATTTAATTTTTTGAAAAAATTAAATAAATTTATTTAATTACATTGAGGGTTGAACACCCTACTAATATACCAAGTCTCGACCCAAAATGAATTTCTGTAGTCGTGCCCTCCCCTTGTTAGTATGACTGTTTTTAATTGGAATCTCTTTGGCAAATAAGAAAAGAATTCAATAATTATTAGTCTAGTGTATTTCCTCATCATTGTTAATTTCAAAACAGTTATTTCCCGATAATTACATATATTTTTAGTTTCAATTTTTGAATTATTTTGTATGGAAGGCTTTGTAGCTCCAAATTAACTTAATGTTTTCTTTTTTATATTTGTATTAACCATTACCCACCCATTTGACTGAGTATTTCATGATAATGTATGACTATACAGGATGATTCGCTACCAGACCGACAAACTTACAGGGTGTGTAGGAGTTATAAAGTCGACTCGGAGTCACATAGGGCTGCAGGGTCGTAAATGCCATGTTTGCGAGCTATGGTGCTGTGGCAATGGGTAGAACCCGCTGAAGACGTCTGTATCTGTCTGAAGACGGGTAACATACCACTAGACTAAAATGATCACCCTTGTCTGGAGGCTGTTACTGGCTTAAGTATAGATACCGCTACAATACTCTCCCACCAGTGAGTCGGTGGATAAGCAAACGAAAGAGATATTTGATATGGCGAGTGTGTGTCGCATTGCTTTTAATTGGTGGTGTTGTGTCAAGGGAGTCTGATTACTTTGGTTGCTGCATCAAGTAAGTCGGACGATTTTGGGTTGCTCTAGATGATCTAGAGATCTTGGGTTGCGGGTAGATGGCGCCACGACAGATCAGAAAGTTGCCTTTTTCTTTTTATTCAGCCAGGGGCACCAATGTGGCAAGCATTTTCGGAGGACAGAATCCGTGACGTTTGGTTCCGTAAGCACGTAACATATCACTAGACAAAAGCGATCAACCCTGTCCGGAGGCTATTAGTGGCTTAAATAGATACCGCTACAGTGCAAAGATGAAGAGAGAGAAAAAAAAACAGAAATAGAGCAACACATTAATGGAACAGAAAACATTTTATTAAACGGTTTAATTACAATAAATGTTCGAATTTACGCCCATAAGTCATCAGGCAGGTCTGAAGTTCCCGGGAATACATCAAAATTTAAATAAATTTAAAAAGAAGTTATTTTTAAATGATATCTATACATATAAATAAAAATGAAGTGTCTGTTTGTAATTTGAAATTAACAGCTTTTTACTAAATGCATTTAAAAGTATATGCGGTACTTATAGGAAAAAATCAATTAAAATTTTTTTTGTCTGTCTGTCTTTCTGTCAGTCTGTTTGTTCCGGCTAATCTCTGAAACGGCTGGACCAATTTTGACGAAACTTTCACTGGCAGATAACTAATGTTATAAGAAATAACTTAGGCTACTTTTATTTTAGAAAAAATTAGGATTCCGAGAAAATAAAATTAAAATCAATGAAATAATGAGCAATATCCGATTCAAATAGGGATTATTTATTTCAATAGGGACTATTTTTATTCAATAGGGATTATTTTTATTTAATAGGAATTATTTTATTTCGCAAGCCTTCTGTCTCAACGATTGCTAGCAGTTATATCAAACTTTTTCTTTGATTAAGTTGCTGCCATTCGCGACATTTCCCATTCATGTCTTGATCTAATGATTTTACAGTCGTTAACTGCATTGTCAAAGGTCATGCGTCCCTTTCACCCCCTTCCTTGCGGCTTCGTTTGTGTTTGCGTTTCACTCTATTTGCTACTTATACCTATTTTGATCCTAAAGATTTTAGTCCCTCACCCCATCGACAGTGTCAAAGGTCATGCGTCCCTTTCACCCTTGCTCAACAAAAGCAAAGAAAAAAAAAATAAAACAAAAAGAAACATAGATTCACAAAGTAGAAGAAAAGTTTCCGTAAACTCTGCGAAGTGAATAAACACTTTTTTGTTAAATTCAACGTGGACGAAGTCGCGGGGGTAACAGCTATTTAACATAAAATAAATGCATCAGAAAGTAATATCCACGTTTTACACATCCAGATAAAAATTATTTACACTATTTTTAGCGTTTATTACACAAAATTTGTAACAATGTGTTACTTTTTCTGAGTAAGTAGGTGTTTTAAAAAATCGACCCACAAGAAAGTTACGGGGCATCATAAATAATAATAACAATAATAAAAAAATCAGCAATTATATCTAAAGACTTAAAATTTAGCAAACATGGTTTTTTCGTTCAGCTGAGTTATGTAAAAAGCTTTTTTTTTTTGTTTAATTTATACAATTCACGTAATTAACTCATTAAAAATTTCTTTATCCTTCAGTCTGTATTTTTTAATTTTTAGTTCACCCGTGCGAAGAACGGGTATACCAGCTAGTCAATAATAATTATATATAATAAAGATAAGTATGAATCCCAAAATTTTAATACTCATTTATATATTGAACTTAAGATACAAAACGATACGAAATGAAATCTGCAGAAAGAAGTATTTCGAAGAAATAAATAATTATTCTGAAGAAAGAAATTATTACAAATTCGAACACAAAAAGAATTTACTTAGCGTGACAATTTTATTTATTATAAAACTATCTTTTATTTTGCAGATGCTGTTACAGTTTCGATTTTTTATTTTCAACTTGATCATATTCATAGAAGAAAAATCTTTCCCAAATTAAAAGCTGCATTTTTTTAATGAAATTAATCACTTTTAACCCTAAAAGCAAATATTATTAACGACATGGAAAAAGTTTTACAATTAATGATTTTGTAATTTAAAAATCTCTGAAAAAAATTCACATTTAAAAAATAATTACTAAAATTATAATGTTCCTTTACTGACTCACATGCGTTTGAAAATTAATCAGTTGAACTTGAATTAATTATTTCTCTAATGTGTGTGTGTGTGTGTTACAACTAAGAGATTAACATTAATAAAAGTACTTGAAAATATATTTGCTGCTGAAGTATTTATAAATTACGTACGTTAAAAATATTAATTGTATTTAAGAGATTTTGTTTGTGTAAAATCGATTTCTTGTGTAGGGAATTGCTATATTGTTGTTACATAAATATAAATAAATACTAATCTAAGAATCTCAAACGAAAGTTTGGTTAAGAAAAATAAAAAATAAGAAAAGCTGCTAACAGTGGCGCGCACAAGGGGGGCTAGGGGCCTGGACATCCCCCATAGCCCTTGATTTTTTTCGATTGGTTATAATCCTAGTATATATTACGTAAAATTCAATTATGTATTTGTTATTAATAATTAATTTTATTAATTATTACTAATTATTTATTCAATAATTAGTTTTGTATTGTTTTTGTTCCCGAAAATCGAAAAAATTAAAAGAATATGTTGGGCGGTGTGTTGGAATATGATACCAAAAGGGTGGACTTTCAACCCTGGTAGCCGAGTGGTATAGGTATCGAATCGTTTGCCTTGTCACGAGTTCGAGCCCAGTACCACTAAAGACCCGCCGTGTAGGGCAGCGATGCACGTTAAATATGTCGAGATGAAACGTCCTCCCAGGGGGTGCCAAGGTGTTGTCCACGTCGCTTGACCATGGCTCAAAATTACGTGGTCCGTCAAAAGCCCTCGTGTAGCCGAACAGTGCGATGTTAATATTCAATCAATCAATCAATCAACCCTGGACCCTCCCCTTGAAAAATTTTTGTGTGCGCTACTGAGATTGCTTAAAAATATACTCCCCCAAACTGTTTGGGGGTTCATTCCCCTTTTTCAAATTGCTGATTCGATTAAATATCTCATAATAAAGATAAGTAACCAAAAGGAATTACAAAAGCAAGCAAACAAATGAAATAAATAATAGATTTAAGTATTAATAATTACGTTGTCCACATAAAACAAGATCTCTGAACTTTTATCAGATTGGTCGAACTGGTAAGCTACGAAAAGTGATTCTGTAATGGATGATCGGGGCCATCCATTAGTGTGAGAGGGTCAGAAGGAAGATGAGCTATAGTCAATACAACCTCTGTTTATTAACAAATTCTCAACAATGGCACAAATTCAACAACCCAAGTTAAGAAATGCACCGATTGATAAATATGGGGAGCAATAGTGTGGTAGACGAGATACTCGGATCAATTACACTTAGCATGTCAGGCATTACACCTTCTTATATTTGAAGATGATTTCAAAAGTAATCCAATTCAAACCGATCTGAACCCAATTTAACGACTAATTAACCAAATCGTTAATCTTAATATTAATCAAATTATCTACGAAGAGCTCTTGCCTAGCTTTACGTTAATTACTACTTGCAATCCTGTTAGTTTCTAACCTCTCTCTCTCCCCGTGCTTAAAAGTAATTCTTTATATAAAGTGTTTTTTTTTAGGTATAGAAGTTTAAGTTGGCATTACTTTCCAAGATGGCGACCGATTTAACAGCTGTCAAGTGATTTATTCTCAGTTTGGTGTGGCAATTTGTGACAAATCTATACGGAACTTTATCACTAACCTTCTGAGTCGTCTTTTTAGGGAAATTTAATTCCCTACCTATTTCCAATCAGCTCCAAAAAGAGGACAGGATTCCTTGTTATGCAGATTAGATAAAGTATTTAAGTCAAACGGAATAGTAAAGTTGTAGCAGTAAGAGAGAGAGATTGAAGTAAGAAGTTATAATAGTGAAATTAGAAAGATATTATTGGAGATTTCTAGGAGGATAAAATCTCCGAAAAAGCTGAGCTGAACTGCAGTGTGGTAAATATTGATTAAAATCTCATTAAAGTTTTATATTAGAGTGAGATTAAAGTTAAATGTTCAATAGGAACATTATTGAATATAAATCTGGGATCTCTTATCGCGGTAATCTCTGCATGATCGATATTCTAATTGTTAATTAATTGGATAATTAAATATTTAAGTTAATTTAAAGGAAAGTTCCTTTTAAACCTCATATAGCTAATTCTATTTATTTGTTATTAAAAGCATTTGATTCTATTTGGCAAAGATAACCAAATAAAGAAAGTTATTTATAAAAATGGCTACTGGTTCTTATATGACTCCAATTTATTCTCGTTCTCAAAGTGAGGTCCAAGGGGACCTTCACAAATTCATTAAAACGATCACCAAGCAAGGCGTAGATTCGTCGAATGGGCCCAAAAACGAGATTGCCGCTGTTCCCGATTTTCATAAGCGAATTTTGTTTAGCGATGAAGCGCACTTCTGGTTGAATGGCTACGTCAGCAAACAAAACTGCCGCATTTGGAGTGAAGCTAATCCACAAGTGTATGTCGAAACACCGTTACATCCAGAAAACTGACTGTTTGGTGCGCTCTATGGACTGGTGGAATCCTTCTTCAAAATCGATGAAGGCCACAACGTTACAGTCAATGCTGATCAGTATAGAGCCATGATTACTAATTTTTTCATTCCTGAATTGAACAATCATGATGTCCAGGAGCTGTGGTTCCAACAAGACGGCAACATGTCCACACAGCTCGTGCCACAATCGATTTATTGAAAGACACGTTTGGTGACCGCCTAATTTCACGTTTTGGACCTGTGAATTAACCTCCAAGATCTTGTGATTTAACACCGCTAGACTATTTTCTGTGGGGCTATGTAAAGTCATTGGTCTATGCGGATAAGCCACAAACGCTTGACCATTTGGAAGACAACATTCACCGTGTTATTGCCGATATACGGCCACAAATGTTGGAAAAAGTCATAGAAAATTGGACGTCCAGATTGGACTACATCCGAGCCAGCCGTGGCAGTCCTATGCCATAAATCATATTTAAGGGGACTTGGTGCCTAAAAATCACAAACCTATCGTTTTTTTATTTTCATTTAATCTTATTCTTTGCATTATTATCTTTCGATTGATATATCACTTGTGCATGTCGGAAAGTTAGAAGTTGAATAAAACTTCATTTGAAAACAAATTAGGCAATTCAGCCACACACCCTTTTTAGAAAAAAAAAAAAAGCTAAAAAATGCGTTATGATAAAAAAAAATCTATTTTATAAATAGAAATAATAACTATAAAAAAGAATGTGTAGTATTAAAAGCAGAATATTTCCGAGGCAATACAATAATGTAATTTTTTCTTCCTTGTGAAATGTGTGCATGTAAAATTTTTAAATTAAGGCATTTTATATTAATAATTTTATAATTTCAGTTCTTATCCCTGATATATTTTTCATACAAATGTAATACTTTAATATTATAAGAAGAAAAACAGCTAAAAGTTCTGCCGTGACAGAAAAAAATTTTTAAAGTTTTTCTTGAGTTTTTCTTGTGCAATTAGTACTCTCTAAAAGTTGATCATTTATAAAAATGTGTGGGTTGAAAACATATGAAAATGCAATTATTTTAAAGAAAACGTATAAGTAATATCTTAAAGTGGTATTTTATATATAAGTTTAATTAAGCTTATAATAATTATTTTTTCAGAATTATAAACTTTAAAGTGGTTTTTCTCAGTTTGTGTTTTTCGAAACCTTAGTGCATTCAAAATGCTATTCCTTCGACAATTATTTACCAATCACTTCCATTTTTTCCTGCGTGTTAAAAATAAACCATGTAATAAAATTAGGGATCCGCTTTGCTATAAACTGAATACTTTTTTTAAAAAATAAAATGTAAGACATGTTGGCTTTTACGTTGATTTTTAGCCTGTATATCAACATTTTATTTTTTTCTCGAAAACGAATGAAACTATTCTAAAATCGATCCCTAAAGTTGTTAAGAACATCAATAAGAATATTGTAAAAAATTTCAGGTCAAAAATTAATTTTTACAAAAGAAGTAGGATTTTAAAATTTTCCCAATTTTCTTCAAAAAATTTAAATTTTTAAAATTGTGTGAATAATATATGAAAATTTTCATCTGGTAACATTTTCTTGAATAGAAACATTGTATAAAAATGTTAAAATATAATTTTTAAATACGTAAATAAAGAAGTTTGCACAAAAGGGTGCCAAGTCCCCTTAAAATGTAATGCCCCAAGATTATCTTTCGAATAAAAAATTCATGTCAATCGAATAATACATCGTTGTTTTATTGCAATTTAAAGTTCTATACCTCTAAAAACACCCTTTAATTTCTTGCATTCTTCAAGATTCCTGGCATGTTACGTATTCTCCTAGCAAATACAGATAGTCCAGCAATGGGGTCTTCAACTGAAAGAAAGGGCAGGGCGTCTCGCACACCCAAATCATCATGTGACCCCAGAAGAAAAAGTCCATGCATAATAGGTCCGGGGATCTGACGGGCGATTCACGATCTATCTACCGTTGTCCAAAGTTTACTTTGACATGTTTTTCGCGCTTTAGAATTCCGTAATGTGGAGGAGCCCCGTCATGTTGGAGCCACATGCGCCGCAACGACGGAGAAACACGTGCTGTGTCAAGAAGTTCAGGCAGAACTTATTACAAGAAGATCAGATAGGCCGGGCAGAATGTGCGGTACAATAATGCCGGCCAAAATACCAAACATTGATGGAGAAACACTGTTGAGCTGCACGTGGTTGCGTACGATGAGGATTCTCCGAGGCCTAAACATGGGGAGTTATACTGATTAAAGAACCCGACTACGTTCGGAACCGTGATTTTAAAAATGCGCATAAATGAATAATTTTCGTGATATTTAGTGTCACTTAGATTAGACTGCATGTATAAAATTGTTTTAAGGACATTATGACAAAAAAATTATTTAAATGCAATATTTTGGCAAAAAATTAACTTAGAATAACCTTTTGTCAAAATGTTCTCCTTCTAAAAAAAATGCTTCTATTATGATAATATTTTGCTTGTATATAGCTCAGACCTCTGTACAGAGGCTCAACTATGATTTTTGAAAAATTCACATTATTTTCAGAGTTACAACCCATTGAAATAATTATTGGCGTTTTTTTCCCCTTAAAATTGCTCCCTCTGTTGTCGTTAAATATGGATAAATCCACTTCTAAGTTATATATTTCAAAAATTCTAGTTGAGCCTCTGTACAGAGATCTGAGCTGTATGCAGGCAAAAATATTATTATAATAGAAGTATTTTTCACAAAAGGAGAACATTTTGAAACTGGGTTATTCAATGTTCATTTTTGGTCAAAATATTGTACTTAAATAATTATTTACTGTAATAATATTCTTAAAACAATTTTATATACGTTTTTAATTTAAGTCGCACTAAATATCTTAAATATTAACCATTTATACGCTTTTACAAAATCACGGTTCTGAACGTAGTCGGATACCTTGATGTGTTGCTGTTTCTGTTATTTTTCTTTGCTTCTTTGTCTTATAGCTTGCAACTACGGCATTTGTGAAACTGCATTCCAATGTGATTTCCAGTCGTCTGTGTACTCCCTCCACTATCTGCAAGTTTGTCGATCTGGTAGCGAATCACCCCGTATATGTATTTAGAAAAGTTTAAATGGAATTTTCTTAATACACTCAGGAACATTGAAAATAGCGACCCAAGAAGAAAGCATCGGATTGAAATGAAATTTAATACACACAATGACACAGATGAGAGATTCACTTGATCTCAAAAAATAAGACAATGAAAAACGAATACAGGATGTGCAACGACACAAATACTGGGCGACTTCAATAGCGTTGGAACACCTCCAGTTGCTATACATGCCGCCACACGGTACGGCATTGAGTTGATTAGACACCTTATGTTGTCCTGAGGCAGATGGACCCACAAATCTTGAACAGCCAACTCTAAATCATGTACAGAGTGACACGATGGCATCTGCCGTTTTAGCTGATCCCACACGTGCTCTACAGGGGATAAATCGGGGAACGAGCCAGCCATGGAAGAGTCTGAAAATGACGTAGGAAGTCTTGAGCAACTCTTGCTGTATGCGGATGAGCATTATCTTGCTGGAAAATTGCTCCTGAGAGATCATTTAGGAAATGGGTCGAAGAATATCATCAACGTAACGTTGGCCCATTAAGGTTCCACGCATCACAATTAATGAGGACCGGCTATCATAGGCTATGGCCCCCCAGACCATTACACCAGCTGTGCGGGCAGTGTGACCTAGAATAGTGTGGGGGAATTGTACCGCTCACCAGGCGCCTCCACACCCGTACACGGTTATTATCTGTCCCCAAAACAAACCGGGATTCATCACTAAACACAACCTTTTGTGACATTCCACATTGATCTGGCTTGGCACCACTATAGACGCAGTTGCCGATGTTCCGGTGTTAAAGGGAGTGCACGGAAAGGGCGCTTGGATTTAAGATTTGCTTCTGAAAGGTGTCTGGAAATTGTTTGTGGAACAATTGCTACGCCTACGTCTGCTTGTATCGTTCAATGAGTCACTGTAGGGTCCACAAGTGTTTGCCGCACGATCCTTCGATCCTCTCTTCTCGTGGTCTTTCTGGTCGCTCCAGTCCCGGTTTTCCGCACGTGGGTACCTTCTCGTGTCCACTGCTCCCAACAATTTCTAATAGCACATTCCGAATGATCCACTTGGCCAGCAACACGGCGCGTCGACCAGCTGCAGTTTTCATCCCGATGATCAGGCCTCTCTCAAACTCGCTTAACAGTGAGAAATGTCTTCTAGCACGTTTACCTTACCAAAGTCTTCCTACAATCGGCGGGTAATCGTCACGTATATGATCTTCGAATTTGCGCTGGCTTATATAGCACTCTTCCTGATTATAGCGCTACCTCGACGTGTATGAGCATGCGTATTGGCACAAAAACTTGGATCATTTGCATATCACATTACGCTGTACTTATTTGCAAAGTTTCACGATTGTATTTAGTATCCTTCTTGGGTCGCTATTTTCAATGTTCCTGAGTGTAATAACTTTATACACTAAATCGTAATCATCGTAACTTTTTATTCTGCATTATAATGAATAAAAGAATTAGTTAATAATTTGGTAATGGAAAATATAGAAATTAAAATTTATAAATGGTTAGTAAAAATTCAATAAGGAATTCTATTTTAATTACATCAAACATTTTTTTCTCAGGTGATGATGAATGAATTTCTTGAAAGAGCGAATCAGCTGCTGTCAATTTCTACAGAAGGAAGCCAAATACATTCGGATCTTCTTCTCTTCATTATAAATCTCCAATCAAAACTGGATAATCTCATGTCTGGAAGGTATAAGTAATAACATATTAACTGTCCAATGGGCTCAAATCATGTGACGTCAATGTGATTCTAGCCAATCATTTCAAAAACTCATGCAACGTCATAGTCACACGATAAAAACTGTCTAGTGTTTCCAGCTAATTAGTTCACGCCCTTCTGTGTTGCAAAGTTTTGCTCTTTGCAGAAACTTTCTCTTAAAAAGTACATATATATACAAAATACATTTTATTTAAAAGTATAAACATAATATATGATTTTTTTTTTTTTTTAATTTAAAAAAATCTTTTTGAAGAATTTTCCCTAACATTTAAATATCTTTACCCAAATATGAAAATTGAAATTTTATCTGAGTTTTACAAAAAGAACTACAAGTTCAATTAATTTAATGTTTGTTTTGAATTCAATGGAGAACATGTGTTTGTTTTTATCATGTGATTTCATGAATTGAGCCCATTCTCTAGTCTAAAAGACTCGGAGTACAAAAATACAGAAATAGTTGATTTTGACCGTATTCAGAAAATACTCTACGAAATTCAGCAAGGATATTCGTAAATATGCCCTTCTAACAAAAGCTTTTTTTTTTTCAAATTAGTTTTCAATTCCTAGTTTAGTTCACTCTCATCTCTCTCTCTATATATACATATATATATATATATATATATATATATATATATATATATATATATATATATATATATATATATATATATATATATATATATATATATATACTAGCCGTTACCCACCCGCTTCACTGGATATTTCACGATGTTGCATATATGCATACTGTTTTACATATATATTAATTATTGATATCTAGCATTAAGAATTCGATTGTATTGAAAATATATTTATAGCTGTTACACTCTCATCCTTTGATATAAAAAGAACATAAATTATAATATCTAATTTCTATTTATGTCTAAAATCGAAGTAGAAAGATTTTTTTCGCTCACTTAACCTAATAATCAAGTGGATTTCCACCAAAGCAACTTTCAGTGGATCTCTACTCCATAAAATAAACATGCGTGCTGAATTTCAAGTCTAAATCTAACAGAGCAAAAACGGAATTTTTATCATCAATACCTCGTTGACAGCATTCCTAGCTGATTCCAATTCAACAAAAGAGACATGCAAACCAAATTTTATTATTGTAGTCTTAGCAGTTCGAAGACGGGAATTTCGTCTATCAATACGCCCCAATAACTTTCCCCGCTTCCCCTGGAGTTGATTTCCGTAAAATCCATTCTTAGCGGAACTCTATTCAACTAAAGAAAAGTGCTCAACAAATTTCAAGTAAGTGAGTTAAATTCAAAAAACAAAAATTTTTCTATAACATGCCTTAATCCCTCGTAAACTCACTCCTTTGGGGGTCCATTTTCGCAAAAATCTTTGTAAAAGGAACTTTATTCCATGAACGGAACATACCTTCTAATTTTCAAGCAGGTGGTTCTGTTAGTTGAAACGCGGAAATATTTATCTATTACGCCCCTTAATCACCCTCAGTGACCCTTGGGGATCAATTTTCCCCAAAAAATATTTTGTAGCGGATCTCTACACCATGAAAGGAATTAGCTTATACCAAATTTTAAGACTGTACGTCTAATAGTTTAAAAATGGAAATAATTATCTATAACACCCCCTTAAGTCCCCGCAACGCCACTTAGGAAACGATTTACACAAAACCCATCTTATGACAGATCACTACTCAGTGAATGGAATCTGCTAACTCAATTTCAAGATTTTACGTCTAATAGTTTAAAAAGGAGTTAATTGCCTATAACGCCCCTTAATTCTCCACAACGCCACTTGGGGTCAATTTTCACAAAACTCATTCTGTAGGGGATCTGTACTTTATGAAAGGGATCAGCTTATCAAATTTCAAGACTGTACGTTTAATAGTTTAGAAATGGAAATAATTATGTATAGCGCCTCTTAAGCCCCGCAACGCCACTTAGGAAAGGTTTTTCCAAAAACCCATCTTATAGCGTATCTCTACTTAATGAATGGAATCAGCTTACTAAATTTCGGGATTTTACGTCTAATAGTTTAAAAAAGGAGTCAATTGCCTATAACACCACCTAATACTTTTTACAATGCCACTTGGGAGTCGATTTTGACAAAACCCATTTTGCAGTGGATCTGTAATCTATTAAAAGAATCCGCTTACCAAATTACAAGACTGTGTGTCTAATAGTTTAAAAATGGAAATAATTATCTATAACGCCCCTTAAGCCCCCGCAACGCCACTTAGGAAACGATTTTCACAAAGCCCATCTTATGACAGATCTCTACTCGGTGAATGGAATCTGCTTATTCAATTTCAAGATTTTATGTCTAATAGTTTAAAAAAGGAGTTAATTGCCTATAACGCCCCTTAATTCTCCACAACGCCACTTTGGGGTCGATTTTCACAAAACTTATTCTGTAGAGGATCTGTACTTTATGAAAGGGATCCGCTTATCAAATTTCAAGACTGTACGTCTAATAGTTTAAAAAATGGAAATAATTATGTATAACGCCCCTTAAGCGCCCTCAACGCCCCTTGTAGGTCAATTTTTGTAAAAATCATTATGTAGGAAATCTCTACTTTATGAAAGAAATCTGTGTACCAAGTTTTTTTTTTTTTTTTTTTTACGACTTTACATCTAATAGTTTAGTAAAGGAAATAATTATCTATAGCGCCCCTTAAATTCTCGTACAGCACTTGGCTCCAATCATGTTGCTCCCAATCTCGATGTTCAGCAACACATCTTCGGGGCCGCACGGTGGCGTGGGGTCAACGGAATGCAGACCATTGGCCTACGTGCATAGAGCCCTCTCTCATTAAGCCGATTACGTACTGTTTGGCTGGACACCCTTCGTCCTGTTGCCAAGAGCAACTGTCTTTGCAGCTGGGTAGCATTCTCTGTTCTGTTTCGACGGGCTGTTAACTGTATATACCGGTCATCAGTTGATGTAGTGGCGCGTGGCCGACCTGCCCTGGTCGACATCTAACATTTCCTATTTCTTAGAATCGATTCCACAGCCTTGCAACAACACTTCTGGCGACTCCAACAGCGTCCGCGACACTACGTTGTGTTTGCCAGGATTCCAGTCTGCCTATAACACGCCATGCCATGGATTCCGGTAAATCACGTTGTTGAGAGATTCTCAAGTAACCTTGTCTAAAAAAAAATACTGCGCAATCGAATTTCACAGTTACGGCAATAAAACAGACGTTTCTGCAACATCCCGATTTCGCCCTTATCTCTTTTTCTGGTTTTTGACGTCATAAACTTTGATTTGCATATAAAGTTTTTTCTTCCGTTTCCTGGTAGGCTTTAAATTATGGATGATTCATTTTATGTTACTTACTTTTGTTAAAATCATGTGCTCCCCTAATTGTTTTGAGCAGTGTACATACCGGTGATCAAAAAGTGAGTATAAATTTGAAAAATCAATAAATTACGGAATAATGTAGATAGAGAGGTAAAAATTGATACACATGCTTGGAATGACATGGGGTTTTATTAGAACAAAAAAATAATAAAGTTCACAAAATGTCCGACAGATGGCGCTGGACAACAAAACTTCAGTGACTGCGCATGAAAATCGCGTAGAAAAGGGGCTGTCATGAGAGAGAGAATCAGTTGCACCAGCAGTCGCAGCATGTTGACGTTACCTGAAAAGGCACTGTTAGTGAAGCTGTATTATCAGAATGGGTAATGTGCTAGTGCAGCGTTACGTTCCTATCGCCATACGAAGGGAATTCGAAGGGGTAAAGGTCCGTTGACAAATGCAGCTGTGGCGAGAATAATTTCGAAGTTCAAAGCGACGGGTTGTTTAGACGATAGACCCCGTAGTGGCTGACCGAGCACACGGCGGAATGCTGCTGAGACGGTTAAGGATGAAAAGGAAACTGTAGCGGGTTCGCTCCATGCTCGGGGAAGTCAACGCCCGTGCAGTCGCACGTCGCACCGGCATTCCATACACTACTGTTTGGTTGGCACTTAGGCGTACCCTCCGATGCTATCCGTACAAAATCCATCGGCATCATGAATTGTTACCTGGCGATTCCGTGAATCGGAGGGCATTTGCGATGTGGGCGTTTCAAAAGATGGCGGAAGATGACGATTAGTTGAGTAACTTTTGTTGTGGACCGACGAAGCTCATTTCACGCTCCTAGGTCTGTCAACACCCACAACTGCAGAATTTGGGCTACTGAAAATCCTAGAACTGTCGTGGAAACTCCATTGCACGACGAGAAAGTCACGGTATTGGTTGGATTTCCACATCTACCGTTATCGGGCCTTTTTCTTCGAGGAAATGCGTGATTCTGGTTTTGTAACTGCTACCGTGACGGGTGTGTTACAGAATCGCATCATCCCCAGGTTGGCTGATAAACACCTGCTGGAAAGTACGATTTTTATGCAGGATGGCGCTCCACCTCATATTGCTAGACGCGTGAAAGATCTCTTGCGCAGGTCGTTTGGTGATGATCGTGTGCTCAGCCGCCACTTTCATCATGCTTGGCCTCCCAGGTTCCCAGATCTCAGTCCATGCGATTATTGGCTTTGGGGTTACCTGAAGTCGCAAGTGTATCGTGATCGACCGACATCTCTAGGGATGCTGAAAGACAACATCCGACTCTAATGCCTCACCATAACTCCGACATGCTTTACAGTGCTGTTCACAAACATTATTCCTAGACTGCAGCTATTGTTGAGGAATGATGGTGAACATATTGAGCATTTCCTGTAAAGAGCATCATCTTTGCTTTGTCTTAATTTGTTATGCTAATTATTGCTTTTCTTATGAGACGAAGCGCCATCTGTCGGACATTTTGTGAACTTTATTATTTTTTAGTTCTAATAAAACCCCGTGTCATTCCAAGCATATGTGTCAAATTTTATCTCTCCATCTACATTATTCCGTGATTTATTAATTTTTCAAATTTATATACTGACTTTTTGATCACCCGGTATATATAGGGTCTTTTTTAGAGGTATAGAACTTTAAATTGCAATAAAACAACGATGTATTATTCGATTGACATGAATTTTTTTTATTCGAAAGATAATCTTGGGGCATTACATTTTAAATATGATTTCTGGCATTGGACTGCCACGGCTGGCTCGGATGTAGTCCAATCTGAACGAAAAATTTTCGATGACTTTTCCAACATTTGTGGCCGTATATCGGCAATAACACGGCGAATGTTGTCTTCCAAATGGTCAAGCGTTTGTGGCTTATCCGCATAGACCAATGACTTTACATAGCCCCACAGAAAATAGTCTAGCGGTGTTAAATCACAAGATCTTGGAGGCCAATTCACAGGTCCAAAACGTGAAATGAGGCGGTCACCAAACGTGTCTTTCAATAAATTGATTGTGGCACGAGCTGTGTGACATGTTGCGCCGTCTTGTTGGAACCACAGCTCCTGGACATCATGATTGTTCAATTGAGGAATGAAAAAGTTAGTAATCATGGCTCTATAGCGATCACCATTGACTGTAACGTTGTGGCCTTTATCGTTTTTGAAGAAGTACGGACCAATGATTCCACCAGCCCATAAAGCGCACCACATAGTCAGTTTTTCTGGATGTAACGGTGTTTCGACATACACTAGTGGATTAGCTTCACTCCAAATGCGGCAGTTTTGTTTGTTGACGTAGCCATTCAACCAGAAGTGCGCTTCATAGGTAAACAAAATTCGCTTATAAAAATCGGGAACAACGGCAATCTCGTTTTGGGCCCATTCGACGAATCTACGCCTTGCTTGATCATATTTAAAATGTAATGCCATAGATTATCTTTCGAATAAAAAAATTCATGTCAATCGAATAATACATCGTTGTTTTATTGCAATTTAAAAGTTCTATACCTCTAAAAAACACCCTATATATATCTTGTCTAAAATTTCAATAGTTAATAAAATACTTTGATTCATCCACTCAAGTTCAAATACACTTTTCTAAACTTGTAGTGGATGACACTTGATGTTAATAAGTTTTTTTTCAAATATTAAAACCATTAATTAAATTAAATTAAATTAATTACCGGTTTACCAACTTCTTCCATTGCTGTAACAATGCAACTGTTAAAACAATGACAAAACTTGGCCTCCAAAATCGGTTATTCAACCAAACTAACCAAACCGGGTGTGCATTGTTATAAAAATGCAAATAAATCACACATGCTCTTTTTTTTCAATTCCTTCTATGAAGTAACTGAGATGGATAATGAAGTGGACTTTTATAAAATTCCTGATTAAAAATTTCGAATGGAATTAAACAAGTTACCCTAAAATCTGGCGTACAACGCGCACTTTTAACAAACAAAATAAGATGGAAACTTCTGGAAGCTCGTTATACGCCGGGTATAAAAATAATAGCTTTTAAAAATAAATCAAGATGAGCTTAGAAAAAAAAGTTAGACTTATAAGGATTGCATTTTTTTTAAATAAACAATAATTTGATCTATGTAGATCAAATTATTGTTTATTTATCAATCCTTATGATTTTAAAGGGTTGTAGTTCTAGAAAAATACTATTTTTTACTAATAATACCTCGAATAAATGAGCTAAACACAAGAAGAATGCGCACTTGCATTTCAAATTTCTTCATAAAAGAGGGTGTGCGTTGTACGGCGAATATACCAAAATTAAAAATTTTAGCTTGAAAGTGTAGGTGTGCATTATACGCCGGATTTTACGGTACTTCATTTTCTGATTCATTTTTCTTCCTTTACTGTATCTCAACGAACAAGGAGATACAGGTTTTGTTTACTGGAGAACTTGACGATATAATTTTGAATTTCTAAGCCGAATTACCATGGAAGTGCCACTGTGAAAAGCTTAATAATTGAAGAATGAATATGAAACTGATATAAAGGTCAAATACGAATAAATTAAATGTCACTGTAGTGACGAAGTCATTACACGTACTAAAAGAAAAGGACTTCATTAATAATTTCCACAGCTCTCATCGCAACTACACTTTGTCTGAAAATAAGCAACACACAGTAAAATGAGGAACAAAGTTTAGATTTGTACCACGTTCATTCCTCCTTTTTCTTGTTCTGAATTTTTGAAACTGAATCGTCAACGGAATTTGATTAAAATATGCACTAGTATGCAATCAGATAAATCCATTCTGGGAAAGAACCGCGGAGGTTGCATGAGCTTTAAATGTAAACCGTTCGATCATCAGTCGTTTTTGGAATCGCTGCCAAGATAAACACGCAATGTCACGAAACCTGGTAATGGACGCCCTAGAGTTACAATAGCTCGCGAGGACCTTTATCTGTGTCTTCAAGCTCACACACACACACACATCACTATCGTATGAGTTTTACCCCGTTCAACTTTCTTTAAGCGTTGTGACATAATCAAGATTTGTGATATCCTGAGAAACTGTTTGTAAACGGCTGCATGAAATGCAGCTGCATTTCAGACTACCTCCAGTTTGGGTATGTCGCAGGGGCATAGCTCCCGTCGTATCAGCCGCATCAATGATACGGGCCTTCCAACCCAACATGTGTAACTACTGTCCCATTAACAGGACTTTCATATCTGAAATAGGGCCCCGAAGTAATTTTGATACAGGACCCATTCAGAACTAGCTACGCCAGTGGACTGTCGTCTTACAGAAGAGCTTGTTTACTGTGTGCTTTGGACCCATTAGACACCACAACAATTGGTGAATGTATTGTTCATCAATGAGTCCCGATTCTGTATGAACAAGGATTTCCGACGGATACGAATCTGAAAAATTTCGAAACTCGATCTCAAGCTCAAAAATCATTGAAAATACACAGTTACAGTCGTGCTGGCATTATATGGTTTGGGCAAGGATATCAGTCAGTGGCCGCTTCACGTCTTTCGTCCTGGTTCGGTGGCAGCAGTTATTTATCAGGATGTAATTCTCGACCCATATGCTCACCTATATATGACAACCAACTGTCCTGACGCCATGTTTATGGACAATAACTCAAAAGTACATACAGCTCGAATTGTCAACTAAAACGTGGAATGTAGAACACCGTTTCAAGTGGAAAGGACAACACGTTCACCCGATTTGAACCCAATAGACCATGTCTGGGATGTGACTGGAAGACATCTTTTGTGTGTGTTCTGTGCAATCCCTCCTCGAAACCTTAATGACTTGACGAGGTCTTCGAAAATGGTACAGATTCCACAAAGTGGGATTGACGAACTGTTTGCAGGTATGAATTTTTTCAATCAAGCTAGCATCTTCGGTAGAAGTGGACACAAGCTTTACAGATAAATGTTTTTGCAATTAAAGATTTTTCGTACAAGTTGGAGTCACATTGTTGTTTATACCGCTTATTTAAAAATTGACTGTTGTTTTTCTCTGTTATTTTGCGCGACGTTGCCTTTTCTTTTGTTCAACGACCTGTGAAAATTTCATTGCGTTTCAATAAATTGTTTTCATTTATTTACAATTTTCTGTTTGTTGCTTATTTTCGAGGCATAGTAGATAAATATGTTAAAAGGCTCGAAAGGAACCAATTTACTACATTAATGCGCTAATTAATAAATTTAATTAACACATATAATTAATTATTAAAAACTACTTTTTGCATTGCGGAATTTTTTTTTACAGAATAAGGTAGAGAAAGGTATAAATAGCGAACGAATGTTCCAAAGCTGAAAGTCCATTGATCCAAATGCATTGATATACGTTTCATAAAAATGAACATTTCTCTGTTTTAAAAAATGGAGAAAATACTAGTTAATGGATAAAAAATTTTAATTTACATAATCAAAAAAAAAAATTCGTTTTTCTTTTTACCTCAAAGAAATAAAACACCGCATTACCACTTTGTTTCAAACTTCTAGGATGTTTTTAAATCCGTAAAATAATTATTTATATTGAAATCTCAGCCGGATTGAGTGTGTGTGTTGACTATTATTTTAAAAACTGTACTGTTGCTACATATATATATATATATATATATATATATATATATATATATATATATAGTATATAGTACAAGTATAAATTGTACAATTGATTCTATTTAATTTTGATTGCTATTTTTAAATCGATATTTTAAATTCTAGCCACCTATTCCCGGTTTCACTGCTCACCACTCCTGTTATGGATCTTCATTCCATTTTGAAATATACGACAGTCAACAGTGCTGAACAAGCCTGGAATTTGATAGCAAGATATAAAGCAGTCCCAAAACAGGTACGATTTCATTTTACAAACGCAGTAAATTAATTAAAGATTTCAACCGTTTTTGATGTTTCTTTTACTTGATTTGAATATACTTATGTATTTCTTCTAAATCTTATATAAATTGATAAAAGTTTATTGGATTAAGTTTAGAATTAAAATATCTTTATAATAACTACATATTGCAATTATGTATCAATAAATAAGAAACTATAAAACTCATTCTATTTAAGCGATGGCACAGCAGAATTTCATGTTCAAATGTTGAGAAACTGCTCAAATTGTATGGGTATTTTTTCTACAAGAAGACGTTCAAGAGTATTAGTTTTGATCATAAACATTCATAAAATGTGAAAATAAAAATAATAGTACATGTAATAAGTTTAGTCAAATAATCCTATCGTCGTATTTTCTTCATCATGTCGGGCAGGGGAGTAAAGCAACATGTGTACTACTGGCTGTAGTAGACATGTTGACCTACTACTGTTACACTACTGACTACACAAATTTCAATGCCATGAGAGTAGAAGGGGCCATTGAATTTCGACTTGAAACCTTTGAATTTTTCACCGCATGGTGGAATATGCAAGTGATTAGCCCATACACGCATTATGGAATTCTCTAGTGCTACCAACAAGCAATGGGGGAGGGCGGCAGAATGAAGAAATCTTCCCTTTAGAAGTAACCAAACTGCGTTTTTGAGCGTTTGATGCAACAGTACACATGGAAGAATACAAGCGTTATTAGAATACGTTTCTGAGTTCGATCGAGGAAAAACTGTTGGTCATAGAGTACGCGGATTCTTCTTCCGAAAAATCGGCAACAGTGTCGTGAATAACCAAGGAACAGTGATATGGATCTGTAATCGATAGATAAAGGAGGAAACGACTGACTAGATGCACCGATCTCTAATTTTATTGTTTTTTCAAGTAAATATTGAAATGTCCAGTGGTTGACGGATAGCGTAACGCGCTTCCACGCCACAGGTTTGAAGTTCAAAACCCCGGGCTGGACAAGGTCGAGTAGGCCTTTCATCTCTTTAGTGGGTCGATAAATGAGTACCAAGCTTGCTCGGGAACTAAACACTGGGGGCTTTGCGTCAAACTGACACCCTGACCAGAACATCTGCTCATGCACCTCAGGGACCAAGGTAATGAAAACAGATATGGCATTGGCCATCATCGGTTAAGGCTTTTTGTTCAGATATTTCTAGTTGCTAAAGAATTCATCGTTAATGATATATTATTTTTTTCGTGTGGACCATTTTCTCCTTTTTTAAATTACTCAAACAGATTCACTTAACTCGCCCAAACAGTTCTACATAAAATGTAGTAACACATAACATAAATAAAATATAAATGTAAATTCTACATAAATGGGAAATCTGGAATGAATAACATGAATCATTTGGAATGTTTTAAATTCCTGTGGCATCATAATCACATGATGACTGAAATGATATCATTTCAACCAATCAGATAATATATTCGTTCTACGTCATAGTCACATGATAAATGCAATCTCGTGTTTCCAGTCAATCAGTTAATGCGCTTCGCTGAAATCAACTTTTGCTCTTTGCTGAAACCCCCTTTTATAAGTACACTTTGTCAACAATAGTAACTCACACAGGTAAATAAAATACCTTGATTTAAAGGAACACGTATCATAAGAGAATTTTTTTAAACATTTTACAAAACGTTTTGAAAAATCGTTTACCGAGTTCCGTGTTAGTGCGAGAGAACAACGAAGAGAAGGAATAAAAGACTGTCGTATTGAAAAAGAGTGTCTCTGTGTCCTTTGCGGGTTTCACTCCATACTCATTCCACAGTAGAATTTTAAATTTTAATCTGTGTTTTTAATACAATAAATTGTTTTGTCATTTTTGGTCCGTCGTTCTTGTAAAGAACAAACAGTACAATCATAATACCTGAGCATCTTTAGCTAATTATCAAATGTGAAGTTTGTTTCTAAATTTTACAAGTACAAGTCTAATATCTGTTTTGAATTCAATGGAGAACACATGAGTGCATTTATCATGCAACCATCATGAATTCCATTGACCATTTTACTTTTCACTCACATATGTGATACTTTACATATGTGATTCGCGTTAATTTCACTTACAAATGATAAAACCAAGTTATACAGGGTGTCTACAAATTAGTTGGGAAATTTCGCAAGCTAAGAATTTCCAAAATATTAAATGAAATTAACCCGTTTAAAATCAGACCTGTAGAAATATATCCTAAATTTACCCATAAAGGGGGTTAGGTGACATAATTTAAGAATTTGGGGGTAAGAAAATCCTCATTCCATCCTAGAATAAAAAAATGATAGACCCACAGTAAACGCGTTTTGTGCAATGAGTTCCTCGAATGTTCTTCGCAAAAAAGACTTCCATAATGCCAGGAGCTTTCATTTTTCAACAGGATGGCGCACCCTATCTGTACCACAATAGCGTTACATTTGACATTAATGCTGAGGTACCAGTTTGGATTGGTCGTGGAGGTTTATATAGGAGGTTTATCCCTTTCATAGCTGGATTTCAATGCATAGGTTTTGTAAAGTATCAAGTGTACGCTCCGAAATTTTTCCTGTATCTATTCCTGAACTCAAATGAAGGATCTGCTCTGCAATTGGAAACTTGCTGACAAACCTATGGCATAAGACTGACTTACCGATGGAACATTTGCATTGTAACGAAATGACTCCACACTAAACATTAGTGATAATGGTAAACTTCTCTATCTTACAACAATATGTACTTTAATTTTTTTCTCTGTAAATTACATACAAATCATTCTTTTTGCCCAACTAATTTATAGACACCCTGCACTTTGACTTGGAAGATTAATATACATAATGATGTTGCTTATTAAAACCACCATGAGATCTCATGATTTGTTTCATTAATTAATAAATAGTGATTTCTTTTTATATTAATTTTCTTTATGTAGATAGATGAGAAAATAGAACTTATGAGAGAAGGAATACGAACAAACTTCACACTCAGTGAGATATCAATAGTAAGTAATTTGTTTTAATTTCTTTTGTTTATTCTATCAGAATTTTTTCTTACAATTCTCGCAAATGGAATGTCCATGATAAAAATAAGTCTGTTTTCCTCCGTTTAAATACTCATCATTATTCTATTAAGTTTCTAATATTATTGTATAACATTCAATAGCTAAATTGTATTTTTTATACTTTTATTTTCTGATTAATATAATCATTTGAGTTCTAAATAACTTGGTATTATCTTAAAGTAAAATCCTATTTCATTGCAATTTTGACTGTCTTTAAAAATCTGTAAGAAAACGATTTTTGCAAATGTAATGCTGATTGTTTTCAGTATTTTTGGAGGAAAAACACAGGCATGCGTTTCTAATAAAGTATTATGAATCAAGTCGCTCACAAAACTTTTTATGTGTAATTCAATGTTAAAAAGAAGCCTTAATCTTTGGTAATCATCATAACCAAATATAAAAATGATGAAATATTACTATTGAATTCTAACTTTGCAAATGTTAGCTGGAACGTACTGCACTTTTCTGTGTAAAAAAATAAATAAAAGCCAACTTGAATAAAGCATAAAAACAACTTCACTGGAGGGGAAAAATGTTTGTTGCAATGCTAAATTTTAGTTCTCGACGGTAAAACTGCTCGTAAAAGTTAGGATTTATTTTCGACGTTAAAGTAACGTTAATTGCCATAAAGTAGAATAATAGTTGATAATATAACTATAGTGTCAATAAGAGAAAAAAACGCCTGCTCTAAGTACCAGCACCGGTCTAAGAACGCCATTATGTACTCAACTAAAAAAAGAGGTTTCGTCTTTTCTTAGCTAACTAGTGAAATTAACGAGAGGAAATAAACATGGGTTCATCAGGAGTATTGTAGCTGTTCACAAAACTGATAAAAGAAGTGGAATTAATTCACCTTAACACTAAAACGTCCGGGATTTCAATTATCCTTAAGGTATCCGACTACGTTCGGAACCGTGATTTTAAAAAAGCGCATAAATGGATAATTTTCATGATATTTAGTGTCACTCAGATTAGAATACATGCATAAAATTGTTTTAAGGGCATTTTGACGAAAACATTTTATTTAAATATAATATTATGGCGAGAGAGAGAAAATTTAACTAGATATATAATCTCTTTTCCAAATGTTCTCCTTTTGGGGAAAATGGTTCTATTATAATAATATTTTGCTGTATATAGCTCAGACCTCTCTACACAGTCTCAACTAGCATTTTTGAAAAATTCACATTATTTTCAGAGTTACTACCAATTGAAATAATTATTGGCGTTTTTTTCTTAAAATTTCTCCCCTCTGTTGTCGTAAAATATGAATAAACCCACTTCTAAGTTATATATTTCAAAAATTCTAGTTGAGCCTCCAAGAGAGGTCTGAGATATACCTAGGCAAAATATTATTATAATAGAAGCATTTTTCACAAAAGGAGAACATTTGGAAAAAAGGTTATTCTAAGTTAATTTTTTGCCAAAATATTTTATTTAAATTAATTCTTTTTGTCAAAATGTCCTTAAAACAATTTTATGCATATATTCTAATCTAAGTGACACTATATATCATGAAAATTATCCATTTATGCGCTTTTGCAAATCACGGTTCCGAACGTAGTCGGATACCTTAAACGTCCACCGGTGTCTTTTCTACACCGCGATAAATAAAATATATAAAATAATTGTAATAACTAAATAATATTACAAGACGACTGTTCAGTAGGGTTTAATTTTAAGACTTTTTAATATTATTTCATGTAGTTAACATATTTTTTATGACGCTTTATATCATAAAAAACTGACGTTGACATTATGTTTTGTGAAGCTTGTTGGATCCCTGATTTGTCGCAAAACATTTCGAGTCGCAAATCAACCAAAACATTACCATTAAGCAGAATCCAATCTGTGAAATCTCTAGCGACATTTATATCAGGATTTACTGGAATATTATCATTTTCATCTGACATTCTTCAGATTCTTCGCATTCACCTTCACTCAATCTTATGTCTTCATCTGAATCTAAATTAGAATAAGGAAGTTCACCACCATCCGATTCATTCTCAGAAAGCTCTCGCAACCAGTTTCAAAAGGAGTTCGACCGTTTCTATGAGTGATCGTTTCAGGATGTATGCTCTGCACAAGGTTCGAAAATCGAATAATGACAAATTGTCTAGGTGTCGAAACGACACAAGCGGACGTTCTAGGTATATTTAGTTGTAAACTCTCTCCTAATTAACCTAGAACCACAAAACTTTTTCTGTGTAATCGTCATGGAAAACAAGTAAAAGTCACGAAAAAAGTTTGACAATTCAGAAAGGAGAACAAAATAAACTAATCCCGGTGTCAAATCGGCACCGACCGCCGTTCTCGTGTTAATTGAAGTGACCGAAGTAAGAGAGAACCTTAAAGCAATATAAATCTAAATTTAACAGAGTATTAGGAAGAGAAAATTATATTCATTTATGTGCCCTTTATTTTATACAATATCATCCAATCAAGAAATGTCATTTTTTATTTTTCTAGTTTTCCAAGAGTGGTGATTGGAATGAAAGCATAGAGAATTCGACGTTTTATGAACCCTTTCTGAATATCTCCCAATGGGTAACTCCAGAAGAAGTGTGAGTATTGTGCTTATTTTAATTTTTCCATTTTCTACGTTTCTGTGTATTTTCTAGAAACTTCTACAGTCTTACAAGAAGTGTTATTTCCATTCTCCATTATTCATTTTTTAAACTTAATTGTGTGTGTAATACATTCTGGAAAGAGTCTTGTCAATAGAATGGCTGAGAAAAAAAACGAATTTATTAATGTATTTCAAACGTCAGGAGAGGGGCCATTTTGCGTCCATTCTCTGTAGTACAGTTCGAAAAAAGAGGAAGAATAGCCACATTTTCTCAGCTAGGGAATTACATTGGGGGAGAATAATAGGAATGTTATAATTACGTGGTTAAATGAAGGCAAATTGTAGCTATTTTTAGAAATTGCAACGGTGTTTTCAGGGAAAAGTTTGACGCCAGACAATCGTTAAGGTATCCGACTACGTTCGGAACCGTGATTTTAAAAACTAGCATAAATGGATAATTTTCGTGATATTTAGTGTCACTTAGATCAGAATACATGTATAAAATTGTTTTAAGGACATTTTGACAAAAAAATTATTTAAATACAATCTTTCGGCAAAATATTAACTTTGAATAACTTTTTTTCAAAATGTTCTCCTTTTATGAAAAATGCTTCTATTATAATAATATTTTGCCTGTATATAGCTCAGACCTCTGTACAGAGGCTAAACTATGATTTTTGAAAAATTCACGTTATTTTTAGAGTTACAACCCACTGAAATAATTGTACGTTTTTCTTAAAAGTCATGAAACATGGATAAATAATACGGGTTTCACGCTCCCGAGGTGCCCTAGTGATCTTTTCCTTCTTGGCGTCTTTTTTCGAACCCGGGGAACCCTAGATCCTTCTCTATTTTCGGCCCTTTCTGTTGTCGTATTTTTAAACTGGACTTTGTTCCAAATTTTTTTTTCTAGTAAAAAAAATTTGATATTTTTTACTACCATATTATGGTTTTACATGTTTTATTACGTTCTTTTTTTTTAAAATTTCTTATTTTTCTTTCATTATTTGGATTATATTGCTTCTTTTGTGTTCGATTATTGATTTTGCCATTTTATTTGTATTCATTTTTCAAAACTTTTCTTTACTTATTACCTTTATTTTTTCTGCCACGAAGTCCTGTGGCAGACCAGGACTGAGTGGAATGAAGTTTGTGTCTGAGCTATGTGACACAACAGACTGGAAAAAACTGGCAAAACTTTTATTACTATAATAGAAAAGCTGAGTTTTTTTCAGGCCGCCAAGGAGCCCGGGAGAATATTTTATCAAAATGGGTTCCAGGTGGTGCCTGGATGGGGTTGCATTGCAGAGCGGGGGGCTCTCCCGAGGCCACTACTGATTGCTGCATCTAGGGCTAGCCCTACCAATCTGATCCTCAAAAATCAAATGGTAAAAAAAAAATCAAAATAAGGAAAAAATCAAAAATCTTTTTTTATTACCCCAACACATGATGCGCATGTATTAATAATATTACTGTTTAAAATAATATTCTTCATTTATACATGTAAAAATATCGCCTTTTTATTCATAAAACGCTCATCGGAACGGTTACGAACGTAGTTGGATACTTATTAAATAAACGTTTCTTCTCGCCAAAACCTTTTAATTCACCAGTAACTGTAAGTCCTCGTAAAAAAACTCATTTCATTTTCTGTTGGAATGGCGGATAATTAACGGTCAAATTATTCCAACAAAACATATAATTCTTACTTTCAATAAAGACCACGTCAAAAGCTGGTTATCTAAATTGGTTTTTAACCTCTGCGCTGTTTCAAATAGAGGTTCGGTTCCCAAACTTCCTGCCGAGGCCAGATTAACATGCTCTAGATGTGCTTCCGCTGGGCATTCTTACATTTCTGCAAAATATGATTTCCGATTTTTGCCAAAAATTTAGAAAACTGACCAATCATATATTTTTAATTACCCTACAAACGTAAGGCTCTAAACCTTATCTGAGATCCAAATATATCAAACAAAAACCTTTACAATGATTATTGCAAAGAAATACATCAAGACCTACTTCCTTCCCCATCTTTGTCTCTAGATACAAATACCCATTTATCCCCTGGAAATCATAATTATAAAAATACAACTCCTGCTAAACTTAATTCGGTTTCAACTGAAAACTTACCTGAGTCTGCCTCAAGTGAAACTGTGTGAAGCCCAACAATTTGTAAAACGTATAGAAGAAAGCCCAAAATACAGAAACCAGATATTGAAATATATTTTACAACATACAGCAATTCAACTGACGATAATATGATTTTATTGACGAATAAAAATAAATTATTCTTCCTAAAGGATATTTACGCGCATTAAATTTAGAGAAAATTTTTTATTTATGATGTTTTAAATAACATATATGCTTTTTATTTTAAGATAATATTTTGTTTCTTTCCCATCATTGAAAAATTTGAAATTTCCAATTTTTTTTGTAATTTCCGTAGCACTACTGCGCAAAATTGGCTCTTGAGCCATTCTGCAATCAAAATGAAACATGTATAAAAAAAAAAAAAATGACTGAAAGCTATATGCAGGCAAAATATGATTATAATAAACATTTTTCACAAAAGGAGAATATTTTGAAAATGGGTCATTTTTCTTCATATTTTTCAAAATATAGTACTTAAATAATGTTTTATTATAATACTATTCTTAAAAAAAAAATTATTACTAATTGAGACACTAAATATCATAAATATTATCCATTTATACGCTTTTGCAAAATCAGATTCCGAGCGTAGAAATAACACGCTGAAAACTATTTCTTTTCTAGGAATGGCGGATAAATTGGTCAAAACCCAAGAACAAGGGTTAATCCTTATAACGCTGGAAATGAAATATATATTACACGCATTTATGTATCTGTGTGTATTGAAACATTTAATATCATAGTTATAATTATATTAGATTATTTCTTTTTAGGAATGCTATTCAAGAAAACGCCAGCGATGCAATTTTGAGTTATGTGATGCCCGCTTTCATAAAGATAGACGACTTCATGAATAACGTGAGTTTGAGTGTGCATCGTATTTATAAATTGAAGCATCTCTCTAACACAACTGTTTTCTTTACTACAAGGGTGTCAAACCCAAAGGCTAACCTGGGCCAAACAAAGTTTAATTTTACGTGGACCGCAAAAACAATTAATTTTCATAGCAACGTAGATGTATTTCAAATAATACATTATAATAAACTTATATAAAAGAACAAGAACAATTTATTCTTTATACAGTTGAACCTGTTTTTGTGCGGTAGATAGGGACAGCATAAAAATAAACGCACAAAAAATATTCAAAAATTTCAAAAATTCTTACATAAAACAAACTAATTCGTGGAGATACTACAGAAATTTTTTTATGCGGTGGATAGGGACCGCATAAAAGTCACATTTATAAAATATGCCAATTATTTATGAAATTTATGTAAGAGTAGTTCCATAACCAAATAAATAATTAAATATTACACATGGAAACATTCTAAAAACAGAGTTTCTCATTGTATAAACGGATAGTTTTCAAAACGCACATACATAAATCATTGCTACTCATCGAAATCCAAAGCCCTATAACGAGTAAGTTCAAAATTGCTTTCGTCACTTGAAGGTACAATTATAATTTATTTATTTATTGGCAACATAAAGTAAGAGATAAGTTTTTGTGACGAAGGTCGGGTGGTCAGTTGCTTGTAAATGTCACGATAACCAGCTATACATGATTGAAGCTCTTTTTGGAATTTTATACTCATTTCTTAATTGGTATCTATTTTAAGAAAATGCTTTTGCAATATGTTGGAAGGCTGGATCCTTGCATATTTTTATTCACTCTTAAAGAATCCGGTTCTTGTCCGTCTTCATAATCTATCAAATTATCGAAAATGTCACTGTCATTGAAAGTTTCGTCTTCATTCAAGAACGGGCTGCTGGAGCGTTGAAAGAAAGCAACTGAATGCGCATTGTCGTCGAGACTGTTTATAACAAATGAACAGAGCGTCTTGAAGTGTCTACATTTCAGTGGCGTAACGTACACCCCCGCATCACTGGGGGAGGCAGGACTCTAGGAGCCCAAGGCCTGACTTACGTTAAATACGTATTTACCCAATTTGTAAAATATTAAAGGCAAAATCTGACTTTCAGAGAGGTTCCTAACATTCTCCATTACACCACAGGTAACTAGACAGAAAACATTACAGTGGAGCCAAAGCCATTGAGTCCTGCCATGGGGGGGGCAGGACTCTAGGGGCCCAAGGCTTGACTAAAGCTAAATACGTATTTACTCAATTTATAAAATATTGAAGGCGAAACTTGACTTTTACGGGGGAGGGGTCCCAACATTCTCCGTTACGCCACTGGTAAATAGATATAAAACATTACAGTGGTGCAAAAGCCATTGAAAATCATACATCGCATAAAAAAAAAGATCGCACATAAAAACCGCACAAAAATAAAATTGCACAAAACAAATCGCACAAAAAGAAAATCGCATAAAAAAAGACCGCACAAAAACAGGTTCTACTGTATAAGTATATTAAAAAAGTATAGTTAAAAAAACGTTTAGCGAATTATGCCTCTTTTATTTTTGTTCTGTATCGGTTTGCTATTGTATTACATATTATTGTGTGCCAATATATTGGCCGGGTTCCACAAAAATATCCGTTGTGGGCCACATGTGGCCGGCGAGTTTGTCACAAATTGTCTACAGTGACTTCTGTTTAAATCAAAATAAAGAAATATTAATTTCTCTCTGGGATATATGTGGGCGTAGTATTCGATTGTTTATGGTCGCAAACTCATGGCCGACTTTGACAAGTCACAGGTTCGAATTCTAGAGTGTCACAAAAGATCTACCTTGTGGAGGGGATGATGTACACTAAATATGTTGAGTTCAAAATATTCAAGTATGTGTAGTATGGAAGTTTGGAAAAAGTAGCATGAGCTCAAGTGTTATCATCGTTCATTTGACCGAAATTTAAACTTACGTGACCCTTCCTCAATAGACCTTTAACATCTTCAAAATGCAACGTTGATGATAAATAATTTATGTAAACAATTAAAACTACTTGTATGCACCTTAGTGTGTAATAAAACCAATGATTCCTCGTCTTTACCAGCAGTAAATAAATCGAAAATGAAATTAATTTATAAAAGGAAAGGAAGCATATTTTTCTTGTTGGCATTTACTTTTTAAAAAGAAAACAATGCGTAATTTTTTTTCTTATCAAAAAGAATGTTATCAAATAATAAGTAAGTCCGAATTCCTGTCGGAAAATCGAAATTATATTCTTACCAATATTTAAATAAAATGCATCAAAATGAACGCGTTTAACTTTAGATAGTGGTTGTGCGCAATACTTATACTTTCCTTTATTTTATGTCTCACTCCTACTTTGACACTGTAAAAAAACTTCGCTTAAACTTCAGGGGTTGCTAAATTCTAAGGCATACTAATAGGGTTTTAATAAAGTATTACTTATTAAATTAACTTGCCCCGGAAAGAATATACTTAACAATAAAAAAATTTAACGATTTAATTCAATGCATTTTCCATGCAACCAAATACTTTCAGTGCCGATCCATTGCACCAGCAAAATGGCGTTGATTTCTAATGCATTTTTTTTTTTGGAAAATACAGCGCCATGTCCTTTTTATGAAAGTATTTATTAGAGCTCTTTCTTATTCATAACTTCTTTGTAATATTTGAGACAGGAATACCGTGCACACGCCCGCCCAGAAATCGGAGTCAGCAGCTTGCCAAACGGACGAGATTTTTATCAACACGAACTCTCTTACCATTTGTCCGACTCAAACGTGACTGCAGAGCAAATTCATCGTATGGGGCTTCAAGAGGTCGAAAGGATATCCAAGGAAATGGACGAGGTAAGGCTGCATTAACCAATTCTGTAGGAATTAGACCGAATTTGAAACACATATTCAGAAAAAAATAAATTAGCCTGTATTAACATACGCCTGTGTAATTATATATAACACGTATATTCATTTATCATAATGCCCCCTTAAAATTCTACAACATTTTTAAGTATGTCATTTAAAGCATTACGGGGTAAAGTTATATGGAAAGATTTGGTATGGCAATGTGGGGAACAAAGGGCCAAACTCTTTTATTCAGAAAACAAGTAATAAAAAAAATTTTTTTTTAGTCAATTCCTACTTAGATCAACAAAGAAAAATTTTATTTTAGCTACTTTTTACTAAATAGTTACAATTAATATAAATATGTATATACATAGGACAGAATCACAACATTAAGCGGTAATTAATTAATTATTATTATTATTAAAATATCGTATTGTCATCCAAAACAAACGTGTATATAAAATTTCAGTTCAACTGAATGCTTTAAAACGTGAGAAAAAAACCTTTTCAAGTTTTGACACAAGTCACCAAAATGGTCGCTAAGTTGCCAGAAATGATGCCAATGTAGCTGTGTTTGTAATTCTTTAAGTATTAGTTTTAACCAATTAATGTTTATTATTTATAATTAAATTATTGTATTCTCATCCAAAATAAAATAATGTATATAAAATTTAAGTTTAAGTAAGCGCTTTAAAATGCGTTTTGTTAACGATTGAAAATTCCACCAAGATAAATAAATAAATAAATATATAGAGTGTGAGCTAATAGTAGGAATTTAAAAAAAATTCAGATGGGAATGAATAGCACTTTAAAATTACCTTCTTTTTATACATTTAAAATTTAGAAGTAAATATTAGTGTTAGATCATGTAAGCACCGTATAATATAATTAAATGCGAAGAACTATGTCCCACTCTTTATATATATACACTCAGGAACATTGAAAATAGCGACCCAAGAAGGAAGCTAAGTACAATCGCGAAACTTTGCAAATAAGTACAGCGTAATGTGATATGCAAATGATCCAAATTTTGTGCCGATACGCATGCTCATACACGCCGAGGTGGCGCTACAATCAGGAAGAGGGTGCTATATAAGCCAGCGCAAATTCGAAGATTCATAAACGTGACGATTACCCGCCGATTGTAGGAAGACTTTGGTAAGCGAAACATGCCAGGAAAACGTGCTAGAAGGCATCTCTCACAGTTAAGCGAGTTTGAGAGAGGCCTGATCATCGGGATGAAAACTACAGGCTGGTCGACGTGCCGTGTTTCTGGCCAGGTGGATCGTTCGGAGTGTGCCGTTAGAAATTGTTGGAGCAGTGAACACGAGAAGGTACCCACGCGCGGAAAACCGGGTCTGGAGCGACCAGGAACACTACGAGGAGAGAGGATCGAAGGATCGTGCGGTAAGCACTTGTGGACCTCACAGTGACTCACTAAACGATACTAGCAGACGTAGGCGTAGCAATTGTTCCACAAACAATTTCCAGACACCTTTCAGAAACAAATCTTAAATCCAAGCGCCCTTTCCGTGCACTCCCTTTAACTCTGGAACATCGCCAATTGCGTCTACAATGGTGCCAAGCCAGATCAATGTGGAATGTCACAGATCGGCAAAAGGTTGTGTTTAGTGATGAATCCTGGTTTGTTTTGGGAACAGATGATAACCGTGTACGGGTGTGGAGGCGCCCTGGTGAGCGGTACAATTCCCCCACACTGTTCTACGTCACACTGCCCGCACAGCTGGTGTAATGGTCTGGGGGGCCATAGCCTATGATAGCCGGTCCTCATTAATTGTGATGCGTGGAACCTTAACGGGCCAACGTTACAGTGATGATATTCTTCGACCCCATGTAGGACCTTTCCTAAATGGTCTCCCAGGGGCAATTTTCCAGCAAGATAGTGCTCGTCCACATACATCAAGAGTTGCTCAAGACTTCCTACGTCCTTTCAGACTCTTCCATGGCCGGCCCGCTCCCCCGATTCGTCCCCTGTAGAGCACGTGTGGGATCAGCTAAAACGGCAGATGCCATCGTGTCACTCTGTACATGATTTAGAGTTGGCTGTTCAAGATTTGTGGGTCCATCTGCCTCAGGACAACATAAGGTGTCTAATCAACTCAATGCCGGACCGTGTGGCGGCATGTATTGCAGCTGGAGGTGGTCCAACGCGCTATTGAAGTCTCCCAGTATTTGTGTCGTTGCACACCCTGTATTCGTTCAATTGTCTTGTTTTTGAGATCAAGTGAATCTCTCCTCTGTGTCATTATGTGTATCAAATTTCATTTCAATCCGATGCTTTCTTCTTGGGTCGCTATTTTCAATGAGTGTATATAAGCATTAGATAATAGTTTAAATTACCTTCCGCATTAACTGAGAAATAGTTTTCTCTATTTTTGAACAGTAAATGATGTTATTCTATTCTCCAAATCATATTTTGATTTCGTTATCAGATCAATAGACTGTATCCTTTAAACTAGGAGTCTTCAACCCAGGCCACGAATAGTCCAATGAAGGCATTTTAGTGGCCCTTCATTTAAATCTGAGGCGATTTTAGGAAAAATTGCCTTGTCTGATTTTTGTCGTAAAGAACGTCATTTTTTTTTTGTTAGTCTTGATATTTAAGACATTTTATTGATATACTTGATATTCGTTTGAAATAAAATTTTCTTAAAATGACGAATTTTTCAAAAATACCATTGCTTAAATAATTTTAAGTATAAAAGATCTGACTCTGGGCATAAAATCTCAGAAGTTTTCGAAAGAAGACGTGGATTTTTACCTTTAACACGCAAAATATTTTTAATTCGACTTCCATTTAACGCTTTTGAAACCGATATATATGTACAAATCTGTAACACCATCTCTTCTCTTAGAATCAGGTAAAGTCTTGTAAATTCTGCTTTTTATAGATACTTTCTTTTAAAACGTCTATATTTGTTAATAATAATAGAGTGTATAAGTAAACAAGAGACTTGTTTTTTAAAAGTAGCCGTATTATCAAGAACTCTCCTTTTGAAAAAATATTTTTTTGAAGTAACTCAATTATCAAATTTGAAACTATATCTGGAGTTTATAAGTAAAATAACAAGTACGGATCTAATGTCACCTTTGAATTTAACAGAAAACATGATTATATTTATCATGCAAAGTCAGGAAAGTGTTTTATTGTTGTTACTGATGCCACTTGATAGACAAAGGCCAGATCGAAGCTCACGAAATTCATCATGGCAAAGGGCTAAGTGACGCCTGTCGTTAGCCGTAGCTTGGAGCACCACACAGGTGACAGTACGATTTGGCTCGTTTCCACCTCAATTTTGAGGGAGGACACCTAAGGGTGGTCAGGGTCCTCCCACCTCCACCGACCTCACGAGAGGACTTGTGGCTCGACGGCTTTTTAGAGTACCTCCCTGCCGCGAAGGCACTATACATTTACAAACATCCATGACTTCTACGGGATTCGAACTCAGACCTTACAACAGAGCAGTCAGCGTTGCTAACTACTATACCTAATGGGCGACAAAAAGTGCTTTATTCCTCTTAAATATAGATTACATAAAATACTGAGTTTATCCGAGAAGAAAACCGTACATTGACATTCTTTTAAGCGTGCCTTAATGAAATAAAAAAGTCGAAGCAAAATTTTATTTCAATTAAATAAATATTATGAAGAGATGAAATAATACACATCTGAAAATAGATGAGTATGAGAAGACAAGATTTATGGTTATTAAATATTGCGCGCAATATATATAAGTTATCCTTTTAATTTATTATTATTTGTTTTCTGTACAGGTGATAAAATCATTAAATCTGAGTATGACTCATCAAGAATTCAGCAACATGATTCGTAACGACGAATCCCAGTTTTTTAAAACAGAGGTAAGTTATATAATTCCTTATTATACTTTATTATAAGTAATTTGTACTATTTTTTACCTTGTTATACTTATTTATTGCCTAGACCTCTGCAAAGTAACTATAGCACAAACAATCTGCCCATCTGCTCATGAACATTTTTTCTTTCTTTTATGTATGTCTTGAAATATGTTTAATGTTTTCTTTGACTATAAAATACCAAAAATCTTGATATTTCTGTGATTTCCCTCTATGTCACGAATGATTTTTAAAAAGGAATTATATTATGTGTTTCAAGCTTTATGCCGCTGTTACTATCGGAATCTTATACACACACACACACACACACACACACACACACACAAAATATATATATATATATATATATACATACAAATTAGCTGAACATCTCTTAATATGAGCTACTCCGTTAGAAAAAATTGTATTGAAAAAGCAATTTTTTAACCAGTTGAAATTTAATTCCGCTGGAAAAATGAAGAGTGATGCGTCAACTTTGTAATAATTGCTCAATAAATTGACTCGCCGTCTAGAACTACCTCTTGTTCGAAGGTCTCTTTCTACATTAGTGTTCAAACTTAAGAGTATTTTCCCTTTTGGTTGCAATAGTTGTCCAGAAGTGTTTGACAGATTTTATAAGGAAATTAGAGGTATGTACATATATAAGGAAAAAAAAAATAACAACAAAAAATACAATAATTATTGTACACTTCAATAGCCATTCACCAGCACCGGAAAGTCTGAAAGGGTGTTTATTAGACGAAACAAAGAAAATTAGCTGATAGGAAGTATGGACAGCTTTCACTACGTAAACTTGTACTAAAAATAGGACAAAATTTGCGTCAGTCAATATGGCAGCCCTGCACAATCCTCGAAAAGCATTTAATCTGAGAGCCTAAATGATCTTGGGAGGATAAGGCTCCTCTAAAGATCATCCTTATTTTCTTTTACGTTAAAATTAAAACGCCTTGCTAGCCAATTCATCCACGAATGAAAACGTCTAGAATTTGAGGTTTCCAATAAATAAGAGCAAAGCTTATCATTCATGGAAAATAAAATCAGTGCCAACAACACTTGCGGAAGGACAACTATGTGGGTTCCTGTACCTAACAGTAGTCACACAGCCTCTGCCGAAGACAAAAATGTCTTTACATCTTTACAGCTTTATGCTTGCCGAGACCACGCAACCTTCACAGTCATACTCTGTCTTTTTGGATGTTTGAGAGCATATAATGGGTTCCTGTTTCTCTCCAGGGCAAGATATAACTAAAATTAGTAGCTAAGCTAAATCTTGAATTATTTTAGTGTGTGGAACAGTCTTTTATTCTGGTCTCTTCTGCAATGTTTACTCAGCCATATTAAACAAGCTCAAATGTACGCGGAGGTAAGCAGAAAGTGAATGAGGTCCGGAAACTGGTATGTGAGTTTACGATTTTTTTCCTTTTCTATATACACAACTAACATGAACATATAAGTGTATAAGATGGACAGCAAAAAATTGTTCCTGTATTTGAAAATATAATTTGCTTCTTCCATTTTGTACTTTCTGAGAAATTCGACTAAATATGTACATTATATTGATTTTGAGCACCAGTGAGAATAACGCCTACCTTTCCAACTAGATATTTACATTCTCTACATATTATTTTCTTTTATCAGTCCTTAAACATATCTCTTTATTTGCAGGGTACACATGTAAATATTTTAAATAATGTCTGATATATGGGAGACTTTACATTAAAGGAAATTTCCTCATTTCTTTTCATAGCGATTTTACTAACATTTAAGGGGTTTCAGAACCATTGATATAGGTCGTTGAAATATTTCGTACTTAATTGTTTTCGCCTTTAAACAAAATATTAAATTCTCAAAAGGAATTGATTGTATTCTATTCCCAGGAAGAAGCCTTAGAAACGTATAGAGAAGTTCTAGAGAAAGACATTACTCCCAAGTTGCCTCTTTTGTTTAAAAAGATTCCTGAAAAGAAATTAATGTAAGTATTTCGTTTTTTAATCCTTTAAGGTATCCGACTACGTTCAAAACCGTGATTTTTCAAAAGCGCATACATGCATAATTTTCATGATATTTAGTGTCACTTAGATTCGAATACGTGCATAAAATTGTTTTAAGGACATTTTGACAAAAAAGTTTTATTTAAATACAATATTTTGGCAACAAATTAACTTAGAATAATTTTTTTCCAAATGTTCTCATTTTGCGAAAAATGCTTCAATTATAATAATATTTTGCCTGTATATAGCTCAGACCTCTCTATAGAGGCTCAATTAGAATTTTTGAAATATATAACTTAGAAGTGGGTTTATTCATATTTTATGACAACAGAGGGGAGCAATTTTAAGAAAAAAAACGCCAATAATTATTTCAATGGGTGGTAACTCTGAAAATAATGTGAATTTTTCAAAAGTTCTAGTTGAGCCTCTGTGCAGAGGTCTGAGCTACATACAGGCAAAATATTATTATAATAGAACAACTTTTCACAAAAGCAGAACATTTGGAAAAAAGATTATTCTAAGTTAATTTTTGGCCAAAATATTATATTTAAATAAATTTTTTTGTCAAACTGTCCTTAAAACAGTTTTATGCATGTATTCTAATCTGAATAATACTAAACATCATGAAAATTATCTTTATGCGCTTTTTTAAAATCACGGTTTCGAACCAAGTCGGATACCTTAAGCCAGCGATACTTAACCTGCGGACCACCGAGCCTTTTTAACTAGCCCGGTCAGTGTCCATTGCTCTGAAAAATTCACTCATTTAAGAACAATATGTTAAAAATTTGGTGTCAAGAAATCAAATATATCAATTTTGCTTTTTGCTATCGATGTCTTACGCGAGTGCAGATTGATATTTTATTTTTATTTGTAAAGTCTACGGTTACTTACAACAGTGAAGTAGCGACCATTTTATGGGTGGAACTAATTTTTAACTATATCTTGCAAGCGAAAAGTATTCGTTAAATATATCGTTTCAAGACGATTGGGAGGTTGACTATTTTGTAGTGAAAAACAAACATGGATCAATAATTGTTTAATTTGTCACGAATTTGATTGATTGAATATTAGCGTCGCACTGTTCAGCTACACGAGGACTTTTGGCGAAAGACCACGTAATTTTGAACCATGGTCAAGTGACGTGGACGACACCTGAGCTGGCACCCCCATCTCCTAACTACCACACCACACCAACGGGAGGACGTTTCAGCTCTCGACAGATTTAACGTGCATCGCTACCCTACACGGCGGGTCTTAAGTGGTACTGGGCTCAAACTCGTGACCAGGCAAGCCATGATCCGATACCTATACCACTCGGCTACTGCGGCCACGTCACGAAAGTGCTGTATTTAAGAAAATACCAATAAACAAGAATAAATTACACTTTTTCTCTAAGATTTTTTTCGAGAGGTGATAAGTAGGGTTTCTTGAATAGTCTGCAACAGCAACAAAGTGTTTTGTCAATGGTAATATTACAGCGGTAACAAATACATCCTATGAAGTTTGTTATATTAATGGTAATGATATGAGAGAGAAACCGTTTACTGAGATGCAGAAATTGTGAAGGAATGTTTCTTTAATGTCTCTAAAAATTTATTGTTTGTGACAAAAATAAAAAAAATATAAAAAATAATATTACAAAAAGCAAAACAGAAGTTATATAATATTTTGATCAATTTTCCATATTTTAAATTTCTAATGTTATTTTGGTATTAAAGCTTTTCTCCCCCTCTTCACCATTTATCCTCATGTTGCGACCCGCGTGAAATAACTAACATACGTAGGCGGCCCTCATGAAATAACTAACATACGTATGCGGCCCTCGTGAAATAACTAACATACGTATGCGGCCCTCGTGAAATAACTAACATACGTATGCGGCCCTCGTGAAATAAGTAACATATGTAAGCGGCCCAGCAGAAAAAAGGGTTGATTACCCCTGCCTTCAGCGGTCAAATTTTTTTGTCCCAAATTTTCCAAAAAAAGACACATTTTCGTTTTGCATAAAACTGATGATAATAGAATGCGAAAATGGAAGAATTTTATCGTAATTTTCAATTTGAAAATTTCCTCACGTGTTTTATTTTATGATTGTGGGCCCTAACTGTTTGCTTTTTATAAGTACACCCTGCATGCTTTGAAGAATGTTTCATACATCTTAACAGAGTTTCTCTCATACTTAGAAAAAAAATTCATATTCGTACCTCATTTTCAAACGGTTGATGATTTTGTCTCTGTGTCCATATATATATATGTGGGAGTCCGAATAAAATCTTCGAATAAAAATCAAACTCTTCAGAAGGTGGGATTTTAGATTGGCGAGGTGGTTGTCTAGGGGTAAGTATTTAAGGGTGAGTGATGAATAAATTGAATCAAAGCCATTTAAACGCAGATACTTTATTTAAGTAAAAAATAATTTACTTAAAGTTAAAGGGAAATATTTACAAAAGGGAATATTTACAAAGAGAAAGACATGCAGGAATTAGGTTAATTGAAAGTTGAGTTATACCTTTAGAAGACGGGGAAATTAATTACCATTCTCATGCTTGGACGTTAGGACTGAGATCGCGCTGGGAGCGAAATGCGCTAAAAACGTGACGTGTTGAACCGGCGGTGGTTAGTAGGCCTCTGCCGAAAAATTATTCAAGCCGGAACTCCGAAAGCTCACTAGACGGCGCTGCTTCGGAATGCAGTAATAAGCAAAATGATTCAACCTTTTAACAAAATGTTTCAAAGGGAAAATCTTACATATGTGCGCACACAATTTGAAGCATGCTGTAATATTAAGTCTTAAATTGCAATAGGAACAGAGATAATATCGGCTTTTTTAAATAATCTTTCTGTTTTCATTTCTTCTCAAGCAACGAATTGTACATTGCCTTGCCAATCCCTGCACTTTATCGAATATTTTTTCAGGAATCTAAATCCCTGCCTTCAATGACAAATTTTAGCCTTCAGCAGAAAGGAAAGCCCGAATGAGAAGTATTTCTCATCCGGCAAACTGCAAGTCTTAAAAATACACACATTAGCACTAATAATCTCTCAATAAAAATTAAAATTATGTGCAAATCTAAGAAAGAAAGGAGAAAATATCAGCGTCCGTACCGAATGCCAGTCCGTTTGTGACTAGCATTCGATAGCCCATACCCATTTTATGTATGGGCAAATCAGTTAAGGAGCTAATTGTCAAAGGGTATGATTACTTTAATTATTACGTATAACACACACACATAAAAGAAGCCTCAGATGTGTATAAAATAAATAGGAATGTAGCTTAATGTAAAGTCTTACCAATCAAAATATTTATTTTAAATGTTAATTTTTTTAAATATGCCAATTTATTTTAATAAAACTCAACTACATTCGATGACAAGAGCAAATCGAATAGTGTTAAGTATAAGATATTCATGTAATAATTCAAATATTTCATCATAAACAAAATATGATTGGAAATCTAACTCAATATTGACAGTATTACACCAGACTAAGTTACAAAATTTCTTTTTTTTTTTTCAAAAAGTAAACAGAATTAGCCAAAGAATTTTAAAAATTTTCGAGATATTCGAGGAAAAACAAAATAAATACATGTATTATATAATACTATTGTATGGAAGAGGAGCATAGGTACAGAAAATGTATATGGAAGTTTTGCTTTTTTCTGGCACGAACAAATCCCATCATTTAGTGCAAAAGTGAATCGAAGTGAAATAAGGAAACGACATAAAATGTTAAGAATTTCTCAGAGTCAGATTTCTCAGAAATTAATACTGTTTATTGTTTGCTAGCACATTTAAATATTGCCATTGGTAAAAACAAATCTTATTATCTCAATCCTTACAAATATGTGTCGATCTTTTTTTCAGAGTGGAAAAAATGCCCATGGAAATGGCAACTGGTCCTCAAGCTTATTATATGATGCCATCGGCAGACAATTCAACACCTGGAACTTTTGTCTTGGATACATCATCTCTTCATAATATGTAAATAATTTGCTACTTTGATCTATATTATTTAAGTCGTTCCCTTACTGAAACCGGGAGAAAATTCCATCCAGTCTGAAGGCTATCGGCCCATGTCCCTACTACCGATAATAAGGAAAAGATTATTTTAAATAGATTGAATACCGATCTAAATAACCATAATAGAATCTTATTATTATTTGTAACATTAGTTATAACTTGTTAATTAGAGGATTTAAATTTTTTATCTCAAAGCAATATGGCTTCCGGCCATCGCACAAGCTACTAAGAGTAGTAAAATTTATAAGATTGTTCTCGTAACATAAAAACCTATTGTTGTGTTTTTCCATGACTTTCTGAAAGTCATTTACCTCGATCTGGCATACTGAATTAACATACAAATTAATTAAATACAATGTACCATTTAAATTACTCTTGTTAACACATGTTTGATAATCCAAAATTTTACTGTCAAAACAAAGCATACCTAGTCTGAACTTTGAAATATTGAAACAGGAGAATCCTGAATGACATATTCATTCATAAAAATACGATTCTTCACATGTATGCAGATGAAATGGTGATACTAACAAGACATGAAAATCCAAAAATAATGGCGCTTTCAGTAAATGAGGGAATCGTCCATTTCTCTTTCCCGTCTAAAGATGTGGGAGGAAGGGAAGAAACACTAGCCATAATCAAAAACAATCTATTTATGGATCTCACAAATTAGCAACACTGATTCAATTAATTTCAACAAGAAGAGACTGTCTCAATGCAAGCAATATACGTGGAACATCAACGATATGCACGGATTATAAGAAAACTACAAACATCGACCTCCTTATTTTAGGTTTAATCTTACTATCCCAGTTGATATAACACTAATTTAACTTTATTGACCAATCGTCAATTTAATTATATTACCAATTAAATATTTGAATTACTCTATAAATTTGAGTGATACCTGATCAGTAGCAATCTCACCTGACTTCTGGCTTTCTCTCTTTCTCCTTCTCCTCGTTGCTAGCTAGAAAACCTTGACTATATATACACTGGTGTGCAAAAATTAAGGACGAAGTCGAAAAATTAGCATATCAGTTGAACGAAGAGGCAGAGCGGACAGAAAGACCAATCAGGAGATTAAGTAAGGTGATGTATGGTAGCACATGCGCAGATATGCAGGTAGACGTAATGGGGGAGTGTCTGAGTAGTATAAAGCATGTTGTCGGTGTAAGATCAGTATTTCTGGCAAAGAGATTGCACGCCGTATAGCAGTTAAAATCAGACCGAGTTGCTGCCTCAGCGAGAAATGGCGAATAATCAGTCTGTTAGACGACATCTGGATGCTTTTACCCGAGGTCGAATCATTGGGAAGTAGGAGGAAGGCTGCAGTGTGACAAGTGTGGCTGCAGAATTCGGAATTGCTCACAGCATCGTTTCACGACTTTGGAGACAATTTCAAACTACAGGAACAGCTATCCGGGGTTCAGTAGTGGTCGTCAACGAGGAACCACACCCGCAGATGACCAGTAAATTGTCTTACAGGCCAGAAGAAACAGGCGGCAGACAGCGGGAGAAATCGCTAGACACACGACACAGGCGACTGGACGACCGATATCGCGTTTTACCGTGACCAGAAGACTGCACGGTGGTGGTCTGTTTGCACGACGCCCTGTACGGTGTGTACCTTTAACGCCTGCCCATCGGAGAAGGCGTTCTCTGTGCTTCCGGGAACACCGGAATTGGAGAGACAATGAATGGGGACGAGTACTCTTTACAGATGAGATCAGATTCAGTTTGAGTAGCGATTCTCATCGCATACTCATCTGGAGAGAGCGGGGAAGCCGCAATCATCCCATCGAACATCATTGAAAGGGACAGGTATGGAGGTCGCGGTGTTCTCGTTTGGGGAGCATCATGCTTGGTAGACGTACAGACCTTCACATCTTCGACGCAGGTTTAGTCAACGGGACCCGTTATTGTAACGAGATTCTTCTTCCATATGTGCGTCTTTTTAGAGGCGCTATGGGTCTGCAGTTCCTTTTCATGGACGACAATGCACCATGTCATCGCACAGTAGCTGCCGAACAGCTCTTAGAGAGTGAGGATATTGAACGTATGGATTGGCCGGCACGATCTCCGGATCTCAATACCATCGAGCATGTATGGGATTTTCTAGGCAGACGCTTGGCAGCTCGCACCTTACCACCAGTAACGATTCGGGAGCTTCGATTGGCGCTGCAAGACGAATGGGCAGCAATGCCTCAACAACTCATTGACACCCTCATTCTCAGCATGAGCAGACGCTGTGAAACCTGCCTAGCAGTCAGGGGGAGATCATATCCCCTACTAAAGACCGTATGTTTCTTGCTGGACACCCATCACAGGGATGTTTCGGCCTTCAGTCGCATTGCGCTCCATGCTACTTTTTCAATCAAGCTTCTTTTTATCCCTCTGATTTCTCTTTTAGTAAGTGTTGCTTACATTACACATGTCCTTACGTATTGGGAATCTTACGGTATTAAATGTGTTGATTTGGAAAGCTTTTGTACAAAGTTATATTGAAAAAACCGTCTCGTCCTTAATTTTAGCACACCAGTGTATATCGTAGACTGAATTTGAATATCACGGTTTCTTCTTCAAAAAGGGCTGGTTGTGAATAAACGCGAAGGATAGCCCGAAGATTTCCCAAGAGGATAAGAAGAAGCTACGCGAATAAATCCGTCACAGACACCTGAAGAAACTAAAAGTTTGGTATGGAACAACGTACTTGAGGTTGTTGGTGTTTGGGGTTCGAGGAAAGATAAACCATAACCAGTTTCAAATTCAGATTTATTATCCCTCTAACTTAAAACAACTCTAGGTGGGAAATGCACTACGCCACTAATTAGAAGAGCAATCACACGGATACTTGCCGACAAATGTGGGAAAGATCCATTCGTTTCCTTAATTGCTGGGAAAAAAGTTTCACAAATGTTTGGTCAAAAATTCTGACCATCTTTCTCACGAGTCCGAGAGGTTAAAAGAGACTTCGGTATAATGTGCTTTCGAGTTCTCACGGATCTGGGGTGACAGCACGTCTGTGGGACAGGACTCTCTCTTTGCACCCAAATAGATTCCCGCTATAAGCGGCCGACGGACAAGAGATCAAAGGGATAGGCGGTGAGTGACCGTGAGAAACGAGAGGTTTAAAAAGGGAGAGCAAGGGGGGTACAAAAGTAAAATTTACTTAAGAGAATCCGGTAAGAGGCCTCTCGCTAGCGATATACTTCAGAGTCAGCGATACCAGGGAGTCTCGCGAATTAAGATGGACTTTGAACCGAGTAGATTCGAATCAGCGACTACATGGTGGAGATAGAGCCAGCAAGCTCAGCCAAACTCGGTGGGGAATTGCCGAAAGCAAACTGTGGATTCTTTGGCGTATCATATGTATAGGACGTTTCTGTAAAGGACGTTTCCCTTTATTTAATTATGTTTATGCGAGCAATATAAGACATTGCAGAGAAAGAGACTATACATCTGCGGACCCATTTTGCAATTAAATTGTAATAAAATATTTTTTGATGATTTTCATACTGTGTAATAAATAGTTTAACCCAGAGCTGTTTGAAGTCATTACAGTTTGGACTCTTACGCTAGACTTCACGGTAAATCTCTTACTTGTACGACTTACGGTCGTAATTCTTAAGCTTGATCTTATAGCTGATTCGCCATTTAGCATTAATTGACCATTCAGAGACTATTCTTCGACAAACAAACTATTCTTCGACCTAAATGTCTACGCTTAAATATAACCCCTCATTTGCATAAATCAAATCTACTTCTTTCGGGAGCTAGTTTTCAATAGAGCATACAGTTAAAACAAATAAATTTACCCTAAGATGGTTAAAGATTCGCAGATAGACCCGTTACAGGTATTCTGAACGGAAATTTTTTCTAAATATTTCATTAGCAGAGGCTTTCTTCTGCCGAAAACGAAATGATCTTGAACGAAAAGAAATAAAATAAATTCCCTTGGTACCCAATAACTCAGTATCCAGATACCTTGGAGTGACATTGGGTAAAAAACTCTTTCTCTCGTTTTCATACAATACACAAATAAGAAAATATGCCATAATCGAGAGCATACAATTTTCTCCTTATTACGTTTTAAATTTGCAAAAAGAACAAAAGAAATAAATTGGTTATCACAAGACACAGATTTCCGGAATAATTCTCATTTATACTTGTCCACGCTGCAAAAACTCACATAAATTTAATACAGTCGGACCTCTATTTAAAGAAGTCGCTAAATCCTGAAAAAAAGTTCGTTAAGTAGAAAATTTGTTAAGTAGAGATTCATCTTTAAATATTCTTTAGAAACCCCATGAAACAAATATTAAATTCGTAAACAATACATATTAAATTTAATTACAGACAGAATCTATTAATTTTGTTTTAGTTTTGTGTGTGTGTGTTTGAAAAATTACGGCAATTTTATTGCTTTAGGGTAGTTAGGCGCCTGGTAAAACTAGTTTAAAGTCGTTTATCACCATAAAATGTGCTAAAAGAGAATAATTTGCAAAATGTTCTGAAATATTTTAAAAGGAGAAAAAGTCGAATCACAAGAGAAAAAGCTCGTTAAATAGAAAATGCATTTCACTATTTGAAGGTTATTTTACGAAGAAAAAAAGTAAAATGTTCTTGGTTCCAGGAAAAAGTTAAAAAAAAACAGAGGTTCGTTATATGGAGATCTGACTGTATTCCTTAGAAATTTCAAATCCTAATTAGTTCGTAGGAATTGATCTCAAATCAAGTATAATTTCCTCCCAATAAAAACTGTCATTCAAAACTATAGCTAAACATTTATTTAACAAAATTGATATATAATACACAAAATACATCTATCCAAAACATTTCCTCCTTCTTTCAACCACCGATCGAGTGACTAAGCATCCAGACAAGTAGTAGAAAGTGAAATACACGATAAGCAACTACTTTTTGTTCAACCATTGGCCAGTTTGCGGTGTTCGGTAGACATGTCAACACGGCTTGTACAACTGACACTTTCGTTCAATTCAAGTTGCGTAGTGCTATTCGCTTTCTTCAAACAGAAAAAATAGAACAGCAGAGCCACATTTGAAACAAAAGATGAGGAATGTTGACTTCTAGAGTTGTCCTTATTCATGAAAATGTTCTCCCTCGTAGTTCTACTGCAACCCAATAACTTCTGGAGAAGATTAAGTGGAGGATGTTTGATCGTCCGGCGTATAGCAACAATTAAGCACCGAGTGATTTTTATTTATGCCCCCGACTGAAAAATTTCTAGAAAGCCAAAGCTTTCAGACCAACGAGAAGTTTCAAAACAATGTTTAAAGGGTTCAGTCTTACATTACTAACGGTAACATTCTTCGAAGAGGGCATCAAGAAGATCGTCCACCAATGTGGCAAATGTGCAATTATGTTGAAAAATAACCATGTTTGTACATAATATTTTAGTTTATTAACTTTAACTATATAACTTTTGGTTTGGTTAAATTCAATTTTTTTCTTAAGGGAATTAAAAAAATATCCATCATAGATAAGTTACGCTCTTTGTATAAATTGCAATAGACTGAGTAATCTTCGATCAACCTCTTACCTTTTAAACCAATTGATCTTTTCCCTTTTCCAATAAAGTTAGGTCTTGTATCTCTTTAAGACATTCTTATCCCTTTAAGACCTGAAATATTTTTATCTTGAAATATTGCATTCTTCTTGTTATTAACACTATTCTGACGCCAATGACACTAGAAAAAATTATAATAATAATTGTGCTATCCCCTGGAGTGTGGAGTGTTACAGCACAAATTATGTGGTCTGGGCCTTAAAGGGGTATGGTGGTTATTGTTGAAATATGCGAGTATATTTAGACGTGTACTTGACGAGTGTAAAAGGTGTTTTTTCGTGAATTTCCTGCGAGATTGATCATTTCGTATATCATAATAAATAGATCATTACTTCGTTTTTCTCAACGCAACTTTTTTTTTCAAATTTACATTTAAATATTTGTTCTACTATAATTTTTTTTAAAAAAAGACTACATTTATTTGAATAATTAAATACGGAAACTAGTCTAGTGAGATAGACTACACAAAAATGTATAAGTACGCTCGCTTCCTGCATGGTTAAGGTATCCGCACACGTTCGGAGTACTTTTTAACGAAATTGCATATTTAAACATTATAAATGCTTTTTCAGGACTCAATATCAATAAATACTAATACTCAACTAATGATATTTAAAATAAATTACTTAAATTTTAGAAAAATCACAATTATAAGTGAAATTTCCGCAATATTTTTGAAAAATTTCAAAGCAGTTAGAGAAAAAAATTATAAACTTATATTAGTAAGAGTATTACTAAAATAAATTAGATACATTTACCTAGAAAATGTACTAAAATTTTAATTTTTTATTAAAATTTGAAAATTTTAGAGCTGATTGAGTAAACATAATAAGAAATGTGACCTTTTTTATGAGGCCATTATTTAAATAACATGCCATATCTCAAAAAGTATTCATACAATAAGAAATATTTCAGTATATTCATTAGAAATAAACATAAATATTAGGCTCAAAAAGTTTTATAGAAATCCATTTGTAACATTTTGAGTTATCAGAATCGCCATGATGGATTTTAAGCAATTTAAATGCCAACTTCTGATAGATCAAAGACCCACTTCCGGTTTTTCTAACTTTATAAAATGGATTGTAACTAGCCTCTAGGTCAGGGATGACGAACCATTGGCACGCGGCACAATATTTTGGGCACGCCACCGATCAAAACGGTTTGCATTTAGTTCAGAAACTATATTATTACAAGGAACCCAAAACTTGAAAAACAATTTCAAAGATTAAAATGTACATGAGAAATCAGACAAAGAAATAGTTATTGAAGAATTTATTTCCGAAATGGATTCTTCAATCAAGGAATTTTCAATGAGATTTTCTCAGTTCCAAGAATTGTCAGAAACGCTCAAGTTTACTATGTACCCTGACGTAACATTATTTGATAAACTGAACTTGCCCCATTTCGATTGGTTGGAAATTGAAGAATTTGAAATGCACAACTTATTGATTTCTAGTCTAGTTCAATATGGATTCAAAAATGTATTGAAACAAGGAAAAAGGAATTCGATTCGAGACGCATTTAACTGTTTGAAGAAGCTTACTCGTGCTATTTTAACCATATTTTCATCTCCCTATGCCTGCGAGTGATCATTTTCAAAGATAAATAGCATACGTTATTTGTCATCTAATCTGCAACAACAGAAGTCACACTAATGTTACTTAAATTTAATTACACACATAACTGAAACATTTACTACTATACTGTGCGCAAAATGTATTTTTTCGTAGTAAATAGAGAATTTTGGGATGTTAGTATTTAGTTTTTTTTTATTATTTTCCCAAAATTCACCAGTAAAAAATTATTTGGTGGCACGTCTATACTTCACTAAGCATTTCTTTAGGAAAAAATGGCACGCTGCTCCATGAAGGTTCGCCATCCTTGCTCTAGGTAGTGTAGAAACAAAATAAAGTATGTTTTGTAATGCCAAAAGATAGCTAGCTCTATTGAATAAAATAAAAAACAAAAATATCCGTCTTGACTGAATTTAGTCATTTTCAACGTGTTCGGATACCGTGGTATCAAATTATTAAGTGTTTGAAAGAAATTTTATAATGTTTGATGCTTGGATTATATGTATTATTATTCTCTGGGCCCCACATGTCGAGGTTCCTCTGTCTCCTTAAACTAAAATTTCTCCAATCTATTTTCAAGTATTGATTTCTTAAATGTTTGTTAGAAAATTTCAATCTGACTGATTTTTGTATCTAATTTTAATTCATTACAATTACCAGAGAATTTTCTAAATATTTACTCTTCAATTTTCTTTTTACTTTTTTTCTTTTGTTTAAATTTTTAGAATAAAATAGGAAATTATTTTCTTATATTATTGAAAATGAAGAGAATTCGTGTGTCAGACAGTTTGAATTTGTGAATGTCGAGTATGTTCTGTGAGAAATTTATTATCGTCTCTCTTCAAATCTAAATTACTGTATATTTGCTTCAATATGATTATTATAGTAAGTTCACAAAATGCTCTAAGGTTGAGAAACAACACACATATTCAGCAAAAAATTATTTAACATCAATTATTGCCAAATATCTGATATTTTTCTCTGTAAATTTTAAACATGACTTTTAATCAACTAGCATTTAATTTTAATCTCTTTTTACATAAACTTGACTTATTTCTTTATTTACCAACATTCTGATTTCTTTTCTTATAATTTTAGTCCAAAATACGATGTAGTGACTCTGGCAATGCACGAAGGAGTTCCTGGACACCATTTTCAGGTAAGTTGAGTTTGAATTCGTATTTGTTATAGGGCAAAAAAAAAATTTCTCTCGCTCTCTCTCTCTATATATATGTGTGTGTGCGTGAATGAAAATTACATAATATATCAAAAACATGAACAAATAAATAATAAGAACAAAGAGCATTAACCACAATTAACATAATAAAAATAAAAAAAGAAAGAAATGCAAAACATAATAAAAGAAATTCAAAAAGGAATCTTGCGAGTCAAAAAGCAATTTCGGATTTCGAACCGAATAAGTGGGGTTAAACTAGTTTGAAGGTGCCAACTTTTCCTTCCAACCTTTGTAACTCGGTTGGAACAGTCAAATAAAATATATAAAATGGGGCAATATGTGTCCTTTTGGAGTGCAACAGAAGGGCACTTATATTCGTCGTAAGCTTTCCGCATGTGTTTTTCTGCTGCTTTTATATATGAGTGTGCAGTACTCCTGTTTGTGTAATATATCGTCAAGAGAAGTCGTAAATAAATTGATTTTTGAATGTGCACCTTGTCAATAAGTAAATATGTCAAAGGAAATTCCAACAAATTAAAAGTGTTTTGAAGTTAAACGTTTCATATATACATATGTCTATATATATTTCAGTATCTATGATTCATCGATAATATTTGTTCATTTTTTTATATTTAGTATGCATATGCAATGGAGCAGGAGGGTATCCCTGATTTTAAGAAATATGGTGTGCACTCTACCGCCTTTGTTGAGGTAAGAGGAAAATACTATGAGTTATTGCAAATATAAATGCTTTTTCATGAAAGAATGTATTGGTTAATTATCAGTAACATGCTTCAAGCAGTTGAGCGCTTTTCAAGCAATATAAAGTGGTTAAAATTTATCTTTGGTATAGAGTGATCATGACATATACTGTAGAAATGAAAAATGCTACGTATACAGTAAGTAGAGAAAAAGACATTTAAAGTTTTTAGATTAGGATTGATAATTCGAAAGGAATGATTTAAAAGTTAATAATGAAAAAAAATTTAGTAAAAATTTGTTATTCTTCTTTAAAGGAAAATGAGAATCATATTGTTTTTTCATGGTACACATGTTATCACGAAGCACAAATGATGTTTACACATTTTTTGTACAATTTTGATAAAGGATTAAGAAGGAAAGAACATATTTTGGGAAAAAATTATTGGCAGCAACTTATTATTTGAAATTAAAATTATCGTCTGATGCATTCGAATTTATTATTCACTGAAAATATGGATCTAAACCAGTTGTAAGAAAATGAATTAATTATTTTTGTTTCCCGAAAAAAAGTATTATTCTGTTTTTAAAAAAAACCTGTGTGAAAAGTGCTAAATGAGCTACATTATTCATCAAAAAGAAATAATTAGAAGACATCAAATAAGAAGACATCAAATTAATGCAAAAAAAAGATTCATTATATATCTAATGTTTCTAAACTGAAATCAATGGCAACAAGAGATAATCCACCGGCAAAGAAGTCATTTTTGCAGACCTCCCCAGTAATAATAAGCAATACAGGAAGATTCATAAAAAAAGTTTTCAGTTTCATTGCCCTTGGCGTAACGTACACCCCCACAACGCGGGGGGGGAGAGGTAAAGTCTAACTGCCGCCAAGTACTTACCCTTTGTAAAATCCAACTTGGGGATCCAAAACCTGAGTTTGCAGGGGCGGGGCAAATGCTCTACTTTACGCAGCTGTTCAGTGCACTGTAAATCAAGAACAATGTAAGATATTATGTGCCCCCTGTAATAAAATTGTATTGGACTATATTAAGTTTTGTTAGACACAGTCACGGATATTCTATGTGTGAACTCTAAGTCACACGACACAAGAGCACCGTTAATAAATTTACGCCCAAACGCGTGTTAAGGTATCAAGTCCATCGATAGCGGATGTAATACGTTATTTCAGTTTCGTGAATTTAACTTTTACATAAACAGCCCGTAGTTTTAAATTTTTCATACCATTGTCAGATAGATTTTCTAGCCGGATTTCTGGTGAAGAAAAGTCTGGTGTACGAAACATTCGTTTCTTCAGTTGAAGACCTCATGGTTCGAATGTCTGCAGATGCCGGTAGGATACGGGACATTCCAGGAATCTTCCAGAACGAAAGGAATTTCATTCAGTATCACTGTCAGGCAGTGACTTTTGGTCGTAATTTCGAACATCCATTGAAGAACAACCTTTCAATGAAATGTTTTCTGTCTCATTAATGTACTTCTGTTTCTGTTCAATTTTTCTGCTTTTTTGCACCAGATCTCGCAACTGCGGCGTTTGCGACCCTACATTCCTATGTGATTCCGCGTTGTCTCTTTATCCCCTACACACCCTGCAAATTTGCTGGCATGGTAGCGAATCATCTTGTATATTGATTCATATCGAAGAGTTTCATTATTTGCTGTATTATTAGTTTGCCATTTAACATCACATAAATAAGCTATGCTATGAATTGATGCATTTAAAAAAGTACAAACAAAGATTACTCTTTTTTCTTCCTACTCTTGAACAAAGTTGGTATCAGGTTATTAGTTTCAAATAAATAGCGAATTGAACAATATACAGTACGAAGAACTGATATACTGAACAATAAACTGCAGGGGTGGGCAGACTTTTCCAGGGTACGGGTTACTTTTAATATTTTCAAGGTATTACGGTCCACCTAGTGGTATAACTGTGGGCAGCAAAAAAAAATAATAAATGTCTAGAATATTTATTATAGCTTAGTAATAAATACGGAATATGTGGGGTGATGTTTCAATAGCCAACCCCGTGTTATCGCGGGAAGAGCTGATCAATGTTTATTTTCCCTTTTAGTCGGCATATGGGAGAAAACCCGTTTATACGGCTGACACCGTGATGATTGTTTTTTCCCCTATGATGACAGAGAATCTGTTAAGCGCCATCGTGCACTTTCAGTAATGGTACATGGGTTGTCTACATATAGTCGTTTGAATTGTGGAAAGCCGATTCCCCAGTCTAACTGGCGTTGGTGCTCCACAAATAAGTTTCTTTAAGAGAATGCGAGTCTTAGATCTTAGTGATGGCGGTCACTCCAAAATGTCTTGGTGGTCCACCGGTCGATCTCGATCGACTTAATGCCCACCCCGGATATACTGAATGCATTCATCTTGAGGCTAATCATAAATTGATAACACATAAGGGAATTCTGTCTGTATTGTAAAACAGATCTGTAGATAGACCATGACAAGAAGTGTCTTGGGGCTAATTCTTAAATAAATGTGATCATTTTATCAAAGGGAAGAACGGAGCCCATTTTGTTACTGCTATCAAATGTGCAATCTGCACTACAGATTTTTTTTTTTTTTTTTTTTTTTTTTTTTTTTTTTTTGCTTTTAGCTTGTTCTTTCTTCTTGAGGAGTTCATATAAGAAGAATAACAAATTGAACTTTAGTAAAACGAAAATCTAATTCTCTACACTAATTAAAATATTTTCTATTTTTAGTACACTGTTAATTACGTGTTCTTTTTAAACAACTTATGTTAATGATTATTATTTTAATAACATCTTGTTTGCAAACGTGAAATTACATTAAAATAAAAGTTATTCTATTTATTTATATTAAATATTTTTACACAAAACATTACATTCAACTAATTAAACTTAACATGCACATAAATTATTTTACTTATTTTTCTTTCACAATCCTAGTTGCTAGGCAACACAAAATCCCCGGATGAATTGCACTGCTGCTTGTCTCGAATTATATAATATTAGGTTGGGGAAAAAGAAATCCATTATTTTTGCATGGAAATCAAGACTTTATTTAACATGCTTTCGATTGTCTGATTTGGGTCAAATATGCACAGTTTTGTTATATAATTTGTTGCCATATCAAAGATAGCTTCATAATACCTCTCTCATAGAAGTCTTGGCCCTTATTGGCGAAAACATCCAGTAATAGATTTTCACAATCTTCTCTTTATTCCGATTTCTTATCACTCAGGAAGTTTTGCAATGCGAGAGAAAGGTGGTAATCGCTTGATGCCAGGCCTGGACTATATGGCGGATGCATTAAAACTTCTCAATCAAACTCCCAGAGGTTCTGGCGAGTCACTACAGAAGTGTGTGGCCTGGCGTTGTCCTGATGGAACACGACACCTCTTCTTTTGGTCATTTCTGGTCAATTGCTAGCTTCAAATAGTCCAGTTGTTGACAGTAGAGATCTTAATTTAGTGTTTGACCATGCGGAAGCAACTCCTAATAAATGATTCCTTTCCAGTCTCACCAAATACACAGTAGAACCTTCCTGGTCGTTAGTCCTGGTTTGGCCACCGTTTGAGATGCTTCACCGCACTTTGACCACGATCGTTTTCGCACAGTATTGTAGTATACGACCCATTTCATCCCCAGTCACCATCCACTTAAGAAATGGGTCGATTTCATTCCGTTTGGCCAAGGCTTCGCAGATGAAAATTCGATCCATTATATTTTTTGGTTTAATTGGTGTGGCACACAAACACACACACAAAGGAGCTTCTTTTTGAATCCAACTTTGCGCAAATGGCTTTAAACTGTTTTATGGTTGATCTTTAGCTCCTGGGTGGTACTAGGACTACTAACATGCCGGTCAACTTCGATGATTTCTGTGATTTTATCGACATTTCCGACGATGGGCCTGTCTGTGCGAGGTGTATCTTTAACATCAAAAATACCTGAACGGAATCGACGAAACCAAAATTGCACGTTATTAGATGTTTCAGTATCGGCACCATAAACACGATTCGCAATTTCAGCCACCTGGCTTGCATTTTCGCCTTTATCAAAGAAAAACTGTAGAAAGAACAGAGTCTTCTCTTTGTCGACTTCCATTTTTAACACCCTGTAACTCGCAACTGAATGGACCAAACAAAAAAAAGCAAAATAATTTTTTTAATGTGAAATGTCGTCTTGACAACGAGCATAAATTTGAAATTGTTTGATCGATACTTCACGAGATATCGACACTACAGTCATCTACCGAAAAAATAATGGATTTCTTTTTCCCGACCTAATATTTTATGACATTTGCCAAGTCGAATTGTTACTAAAAATTAACAAACTGAGTATGTGTTAACTGTTACAAACTCCAGAATTTTCTTCACAAATTATTGGAATTATTTTTTAAAAATGTGTTCTATTTTAAAATTTTGAAAATGTCATTTTTATCTAATGCTTATTGTATCATTGTTGAGCATGAAATTATGTAAATAAATAATATTAAGCATATTATTTCACAAACAGAATTACCATTTTTTATTTACTAGAAATGCCTAAATTGTGTTTTACAGGGTTGGGCATTATATGCTGAGTATTTGGGATATGAACTCGAACTTTTTGACAACCCTTACATGAGGTAAAATTTACTTTATTTCATAATTGTTTTCAGTAAGAATTTTGTGGTGCTTAACACGATTAAATTACAATAATTTACATTTTATATGCAATTTAAGAAAAAAATAACTGAATGGTTTTTATTAAATTGAACTCACAAAATAAAATTATTTTTTTCTACGAAATCAAACTTAATCACGTCATATAAATTAAATTAGTCAATTAAACTAGATTTATTTATTAATTTTTATTAATTTTTTTTTACAAAAAACAGGTTTAGAATGCATTTTTTGGGACTCGAAACTTTCAAAACAAATGGGAGAATAAAATAACAGATTAAGTTATAACAACTCAATTAAACAAGTGTAAAATAACATTATTTTTTAAAATTTAATTTTATTAAAAATATTTTAATCAATTAGTGATTTATACTAAAAATCAAACAGTTAAAGAATCATTAAATTTGTGCATCTTAATGTAAGAATTACGATGATGTTCGAAAAGTTAAGAAAATCGAAATGTAATTCTGAAACTGTGATATATTTCTTTATTTCTAAATCCATGGCATTCAATTTCAAACAGATATTACAAATTTTTCTTCTATCATTTTATTAACAAACTCTAAGTAAACTATAAAACAACTACTAGAACAACAATATAAAATCAGACGATAAAATAACATACAATAATCGATTGAATAAAAATAAAACAGAACAAGAATCATTGTTGCCACTTTCCCAAATATTAAATTAATTCGCGTCTTTAACAGTATGAATTTCCCCATCGGATAGGGAAGATGCGCTTCAAGTTCCCTTTCATAGTTATTACTGAGAATCTTGGCCCAATGGTACTACTGAAGTTCTAATATAATTATTATATTTGAACAATCGAAAATCGATCTTCTTTTTTAAATATAGTACACATACTTCATTTTGTGCTCTATTAACCAGGGAGCAGGCGCGCACTCGATACTAATGTTGATGGTCGCGCGGGGTGACTGAAAATATCCTTTTTTATAGTTATTTTTATTGTCACCCCTATCCTTTTTTTATAATTATTCTTATTGTACACCAGGGGTGACCAACACGCGGCCCACCTTGAATAATTACAAAATTCGACCATTTTGTACAATATTTTTTGCTTAAAGAGTTTTTATTTTTTCCGTAAAAAAGAAATCCCATAACTGTTATTATTTTATCACTTTACTTCTATTACTGCGAAACTCTTTTTTTTTCTAAATTGAAATTTATCAAACATAAATCGTGCTCAAACTTAACGCACGAAAATCTGCAACATCAATTTCGATACGCAAATACACATGCATTGAGATCGACTTGCAAAAACTAAGTGAAAGAGTTGAGAAACAAATATCTCACTAATTAAATAAATTAAACATTATTTGATCATTGCATTATTATAATTATAAATGACAATCTATGTTTGTATGCATGAAAAACAATGAAAACAACAATAATATATGTTTATTTTAAATTTTGACTCTAACAAATGTTTGTAATGGATCCAAAAATCTAATATAAGGATATATATTTTTACATGCGGCCCGCGGGATCGTAAAGTTCTTCCGAAGTGGCCCGCGAGGTCATTTGGGTTGGCCACCCCTGTTGTACACGATAAACATCGTAATTCCAGTGAATAATTTAACTAAGAGAACGTATACTTACCTACTTTAAAGGACTTTTCAATTTTTCTTTGATAATTTCAGAAAAAAATCCAATAAAACTTAACTAAATTTTTCAACTGTGCTTAAGTAATAAAGGATACACATCACAAATACTTTTCAGGTCACAAATACATTACAGGAATGATACTTGCAGGCAAGACTGTCATATTTTGTTCAAGTTATTGTAGTTTTACTGTCCATTGATGATCGACAAATAAAATGTTGAACTTTTTCTTGCTTGTGACTTTTTGAAGCGCAGTGTGTCTAGTGGCTTCATATCTTTCTTGATGGAGTTTTTTAAAATAGTATTTGAAAATTTTCCTTTCAACTCAAACGTTTCATCTTCATCGCTTTTCTCAAATTTACATTCGCTATCATCATTAATATCCATTTATTTCATCAGGTTCTTCCCTTGCTCGATCAGTTTCAATTTCATCCAATAGAGATCGCACTAATACCCATTTCTTCATTTCATTTCCGTTCATTTACATTTATAAGCCATTACGAATCGTACAACACAGAAATCAAAACCACTAAGTCGTTCACAGGGGAAAATGGGGTTGCGTGGTAGTTGCGGATGTGGTATTTGCGGACACATAACATTTCGTGGTCTGAGTGGACACATCCCCCCCTCATCTTAGAACAGATAAAGGGTGCAGATAAATAAGGAAATAAATACTTTTAAAAATCACAAATATAATTCGAAACATCGAACAATTTAGAAAAATGTCTAAAATCTTTAAGTTTTGTAACCAGATGAGACTAAATCCAATGGCAAATGACACACACATTTATGCCTTTATAATAAAGGTTAGCTAGTGTTTATTTACTTGCATTTATTTTTCTTTTATTTACTTGTATCTGTTTTATTTACTTCACTTCTAGTATTTATCGTTACGTACATTAATGAAACTAATTAATTTTATGGAAATTGCATCTGTTCTAATATTTATTTGACTCTAAAATACAAATTCCTGAAATTTGTTCATATACCCTTCATTATATTGCTACTATATTAATTTTTAAATATTTCTCTGAAAGTTTTTATTTTTATTACATTTCGCTATGTTTAAAATGCATTCACACTATAATATCTTAACAATTCAATATAAATAATTAAATTTGATTGGCAAAAATGTATTTATCCTTGAAATTCGATAAACTTCAGTAAAAAAAACATCGTTATCTCACGTGAAAGAGATTTGCCACTTAAAATACTGTGTTAAATTATATTTGTGATTTTTAAAAAAGGATTTACTTCCTTATTTATCAGCACCCTTTACCTGTTCTAAGATGGGGGGAAAATGTGACCGCTCAAACCACTAAATGTTATGTGTCCGCAAATACCACGCCACCGAAAAGGTAGCCTGTTCATACAAAATATTTTGGAACAAAAGTGGTCGCGTGGGGAACTCAGTCAAAATAAATACCTTAAGATTGTAAAAAAAAACGTTTGCCACTCCCAAAAACGAGGGAGATATGTGAAAAATACATTTGAGTTCTCATGAAGACCGTCGTATAGGAGGATACTGACAAGGTCATTCCTTCCTTCCTCAGTGTCACGACATCCCAGGACTCAAAAAGCCTTTTCATGGCCAGCCTTCTTCCTGCTAGTGTTCTCCAGCTCTTAGTTCTCAGAACTAAGATATCTTTTTCTAGGTCATCAATCCATTTAAGATTTGGCCTGTCTTTTCTCCGTATGCCAATTGGTTGGGCATTGATTACTGTTTTAGTGGTGCGGTCTTCGTCCATTCTGACAACATGACCTGCCCGTTTAATTCGTAGTATTTTGATGAAGTTAACGATGTCAGATTCTTTATATAAGTGATAGAGCTCGAAAATTGATCTTGTTCACCACGTTCAATTTTCCAGAATTCCTCCAAAAATAAATCTTAAAATCTTTCTTTTGTAGATTGACAAGGTCATTGGTTTCCCAGAATTAAAAATTTCGTGAGGCTCGTATGGCTCTATGCCCCACGCGTCCACACCCGGGTTAACAAAAGGATATAAAATATTTTTTTCAACTTTATACTTCTAAATGCATCTTAGCTTTGAAAGTTTAAGTACCGTATGTGATATTTTTGCAATTTCTATTGAGAAGAACTAAGAAAAGTAGATTGTGGCGATGTGATATCTATATGAACTAGTACCAACATCACGCGGAGACGGTCATCTTGGCGTGATCGGTAAGGTACTCGCATTCGTTCGGAACGGAAGGTACCCAGAACGAACCTTCCCTCCTTCATTGGTGACCCTGGCCGTGATATGAACACGCAATCTTCGCGCGCCGCAGTCTTTGCGCCATCTATCCACCACAAAAGCAACCAAGCAGTCAAACAATGACACAATTCTCAAGCCATCACACGAATGACGCAATTGTCAAGCCATCTCACACGATGACGCAATCCACCAAGTGACGCAACTGCTTACATGCTCGCCATAAATATGGTATCGTTCGTTTGCCTATTCGCCGAAACACTGGCAGGGGTGTATGTGGCGGTGTGATATCTATATAAACTAGTACCAACATCACGCGGGGACGATCGTTTTGGCGTGATCGGAAAAATACTCGCATTCGTTCGGAACGGAAGGTACCCAGAAGGAACCTTCCTTCCTTCAAGATCATGATAAAAAGAAAATAAGAGAGAATACTGATTAAAATCCTATTTTGTTGTTGCAGATATGGTCATCTCTCGTACGAAATTTTCCGTGCGTGCAGAATGGTAGTGGATACAGGAATGCACGTAATGGGGTAAGAGAAACGCATCTACATCAATATTATAGTGTATAGCAAACTTAAGCAGAAAATGATTTTTTTCTTATTAGATGGACTCGTCAACAAGCAATCGATTACATGATGAACAATTCAGCATCTACACTGAACAACATTGAACGGGAAGTCGACAGATACATAACATGGCCTGGACAAGTGAGTAATTATCCTATGCTGGTCTTTTATTTAAAGTAGTCAGCATTTTGATTAATTAAATATTCTTTAAAAAAAGTCAAGGACTCTCACTAATTTCACATTTTTTTTATCCAGGCCTGTGCTTACAAGTATGGAGAGTTGAAAATCAAAGCTATGAGAAAAAGAGTGGAAGAAGCCCTAGGTAAGAATTCAAACACTCAGTTTAAGGAATGAAATGTGCAGATTCATTAAACATAAACAATATGAACTATCCAGCAAAAAAGTGATTGTACCTATATATATGAATTTCACCTTTTTTCTCATAAATAGTGTGATGCCTTTTTTTCCCTTTTATATTACTTTGTCACGAATCTATACGGCACCTTATCACTAATACTCTTAGGCGTCTTTGAGGATTGTAAATTCGCGTATATTTCCAAACAGCTCTGAAAGGAGAAAACGGGATATGCAAATGAATTAAGGTATTTAAGGAGAGCGTTAGCAGATAGAAGGCTATTGAGCCAAGAGAAGTAGCAGCGAAGTTAAGAAGATTGAAGTGGATTGCGTGATTAGAGTCTTACTCTTATTAGTCAGCGAAATACCATTGGAAGGATTGATCTACCTGAAGAGAACGAGATTATAGCCAGGTGATATTTAAAACTTAGTTTATCTGACCACAAGAGTTAATATATAGTAAAGCTAGTGTAAAGTTAATGAATGTTAGTAATTCAAGTTGCGTATATTGAGCTTAGTAGTTGATTAATATCATATTTTGTGATTTAAATTAATATTAAAGGTAAATCCCTTTGATGTAGACATATTGTTTAATATTTGTATTTAGAAGGTTGCTAATTGAATCAATTGAATAAATATAATATGTTATTCTAAAAATGGAGTCTGGTAATTCTTTGCCTCAATTCAATCTTAGTGTCCAGGGTGGAACCCAGGGGGGTTATCCAAACTTCCTTTATGTTTATTCATTCGGTATATTTCCTATTAAAATATACAGATAATAGTTTCATTTTTTCTGAGGATAAATAAATTTTTTATGAAATTGTTATTCTCTTAAGTTGAGAAGGATGTGCCATTTCTGTATTTTAAACTCCCAAATAATTGCCTTTTTAATCTCGATTATACGTATGCCACTTAAAGGCTCATTATGTAGAGGGGCTCATGCATTTGTTGAGGCTCAAAATCTCAATGTTGGCGTTGCATGGGAAAGTTGAGGTGCCAGTGGAGGTATCAACCTCATGACTTGATCGTGATTTAAAAATACGAGGTCTGTCGTCAATAGCTTTTGGTTGCTTCTAAGTTTAACATTAAGGTCATAAGCATTTTCTTACATTTGAGAGGTTTTAGATCGTAAAAAGATGTTTCCATATAGTGTGTAATTTTTTAACACAAAAGTGTTGTCGTAAATTCAGGACATTGCAGCGGCATCTTTTTGAGGTTTTTTGTTACCCCTCCTTTTTTCTCTCACGCCCTGAGGCGAAACACCTGTAGCGCCGTCTCCTAAACGGTTGTTTGTTACCCATCTTTTTCTCTCTCGTGCTCTGAAGCAAAAAGTCACGCCATATTGACCTTCACTTCAAATCGAGTTATAGTTGGGATACACCTATTTCTACGACTGTTTATTTTTCTGTGGCAGCGCTACACATGTATGGAATGGAGAGTCGGCTATTGTAAGGAAGAAATGCCAGGGATTGTATTCTCAGTGTCGAAGCGACAGGTCAATTTATAGACTCTTAATTACCATGTACTGCGATAAGAGGATCATAGTCCATGCAGTCTTTTGTCCAGGAAGAACCTATGGTAGTTGGGACCAAGACCGAGGGTTCCAATCAGAAATTGTGGGGAGCGTGATAAAGGTCACTCAGAAGGTTCAAAGAGACAGATCGGGAGGTGACCAGGGATTTGGCGATTTTTAACGAAAGGCTGCTGGTCAGCAAAAGATGGATACCGGCGAGTTCGGGGAGAATAGGGAGTTCATCTAAAGTTGTGAGAGACCTACTAGAAATTTAACTTAACTATTTCGGTGGAGTTTGGACATTACGATATCTAGATCCAAACCGTCGAGAAAGAGCCTAACGGATCCAGCTACAAGTATATGTTTATTAGATATGCCAAAATAGTCCGCCATCTTATAGATGCAATAGAATATGTGCGTTAACTATTTGTAAATAAAAAGTAATTTTTTACTAAAACAGTGCCATCCCTCTCACTACCCAAAGTAACGTAAACGTGGGTTCACGACGTTACAATATTAAAAGAGTACAACAGAAGTCACAAAATAGTTGCTGGAACATTTATAAATATTTGAATATGGTTGAGAACATGTTTTGTTTTGAGCGTATTTTATTAGTCAGTTTAATAAAAGTAACAACTGTATTTGCTATCAACTAATTTTTTTCTGAAAATGCATTGTTTCTTACGATGTACTACAACTATTTTTATGCAATGCATGATATTTAACATTTGTTTAGCTTTACTAAATTAATTTTACTTGTCTGCACATACCTCCCACCATTTTCAATAAACACATTTACAGCATTTTAAAATAATCCGCTATTAAATTTGGAATACAGAGTAGGTTGTATGTAAATTGAATAATTAGAAACACGTTACTGAATTACATGGATCCATTACAGATTTGTAAGATGAAAATATTCAAATTTATTAATACATAATTTTGCAATTTTAATTATTCATAGAATTGTATCTGATGTAGAAAAATATGAACTACTTACTTTTTTGTAAAATTGTAAAGAAAACTCTGTCTTCTCTGCTTACTAAAATAAATATCTATCTGTTGAACATGAACAATTTAAAAAAAAGAATAATGTATTCCAATATAAAAAGTATTTTAGAAAATTAAATGTAGTCTAAAAATTCCAATAATAGCATAAACAGAATACATGCAAACTGTTTTACATCAAATTAAATGCAGATCAACTTGTATCCCGTGATTTTCCTCCCTTTTATCTTTAGGTTTTTATCAATTTAACAGATTAACTTAGCTTAAATTACAAAAACTACTACGTGATGTTGCAAAATTTTATAAATTCCTATAGTAATTTTATTTACGTTCTATTAAAATTAAAACTGTTTTAACAGTTCATTGACAAATAGAGACTTATCGAAAAGCAATACGTCCATCATCAAGTCTACTGTCGAAGCATGCCATTGGTTAAGTAATTTAACATCTTCAAAAAAATTAACAAAAATACAAAAGCTTATTTTAATTTAATGTATTAACATTACACAGAAACAGTTAACAAATAATAATATAATCTCAAGTAACATACAATATTTTTGACCCGGGTGCCATATATACTGTTGTTGTTGTTGTCGTGTCCTTCTCTAAAGGAAGGAATGAATGTTGCCAGAGGCTATGAGACAGATTAGATTTCTTTACGACAGATGGCGACACCACCTATCTCCACCTCTACAATTTAGAGATGGAACTGGAGGGGAGGGAAATATTCTCCAGCCTCCTGCACTCGTGGTTTCAGCTGCGACCGCCCACAAGACTTTCGGACCCACTGATTTAACGAGCGCGTACTCCGTATGCACTTGGAGGGTATTTGGGGGCATGGGGCATCGAACCCAGGCCTTCCGGTCTGGAGTTCGATGCTCTAACCACTAGGCTACCCACATATATACTGTTGTGAAAGGTTATTGAACTTTTAATGAAAGTAAAATTAAACGTAATAGGATAACTCTATTTTTTCAGGTGAAGCTTTTGATGTAAAAGAGTTCCACGATATTGTGCTTCGCAGCAATGGTCCCTTGGAGCTGGTCGAAAAGAAAATAGATCGCTACATAGCATCATCAAAACAATAAAGCAGTTGAAATAAAAGTTCAAAGGTTAGAAATATCAAATCATTTTTAATTTGTGCTTATATGATATTATTCAATTCCTACTATTAGCTCACACTATATATTTATTTTCGTGGAATTTTCAATCGTTAATAAAATACATTTTAAAGCGCTCTATTGAGCTGAAATTTTATATACATGATTATTTTGGATGACAATACAGTTATTTAGTAATAATTAATTGATTAAAACTAATTATTCAAAGAATTACAAAAATACAGCCACGTCGGAATCATTTTTGGCCACCATTTTGGTGACTTGTGTCAAAACATGAGAAGGTTTTTTTTCTCACATTTTAAAGCACTCGTTTGAGCTGCAATTTTCTATACACTATTGTTTTTGGGGGAAATACGATAACTTAATTATAATTAACTAAAATTAGTTGACTGAAACTAATTATTTAAAGAATTACAGATACAGCCAGGTTGGTTTTATTTTTAGCGACTTGGATCAAAACTTGAAAAGGTTTTTTTTTCTCACGTTTTAAAGCATTCAGTTGAACTGAAAGTTTAGACACACGATTGTTTTGGATGACAATACGATACTTTAATAATAATTAATAAAAATTAATTCCCACTTAATGTTGTGATTCTGTCAAATGTATGTACATATTTATATTAATTGTACTTATTTAGTAAAAAGTAGCTAAAATAAAACTTTTCATTGTTGATCTAAGTAGGAATTGACTTAAATTTTTTTTATATTACTTGTGTGTGTTTTGTTGACTTAGTTGTTTAGCCGGAACCCCATTCCACACATACACTTAGTAGAGTATATCAAAATAATATTTAAAGTACACATCAACATGTTATAGATACATTATACAAAAACAATTAAACAAATTGTATTTGTTTTAATAAAAAAATTTTAATATAATTAATTTACATTAATATTAATTTGTGATGCAAGTGACATCAATGCATCATATTTAATAACATTATATTTAGTAACAGGGATATGTGCTTGTATTTTTTAAGCAAATTGTCGAAGTCTAGATCTGTTGAAATTATCTGCAGTCGCATTTCCTATTTTGCATTTAATTTTTTATACTGTTTTTGTAGCAACTCACTGTGAAAAATATCTTTCACTTAAATACATTGTTTTGAATGCCATTAAAATTGTTCCAGCTGTGTAGGAAATCCTGTGTGTTTTGCATGAATTTGCTATCTAAAATTTAGAAGCTGTTCTTACTCCAATTTAGACTGTAACATCGAACCTGTTGATCTATCGATAAGTTCTTCCCCTACTTTGTTAGAAGTATTTTTTTCTGCAAATGTAGAAAAGGGGTGAATTTTCCATTAGAAAATTATTTACTTTTGAAAATCATTGTACTAATGAGGGTGGAATTATTTCGAGGAACCCGGCAGAGTACATAAAAAGAAAAAAACGTTTTATATTGTCTTTCAATATATTATTATAAAAGTTTAAAAAAGTGATATACACAAAATAAAGTTATGTATGAATGAAATTATCTTTTTTTATTGACTGGAATGAGCTTCGGGTACTTGTGCTTATGCAAACTTCACAGAGAATAAGAATCCATTTAGAACAAAATTTATAATTTTCTTTTCGGATTTTTTACTTTGATTCATGGAACCTGCGGATATGATTTTGGAACCCCAGGGCTCCGTGGAACACAGGTTAAAAGCCACTGGTCCACACAATTAATAGGCAGGTTCTTTCGGCGTAAATCATAATTTATTCTGAACAGTGGCACGCATAGGAAGTTTTCAAATGGGGGGGGGTCTAAGGTTGAAAGCCCACCATTCTCGTATCATGCTCCAATACATCGTTCAACATATTCTTTTGATTTTATCGATTTTAGGGGACAAAAACATTAAAAAAATTAATTGTTGAATAAATAATTAGTATTATAATTAATAAAATAATTTATTATTGAGAAATACTTAATTCAATTTTATGTGCTATATACATAATATTATACTAAATCGAAAAAAATTCAAGTGCTATGGGAGAGGGGGTTCGGACTCGAGGATCCCCACCCTCACCCTTGTGTACACCGCTGATTCTGAAACTATCCAGTAATTACAGCAGATTTAATTTCTGCAACAATTAGCACACGTAAAATGCACAATAGGACAAATTAAAAGTTCACTTAGTAATTCAATTCGTGAATTACTAAGTGAATGTATGCAATAGTAATGCGAAATTGCAACGTAGTGCAATATCGCATTAAGTCAATGAAAACGCATAGTTAATACCAGGATTTGATTTCAATGTATTTGAATGTAATGATTTTTTTTCATGCTGAAAGTATCTAATAGGAGTTTTTTGAAAGTATTAAATAATCACCCCAGAATTTTCCGGACTTTTGTAGTAATTATTTTTATCCCTGAGTTTGGCGACTTTGGGCAATCAAATTTGTCAATAGACTTGGCGCGAAGGTCACTCTTATTCATCCACTATTATTGAAAGGTAAATCCTTGGCCCGCAAACGATCTTTCCAGCCAGCACACTGCTTCGGCAAAGAAGCAAAAGTAGTTGAAACTTTCTTAAAAATGGAAAAATGTATTTAAATGGGGAAAGTTGAACTATACACTAGAAACAATTTGAAAATTTGTTGTGAAAAAAAATCTTAATGTATACTGGGGCACATAATAATATCTCTCGAAAATTAGTCTTGAAGAATGAATACATATCACGTAAATTAGAATTCCTAAAAGGGAAGGAAAGTATTGGCACTTAAGATATCCGTACACCTTCAAAACGTCATTTTCGTCAAATTTTTCGATTTTTTAATTTAAATGTTATTTGAAAATATGAACTTTTTTCTTTAAAATGGTGTTTAAATTTTGTTTCTATCTTATTTAGAACTTAAGTTATGGGGATTTGAGTTTCATTCGATAGCACCTTTTTGAACCCGGAAGTACAAGTCTGCATTGCGAAGTAGAAAAAATGTTTGTTGACATTTTTATTTTTCAAAGTATCGTTTAAATATGCAATAGTAAGAGATTTAAACTTTTTAAAATATGAATTTGAGTTTTCAGAATTATCAAGAATATAATTGGCAACAGGTTTTTATTTATATTTTTATCTAGAATCTGGCAAGAAAATAGAGAACTTTACTGTTTGTTTACATTTGCTTATGATTGCGTAGCTCTTTATAAGCTTTTGTTTAATCCTTTTTTATAGCAGAAAATTTTAATTTTTTTCATTTAAAATGGGTAATGCTAAACGTAGAGTTAGTGCAAAGAGAAAACGCCAATTTCTAGTAAATGGATCTACCATTAAACATTCAAAAAATAGCAGCGCAACATCTACCAACGCCAGTTCTTCAAAAATTAAATACCTGCTGCCTTTGATGAAGAAATAGCAGAATATCAACGTAAACCACTTACTGGTAACAGAATAATTGATATGGAAGTCCTTTTAAATTTGTTTTTACAACTTTGCTGCCCAAGATGTTTCGAAGAAGGTATCCTGCTTTCTGAGGATTCCACATATAGTTTGTGCTCAAATTTTGTTATCAGGTCTAAACATTGTGACTTTTACTCAGGGTTTTCTAGTTCAAAGAAAACTTTAAACTGTCCTGAAGTAAATACAAGATTTGTGTATGGTATGAGACAAATTGGGAAATGTTTTTCTGCTGGCTTTAAATTATGTGGTACGTTAAATTTACCCAGGCTCAGTAAAACTGCGTACACTAATCATGAGAATAAACTAATGTTAGTGAACTCAGAAGTTAGTGAACTATCAATGCAAAAAGCAGCTTCTGAACTGTTAGTGCTACATCCTACTAAAAATAAAATTGTTGAATGTGGCATTTCAGTTGATGGAACGTGGCAGCGTAGAGGTTACTCTTCCATAAATGGGTGTGTCGCAGCTTTGTCAGTTGACACTGGTAAAGTAGTAGACATTGAAATAATGTCGTCATATTGTCCCACCTGCAGAAAGATTTCTAAAATGCCTAGAAGCATTGAGTCGCAAACTTTTGCAGCAGATCACGTGTGCCATAGCAATTTTCAAGGTTCTGCGTTAAAAATGGAAGCTGTTGGTGCTACGAGAATCTTCCAACGTTCTATTGTCAAACGAGGCCTTAAATATGCACATTATTATGGTGACGGGGACTCTAAGGGCTTTATCAGTGTCAAAGATACTTATGGGAAGGATAGCGTCACAAAATATGAATGCATTGGTCATGTTCAAAAGAGAGTAGGTGCGAGATTGCGCAAACTAAAGTCTAAAAATAAAAATCTGTCTGGTAAAGGCAAACTCACCGACTCTTTTATTGACCGATTGCAAAACTATTATGGGATTGCTGTTCGTAGCAATGTTGGAAACCTATCCGGTCTTCAGCAAAATGTTATTGCGGCTTTGTTTCATTGCTCATCAAGTGTCGAGAAACCGATGCATGGGCAGTGTCCCATCGGAAAAGATAGTTGGTGCTACTACCAGCGAGCACTGTCTTATGGCAAAAAGCCAAACGAAAAATATAAAGGCTTATCAAATGAAGTACTAAACACGATTAAGCCTACATATTTAGAGTTATGTACGAAAGAACTGCTTACTAAATGCCTGCATGGCAAAACACAAAATTCAAACGAGTGTTTAAATGGCGTTATATGGCAGAGAGTACCCAAGGAAGTTTTCGTGTGCCTCAACATTTTAAAATCTGGTGCATTGGATGCTGTGATCCAATTTAATGATGGATACAAGGGTTGTGTTGAAATTTTTAAAAAACTTAATATAACTCCTGGTTATTTTACTTTAAAAGCATACAAACATCTTGACATCAATAGAATTAACGACGCAGAACGACATTCAACACCAAATGTAAAGCAGCGTAGAAAAATTTTAAGAGCTACAAGGGGAAAAAAATCAATGTTTTAGAGAGTAAAGAAGGTGTTATTTATAAATCAGGAGCATTTTAAGCATATCAAATTGTGTTTAATATTAAAATTTGCAGTTCAAAGTTTATTTCTGATTTATCTCAAAATGAATTTGTTTAACGTATTGACATCTGACAACGTAAATATCAGAAAAAGTTGTGAACCAAATTAGTTCAAATTTTATAAATATATTTGTTTTATAGATTTAAAGAACCCCTACTACTTGCATAATTATATAGTTGATATGTTTTTAGTAACTAAGGTATATATCATGCTCGTAATAATTTTTTAGTGATTTTTCAATGTTCTTTTACTCGAAACTTGATAAAAATTGTAATAAATTGATTATCATCAGGAAAATAGTACCAGCCCTAAAAATGTTATAATGATCATCATCAAATTTACAGAAAAGGGATATTTTTGTTTACATTTGAGTTATGTGCGTTATTCTAATAATCAATTTAATTACTATTTACACTATGCTTTACTCCCTAAAATTTTTTTATGTACTACAAGTAACATATTAAATGTATTTTTCATAGTTTTAAGTTATATTTCATCAGCAAAAAATATTTTAATAGCAAATATTACAGTTTTCAAAAAAATTTTCTTCGAAGGTGTACGGATACCTTAAGGTATCCGAACACGTTGAAAATGACGAAATTCGGTCAAGACAGATATTTTTGTTTTCTCTTTTATTGAAGAGAGCCATCTTTTTCACTTTTCAAAACATATTTTGTTTTGTTTCTACTCTACCTAGAGGCCAAGCTACAATCCATTTTATTAAGTTAGAAGAACCGAAAGTGGGTCTTTGATCTACCAGAAGTGGGCATTTAAATTACTCGAAATCTATCATGTCGAGTCTGATTACTCAAAATATTACAAATGTATTTCTATAAAACTTTTTGAACCTGATATTTATGCTATTTTCTAGAGAATGTACTAAAATATTGTTTATTGTATGAATGTTTTTTGAGTTAGGGCTTGTTATTTAAATAATGGTCTCATAAAGAATGTGATTTTTCTTAAAATGTTTACTCAATCAACTCTAAAATTTTCAAATTTTAATAAAACATTAAAATTTTAGTACATTCTCTAGATAAATGCATCTAGATTGTTTTGGTAATATTTTTACTAATATAAGTTTATTACTTTTTTCTTTAATTGCTTTGAAGTTTTACGAAAATGTTGCTAAAATTTCACTTATAATTGTGATTTCTGTGAAATTTAGGCAATTTATTTTAAATATTGTTAGTTAAATATTAGTATTTATTGGTATTGAGTCCTAAATATGTTATTTTGTTAAAAAGTGCTCCGAACGTGTTCGGATACCTTAATAGGGAAAATATGAGCTTTTCAAGTTCAGCTGTTGCAAAAAGATAAAAATATGTAGTTTCTTTAAAAATAATATTGCACAACGGTTTTGATCTACGCAAACCTAATTTATAAATGTGTGCGCGCGAAATTGTACCTTTTGCGATCGATCCCTTGTAGCATATTCTATTCATTAATTTTTTTGTTTTCAATTGATTGTTTTTTCTCTCTCTTTAGTATTATACCAGTATCTTTTCTCTTTGTAGATGCGGGTTCTAAGCAAGCGAGGGATGATATAAAAGCTCAAGCGACATCAATAAAATATATCCAAAGTAATATTTTTAAGGATTTGTCAAACAAGAGAAAATTATCGGAAATCAGCCTACTTTTGCATTTACCCTGGACATACCAGGAAAAATTACCATTTCATCGGAATTCAATAAAATAAGACTTGGAATATTTAATTGTGCTTTTCTTTTGTCTTCTGTAAGAATGTTTTTTATTTTGTTTTTAATATTATTATTATTATTCGAAATACTAAAATAAACTTTGTATTTAAACTGAAATGAAATTCATAAAAGGGAGAGTTTATTTTTGATTTCATGTATCCTATAAGAATTGCACAAATAATTCACACTAATTCCATAATAATGCCATCATTTTAAAAATATTAATCATGAATCATCACAGATCTTCGCCCACAGAAGAGAGTATGGAAACTTTGAAAAAGGAAATCTTTAACGCTGGATGAAAAATCAGAAAACTTGATCCATTCGAAGACATAGTTGTTTTTCTCAACTAAAAAGAGTTCTAGCTCCGACAAGACAGTGAAGCAAGAAATGCAGTATTTGACTCGGCAGAGAAACGATCATCAGATGTTAAAACTGCTTGAGAATGTGAAAAAATGTTTGAACATCAGCTGAACCTTAAGACCATTTTCTACTGTCAGGTTGCTCATAAAACGAAGATAGGAACTAGGCTGTGATAAAACGCTTAAATTGCTAAAGCTTCTTAGGTAAAACTTTAAAAAAGAATGATTACCAGATTTTAAAAGTATTTTTTAGCTCAATTTATAAATGAGTTAAATTTTGGAATTTGAGTATTTTTACTTTATATAATTATTGACACCATTTAGAAATAACTTGTGTTTAAATTTTCGAAATTTTGATGCATTCTCGGGAATTCCAGGAATGACTGTCACGTTCCCGGAAATTTCCGGGAAGGGAAAAAACCGGAAAGTAGAAACCCTAATCTCTATACGCAAATAATATACTGTAAAACAGAGCAAAAATTAGATATTACTTTTGTCAAATCGGGAGAACTGGTGGGATAGCATCTCCAGGCATTTTTTTCTAGATATGTTTTTGACACAGAGATAATATTATCACCAACTAGTATTTTGGATTTAGAGGGTTTTGACTATTACGTTACTGGGTATCTTGCTACGTCTTAAATTTTTTTTTTAAATTCCTAATGGGGCTGAGGATAGTTTTACTTTTACAGACCTAGTACATTCCCCGACAGTTGGTACTGCTTTTCAGTGCGGCACCATATAGGTGCAATACCAATCACCGCAAGTAATTTTGCCGCCGTTTCCTCCCCACAGGGAGGAGTCTCAGTTCTGACGATGCGAAACTGCGCTTAGGAAGTTAGCAGTTTTAGTTAAATCTTGCACAATAGTGTTTTGAAAGTCTCTTGATACAAACCACAAGATCGTGGCGACAGTTTTTTGTCCCGAAACAGAAAAATTCGCCAAATGGAGACAGTATGACATTTGTTCTATTACTTTGTTTTGTAGTTTGGTTCGGTGAAGACACTTCGTTCTACCGAACCTTCATCTGCTTTCATGACATTTTAGATGCCATTAAAATGCTTTCAATTTGCCCTTTTTTTAACTAAAAAAATATTTAAAATATAACTATTGAATATCAATAATAAAAAAGAATTACTTGCATATAAATAAAATTACAATTATAATTTTGAAGTTAAGAATTGATGAAAAACTCATGACTTGGAAATTTTTTTTACGATTGGAGTGGCCTAGGCGATGCTTAGCCAATCTGGTCGCAGTAAAAGATTCAGAGTTAGAGAGAGAAAATTTTTAGATGTAAAAAAAAATTAAGAATGAGTTGGTATCGAGTGGAGTTTTTGTGATCGGCTGACCAGAGAGGTCAGCTATTTTTGCATTTAAGTTTAGGTGAGAATCTCGACCAATCATTGGTAAATTATGTTCATGGTTTAATTTTCTTTCGTGCAACATATTTAATAAGCCTAACATAAGAAATCATCATTACTTACAGAAGCGCTTGGCTCTCTGTAGCTCGCCATCAATTTTATTTTCGACCAAATCATTGATTAATTAAGAGCCCGAGCAAGTCGAGTTGCAAAAATGGAGACTAAGATTAAAAGTATAAAATAAATAATTAAATAAAATGAAATAAATTCCATTATTTTTCGAAGACAGCATAAACAGAAGCAAAAGAATGGTTACACAAATGTTTAATGGAACAAAGATTTAATGACACTGAACAACTTATGTTACATTCCACTTCAAAACACATTTTTTCTACAAGTAAAATAAACAAGTACAGTAAAACATACCATTGCTGCATTGAATGTAGTTAACATTACTTCCAACAGTAGGGGTTTAACAGTAAAAATACTTTATTATTATGAAAATGAATTTTATATAAATGGATATGATATCACTGTGATAATAGCATGCACCAAGTTAAACATGTAATCAATTATGAAATTGCAAGCATGAATGTGATCAATGAACTTAAATTATTCATTATGTAAATAATAAAAGTTCAAAATGAGATTGTAATACACCAAACCAAATAGACTCGATTTTATTTTTAAAGATGTTTGGGATGCTAAAAATGTTAGGTATTTTTTTTCATTCGGTTATAACATAAAAATTTTATTTATATTTATTTTTTCTAAATTTTCATAAGGTATTACAATTAAATTTCTTCTAAAAAGAGAAAAGGATGATTCAATTTTCTTAGCTGCCAGATGCAGTATTTTAAAATAAATAATTACCTACAACTAAATCTGTTTGATTTAAAATGTTCACATTCAAAAAGAAAATACACAATTACTTAATAGAACATTCTGGTAATTCGATCTAACTATTTAATATTATATTCTTTTTCACAAAATAATTTTTAAAAATAAAATTAATTAATGTTTTTTATAATATATTTCACACACTTTTTGAAATCAAAATTATGATTAAGACATTTTTCCAATTGAGGGGAAAAAACTGGTTTATTTTGCCTACACAAAGAAAATAATGATGTACAAAATAAAAATTTTAAATTAAATATTAAATACAAATTTTATTTTCCAATTAGCAATTAAATCATTATAAATTTTCAGGGATTTTTTTTAAAGTATGATTATTTTTTTTTATAATTTCATTTTACTTATAAAATATTTGTTCTTGCAAATGTCGTTAGAAAAGAAATTCAAATTTCAATTATGTAAAAAGAGAAAAAACATCTTAGAAACTAAAAGAGTCAAATTTAAATTTTTAACATTAAAATGATACGAAGACAAAAATATTAATATTTTAAATTCAAGTATCCAAATTTTTACCGTTTGTAAATAAAAAAAAGTCAACATTTTGAAGCCAAAAAATGAGAAGTTATTACATTAAAAATACTTGCATGTAAATTTTATCAACTTTCAGAAGTATAATTTATTCAAATACTTCCCAAACACTTTAAAAATAATTTTTTGAATATTCTCTAGTTAATTCTATAAATAAATTCATATTCTTGACTCGTAACACTTTGTCAAAATTATTTAAAATTACAATATTATTATATAAGGCTAAAAAAAACATACTTAAAAAAATACATAATAATTTACAAAGTTTGAGATAATTTTTGAAAAACTTATAGTAAAAGCATACAAAATAATTTTTAATGTAATAAAATCAATACTGAAGAGAACATGTTTCAACAGATATAAAATCAATTTCAAATTTTTGGAATTAAGTTACATTTAAAAATCAAATAACACTGAACAGCAAATAATTCTATACACATATACACGAGCTGTAATTTTTGAATTTATTTCACCAAATAACAAAGTTAAATTATATAAATGTTGCAACTTATATTTCTGCGAGATGATGACAAATCTATACATTTACAGATTTTAACATGGCACAGTATGTAAAGAAAATTATTCAGTTTAAGTTTCATACTAATATTGGAAGCACACAGAAAGTAATAAGGTCAGAAATAATATGACTAGTAATGAATAAATTTTTTCCATAACATATTCAATTAGTTTAGCATAATAAATATGGAAAGTTGAAAATTCCAAATGATATTTCAACATAGTTTTAAATAACATATTTTCACAGCAGCTATTTTTTTGCCCTTGGTGTTTTTTTATGAATATAAACTTAACAAAATGAACGAACTACGCAAATTTCAAATTATTAAATTCAAAATGCAAATTATTAATTATTTAGCATTTTATAGCAAATCAATTATTATATATTTCCTATTATAATTTATTTACGAATTTTCACCGTAGAAAATAAATCTAAAAAGCCTTAATATGTTTAATTCGAATATTTTAACGGCGATTTTGTTTAACAATAAGTTTTCATCATATATTAAGAAGTACATTTTCTTATTAATTAATTTTTTTTAAATTGCCGATAGAAAAATTACTCAAAAATATTCTCAAACACTATAACTATTGTACTATTTTCCAATTAATTTATCTTTTTGTTTTACTCAACTATCTTAAAAATCATTTTAAAAGCTCACTTTGTGTCAAAACGAAAACTTAATTTTTGTTTTAAAAAAAATAATAATAAAGAAAATTTTTTCGTTTTTTTAAATTAAATTTCCCAAACTGCAAATACACGTGAAGTGATTTTAAAAAACTTTTTGCAAAAAAATGAGAATAATGAAGAAATCATTAAAATAATTTAAAATGAAACAAACATATATCTATGTGCTATTCATGAAGATGAATCATTTTTCAACAGTGAATTCAATAAAATACTGTAATTCTCATGATGTTAAAACAATTCTTACAAACAATAAGTCATATGAATCGCACTTCAAATTTGATTCATCAATCCAAAGATTTGCTTTTGGATGCTTATATTAATCGACTAATATTTATAGCTATTCTATTATACCATTTATAATGCTTTTATTAGCAATATAGAAGCTCAGTCAAATAAATTTTAAAAATTATAAAATTTTTAGAAGAATTTAATTTATTATTAAAAGAATAAAAAAAATATATAAAATCCTACATGCACAATTTCACAAAATGAAATTATAAAACGTGATGAAATCAGCTGCCTTTAAAATTTAGCAAACGATTATTTCAACAAAAATAAAGGGAAAAAAATCTGATTTTTTCTTAACTGCAAAGAAAAGTATTAAATAAAAAATCCATTAAAAAGAAGAATTAAAAAATATTCAATTAAAAATATGAAAAAAAGCTTACGAAGGACAAATAGAAGATAAAGGTTACAATAAAATGTATTAAAATGAAAACGAAAAACAACGAAGTATAACATAAAATCATTCAGCTTATAGATGGATGAATTAAGGTAGAAAAAATCATGTCGGCAAAATAATTAAAGTTAATCATTTTTTAAATGAATCGATAATTTTAAATCTATTTTAAAAAATTTACAAACCGGGCAACATTATCATATATTGTACAGCACGAAGTAATTACTTCACTCCATTAAAAATTCTGTACAAAGCTTAACTGTTAAAAATAATGTTCAACAAGTTCATAAAGTCCTTTTTTTACGACGACTGAAGACTAGTCAGACTACTAATCAAGACTAGTTAAGCGGAATAATAATTCGAATCTGATCTTCTATTTTACACATTGCTCTAAGCCAAACTAAAATATATCTTGCAACATCAAAAATCACAGTTTTTTCTTTTGTTTTATTTCGAGATGTGAGCATATTTTAATTTTGATCAAAAGGAATGAACTTTCATCCATGTTTATGAAGTAATAGTTCATTTCTTTCACAAGCCAATTGCATTTTAAAAAATTATGAATCTTGTGAAAAAAGCTATAATTCGGCACTTATGATATGACACATATACACAAGGACAATTAACAGAACAATTCATTTAGGTACATGGAAACAATATATATATATATTTATATGAATATATGTATGTATGAATATAGTTTTGTACACATGCATGCAACAGATATACATATCATGCTATGTACAACAGTACTATACAAAAGTGATATCCCAGATATAATACGATTACAAGTAATGTATATATAATGTTGGAAAAGCCACATCTTCATAAATATTTATGTATATGCAACAAATATTCTATAATATGAGCTCATATATTCAGTTTCACAGTAAGCATACTATAAAAGCAAAAAAAATTACCATATAATGGGGGGAAATTATGTACTACTTTTAAATCCTTAGTTAGTTGTACATCTTTAAAATAAATGTCACAGCATAATTTTCAAAAATTGCATTGAAGTAGCATATAGGAAGTCTTATGATTCTTTTATAAATATGAAGTCAACAATGGTGAAAAACCATCCTTGAAATTTGGGTTTCACAACATTTATTTTTCGATAAATAATCAGGAACTTATCAATAGTTAGATTATTAATAAAAAATGTATTTTATAATATATATACATATAGAAAGTGTTAGTTAATATTAGATAATCGATTATACACATTAAATAGTTGTTAATATATTAATTTATTGAATCTAAGTAAAATAAACCCTCAATTTAGTTAAAAAATATTTTTAAAATTCAATGAGATATTAAATATTTTTTCATTTGAAAAAAATATTGATGTTCTGAATAATGCTTCTGGAAGTACTTTAAATTCCTTTTTAAATATTAAGAAAAAAAACTGAAACACATATAAAATTTTTTTGTTAAATAATTTTTGTAAAATAATGTTTGTTATTTAAATAATTTATTCAGATCTAAAATAAACCATGATTTACTTATGAGGTTATCAACAGGTTTTTTTTTTTGCAAAAGTATTATTTAATAATCGTTGGATATACAAGATACCTAGTTTTGTTATTTTTTAATGTAAAAATAAAAAGAGGATTTTTTAACAGATTTATTTGCACGCTAATAACAACAGTAGTGTTAAAATTAAATTATTTAAATGTTATATTATGCATTAATTAAAATAAGGAATGTTAAATGTTATTAAACTAACTCAGAAACGTGTGATAATCATATTTTGATGAAAGAGAATGAAGTTATAATTTTACACTTTTAATGTGAAGATAAAATTCACTATAATGTTTTTTAGTATATGAAAGGCTCTATAAAAAAATTGGTTCCTTTAAATCAAAAAATCATGTAAAAATTATCCCCCTACAATAATTATATCTGATGGCTTAAATGATTTAAATAAGAAAAAAACCTCTTTTTTTATTTGAGATAAATGTTGTCTATAGTATAATCTATAACTAATGTTTAAAATGAGTAACTGAGAAAAAACTATTAAAGAATTTCATTATTTCAAAAGTTATCAAAGCAAAGTGTTTTATCGAAAATATTTTTTTAAAAAATTGCTTTCATATAAAATATCTAGATGAAATATTTGTAAAGATCAAAGCCCTTTTTTTCAAAGATAGATGTTGTTCACATAAAAAGTCTTCACAGATTTTTCAAAAGTCTAAACACAGCTATTATACTTTTTGTTAAAAATAACTGACTGAGAGAGAATATCTAAATATAGGTTACAAGGTTTTAATTTAAAACAAGAGTATTAAATTTTTTACAATGGTCAGTTGGTATAACATTTTAAAATATCAGTTAAACCTTCTTAAATAATATCAATTAAATATAAATGAAAGAAGAAAAAACTTTTAACAGGATCAAAATGTACATGTTCCTCATGATAAAAAATTATATACATACAAAGAGATAATTTATAACACAGAATTATTAAAATTAAAAAAATTAATAAACAGCAACATTTTGTAAATCGATAGATACTACAAACAGAGTAATTATTTTTTTAAAAAAAAAGGTATTGTAATTTCCATAACAATATCAATTAAAAACATATTTTTTAATATTAATAATAAGTTTTTTTAAAAAATAACTTTTGCTAAAGAACGTACACTTTAATTTTGACATAAATCCAAAAATAGGTTTTTAAACAAATGCAATATTATTTCAAATAAGTAAAAAAAATTTACTGCATTATTTAAAAAAAAAGGGAAAAAAGACAGAACTGTCAAGTGATGAATCATTTTAAAATTATATTTTCCTTTTAATTAAATATGCTTTTCTCCAGAAGTAATGATATGGCTGGATACGTAATGACTGAGTATCTAATAACTACATGTAGGTAATACAAAGTAGACAAAGCAAATAACGTATAATGGGTTTCAAATGCAATGATTAACTCAATTACTAAGATTATTAAAAAAAATGTACTGTAAACAACAATATAGTGTGGCTGATTAATTAATTACAAAATACATAAAAAGAGATATTAGGAACTAATACGGTTGATTTAGTTAATTAGCTATTATTCAAACCCTTAAATACAAATTAATAAAAAATATAAGCAACCAATAAAAAAACCCTTTTAAATCTAGAATGAGATACTTGCATAACTAGGCCAAATGAACAAAATAAATTTATCTTTTTAGGTAATTTTTTGTATGTTTTTAGAATCCAAAGTGTTGCCATAGGAAAGGAACGGAAATAGAAAATGTGCTGCTTTCTTGAAAAGACAATAATTCAACTGCGCCAACAATGATAGTAAAAACAAATACAAAATTGGCAACAGTTAAAGAACAATGACTTCCTTGTAGAAGTTTTCTAAAGATCAACACCGATTTTAACATTCAGTTAAAATGTTTTTACTTTTGAGAGATTCTTAAATTCTCATCAATTATTATTAATTTTTATTCAAAATCTTTTAAAAAATAATTGGTCTAAAACAGAAAAAAAATAAACCCATCATATTTTGGATTAATTTAAACTGGTTTATAAAAAAAACAGGTTTCTCTCTACACTCATTAATGAAAGAAAATGATGTTTTGTAGCTTTTTCATTAATTTATTAAAATAATAATAACCATTTTATGTACGAAAACTTTTTGTTTAAAAAGTGCTATTAATTGAATTCAAATGTTGTTATATTATATTGAAACTAGAAAATTAAGTTAATATTTTAATGTTTATAGAACTATCTTTTTTAATCGTAGCTGAATTATTATGCAGCAATTTTTTTTGTATGGAAGTTATATCCAATATAAAGGTTATGTGCCTAAGTATTGCTAATAATTATTTGAATTTTTCTTGGAAGTCCCATAATCGAAAATTCAAATTTTATTTAATCTTTTTAAAATATAATATGAAATTTGCAGCATTTTTTGAATTTGAAACTGATATTTGCATTTCTTTCTCAGCAAACTTTGTTAGCATAATCACAGATAAGTGAAGGAAAAGTTAAGACAATTTTGATCTGTAACAAACCAACTACTTTAATAATAAAAAATAATAAGTGCAAAGTAAATCATAACAATAATCATGTGATAAGTACACGAAATAGTGCACAAAAATATTCGATTACGTTTCACGAATGCATACTTGAATTTCAAATTAAATGAAACACAAATTGATTTTTTTAATTTTGACAATTAATTTAATTAATTTATTATGTGTGCGTGTGGAAATTATTTTTTTACCCTTTTTTTTTTTAAATATCCAAATAAAATTATGATATCAAAGTGTATTAATTTTTGGCATGAGTGTGTATCTTTATATAACATGATGCTGCACGAGATATGAGGTTATATTGTTGTAATTTAAACTAATAAGTAAATGAATTTTTATTAAGTATTTTAATTAAGCATGCAGTTATAGCAAACGATTTAATATATTGAAAATAATATTATGCATGGAACGAAACTAAAATTTTTAAAAAAGGGAGTTAAAGGTGTAGTGATTAAGTTTGAGGACTTCTAATTTTTAAAGTGATATATTTTAATTGCTATATTTAAGCAGCCTTTAAATTTAAGACATCGACACACTTAAAAACTTGTCCTAATTTATTCTTTGTCTATGTCTATATATAATCACTAATCACTGTGACTCAATGTTATATATGTTTTAAACTGAAGAACGTAAATTTTAGAAGTTACTTATATTTTTAAGGTTACCAGCAAGTTAATGAGTTACAAAAAGGCTCCACAACATTTACATTAAAAAATCCATTTAATTATTAAATAAAAATTATCGAATGATTTTGGTATTTCTTTTTTAAAAAAATCATTAAACCTTATGTTGTATAAAAAATGAATATTAAACAAAAGGCCAGGTATCTCATTCTAGATTTAAATAAACGGAATATTTAATCAGTTTTACACACATTTTAATATTTAAAAAAAATCAGACGATATCATGTCAGTTCAAAATAATGGATTCTATTGTTGTTCAATTCCTAAAAGGACTGACGAACAAAATTGACAGTCGCACCTCACACACATCCCGTTGCCACATTCGGCTAACAGTGCGACTGTAAAACAGGACCAGCCTCGATTTTATTTTCAGAGTAAAGGGTAAAACCCAGCACAGTCCACTCTGACAGAATAAAATTAATATTACCGCCTGCCATGCTGGGTTAGCCCGGAAGGTCGTTTCCGCTTGTGGTGATCTTTTATTTTTTGTTGATGTGTATACCGAACAGTTCCGGGCGCAGTGAAGTGAAATGAGGAACTGTAATGATGTCAGACGCCTGTTTCGGAGACGCGTGAAGGTATGTTGAGGCGTAAGCCTTCGAACTCGGAGCAGCTGTCATCGCCAACGCTCATCTTGCTACCACCAAGACTCTCGCCAAAGTCGTTTTCACCATAGCCATCTGGATCGTAATTTGGAAGGGCCAATGGTACTTGAGAATCGGTGTGTTTGGGACTGTGAGTTTCCATACGATGCATCTGGAGTTTGGGACCCCATTCCTCGGTTGGTTCAAGAAGGATGCGAATGCGCTGAAAAGATCAAAAACTCTCATGAACAAAAAAGGAGTTGCTTCATTATAATAATAATAATGAAACACCTTGAGCAATGAAACCACAATGTCAGAGTCATTTATAGTTTGCTTTCCAAAGACAATTTCTGTCTTTCTTCTTACAGAACGCCACTGTTATGTGATTATGCCACTCGAATTATTTTTAAAATAAACTTTATGCCATAATCTTTTGCCGGTGTATCTTGCATTCCCTTTAAAAATTTCGTGCTTTTTGCAAGTGGTTTTCGAATAATTGTTTTTACATCATTTTTGAACAAATCTTAATTATTATTATTTACAAAATTATATTTAAGTTTTTCATGTATAATTTTTCCATGTTGAAAATTTTGAATAGGTATAAAAAAATTATAGGAATTTTATAGCAATCTGTAATTTTTTTTTATAGTTCACGAGGTAACTATTATCTGCCACTGCATATTGCATTAGAACAGTGACGTAACTTACATCCCCGCATTGCGGGAGGACCCAGAATTCTAGGGGGTCCAAAGCCTGACTGACGCCAAATATGTACCCTTTATAAGATCTGGCTTAGGGCCCAAAACCTGACTTTGCAGCAGGGCCCTAATATTCTCAGTTATGCCATTGCATTAAAAAACATTTAAGCTCAAAAGGAACTAAATAATAAAGAAAGGATGGTACTAATTTTATATCGGTACGCTACTGGTTTTTCCGCCAAACAGTGGTAAAATTTCGCCAAGTTGGAACGATTACCTTACAATAGGATACCATGAGATTGGTAACTAAAAGATGTATTCAGCACGATTTCAAAATCCCGCCAAAAACGAGTAGGGTACCATTAAATTTAGTGGCATACACAAGGATGGGGTTTGGGAGGTCCAAACCCTACTCATAGACCAATAGAGTTTTAATTTTAAGCATAAAGATTTTTTTAATATATACGGAATGTTAGATGGTCTAAAACTGTTCCTTTTGTTCACTTGCCACAGTATAAAACTCTTTATGATGGCAAGCTATTTTGATTAAACCCTCCCATGACATCATTATATACAGTGATAGCTTTTCGACACGATACTTCTTCTTTAATACCATCTTTTTTGTCCGCTTTGCAGATGTCATAAACGGTAGATTATGTGCAGTAGTATAAAACTGAAGCAGGAATTAGTCTCTCCATCGTTATAATAGGAAGGCCATTATACTATAATGGTTTTTGCGGTTCTCACATGTGTATTTTGTAAGATCATGTAGATGGGAAGTAATCTTCCCAAAGCCCACGAAGGGGTTAAAGAACAGTTGAAATAATTAAAAAATTCTTACCTGCAACAAAGGTCCTTTTGCTTTACAGATCTTCAACACAATCACAAAAGGAATGGCACTGACAGAAGCAAGTGAAAACATCCATCCTACGTAAGTGGCCCATTCCGGATATTCATAAGAGCCGTACTCAGTTGGTTTCAGATCCATGATGGTGAAGATCAAAATCGACTAGAAAAGGAAGGCAACATAATATTTAAGAATGCAACCATGATGTTTAATAGAACATTTTTTGGCTCAACTGTTCTCTGAAATAAAGGCTGTGAGCCGCAGAAGATTCAAAAGTTAACAATGAGCATTTCATTTTTTGATTTTGCTACAATAATTTTCTCTGCAGTTGAGCCGATTTTCACAGTCGAAGGAATTTTATTCCTATACCTATTTTTATACCAATAAATCATGAGCCTGTGTGAGCTCATTAAATATGTAATGAAAAATGAATTAGCATCATTGCATTAAAAGTAGCTATTTTCCGTCCCCCCTCAATATTTGGATTATAAAATGTAAATATACTATTATAAGTATTTGCAAATTATTCGCATTTCATTTCACAGAACTTCCGGAAGAAAGCGTCATTATTGGTATAGCGTAAAGTAAATAATTTGTATACATAAAATATCTGATGCCAATAATAAATAAAAACTTCTATTACATGTATAATGGATACTACCTAATTGATTTATTATTATTTTTAAATCAATATGAAGGCTATTGGTGAAAAGAGAGGAAGGCACCCAACAAGCAATTAAGCCAGCCTCTCTAGATTTGAAATACACTGCTGGACAATTGCTAAGGACGGATAACACTATCATCCATAGCAACCACAAAATGAAAGGAAGCAAAATGTGGAAAATTAGAATAAGTGCGGGATATTAGTAAGAAAGTATGAGTATGCAAATTTTTTTCCGCGTCTGTTCATCACGTGATAGCGTTCATAAGAGCTTTAAAGGTTTTGACGCGTGCGTGGACGTTGTTGTTTCAAGTCAAAGTTTTACAGGAAAGATTTAATAGACGAACTTAAAATTTTGGCATGTCTTCCCGACATCACATAGATGATTTTATGCGTGGCCGAATTATTGGAAAGATCGAAGGGCGAAAAATAACAGATGTTGCCAGGGGAAATCGACATCGCTCACAGCGTTGTTTCACGGCTGTGGAAGTCATTTAAAACTACTGGAATGTAGTAGATGGCACGGGGGAGGTCGTGTTAGAAGTACGACGCCTGCAGAAGACAGATATATCGTCCTATCAGCAAAAAGGAACATGCGCACCACAGCTCAGCAGATGGCAAATCAGTTTCTTGCTGCCTCAGGAAAGCAGATCTCCCGAAAAACTGTTGCCAGACGTTTGAGGGGAGGAGGACTATACGCACGCAGACCTGTTGTGTGTGTCCCATTGACCAGACAGCACCGTACTGCCCGTTTGCAATGGTGTCGTGAGCATCACAATTGGACTGAACAGGACTGGGCATGCGTACTATTCTCAGATGAGAGTAGGTTCGGTCTGTCATCGGATTGTAGACGCCAACTGATCTGGCGCGAGAGCGGTACTGCTTATCGTCCAGAAAATATCCAGAAAAAGCGACCGATATCCGACATGCAGTATCATGGTGTGGGCCGGCATCATGATCAATGGCGCACGCGCTACATGTGGTTGCGAATGGGACTATGACGGGCCAACAATACATTGATAAAGTTCTACTTCCTCGCGTTCGTCTTTTTTCCGTGGTGCTGTCGGTGATAAATTTGTTTTTATGGACGACAACGCAACATGTCATCGAACACTCGCTGTTCAGGATTGTCTAGACAGCGAGGGTATTCAACGTCTCGTATGGCCAGCGCGTTCTCCAGATCTAAACCCCATTGAAAATGTGTAGGATGCTTTGGGGAAGCAAGTTGCCGGTGGAAACTATCCTCCGACAAACAAGAACATCCTCATCCATGCACTCACAGAGGAATGGGATAAATTGCCTCAACAGCTGCTGGATAATGTTGTGCAAAGTATGGTACGACGTGTGGAATGTTGCATCACACTCCACGGTGGACATATCCCCTTTCTTTAAGGGGCCTGCTGACTTTTAGATGCATTGTTCCATTTCTCCGTACGCAGATAAAATGAACATTTTTTTTTCTTTCAGATGTTTCACAGCTTTTGTACTTTCCAGAACAATAAATATTCTTTATTCTAATGTCTGAACAGTGTGGCAACTATATTTTATACTTCTAGGCCTCATGTCTCGCTTAATGTTATGCTACATAGCAATTTGTGATCCGTCTTTAGCAATTGTCCAGCAGTGTATTAAGAAACAGAAAATATATACATAAATCACAAAATATTACTTTTAATCGATTACAGTTCATATATGTAAAAATAAAATAAACCTTCATCAGATACAAGATGATTCCCTTTGTTTTGGTTCCCTATAGTGAAAGAAGTTACCTTAAAATCCGGCATATAACGCGCATTTTTAATGACAGCTTAAAAATAAAAAGGAAATGTACATATAAAAACCTTAGACTTCTACAAAGATCGGAATACACTGTTTATTTAAAAGAAATGAACTTAAAATGTTGTTTTTCTAGAAATATACAGTTTCTTCAAAAACCTGGGGTAATAACTCGAATAAATGATTTTAAAACATAACAACATTGATAACGCACATTGCAGGTTCCTTCGTAACAATGGGGTGCGCGATATACGGTGAATCAGTGGCGCACACTAGGGGGTCGGACCCCCCTCCCCAATGCGCTTGGTTTTTTTCCGATTGATTATAATTCTATGTATATAATACGTAAAATTTAATTATTTGTTATTAATGATTAATTTTATTAATTAATGCTAATTATTTATTCAATAATTAGTTTTTTACTGTGTTTTGTTCCCGAAAATCGACAAAATCAAAAAGAGCATGATACAAGAGGGTGAACTTTCGACCCCGGGACCCCCCCTCTGAAAAATTTTTGTGTGCGCTACTGCGGTGAATGTACCTTAAAATTAAAAAAAAAGGAGCTTGAAAGTAAAGATACGCGTTATACGCCGGATTTTACGGTAATTGCTTTTTTATATTATTGGTTGATAGTGATAAAGAGTTCCTTTTACAAATTAATTTCAGTTTTTTTAAATTTATTTCATTTGCTTCTAAGGAATTACCTTTTTGATCTTGAATTATGAACATTTAGATTTTTATGAATAAGTTTTAGAATTCAAAATATTTAACATTATTTTTAATGTACTTTCTGTATAGAACATGCCTGTCCATATGATACGACAGCCACAGTGATTGGTCAATCAAAAGCAAGAGTATAGCATCTAAGCTGATACTTCACTACATGTCTAAGTGAGAATTTTGCGTCCCATCAGATAGCATCAGCCTCACTGTATGAAGGACTTTTGAAGGACAAAATTTTTCCTTAACTCTACCAATCACCTAGTGGATGATAAATTAAGGCACAAGAGAACACTCACTGCAATCAAAACGGGTACTACAATCTTCCACATGATTCTCCAATACTGATAAGGAAATGGATATCGTCCCATCATAACCTTGATATCATTCAGGAAACGTTCAGCACCTGAAAGGAAGCAACACAAAATTTTAGTATGGACTTTTTCTTATCAAATAGAGAGAAATCAAAAAGACTGGCAGTTAAATTTAATAAAAGTAGGCTTTATTAGATATTTGAAAAACAAAATCTATATTAGAGAAGTATCTTCACATAGAATAGGGAGAAAATGATTTATTCCATTTCATTTGTTTGGTCGACTCGGTGGCTTAGAGGTAGCGTGGCCGATTCGAAAGCCTAAGGTTGCAGGTTCCATACCGGTGGGAGTCGAAAGATTTTTTGGATGCGAAAATCGTAGGCACTCGTGTCATATGATTATGTGGCATGTAAAAGACTCTTGAATATCAATGTGGCTCTGGTACTCTTGGCAAAATTAAATCACGTCAATATTTAGCATCTGATGAGAGCTTAAATTAAAATCAGTTCAAGAGTCCACACTAGATGGTTCCACCATGAAATGGCTCATACATTTGCGGACTTGCCGTGTCTGCAAAGGTTTAATTGTCAATATGCACTCCATTAGCAGTAGAAGAAGATTTTATTAGTTTCGATATTACAAAGTCTATTCAAATTGAATGAACATTGATAGCATATATTCTTTTATGAATAAGCATGATACAATATCTAATTTATTTAAACATTGCTAAGTACGTACACATTTTAACTATGTAGGTACACCCTTATGCACATTTTGTAATGCTCTTAGCTTCAAAAATAAAATAAAACTAAATATTGTATTTTGAGGGCAATTGTTCCTTTAAAATAATTGGCTACTGAATGTGCTGCTTTATTTATATTTATCAAATAAAAATATAACCAAAAACACAAAGTTAGTTAGTTTATTCACATTTAGTATCTCAAAATAACCAAGCATTATCTCGAAAACGACTCAGAAACCCGATTAGTTATGTTTTATACATTAAAATTATCAAAATCATGTATAAAATGATGAAAATAAAGGATAAAATGATGAAAATCAACGATAAAATGATGAAAATCAAGGATAAAAAGATGAAATGAAAAATGAAGACGTCTATTTCAATCTTGATAAAAATATTAAGAATTAAAACTACTCATCCTTATTTTTGATATAATTTATTTTCATATTTAATTTTAATCATTTAATTCTTCACCAATAAACTCAGTGAATCGTGAAATATTTATACATAAATATATACAATAATTCAATTAGAGTTTGAATATTTGAAATCTAATAAATAAAGGTATTGAAAATGAAACAAGGCTGAAGTGAAAGCTATAAACGTTTTATAAATTATTCTACAAATTGACAAGAAATTAAAGGCATAGTTATAATATTCTCAAGTAAGAAATAATAATAAATCAAAGCATATAAAACCTTACCATAAACCCAACCAATAACAATCACTTCAACCAATCCAATAATGAGAGCAGAAAAACTAGCGCAATAGTTATCCATCAACTGCAGAACGTACATTCCACCCTGAAATTAAGATAACAACAATAAAATCACACTCGAATTTTTTAAAGCATGAATAACGAAACAACTAAGAAAACTGTAAAAGTGTATAAAATTGTAAACAGGAGCAAAAACAAATATTTAAAAAAAATTGTGACATTTTTTGCTGTTATACCTTGTTTAATCTTTACCCTAAGCATTAACAAAACAAAACATTTTGATGATTCTCCTAAGAATCTATAATGTGGTTTTGATTAAGAAAAGGAGAATATTTTGCAACATTTTATGTTAAAAATAAAATTAAAATTGTATGTATATACCTAAAAATCATATAACATTAAAAAACAGTTTTTAAAGGGAAAATATTTACCATGTCTTTACATAACTAATAAATATCCATAATTTTTTTACAAGAAATTTAATCTAAATTGTTCATAAAATAATAAACTTATATAACAATAAATATTTACAGTAAAGAAATACAAAAGTATAGTCTAAATGTAGAAAATGTACCTAATTGCAAAAAAAACGGATCCAATTAAGAAAGGGAAAAAAAGAAAGATGGGTATGAAAAAATGAATATAGAGTTCAAAAATAGGCTCAGTAAAGGTTTTTTCTCTCTGAGTATTTAAGAGTAGAAAAAATATAAAGTATATCTTCACACACACACAAATTATGATATTAAAAATAAAAATAAAATTATTTATAGATTAATTATTTAATTTTTATATATTATTTCAACTTTTAATTGCAATCATATTTGACTGGGAAACGATTTTTCTTATTTAGACGATTCGTTTACTCCTGAAATCTAGTTGAAGCATGGTTTTTAAAGCCAAATAATCAATTAATTTAAGATCACAAAATATAAACCTTAAAACAATATCTCGAGTTACAGATTTTCATCGAACAATAGAATCTTTATAACTGTAAATACATAATAATAAACTGTAAATAATATAAATCTGTCCTAGAATATACCATTTCAAATTTCAATAATTTCGTATAATTTGAAAGCTTGAAAAATTAACTTTTCTTAATCGATAAAAAGTGGCATTTTGAGATACACTGAATAAATAATTGTGTATTTCCCACAGTTGAATTTTACTAACTCAAGATAAGATAGGTCAACAGATTTATATCTATAATATTTTTAAACGTATTCCTTTACACAAAATAGTCTAAGACAGGTTGAGAAATTGAATTCCTTCTTTTCTCTCTCTTTTCCTTCCTTCCTCAGTGGTTCGACAGCACAGGGTAGACCTTGGCCTTCTCAAGAAGCCTTTTCCAGGCCAGCCATTTTCCTGCTAGTGTTCTCTAATTCTTAGTTCTCATAACTAGGAGGTCTTTTTCTAGGCCATCAATCCATCTAAGATTTGGCCTGTCCTTTCTTCGTAAGTCAATTGGTTGGGCTTTGAAGACTTTTTTAGTGGTACGGTCTTCACCCATTCTAACAACTTTTCTCTTTCAGTTCTATTTAAATAAATATATCTCCAAATTTTTTATAAATTTTGTTCTTAGTTGACTCAATGGGCTCGATTCATTTGCTGTCAAAATCACGCGACAGTTATGTGAGCAAAATAAGCGTGGCATAGCAAGACAAGCAAAGATTTTGTGGTTATTCTGGTCGCTTTTTAACAGCTGTCACTTGATTGTAAATTGAAACCATTGACAATGAAAAAATGTTGAACATGTCGAATGAAAAGCAGAATTAGTGGATGTAAGTTTCTTTTTGTGGTTGCAGAACTGTCACATGATGATGAATCATTACGGTCCCATTACAGAGGCAATCATATGTTTTTTGATGAAAGGATATGTAAATCAAATACTCAAGACCTATCTGATTACTAAATAGGGAAAAACGAAGATTTGGAATCTTTCATCTAAATTTACATTCATGCGTATTGATAAGTTCTTTATATACAGTAAAATACGGCGTATAACGCGCACTTATAACACAAAAAATAAGATCTCAATTTAGGGTGCGTGTTATACGCCGAGTATAAAAATGAGAGCTTTGAAAAAATTTAGACTTCTATATCGAAATACTGTTTATTTAAAAGAAATAACATACCTTATGAACTTGCATTGTTGGATAACATAAAAAGGCCATTTTAAGGCGAATAAACGTACACTGTTACAATTAATTCATTCAGGCGATTTTCTAGGACCCAGTTCGCAACACTTTCTTCTAGAATAGGCCATTTCGTTACTCCTTTACGTAAAGCACATTTCTGCTTTGGCATGTTAATTATTGCCATTTTATTTTTTTCCCCACTCCCTTATGGAGTTTTCGCCAATATCAAACATCCTTGCTGCAGCACGATTTCCATTTTCTTTTGCAAATTGAATCACTTACATCTTGAAACCGGCACTGTGTTTTGCATCGTTTACCAGGACCCATCTTTACTGCTCGCTGTTTGAAGCATATTAAATATCATTCATAGTATTGAATATACTACAGACAGCGAGCGTAATAAGTCTCAGGCGTGTTCTAATTTATTTCAAAATTAATCGTCCACCTCGTACATCACACGAAAGAGAAAAAGGAATCAATGTTTATAGAAAAGCGTGGGGAAAAATCCAGCCATGGCGCTGATTCGGTCCCCCACCCTCTTTTTCTTGCGCTTAAGGGTTATATAATTCTAGAAGTATACTATTTTTTCAAAAGAGAGTCTGGAATGATTCATCCAATAAATAATAACTTCAAAACATAAGAAAATTGTACACGCATATTTCAAATTTTTCCGTAAAAAAGAGGGTGCGCCTTATACGGTGAATATACCTAAAAATTAAAAAATACAGCTTGAAAGTATAGGTGCACGTTATACGCCGGATTTTACGGTAATATTATCTGTAGAATTTATGTGTGTGTGTGTATAAACATGGCTTTTCCCGAATACAACGAAGAAAATCTCTATGAATAACTACAATTTGCAATCAGACTGAGTGAATAAGTACATTTTGTACCCATTCATAAAAAAATTTTGAAAAATAATAGCTATATATCACAAATTTAACGAATTCTTCTTACCTTGGTACAAATAATCAACCCCATCAGATACATGACAAGGCACACCAATCCCAAAACGTAAGATTTAAATCGTCTCAAGCGATCGGGCCAGGTGTCTACAATGGTAGTGGTGACCGTTTCAATCAAAGTAAACTAAAAAGAGAAAGAAAACACATTTAAATGTTATTAAGAGGAGGAAATAAATTGTTAATAAATCCAAATAATTCTTTTGGACAGATATACTAGTGGCTTCAAATGACAAATCATAACATAAGATAGCTAAAAAATGTACAAACATAAATAGATGAAACATTAATTTACATTTTTAAATAAGTCACACACAATAAAACTATCAACACCAACTTTGTAAAGCATCTTAAAATATCACACAATTTTTTCGAAGCTATGTGTGATATTTTAAGATGCTTTATAAAGTTGGTGTTGATAGTTTTATTGTGTGCGACTTACTTAAAATTTTAAGTTAATGTTTCTTTTTTTTATTTTTGTTTGTAAATTTTTCAGTTATCTTCTGTTATGATTTGTGTTCTGTTTATTAGCTTATGTTTATATAACATAAGCTAATAAACATATATTCTAAAAAATATTTAGTGGTTCACGTACTAGACAAATAAAATTAACAAAGATTTTAATTAGCAGAAAATAGCTATTTAAAATGATGACACCATTTAAAGGCATGCTTCGAAATTTATAACAAGTTTAAATTGAAATAAAAAATGTGAATGAGATTAACAATTTAAGCTTTAGAATAAAAAATTTTTAAAAAGTGCCAAAAGAAAAGTAAATTATTCGTTAAATTCCTTACACTTTAAAAGTGAAAATTAGGACATTGAATCTTAAAAAAGGAATTTACATTACTTTCACAATTTAATGTATGATTAACCATAAGATAGTTTATTTACTGAGTAAATTAAATAAGTAAAATTAGTATTTAATCACAAAAAATCTAGATATATAACTAGTAATTTCTTATATAAAAAACTTATTTCCAAAAAGAAGTAGAGTTTTTTAAAAATCGAAAGAACGCATACACTATTAGCGTTTGTTTCAAAACGCATATTATATATAAGGGTACTTATACGTATTATACCCTCCAACAATTTCGCCAAACTAAATAACGTTGCCAATTCAAAAGACGTCGTCAAATGCAGTCATTGGATTTATTGTTTTGTAACAAGCGTGGGAGCGATTTTAATTGGCTGCATATCGCGTCATTTGGCGATATCTTTTGATTTGAAAAAGTTGACCGACAGTATAATACGTAAGTACCTACATAAGTAGCATTTATTTGAACAAATGGTATTATAGATAGGGTAACAGAGATAAGTGAGCCAGACACATTTATAAAAACTTACTTGTGTACCCAAACCCAAAGTCAGCAACATGAAGAAAAAGAGGAAGGCCCACAAAGGAGACACTGGCAATCGAGCAACTGCTTCGGGATAAGCAATGAACGCCAAACCAGCACCTACGAGAAAAGAGCTTCAATGAGTTTCACAATTTTTTAATTCTATTTAGAATTACTTTATATTTCATGAAGAGACTTGAAAGCGCAATACGAAATCATAATCCGCAGCCCGTTAAACCTCCCTATCAAAAATATCATAAACGGTTTATCGAATTTAAATCACCAACACACATGTACAACGTAAATGGGGCACAACCACACTGTAGTTTGGTAGTGAGAAAAAGTTCCCCGGGAGATGGATGGGCCAAGGAAGTCCAATACCGTGTCCACTTAGATCTCCAGACATAACACTTTTGTACTTCTTGTAGAAATACGTGAAAAACATTTGTTTACCAATCTCGAATCCGTAACACGGATGAATTGAAAAGTTGAATTACAGTGGTCATTCAGAATGTTGATACTGCAATACTTTACGGAACATAGTCAGAAATCTGCATGAACTCTGTTTTGTTTGCAACTATAATTGCGCACACTGAAATCGTTCAATAAAGCATTGAAAAAAAAACTCTGATTATTTTCTTTATAAAAGAGAAAAAACCGTAGATGAATATATATCCCTTTATCTACCGCATTATGATTTACTGCAGGTTTTTTCATATAATACTTTTTTTTTTGAATCGCTGCATTGAAAATTAAGGGATATACATAAAAAAAATACCCAACTTTGGGAAATTTAACCCGTTAAAGCTAATTAATTAATTAAAGATAATCAACTGTAAAATTAATTATATACTCATTTCATTTAAAATAAAAAGTCAAATCGTTTTCTAAGGTCTTCATTTACGTAAGAAAAAAATAAGGCACATTTTGACATTAACTATTTTTTCGGAACAAAAATGACAATCTCCGCAATGCACTGAAAACACCGTCGGCTGAAAACCCATTTTCTGCTATTAATCTATTTACCTTCCCCGCTAAAATACTCATCATGGTACCCGTGCTGCCACATATCTTGAACGAATAGATTTTAAAGAATATTCCTCCTAAGTATCGTCAGAGTATTCGTAAAAATGGTTATTCTATGTAATTTTAAAGTGAGTGGTACTTATAAGTACCGTCGGTAGATAAAGGGATATATTTGCTTGTTTCTTTTAATTAATATTTTAAATTGTAGTCATACTTTTTGGACACCCGATACATTTCACAAAAAAACTCAAACTCTGAGACTCAACAGCCCATGAGGGCCAGGGCCTTCTGTGCCCATCCCAGTATACGTGACCATTGTGCGCTGAGGTGCATGAACAGATGCCCCGATCAGGTGGTTAGTCTGAAGCGAGATCCCCAGTGTTTAAGTCCAAAAGCAAGCTTGGTACTCATTTATCGACCCACTGCCATATTGATGAAAGGTTGAATCACCCTCGCCCAGCCCGAAAATAGAACCAGGACCTGTGGTGTGGAAGCGTGATACGCTACCACTCGGCCTTATATTTCACAAACAAGCTTTTATAATATGGCAGCGGTCCTTAAGACTTTAGATCTCCGCGGCTTCCTTTTTTTGTATCAGGCTGACATTACCGACCCCAAAAATTTTGAAGACTCCTCCCGGATTCCTCAGACTGGCTCAGTAATTTAAAGGTTCCTCAATAATTCTAAAACGACCTCTGCTACTTATCTTTTTACACGTGTTTCTACTATTTTTTTGAAAATATTACTTTGTAGTTATGACTCTGTAACTGCAAATAATAATAATAAATAAAAACGGAATATTCTTGAACGAAATGCATATTCTAGTAAAGTGTTTTTCATTGAGGGCAATTTAGTGATCTAGTCTAGTTTGGCACATCTTTCAATTTTTCCACGAGGCCTTTCGAAGTCTGTGTAAGAGGGAAATCTTAACATTACATGAGACCTTCGAAGGAAGAACTGGAAAGTACCCCCATGGACTTCAGTCTAAGAACCGCTGTAATATGGAAAATTAAAAACTCTTTTGATAGCGGAGTAGTGGCGACGTAATATTTTATACCGGAAAACATAAATAAATTCCGAGAGAAATAAATGAGTAGTGAGCAGTGTTGCCTAATAAGACAGCGAAATCATAACGTTAATATTGGGTCGATTTTCAATCGGACAAAATATGCTGAATTTATGTCCTATTCTTTCTGTTATGTCTTGTACGAAGTTAACATTAAAATTCTGATTAGTCTAGATTGAATGTATGCATTAATTATATTCTTGTTGTGTCGTTAGAGTTACAGGGATGAAATTTCATTCAATTCATTAAGGAATCATTCTGAACTATGCACAAAACATATTTTCCGACTTGCAGCTTTGCCACATTATAATTCATACATCTACTTCCAATGTTACGTTTTTAAAAATTCACAATATTCCATTAATGCTTACTTTTTCAATGTACCATGCTAAAGGAAAGCTGATTTAACATAACGGTATAGAAAAAAATATACGAAACAAATTTTTTATTTCAGAAGATATGGATCAATTTGGATAGAAATGAGGAGTGGGATAAAATATCCTGCTCTCTCTACAAGTATAAATTTTGCAACACTTTCGTAATGAAAAAAATATTCCACAAATTCGGCCCCTATTCTTTAACATTAAATCTAAAAAACTTTGAATGTACAGACTGTTAAAATTTTAAAAAATTATGCAATTAAAATGAATTAAATGATATGCTTAGTAGTGGTTAAAATTAGATTAAATTGATATATTAATTAACATATTTAAATTATAAATGACGTAACAAATGTTAATTAAATTTAGCAAAGATAAATAAATTCGAAAAGGAGTCGTATGTGTTAGTGATAATGTATCCGACTGAAAAATACATTCTTTTATATGTAAATGAGATTTTAAATTTGAATAACACAAATTTAGCACCTCACATTGTAAAAAAAGAAGAGAAAACCCTAAACTTCGTTCTATTCATTTATACAAGGTACATAATAATTCCCTTGTTTCAATAATGAATCTTTTCATTTCTGCTGATAAAAACAAAAATGAAAACGCGGAAGTTCTAAGTAAATTCTGTAGACGCATGACCCATGTTTAGTCTAATTTCCTAAATCAAAAGCGCCGATTTGTAGAATAATTAAACAATTTAATGACGTAATTCTTCTAGACAAATTAAAATATTAATATAATACAAAGGACTGCACCGCGTATTTTCCCCCCTTTCTTTCGAAATCGCAATCCGACAGACAGACACTGGGTTTCGTAAATCTATCGCCAATGAAACTATGTTACATTGTCTGATCTGAGTGAAGAATTGCTTGTTTTGATTTAACTCTTATATATGTGTGAGAAAACGTTTTAAAAACTTATAACAAGCACCAAAATTACATTTTGTACATTTTCAAGTAATTTTATTACTTAAAATTTCTACGATTAAAAATTGGAATTCGTGAAGTAATGTTAATCCTATATTGAAATTTTACTTTCCTTCTCAAGCCTACAATAGAGTATAGATTTGAATGTAAATACAGTATCTGAGAGAGAAAAAATTTAAGGAAGGTTTCTCCGGAAAAAATTTGGCCATGTTTGCCCAGTAGTCGTGGCCGGGATTGTCGAGTCGCGGGGTCGAAACATAGCGCACAGAAGACCACCGTGTAGAGTGCCCACGCAGTAGCGCACACAGGAAATTTTCAAGGGGGTCCGAGTCGAAAGTTCACCTTTCTTGTATTATGCTCCTTTTGATTTTGTCGATTTTCGGGAACAAAACACAATAAAAAACTAATTATTAAATAAATAATTATCATTAATTAATAAAATTAATCATTAATAACAAATACTTAATTAAATTTTACGTACTATATACTTAGAATTATAATCATACGGAAAAATCACCAAGGGCTTTGGGGAGGGGGGTTCGGACCCCCAGGACTCTTTGTGTGCGCCACTGCGTCCACGTATATATCCGTCTCACCCAACCTATGCGTTAAGTGCCCCGGAGGTATATATCCATCCTTCCGAAATATGATTCTTTTCTTTTGCGCTGTTATCAGAAAAACTATTCCGAAGGGTTTCGAATGCAATAAAATGATCGTGGCAATGTTTGCAAAGGATTTACTTATTTCAGAGACAAATTTGTATATTAGTGCCTTTTCTTTTCCCCCCAAAGCATTGCATACGCTCGCACATGTGAAAAACGATGGCACTGGGAGCGAATTGCGTATTTTTTAATCTGCAGTTAAGGGGTTAAATTTGTTGAGACTAAAAATTCTCCCGTTTGAGAAGTATGGAAGTTTGAAGAGGGGGTGCGAACTCAAGTGTCGTCTTCGTCACTTGACCGTGATTCAAAATTACGCGGTCCATCGCCAATAGCCATTGTGTTGCTTCTGTGACATCAATAATCAATCAATTACATCTTTTCACCCATTTTATGACAAAAAAATATTTCTGTTTATTTCAATAAAACATTTGCGGATTTTGGATTTTTAAAAAATATTTTCAAATATCACAGAAGAAAAATGTGATTCCAAAGAGACCTTCATAATACCTAGCTTTTTCTAATGTACTTTATTGCACTTACATCGATGCCTCAATGTGGGTTGGAGGGGAAAGTGGAATTTCTGTAGAATTAATATTTTCACAAGTTCAAAATAGAACGCAGATGGGTGAGTTACAGTTATAATTACAGTTACGGATTTTATAAAGAAACAAAGGCTGTTATACCAATGGGTGAGTGAGCGAAAATAAACGTCGCTCTATAAAGAGCACGAGGGCTATTTATAATGGACCACGTAATTTCGAACCTTGGTCAAATGACGAATACCACACCTGAACGGGCCATTTGTTAAATGTTGACTGGTTTTAAGACCTTGTATAGGTTGCAATAAGGCTTAAGCAAGGCTTCATATTTTCCCCGTTCGTAAGGTGAAGTTTGGAAAGTGAGGTGCGAGTTTAGTACCGTCATTAGAATGTTTACTCGCATTACCGTAGAGATAAAGTCTCGTCGCTTTAATAGTCTTTTCTAGAATATAAACCCTCTATGAAAGAAGTCTGCGTACGTTACTGTATCCTTGGGACACTTTTTCGTAAAAATTACAGTTACTAGTGAGGAGGATAGAACATGGTACATTCTGATACATAAGTACGTAACATACCACTAGACCAAAATGATCACTTCTGTCCTGAAGCTGTTACTGGCTTATATAGATACCCGCTACAGTGAGTCGGTGGATAGGCGAACGAACAATATATTTGTAATGGCGAGCATGTGAGTTGTTGCTGTTGCGTCAAGTGTGTCTGACGGCTTTGTTTTGCTGCGTCAAGTGTGTCTGACTCTAGATCAGAAGGTTGTGTGTTCAAATAACGTCCGGGTCACCAATGAAGAGGATAGAACTCGGTACCTTCTGATTCGTAAGCACGTAACATACCACTAGCCCAAAATGATCACTTCTGTCCTGAGGCTGTTACTGGATGAAATAGAGATACCCACTACACTCCGTAAATAAATAAGGTTGATCAACAACTATCCAATGAGAAAGTAGTTTGCCAATTAATAACGGTTCTTCATTCTTACTTTGCCAAATCTTGAAACTTAGGCGAGATATGTTATGTAACCAATTGTCAATTGTTAAGGATTAAAGGTTCTAAAACTTTAAATACTTATGACCGAAAAACTGAGATGATATTACAAATAGATTTCTGAAAAATCAAAATCTCGCTTTAAATGATTACCTTGAGCAGCCACCTCTTTGACGGGCACTCCCATCTCGTGAGCCATGAATCCGACAATACTGAAGATGACAAATCCAGCAAAGAAACTCGTCGCACTGTTACCAAACGTTATCACCAGAGAATCCCTGAAAAGGAACAGAACTCAAACTTTATTATGTATCCGTAATTTTATTTTGAAAAAAAAACACTCTTCGCAACAACACGCACACTTTTGAAATGTAACAGAAATTAATTGCCGGTGAAACAACATGAACAAAAATGGGTACTTAAGCATAATACCGTCAACCACAATTCGTCAAAAAAAGCCGCGATAAACAGCTAATAGTGGAAACTGCTCTTGCGCACTTTCGAACACAGTAATCATAGCGATGGCAGGCTTTGGCGACATTATTTGCATTGGCAATGTCTTTTCGTTTGGGGAAAATAATCGGCGGTAAATGCACAGTACCCAAAAATACTTTATTTTTACATTAATTGAGAAATGTATTTCATTCGTATTTTTATTGTTTCATATGATGAACTAAAAATGATGATTGGCTAACAATTTTTTGTCATGACACCTGAAATGGGTCGCCACAGTATCTTTAAAGCAACCAAAATGTAGTGTAAAATACACCAAAGTAAAAAAAGTTTGCTATAATCGAATTTTCGGTATAAAAATCGTTCAATTTGCCATGTACCCTATATTTTACTTCGGAAATAATCGACCCACTCATTTTATTTAATTATAAAAAAGAACAATTTTAAAGCCAGTTTTGAATTTTTAAAACTTTATTGAATATAAAAGCTAAGCCATATTATTTGCCTTTTATTTATGAAACTTACTTGAAACAGTTGTTATGGAAACGGTTGTAACTAGCTAGAGTAATAAGTCCACCCCAACAAGGTGAGAGAGAAAAGAAAATCTGCATGGCAGCATCTCCCCACACCTGAACAAAAATAGATTAATACTGTCAATAACAGCTGATGGAATATACATATGCAGTAGTTGATAAAAGTATCATAAAAATTTTCATCAAGTTACAAATGCGTAATACAAAAACTAGTATTTATATATATATATAATTACTGTACATTTTAAATCTAAAAATTGCATAACTTTATAATTATTTACGAATTAAATTATTATAAACCAATTCGAAAATTAAAGAATTAAATAAGAAATTAAGAAATATTCTTAAAGTTTAAATAAGCTTTTTAAATAAATTTTTAAGTATTGAATATAAAAGTTTCAAACAGATAATTATTTAATTACGATTCATTATTTGTTACAACTTCTGTTTAACTTTGACATAGAATTTTTTTTATTAAAGATAATTATGATTTCCCAATTAAAACCCTACAGCTATTTGCATAGGATTGAATAAACACTTAAGAGTTAAAAAAGTCTATTTTAGTTTAATACAGAAAATTCAATGTAAATTTATTCAAAAACTAAAAAAAAAAATGTTTCTGAAAATCATTAAGCATACCGCTGTAAAAAATTGAAAGCTTTTCAAATACAAACAGACTAATAAAAATATAAAACAACTACATCGCATAACTACAGCAGCGTTTGATTTGATTTATTAATTTTTAATTTACGTTGAACTGTAACGCAACACTAGATACTGGCGACGGTCTTCGCTGTTTCGAATCACGGTCAGGTGACGAACACGATACTTAACTTGCACTCCCTCTCCAAACTTAAGTCCGTATCACACGTACATTTTTGGTGCAACTTTTTGGACCAATTTTTCGTCCTATCTGTGGGGTGAAGGGTATACGTAAACAAAACGACATGCTCTGACGTCAGCCGCGCTCTATCTCTACAATGAAAAATTACTCGCTGATTTTTCTGCTTCGGGAAATGAAAATACAAATTTATTTCTTTTATTTCGCTCGCACGTAAGCAGAAATGGAGCACCATTCTATTTAAAATATTATACGCCGTTAAAATATTATACGCCATATCTAATGCGTTTGACGAAATCGACGCCGCCATCTTGATTATGACGTAGGGCGCCGAAGAACCCCTTTGGCTGGAATTTCAAGCAACTTTTATTTGGAACAACTTTTTGAGCTCACTAGCAAAAAGTTGTTCAAAAGCCGTTGCTATGGTAACTGAGTAAAATTGCACGAATTGGACGAAAAATTGCTCGAAACGTGTACGTGTGATACGGCTTTAAGACATTCCGCGAACGGGGGATTGTGAGCCACCACACATTTTACGAGCATCAGCTCTTCTGCACAGCAGATTTTCAGTGGCACTAGGTTTCGAACTAGAGAGTCGATAACTCCGATCACGATTTATCGACCATGACACTCAGCTAACCATTTTCTAGCAGCATTTTAACAAAAACTAATATTTATTCATATAATTACAAGCAAAATCATAAGAAAATGACCGCAGCAGCAGGAACCTGTATACATAAAAATGAATCCAAAATAATTACCTTTGCATCCAGTAATCTTTCCCACTCAGGAGTGAGGTAAAACATAATACCATCATAGGACCCTTCGAGGGTGGTTCCTCTAATAAGAAGAATCACGAGGACAAGATAGGGGAATAAAGCAGTGAAGTACACCACCTGCGAATACAGAAACAAATTATTTACATGTATATCTTCATAAAAAGACTAGCTATTGCTTTTTAAGCATCTACCATCTCCTATGTTTCTATGGAAATAACGTTTTTTACTTTTAATAGCCACTGATGTACATTTTCGAGGGAAAACAATGAAAATTTCGTTTAGTGATTCATACTATCATGCTTCCAACATTCGAAATATATTAGTAATTATAAGCTGAGTGAAATATTAAAAGTAACTAAGTAAAAAATAAACTAAAATAAACTCAGTGGTGCAACAGCCCATTGGAGGACCAAGGCCTACTGTGCCCATTTCAATTTTCGTGACCTTGGGTGCTGAGGTGCACGAGCAGATGTTCCAGTCAGGTGGTCAGTCTGACGCGAAATCCTCACTGTTAAATTCCCAAGCAAGCTTGATACTCATTTATCGACCCACAGAAGGGATCAAAGGCTGAGTCAACCTTGCCAGTCCAGAGTTTGAACCGCGGACCTGTGACGCTACCCCTTTACCAATGGGCTTCAAATAAATTCTTACATGGCTATTAAAATTTCAAGTGTGTCGATGGGTGAGGGGAAGAATTCGCGAAACTGAACCAAAATCGAATTTTTTTTTTCTGAAAAAAAAAAGGATTATACAATCTTTTTTATTATTATTATTTTCCTAGTTCACTATCCTTTGGAAAGCAGATGTGTTATTACAACTCTATCCCTTTGTATAAGAAATCAATCCATTCTATTGTATTTATTTATTTTCTGCACAAAAAAGTAATACATATTTTACCTCCTAAAATTATTTTAAATAAGCTTAATTTTTCAGGTAAAAAAACTGCATAGTTTCGAAATGTTTATAATTTTTTGAATACAATTAAAGAGAAAGAGCTATGTATGTTACAATATCTTTGATATCGGAAATTTTGATAGAGCATTTGAATGATTTCCACGAAAATGGGCTGCGTAAGCACAAAATATCTTGTAAATCCAATGGAAACGATTAAAAAAAGAAACAGATTTAATGCCGCCATTTTTCTCCAAAAAAAAAAAAGGGTGGGGTAAAACATGTTTATCGGTTGACAAAAAAAAGTGAGTTTTTAAAGGACGAAAATCTTTTGAAATACATATTGAACACCAAGCATCCTATGAATCCTCAAAGTTGCAAGACATATATAATAACAGTAATTAAAAAAATATGGAGAGGAAAATAATATTGCATGTAAAAATATTTGACGATCAATTCATTTCAGGTATTTTTAACATATTCTATGTTCTGCCTGCATCGAAGGGACAGAATGGTATACTAGATACTGTCAGCTGTCAAACATTGATATGAGGCAAAAAAAAACAATTATGATTTCAGCATTATTTTAAAGCTATTAACTCACCTTTCCCATACTCTTGACACCTTTCCACAGGCACACAAACACGACGACCCAGCAGGCCAGCAGGCAAAGGGCCAGCTGCCACCTCACCTCGCCCAAATCGTGCAATCCATCGGTAATCCCCAGCACAAAATTACTGTAAAAGATAAACAACACGGAGATATAATTGCAAACCGATATTTCAAAATAAAACACCAAGGAACTGTATTTGCAACTCAAACTGGGAGATGGAAAAAATAAGGTAATAAACAAAATATCTGTTCTATAAATAAAACGAGATAATTTCATTATTTAATCTGCTTCAAATTACTATATTTGATGAACTGAAAATATAAAATATTAAAATTAAAAGAGGAATTTTTAAATATGGCTGTTATATATTTATTTAATATATACGTAATAAAGTCATTTATTATTTTTTATGAAGTATGGAAACAAAGTTTCAAAACTTGATGTTATATCTATTTTTTAATGCGTACATATCAACGAAAATTCAAATGTTTTACTTCAGAACTTTAAAAAGGAATTGTATTAATGTGCTGCATATCTTGATGAAAAAAAATAGCAGTATATTTATCTCTATACTATTAAGTCCTTTTCCATTGTGAATTTCTTTTCTTGAAAATATTTTTAAGTATAAAATACACAACACACACACAATTAATAGCGCTTAGATAAAACCTTTTACACTTATAGTTAATGAAATGTTTTTTAAACTCTTTTATAATAAAATAAGAATTGAGTCTCATATATGGCTGGTTTTCCTAACTGAATATCAGAAAATATTTTCCAAAAGTTAAAAAAAAATTCAAATTTTGATACGGTTTTCAATTTTTTAGCTTTTTTTACGGCTTTAATTTAAATAAATAGCGTAAATTGAAAGTTGTGCAAAGAACGTAAGTGAAACTAAGCAGAAAGCGCACACAATGCGAATTATGAATTTGAAAATACATTCATTAATTCACAGCATTTTTTATCGACATTTTTTAGTTTTGGAAATATTGAAGTTCAATTAGAATTCCCTGCCCATCTCAGAAGAAAATAATTTGTTTCGTAAAATTAATATTATTTTTGTCCGGTAGTTGTAAATGACGTGAAACAGAATGTATATATAACTGTTTTTTGATTTCACAAAACTTAACATAAGTATTCAAAGTATGTAAAATATATTTCCTGTAAGAATTAAGACAATTTTAATGATACTCTTTGTTTTTCAAATTCTAAGTGTAATTTTTTAAAGAGATATTTTGCCAAGAATATCCCTAGATTACATTATCACAGTACTTGCCATTTAACACAGAAATAAATATAAATTTTCTAGCATGATTACACACAAGTTACAATTCCTCTACCTCGTTAAATTTTAGCATTAATATATATAACCCAACTTAATAATTTAAATAATGTCGTGGACAATAATAATTATATGTTTAAATAATTAAGCCTTAAAATTTTTTTTAGATATTTCTAGTTTAATTTTCAGGATTTCTATTCTACCCTATTAAGCCTAATTTTGGGTATTACTAGTTAATTATGCGATAGATTCAATGAATTAATTCGAAACCTTTACGCAATTTTTTTCTCCCTGCATAAGATTAAATATGCTTAGTTTTTGGGAAAATATACTGACAAAGCGATTGAAATATATCAATATTTCATATATTAAAAGATAAAACTTCGACAAACTTGCAAACACTTTTAAAATAATTGTTTTTGAACCATGATATACGCCAATAAAGAGTGTTTTTTTTCCAGGTATAGAAGATGACCAAGATGGCGACCGATTTAACAGCTGTCAAGTGATTTATTCTCAGTTTGGTTTGGCAATTCATCAAAACGATCATCAAGCAAGGCGTAGATTCGTCGAATGGGTCCAAAACGAGATTGCCGTTGTTCCCGATTTTCATAAGCGAATTTTGTTTAGCGATGAAGCGCACTTCTGGTTGAATGGCTACGTCAACAAACAAAACTGCCGCATTTGGAGTGAAGCTAATCCACAAGTGTATGTCGAAACACCGTTACATCCAGAAAAACTGACTGCTTGGTGCGCTTTATGGGCTGGTGGAATCATTGGTCCGTACTTCTTCAAAAACGATGAAGGCCACAACGTTACAGTCAATGGTGATCGGTATAGAGCCATCATTACTAACTTTTTCATTCCTGAATTAAACAATCATGATGTCCTGGAGCTGTGGTTCCAACAAGACGGCGCAACATGTCACACAGCTCGTGCCACAATCGATTTATTGAAAGACACGTTTGGTGACCGCCTAATTTCACGTTTTGGACCTGTGAATTGCACTCCAAGATCTTGTGATTTAACACCGCTAGACTATTTTCTGTGGGGCTATGTAAAGTCATTGGTCTATGCGGATAAGCCACAAACGCTTGACCATTTGGAAGACAACATTCGCCGTGTTATTGCCAATATACGGCCACAAATGTTGGAAAAGTCATCGAAAATTGGACGTCCAGATTGGACTACATCCGAGCCAGCCGTGGCAGTCCTATGCCAGAAATCATATTTAAAATGTAATGCCACAAGATTATCTTTCGAATAAAAAAAAATTCATGTCAATCGAATAATACATCGTTGTTTTATTGCAATTTAAAGTTCTATACCTCTAAAAAAACACCCTTTAGAAGCATTTGATTTCAATTAAATTCTAAAAGAATTCAAATAATTTTCTATAGCTAAATGTGTAATCTCCTTTCCTAACTCAATATTTTCTAGTTAAATTAAAGAATTATTAGTTGTTTAAAGTAGCATAACTAACAAAAAATTATTTTTATAACTTTTTAAAAGGAAGCTCTCTGAAAACGTTTTCACTGATATTCAAGACTCATTTCATAATTCTATTTTAAAAAATTAAATTACATTTATAATAATTTCAAAAAAGGACTTTTACATAAAAAAGACTTGCTTTTAAAAATGCAAGTTGTGCAACGCAGCGTGGATTAAAACCATTATTAAATTATATAATAATGCAAGATATTCATATAACTTTCAAGAAAATAATCACCATTATTTTTTGTACTTATAAAAAACAGCTGCCCAAGATGGTCATTTTATTTTTTTCTTAATCTGATGCTTCAAAAATGGTATAATTAGTTACAAACGTTTCCAAAGCTTTACGCTGACGTCATCAAACTAACATAAAAATTAAACGATGAAAAAGAAAGAAATACTTAAAATGAGAAAAAGTTAAAACTCAGATATGCAATATTTTTATACATGGATATCCCGATAAGAAAATTCCACGCATAAAAAATTACTTTTGAAAGTATAAAATACTAAAAAAAGAGACAGATTACATGTTTTAAGTATTTTATTAAAATAACAGAATATAAAATAATATGTTAATTGATAGAATCTGAATTGAATGAATATCTGAGAATGAAATACATAGTTTATAGCTTTTCCAAATTAATTAAAATTTATGTCCACAATCTAATTCAATACATATTTAAATGCACAGTTATTTTACAATGGAAACCAACAGAACTATAAATTAACTCCAAAACAGCATATTACTGCATAAATAAATTGCAATTATTCTTACGAATTTTGATGACGAATTAATTATCTTAAGCGGTCTACAATTCTTAGAAGATACAGTAACTACATAAGAAGGAGGGTGACAGGTATTTTCATGACTTTGATGAATTCAGTGGCTTATGCAAAGGTGGAAATAAGGGTTTTTAAAATTTTTAGTAAAGAATTACGCCTTGGTGCTCTGGTCTATGTGTTTTCCACCCATAAAAGAAAGACAGGTGCGCCATTGGATAAATCTCTGGTATTGTTAGTCGGAAATTACAAACTATAATAAATAAGAGTTCTAAAATGTTTAAGTGTTGTTTTCTTTCTTTCCTTTTGAAGGACCGTAAGTCTTATGAAAAAGATGAAAATAAAAATAATATTGTTACGTAGATCCGGGTTCTAGGATTTTATGCAAAAACAACCACAAATAAAATAAACAGTTCTTTAAGAGCGATGCGGATTTATTATCAAAATTCCAATCTTTTAAATACAGGATTCAGCAGCAATATTCACAGAGTAAATCTCCGAAGGTCTTCACACCTTCAAAAGCATTCAAACACAATTGCTAGTGTTTAAAAATACAAGTACGTAAAGATTATTCACAAGCACAGCCGAGCTAATCGCTAGTCAAAACAATCATCACTACTCACTGGCTTTATCAAGACTTCTCGCCGTACCGGCGAGCATTTTCTTTTACATGCGCGACAGAAATTCCAGAAATATAACCGCTCGTGTCATTGAACGTGACACTAGTGGAGAGATCTACAATTTTCTAGAAGATTCCAGAGGGTTCCGAACTCGCCAACATGGTCGCCAATGACGCCAAAATAATCGTCAACTTGGCTCTACCGCCAAGATTTCGCCAAGTTCTTATTGAAGCGTCATTATAACGTTAGGGGCGGCATTGCTTGTGAATAGTACAATTTTAACATAAAATAAATATAACATAGAGTAATATAAATGCATTAAACACTCAGCTACAAATTATTTACACTATTTAAACAAAATTCGTAACAATATTGTTCAGAAAAAAATATGCCTGATACGATCACATATAAAACATCCCAATATGAAAAACCTTAATCCACAAAGAAGTTTTAAGCATCTAATTTACTTTGAAATTTTTTCAAGGAAATTCTGCTATAAGGACTCTGACTACAAATCAAATAACTATAATAGTAATTTCAGAAAGACTCATTTTATTTACGGTAACTTTTTCTCGTGTTTCTTCCCTTAATCGTTATATCTCTTAAAAACCAGGCATCTTATATGGAAATTTGAAACCTAATTATTCAATTAATGAAGCATCAGATGAAAAAAATTAATAATTCTCGAACAATCTGATCGAAACGTAGCAGCAGTGAGGCACCATACCTAAAACAAACATACCATTCAACACCTAGGATAAAACCCCGTCGAACATCTGTAATAAATACATTGGTACGGAGAGATGTAATAAGTATAAATCACATATGAAAGAAAAAAGTTCATGCACTTAAAAATTGTAAAGTAACAATAAGGCGCCCCATATATACTTACGAACATGTGAGGGGTTGGGCCTTAAAAATAGCCAAGGAAACATTCTTACTGAAAATATTCATCGCTGGCCATCTTAGTATTGTGCTTGCTGTACTCTTCCCATTCCGCTGGGCTCACTTCGCTCTGGAGGACGCATGTTCCGTTAGACAGCACGGTTCCGTTGTGAGCGGTACAGTTCTTGGTGTCGAATTTCCTGCAAGCTGTGGAGAAAAAGTACGGGTTTCATAAAAGACTCTAACATAAGAGCATCTATACTTATATCCCTACCCTCTTGTGAAATGCAATGCCCCCTCAACTTATGATGTTTGTCTACAAGATAACGGCACTAGCTGAAAAAGGATATTTATTTACAATTTGTGACAAATATATTCTTAAGTATGTTTCGATATATTTCCCACTGGATCTTCATATCGATATATTTTAATTTTCCTCTGGTCAAAGGCCAGTAGCGCAACAGAGAATATATGGAGACCCCCGGAAACTCAGGTTCTGCTTTTAATATTTTATAATATGGTTAAATACATACTTGACGTCAGTCAGTTTTGGGTCCCTCCTGCAATACGGGGGTGTACGTTACGCCACTGTCAAAGTTGGGTTTCAGTTGATTTTCTGATAATTTTCTTCCTGTCGTGGTTTTTGTTATTAGTACCAACCAGTAGCGCACACAGGAATTTTTCAAGGGGGGGTCGGAGTCGAAAGTTCGCCATTCTTGTATCATGCTCCTTTTGATTTTTTCGATTTTCGGGAACAAAACACAGTAAAAAACTAATTATTGAATAAATAATTAGCATTAATTAATAAAATTAATCATTAATAACAAATACTTAATTAAATTTTACGTACTATATACTTAGAAATATAATCAATCGGAAAAAAAATCAAGGGTTTTGAGGGGGGGTCCGCCCCCCCCTTGTGTGCGCCACTGGTGCCAACCGATAGACGTTGTTAGATCGAGTCCCACGAAATTCATCGTGGCAAGAGGGGCAAGATTACGTTAGTCTTTTTAACCGCAACTTTGAGCATCATGGAAGCAACAGTGCGTTTTGGCTCCCTTTCACTGGAATTTGGAAGGAGATTCCCCGGAGACTGGGGTGTGGGAGCATGCCATACCTCTTCACCAACCACTAACCTCTCAAGAGAATTTTTTTTAAAAATCTATATCGAGTTATTTTTTTGTTAAAAGTTAGTTAAATGAAAAAAATTGCCTCCATGTCGATTTTTTCCCCGAGTATTTAAAATGCAGTATTATAAATAGATGTATGAATCACAGCCTTCTGAAACGTCGTGAAAACTGAGACATTTTTCTGAAAATGTGTTTCCAATTTAATGTAATCCAATTTAATTAATTCTTTACATTTGTAGAAGACAGCTTTAAATGGGACCAGACACATGGTGTAATGTCGAAATTCGGAGATTGAGGTACCCACATGCTTAGGTGTTGTCCTCGTCATCTAAGGTTACCCTTAGTGGATAGTGTGATAGAATTAGCATTATAATGAAGCATTTTATTAATATTACTTACAATAAATGTATGAACCACTTTTCGTATTTAAATAAGCAAGTCAGTGAAATTTTCACCTGAATGGCCACTTATATCACTCCGCCTAATCAAAATCAGATTGGAGAGAGATAAAATAAATTCTCACCTTCGGTGTTCCACCAGTTATCGCAGGAGCTCCAGGGCAAGTGACTAGTGAACGATGACATCAGGTAGAAGAGGGCCCAAGCTAAAATCATGTTATAGTAGACGCCTACGAGCGCTGACATTAAAAACATGGCATAACCGAGACCTGCGACGGCAACAAAGATTCGTTAGGAAAACACACATACAGTGAGTGCATGTTAGCGGCAGAACATTCCAAGATCTTCAAGTTATGCAGTAAAATCTCTCGTAAAAATGATTTTTAATGTGAACCGGGTTAAAAAGTTTGGAAGTTCCGGAGGAATTTTTAAGAATTATTCTATTAGGAATTTTAAGAAGAAAAATAAATTCCGAATTTTTTTTTTCAAAAAGAATAGAATGATTCTGTCCTTGTTTTTAATTTAAAAGCAGTTTTATCTTAATCTATTCAAACTATTAGAAGTTGAGTTTTCATTACTTTATGAAAGTGAAAGAGAGGAAAAAAGTGAACAATTAAAAATTTTGCAATGATTTATTTAAAGATTACAGAAATTCTTCCTAATATCCTCTTCAAAACAGAATTATTATTATTATTTTTAAAATATATGATTGAAAATTGGCCTTTTAATTATAGATTAAACCTTGTTCGGAAAATATGTTATGGATCAGGTAATTATCATCCATACAAAAAAACAACAGTTTCGTTTTACAAATAAAAGGCAGAAAAAATTAAAACAGAATTTGAAAATTTATTTTGCATTATTTTTAGGATACTTAGAGCATCGTAAAAGTGTGGTTGGAAAAACTTTTTAAAGTATCTTTTCAGAATTTTCTTGATAATATAACGAATATGTTAAATTAAAAGAAAAATGGATACAGCATATTGTCCAATAGATCACAATACAACCTACAAATGTGATTAAGATAATTAGGAATCCCTTATACTGAATAAAATTTAATGTATATATGGCTATAAAAAAACTAAATAAAATTATCAATTCCGGAGATAAGGATCATTATGTACTGTTAAAGCTTGAAAGCCGTTTACGTGCAGAATCAAGAGTTTTCCGCATTTTAACTAGGTAATCTTCACATTAACGGTTTCCATATCGTTTAAGTTCAAAAGTTTATTTCTCTCACTTCCTTTCTGCTACGAATTTTGATTGAACGTTGTCTCATCCTAGATAATGTATCCTAAGCCTTTAGAAACAGAGTAGCAGAGACAGTAAATGTATTGGATAAAAAACTCCTTCAGTTAATTTCTAATAAATTTAATTCCGACGACCACTATCTTCTGGAAATAAATTAAAAGTTCCAAAATTACAAAGTATAGCTGCACATACCGATAAAACATTCACAACAATGATAATATAGTTCATTATAGTTTTAGTTATAGTTATATATAATTATATTATATTTTTTCAATTGGTTGATGATTGGTTCTATGAACTAGTTAGTTGTTTGATTGATAGTATTAATCTGATTCTTTAGATATATATATAAACGAAATCCCATTATGCCACTTTTTCCTTGATTGCAATAATAATATTTTAAACCGTTTGTGATTCTTCGCGTATTGCAGTTTCTCAACTAATTCATACTGATTCTATTAACTAATGCAGTGCTCCACAGCCTTTTTATCGCTGCGGACCGGTCAACGTTTAATAATTTTACCGCGGCCCGCTGAGGGTGGAAAACGTTGATTGTTTATATTTTAGATTGTTTTGATTTAACAATTTTAATTTAGTTACATTTAAATATGCCTTCATAATATAATTACACTAAAAATGAATAAAAGTGATTTAACATGGAATACAAAGTGATTTCCGTGGAAAGTTTCGCAAATCCGAGAGAAATGCACCATTTTAAATAAAATGGCAATAGAATAATGTTCTTTAGGTGGCCCAGAACCATTTGATCCACGGACCGAGGGTTGCGGAACACTGAACTAATGTGTTGATTGTTCGATTGTATTAACTTGATTCTTTAAGATATCAATAAATAAATAAACAACATTTAACTTAAACATACAAAAACGTTGATGTGGTTCCACCAAAGATCTTACTTTCTTCTTAACGAGTGAATAGCAGAGGTAATGTGAAAATTATTTAAGTAATTTGAGAAATGAAACAATTTTCCGCACTTTAACGTATCGTATCACCCTAGTTAATGTGCTGATCACCTAGCTAATCTGCAGATTAACTGATTTCTGCACTTTAGCGGTTAAATATATATGAATTATACTCTGGATATAAAGATTATTGTGCATATATCGACTAAGGACAAACTATAATGTAAATATTAAAGACCATTAGAGTAATAAAAAAAATATCTCATTTTACATTGGACTAATAAAAATAGATTAAATAATGAAAATAGTCAATTTTTTAGGTTCTTATCTGGAAATACTTAGCATCCGGAACTTCCATAAACTGATAGAGATCTGAAACAAACTACAGGAGTCAGGATCTCCGAGGCAAACATCTGACCTTATTTATCAGATTTTTTTTTTTTAAGTTTATATCGTTATAAGGGAAACGCATCACAGTAACTACAAAGAAAATAAGATTCTCTGATTTCTTTGAAGAAAATTCAAACGGTAGGATATTTAAAATTAAAATTCGAGTCCCGACTTAGAAATGTTGCGACAAAAAAAAAGAGGTTGAGAGGTTTTACTGCATATTGTCAAAAAACTATTTCAAACTTTGTTAATTGCCTTAATAAATAAAAATTACCTTGAAAGAGGGGGCAAATTTTCCATATTGTAACGGGCCCTTCGCTGGCATACTGTCCAAAAGATAGCTCCATCAGAAAGAGTGGTAATCCAACAAACGCCATCATTATGACGTAAGGTATCAGAAATGCACCTGCATATATTTAAAAAAGCAGTTAGTGAATTAAAATATGAATTTAAGTAACAAGCTATTTCGAAATATTATGGTACAATCCTATTTTAGTCCACACCTTTGGCAAAGCAAAATGGTGCCAAATTGCATCAGAAGCTCATCCTTCTTTATTGGATTTCTATCCAATATGAGGTAATAGTCCACCAAATTGGCGATAAATAAAAGTGTGGGTTAAAATAAGATTCAAAGCAGAACTCGAAATCTTAAATTACTTTAATAAAAATTTCTTTATAACTAAGAAATTTTTATTTTCACCTTAATTTGCGTAAAAATCCGTTATTACAGCATAACAATCACATATTTCATGGAACAGAAAATATAAAGGACTGTATTAATAACAAATCGTAAGGCCATTTTTAGAGAGTATAACAGATGACATGTGATGTTCTTAAGGTATCCGACTACTTGCGACAACTTTTTTTTTGAAAAATGGAAATATGAGGATTTTTTTGTGATTTTTAGATTTATTTAGTATATTTTAAGGAAAAAATCTTAAAATTGAAAGCAGAAAAAAAAATTATTATTATTAAAATGGGAAAAAACTGGTAAAAATGTACAAAAATTACATAAACGGGGCTCGCTCTGTACAAAATTTTTATGAGAAAATTCTCAATTTTTCAATTTTGATGTGTTACTTTATTATTCGTGTTTGAAATGACCTTCAGGATAAGAGATATTTCAATTTTTACAAAACCTAGAGCACTTTATCTTAGTGATTATACGAAATTGCTTAAAATGAAAATGATTATATCCACATAAAGGACTGTAAATTTTAAAATAAAGCAGCGATTGATAAATCTGAAGATCAAAACACTTCTACTGCTATACATAACATACACAAAAAATTTCAGCAAATTATTTTCAAAACTTTTTGAGCAATCGCTGTCCCCGTTTGAACTTTTCGCAAAAAACACATTTCGAGTAAAACGCATTTTAATGTTTGCCATCTTGTGTAAAGTTATGGCATCTGCTTTTACTAAAACACTTGTAATTTTTGTTCTAGTGAATGGAAAATAAAAAACTTGGTATTTTTATTAAGCTTATATGATGGACTATAAAATAAAATCATAAACAAAATTTGTCAATTTTTGAAAAAAATCATGATTTTAGGGTAGTCGGATACCTTAATACAAAATCTGTGACTGCATTAACAAAACGAATCAGGCAAAGTAATGCATGAAGATAGACGCAGACTATTGGCAAAACTGCAAGAGGAAAGATTGGTTTCATTGAAAGCAATTGTAAATTAGGTAATTGGATAGCGATGTATATGAAAGCATAACTGATCTTCATGTAGCGTCATGTGGATACATGGAAAGCGAGAAGCCAACTCAAATGTCATCCATGGGAACAAAAATGAAGAATAGTTCATTATAACTTGCTATACAGATATTAATTAAAAACAAAATAAAAAAGAAATAATGCTTATCTTAATTTTCATTAAATTATAACCGACAGACAAAAAAAAAATTAAAGTCAAGTGCAACTATATTTTAAAGAAAGACACGAGGTACTAAATGCCAAGTAACCTCTTAACAGTGACGCCAACTGGGTCTATTTGGCATGATTCCACACTTCATTATTACGCTTCAAAATACAGAGACGATAAAAAAAAAGGAACGTGGTATTATTTACCTCCTCCGTTCCTGTAGCAGAGGTACGGAAATCGCCAGATGTTTCCCAATCCAACAGCATAGCTGAGGCAGGAGAGCAAAAACTCAACTCCACTCGACCAGTTACCTCTTTCTCTGTTTTCGTCGACATCGGTGAAAGAACGACCAAACGATCCGTCCGGAAGATCGATGTTCGGCGGTGGCATCGCCACGGACCGATTGTCCTGAAAATATTTTAAAAAACAATACTCAGAATAACTGCTGATGTTAACACACAGTAATGTATATTATATTATGAAATAGCACCATTTAAAAGTATTAAGTAATATTGAACCACGTTACAATATAACTATGTAATAAAACACAAAGTAATTATGTAATAATACACAACTGAGATACATAACATATTATTATATTCCACTGTAGAGACAACTTTGTAAACATAAAACCACGCACCAGTACTACTTTAAGTGCAGTGTAATTATCACATAAAATATAATTTTGTCTGCGTTCTGTATATTATACAGATAATACGATAACCTGCCATATAAGATTGATAATCTGTCACATATTCTTTTGTAATCTCCATCATGATAAGTATTAAATAAAAAAACATACACACATACATTTGGTTATTTTAACTAGTAAATATTATGTTGCATTTAAAAACATATTTTTGTATTTTTGCTAACCTTATTAGCTAAAAATAAAGTTTTCTCTTTTTGTGTTTCCATTCAACCATCTCTCTCAATTTTTATAAGAGTTAGGATATTGTATAAAAATAATTATATTTATGCAACAAATGATTGAAAAAGTCCTAATGGGTTTTCATGCGACATCATCGTCGCATGAATGCAACCACGACGTTCCAGCCAATCAGTTCATAAATTCATCTGACATCAGAATCACGTGATAAATACAATCATGTGTTTCCAGCCAATTAGTTCATGCACTTCGCTGTTGACAACTTTTGCTTTTTGAGGAAGCAGTCTTTTAAAAAATTTTAACAATAACTTATATACGCAAACAAAATGAATGCACTTGATTTGAAAGACACATAAGATTTTTTTTTTTTTTTAATTCTGAAAAACTATTTGAGAAACCTTAACACTTGAATATTTTTACCAAATAACCAAATATGAAATTTTTTCTTAATTTTACAAGCAGGACAGCAAGTACAAATCTAATGTCAGTTTTGAATGAAATAGAAAACACACACATGTTATTGCATTTATCATATGACTTATGAATTAAGCACTTTAAATTATAGGGGGGGATTTTAAAGGTGCAAAGCTATATATGTAGCATAAATGTAAAATTAATCAGGAATTCGATGGTTTGCAAATTAGTATTTTATAAATCAAATTTTATAATAATATAGAAAACTTTAAGCAATGTTTTTCTCTTTAAATCTGAAAGCCATCGCAGGAAGTACTAGTTTTTACCAAAATGTATATTTCGCATTCCAAAATGTTAAAAGAAACCAAAAATAGAAAAATACAATACATACTACTTTGAATAGAATGAAAGAGCAGTAAATAACTTTTATCGTTTGAAACAAACAATAGATGTCGAAAGTTTTTGTTTGAAACAAGAATAAAAAAAGAAAGAAATTTAAAAGTTTACATTTTGCAAAGTAAAATGCTGAAAGTGGCTTTTACCGTGAGTTCTACATATACCATGAATTTTAGAAAACATCAAAGTTCAATTTAGAATTTCTCTAAATTGAACTTCTCTCATCATTAATATAATCAGTTGCTACAATTTTATAGATATATTTTAGCTTTCTTCATAAAAGTCTTTTAGAAGTCTAAATTATGAAAATCGTCTGCTTTTCATCATAATAAAAGAGTACGATTTAACGTCATTAAAAAAAAACATTAACCTTGAATTAAATTGAAGGTCAAATTGGTGTTAAGATATTAGACGTTTTTTATTGCAATGCTAATTCATTTTTTTTACCACATAATTTACTAAATTTTACAAATATCTCGCTGAAGCATTTTTAAGTATAATTCTTCATTTAAAAATAGTATTCGGTAATTTAAATTCATTGTGCTGAATAATGGATAGTAATGTTCAGTAATATGCTTATCTTTAAAATAATTTTAATTTAAGGGAAATAAATTTTTTTTGAAAACGATAGGGAGCAGCTTATGAAAAAGAAAGAAAGTAATAAAAGCTTTATAAGGTTTCCCCAGAAAAAAAGTTCCTTTATCCCCAAAATAATTAGTTTCTGGTCAAGAAAAATGCTAATAAAAAACTAATGATAATTTACGTTAATTAAAAGCAGGTGCGATATAAGCTCATATATCTCTACCCTTTTTCTCTTTATGCTCGTGACAATAAATATTGTGAAACATAAAAAGAGTACATAACACATTTTATCATTAATTTTAGTGTCCTTGCGTATGAAAATACATTAATTAAAAACACACAAAAGAACATTATCATGTTTCGTTATGAAAACACGGCAAGCTCATTTGGGTTGGAAAGAAGGTCAATTCGGAAAATTTTTTTAGGTTTTAGGGAAACAAATGAAACTTTTTTAACTAGTCATTAGTTGTACTGACTACTGACGTAATAGTTTAAAAGTGATTAGTGGAAAAAATCAGTAAAATTTTTTTTATTATTCTCTATTAGTAAAATTGTTTATAATTTCAATAACGGTTTTTTCAGTAACTTTATTCCAAAAATTTTAGAGATACACACACAAAAAAATAATTTAAATCAGAAATAATTTTTCATTTTTACTTTTATAACATTTGCAACCAGCTGAAAACTGTCTTTCAATACAAAAGACATTTTTGTTAAAAAATTAAGCATTCATTTTTGTATGATTCATTCAATTTGTATGATTTAGGATTAAAAACTTAGGCAATAAATCATTAATAATAATCATTTCTTAAGTTATGGTGAGGACCATAACACCTCAACATTGTTTCTATATGTAATTTTCTTTTTAACTAATTTAAAAAATTGTATCAAAGAACAATTCTTAACTAACTATTCTTTCCGTTGTCTTGATATTATATCAGATAACGGTACATTACATAATTATTTTAGTTAAAATATATAAATAATAAAATTGTGTACAGAAGTAAAACACTGTCCCTTTAAAGGAAAATTATTAGTCAGTTAGTAAACCCTTATATAAAGTAAAATTATTTATTAAATTTTATAAAGTTTTAAGCTAAACGATGTTTGTATGATACCGAGCTAACAGAAAATTACTTCATTTGGTTACAGTTAAAATCTGAAAGCTAAAAGCTAAATAAACTTTGGAACAATACTATTTAAATAAACGATACTTATGTACTATACCATCGACCAATTTATGAAATCAAAAGACGTCGCCAAATGTCACGATATGCAGCCAATTGTGGAAACCCACTTCCACTTATGTTCAAATACAATAATAATAAGGTGAACATTTTTTTTACAATGAAAAGGAGAACAAAAATTCAAAAAAAAATTACAACTTAAATATATGAAACGTTCTATTAATTCAAACAAAAATACGCTAATTACGCTTATTCTTTTTAATTATTATTTTAAAAGAGTATTTTCTCCCATTGAATGAATTTTTTTTTGGTCAACATATCATTTTCTAATATATCAGAAAGTTCGGGCAAAAAATATCCTTCATACTGAATTTTACGGTAAGCACTGTAACTAAAATATTACCATTCAATTTTGATTTCTCATTAGTCACTTCACAAATATCATTAAGAACTGAAAAACTCTTTCAACTGGTGCATTAGTTACAAGGGGCACAGCACAAAATAAATTCAACAAGAACAATTACATTTTCATATGGAATATGTTCATTTTTGAAATGGTTTAAGTAATTTCACCCATCTTTTACCAATTTCTCAGCATCTTGAATTTCCAATCATTCTAATTTATTACAATTTAAATATACATTCTACTTCTTTCTACATCAAACAGGCAATTGTCATCGATTTTAATATCGGGCATTTCTTTCGATAAAAACTCAACGTAATGTTCCATATCTGCCCACTTTACTTGAAACAAAGTAAAAAAACACCATTGAAAACTGTTATTTCCTGTGATACTTGTTTCAGACCATTCTTCGACATTTTGGAAACATGTTTAGTTCATCTTTGAATACAGAAATTAACAGATCAGTTTTAAAATATTGAAAAGGAGGACACTTTTTGAGGAAGGACAGAACCTATAAAAGGAGGACGATTGTTCACCTTATTAATAAGAATAATAAAATGACAGAATTTTGGTGGCGTCTTTTAAATCTGCAAGATATTTTTATTTGATGAAATTGATCGACAATATAATATATATAAACACCAAATATACAATATTTAAATGAAAAATATGAAAAATGTTTGCGTCAGAAAATGACCAGTATATGCTTTATCCAACTATTGCAATGTCCTTTTCATTTGTAGCACAAAACTCAAAAGACATTCCGCAAACCTCTTTCGGTTTTTAAAACGGTTTCCCAGAAGTTAAAAAAGAACGAAGAGGTGAAAATGTTTTAAATTACAGCTATCAAAGCGAAAAACCATCAATATTTAGAGATGGAGGAAAATAGTTGCATATATGTTTTGAACGCATAAATAGCAATCTTTCAGGTTTCTAGTAACAATTTATTATTGATTTAAATGGCTCCGCTGACAGCTTAATTGTATAATAAATCTAGCTCGAGGCCTTTGTTAGGATAGGCCGCCTAAGGCTCATTATGAAAGAAATAAAAAGTTGATTATAGTACACGAATTTCATTTCCGTCACTTTAGGTTCAAGAAACGTTATTTCTTTTCAGATTTGTAACAATTGCGATAGAACTAATTCTGAAATTATAAGTATTTTCATTTTTAATTATTATCTTTTTTAGCATTTTTTCAGGTTATTTATTTTTTTTTTTTGATGGAGAAATCTAATCAGTGAACCTAGCTTGTCATATACATAACTGATTCTCCTTTTCTTTTTTACTGTAAGGTATAGCTATTGATGTTTTTAGAGTTTATCAGTTTTGTTACAATATATATTATGATAATTCAGTATGGACTAAATTTCAAGAAATATTAGAACATCGTTAAAAAGAAATTTGTTCAAAAATTTCATTGAATATATTTAACTAATACGCAAATCATATAAAAATTTTATTCAAAAAAATTTTAATTTAAAATTGCACAGTGTTCCGAAATTTAATTGATTGTTTTTTAACATCAAACTCAGAATCTGAACACGGGCAATTGGAGACAGGTCTCATAATTTTGAACCACAGTTTATTGAAAGAGACGATATATATATTTAGCTGGAGCAACACTCCCAAACTTCCACGCCACGCTAACAGGAGGACTTGGAGCTTCTACATACTTAACATGCATCAGCCTCTTTACACGGGGTGTTTTGAAATTTAAAAACCAAAATAAAAACAATGCATTTTTAAATGCATGCAAAGCACAAAACTCCCCCCTTTCACATGTGAGCTGTATTTTAGTTGATAAGCCTTTGCAGACACGGCATTTCCCTAAACGTGAGATCCAATTCAGTGGTGGAGCCATCTAGCGGCGGATATTGCTACCACATTTGAACGCTTGAATTAATTTGATTCAAGCTCTCGTCGGATGCTGAATATTGCCGTGATATAATTTTACCTAGACTACCAGAACCAAATTGATACTCAAGGGATCTTTTACAAGTCACATATTCATATGAATTGCGAGCCTACGATTTTTGCATCCAGAAAATCAATCGAACCTGCAACCTTAGGCTCACAATTCGGGGACGCTACCTCTAAGCTACAGAGCCGACAAAGTAGAAAACTTAAATTAGTAATATTTTCAAGATGCAACATATCTGCTCCATATTAAATTAATGACTCATTATCTTCAAATACATAGGCGTAAAATATTATTTATTCGCAGATATTAAATAAATTTGAAAAATTCATTTACACAGAAATAATTTTAAAGCAATTAATTGTGAAATACAATTGATGCGTAAATACTTTCGAAAAAATTGCGTTTTTATATTTTAAAAAATATTAAATGAATCGTTTAAATAAAAGTTTGAGAAATAAAATTGTTTAAACATTTTCTTCACATCTCCATACAAAGAATTTTAAATAATATTTTAATGATAATAATCTTTCACTAAAACAAATGAAAGGTTATTACTTATTTTTAATAAAATTATATCCTTTCAAATGAAAAGAATTAATAGCTCGAAAGAAAACAATATTTTTAAAGAAACTATATTAATTTTTTTTAATTATTTCGTCATGAGTAAAATCGTGCATACTTTGCAAATATCAAATAGAATGACAGTTTATGGTCATAATTATACTTAGGCTTATTTTAAAACTCTCTAGTAATATTACTCTATATGCCATATATATATATATATATATATATATTTGGCGGGAACACGATACTGCACTCCTGGCCATCGTTATGAATACGTTTTAGTAGGTTATGTTTATGTTCATATGTTCTTTAGTTTAATGATTTAATATTTAAATTCTACACATATATAACTCTTTCCTTTCCTCTTGGTACATAGTATTACAGGTGAAGGTTGGCGCCGCAAAACTTGTTTAAACCTGCAATCCTGGTTCCTAAGGCCAAGAATTTGTCTTTATACTATGTGCCTCCTTCCTACTTTTAGTTATCTTAGTTATATAACTATATGATTATTTTTATATTTTTGTTTATGTATATGTATATGTGTGTATAAATTTATATATATGTGTATGTATATGTATATGATTATATATTGAAAATTCTTTTATATTTGATTATATATATATATATATATATATATAATCAAATATAAAAGAATTTTTCGATTATATATATATATATATATATATATATATATATATATATATATATATATATATATATATATATATATATAAATGTTCACCCTTCATTTATATATCTATATATTATATATATATATATATATATATATATATATAATATATATATATATATATAAATGTTCACCCTTCTAAAGAGTGTTTTTTTTCCAGGTATAGAAGTTTAAGTTGGCATTACTTTCCAAGATGGCGACCAATTTAACAGCTGTCAAGTGATTTATTCTCAGTTTGGTTTGGCAATTCATCAAAACGATCATCAAGCAAGGCGTAGATTCGTCGAATGGGCCCAAAACGAGATTGCCGTTGTTCCCGATTTTCTTAAGCGAATTTTGTTTAGCGATGAAGCGCACTTCTGGTTGAATGGCTACGCCAACAAGCAAAACTGCCGCATTTGGAGTGAAGCTAATCCACAAGTGTATGTCGAAACACCGTTACATCCAGAAAAACTGACTGTTTGGTGCGCTTTATGGGCTGGTGGAATCCTTCTTCAAAAACGATGAAGGCCACAACGTTACAGTCAATGGTGATCGCTATAGAGCCATGATTACTAACTTTTTCATTCCTGAATCGAACAATCATGATGTCCAGGAGCTGTGGTTCCAACAAGACAGCGCAACATGTCACACAGCTCGTGCCACAATCGATTTATTGAAAGACACCTTTGGTGACCGCCTAATTTCACGTTTTGGACCTGTGAATTGGCCACAAACGCTTGACCATTTGGAAGACAACATTCGCCGTGTTATTGCCGATATACGGCCATAAATGTTGGAAAAAGTCATCGAAAATTGGACTACATCTAAGTTAGCCGTGGCAGTCCTATGCCAGAAATCATATTTAAAATGTAATGCCACAAGATTATCTTTCGAATAAAAAAAAAATTCATGTCAATCGAATAATACATCGTTGTTTTATTGCAATTTAAAGTTCTATACCTCTAAAAAAAACACCCTTTACAAAGGAGAAAATCTTTCTTTCAAGAAATGCAACCCGCCACGACATAAACGTTCGTTTTCTAGCGTAGTTAGTATGGAAGCAGAGAAACAGCATTTAGGTAATTCTTGGAGCAACAGCATTCATTTCAAAGGCATTATGTTAAGTCAAAACACACAGAAAAGCAGTTTTTATATATTTTTAGGATTTTTTCAATTTATTTATTTTTTTCTTATAATTATTTAAGAAGTCGAAAAATTAAATACAGCTCATATAAAATTGCAATATGACTATTACTTTACTTTAAAACCTGCAAAAAAAAAGTTATTAAAATTTTTTTGCAGAGTATTTGTAAGTGTAAGAAAATAATTTTTTTGAAGAAAAATGTTTTTTGATGAAAGTGAAAGAAGTATGACGTAAGAGAAAAAAATGTTTTAAAATGTTAATATTTATAATGCATATATCTGTGTAAAATGTACGGGAAAATCTGGCGTATAATGCATACCTATATTTTCAAGCTATTTTTTTTTAATTTTGAGGTATATTCGCCGTATAACACGAATCCCCATTTTTATGAAGAAATCTGAAACGTAGTATGCAATGCTCTTAACGTTTTGAAGTCATTTATTCAAGGTATATATCTCAGGTTTTTGAAAAAATTATATACTTTTAGAATACAACTCTTTAAATTCAAAAAGTATGTTTTTTCTCTTAAATAAACAGTATTTCGATAGTTGTAGAAGTTTAATCTTGTTTAATACTCATTTTCTCTTTATTTTTGAAGCTCTAATTTTTATAACCGGCGCAAAGCGTGCAAACGTAAATTTCGATCTTACTTTTGAGTTTAAAGTGCGCGTTATACGACTGATTTTGAACAAAATGTAAGCTTTGATAGAGGGAAAAGCATAAATTATTATTTTAAAATATATCCTTTAAAGCAACCTAAAATTATAAAGGAAATTTATATTCCTTAACAAAATAATTGAGTGTTATTTCCTAATATAATTTTCTGGACATACACATTCTAAAAAATTTTAAAAATGGAACTTGTGATTTTTATAAAAATGCTTTTTTTAATAATTTTAAGTAATTCTGCTCCATTTTTAACAATAATTAGTTGTCAGTAAAAATTTCAATCCAATATAGTCATTAATTTAATTCTGATGAGATTTTCTTAAACATATACACTTAATAATTTATGAACAAAGAAAAAAAACATCAAAATAATTTTATAATACATACAGATATATAAAAATACATACTAATTATAAATTTTTTTCTAAGTTTTATCAATTAATGAGCATTTATTTAACATTTTTATAGTTAAATATTTATATTTTCTTAAGTTTACACTCGGACGTAATTTATAATAACATAAGAATACATTTTGAAAGATGCGCACATTTAACAAATAAAAGTTTAACGATACAGTATACATTATTCGAAAAATGAATAAAACTATCTGGGGTTCTGGGTAACACTTGATTAATAATGAAGTTAATTGCGAAAAAAAATAATGTAAACGGTTTGCGGTCAATTAATCAATTAACCTTGCCGAAAGTTATTTGAAAACAAAATCATTAAATAGGGCACTTCAAAATCAAAATCTTAAGCGTGTCCTTAATAACTGATTAACTTATCATAAATTATACAGATTTCAGCATTGAAAACGTAATAATTACACTAATTTTGGCAACGTATTTATCTTACATGAGAATGTTTTTCACTGAAAATCTATCTAAAGCAGTATTTCCTTTAAAAAAACCAACAAAATAACTACAAAAATCATTAATTAATTTAGGATTTTTAAAGCAATACTATTTAAATAAAAAAAAAATATGCTAACAGATTGGCTACAGGCATGGAAATGAAATTTTAAACCATGAAAAAAATAATAAATCTTTCTAATACACATACATTTTAAATTATGTATGGCAAAGAATAAGTGAAAGGATTTTAAAACGTTCTTGCACTGACACGAATTAATTAAATATTCTTAAATTATTATCCCCGACGGAATAAAAACCAAATTTTAAAAATATTTTATCCTCAATCCCGAGTTAGTGAATTATGTTATAAATTTTAAAAAGTAGAGAATCCATTAAAAAGTTACATACAACTATTTCTTGATACACAATCAATGTAAAAGAATATACACACCCAACACTTTTTTTAAGTGGAAATAACACAATCCAAAATTTAATCGCGTTTTTTTCCGTCTATTGTTCTTCGAAGGAATAACGATGAAATGTATCAATTAATTGGAAGTTTAATTTTTAAGGACCTCAAACTTTTTTGTCAAAGTTTGAAAAATAATTTTTTAAACATTGACCAAACGCAGATTCGAAGATTTGTTTTTAGCTGGGTACTAAGAATTAAGTAAAGAACTTGCAAAACAAAAAAAGAGCAATAGGTAAACCGCAGATTTTCAGGTAAAAAAGACAATACAGAAAAATATTTGGAAAGCGGTTTATCTTTTAAAAATGTAATTACCACACACACACACTGTTGGATTCAAACTTAGCAGATGAAATATATCTTTTTTAGAGAGGGAAAATTTTCGATTCATCTCACCGTCAGCAAATAAATTTACTATAAGCAAGTAGAGACTTATAATTATTTAATATTATTTTTGAAGCTTTTTTCAATCTTAAGCCAATATCTATACACTCCCAACTTTATTTTAGTTAATTGTAAAAGCTAAATATATAAATTTATTTACACAATATAGATAAAACGTACGATTTGTCATTACTTTATTATATAGTTAACACGGTTACACGTATTCTATATCCTATTTTACACCGTTTTTTATTAACATGGAACACATTTTCCTTTAAATTACACAAATCGTAGTTTACTTCGCAATTTTTACGTGGTTTTCCCACGAACGTATCTACCGTTAAAAAAAAGAGTTGAGTGATCGGTTATTCCAATGTATTATTTTTCATAAATGTATTTGTAATCTTGATATAAAATTAATCCATTAAACATTAAATTTGATTTATATTGTTGATTTTCTAATATAATATTATATTCTTTGAAGTGAATATTAATATTTATTACATTTGTTATACATTGTGTAGATTTACATCTGAAACAATTTACCATTAATAAATAGAATTACATAATATTTTAAACTCGAGAAACAACTTTTATGATTATATTGAGTTGCAACAATGCAAAATAATGGAATTTTTTAAAATAAAAAACTATTCATTACATGAAAAGGGCAAGAACATTTAATTTAAAAAATAATAAAATTATTAGCAAAATTCTAGAGAATTTTTTCTTTAATCATTTTTAATTACTTTAAGAGTCTTATTAAAATGAAGTATAAATATACAAACCACACAATAAACCTGAATATCATATTTTAAGTTTATAGGATACAGAATTGTTCTAATCCTGCCTTTAAAGTAATCCAAAATTTTATAACAGTAGGAAATGTTATGGATTACCAAAAAGATTCATATAAGAAAGATCAGTAGAAAACAGAATCAATTTTTTTAAAAAATCGCCAATACGTGCCAATGCCAATTTAAAACTGACCCGAAAAGGATTTTTTAAAAAAAAGACATTGACATCGGAATTAGGTCAAAACCATTGTTTTTTACAATTTCCCTTCGATCAGAACGGGGTAAAATGACAATCACTTCATTTGACACCAAAATAAAATGTCACGTGGATTTAAAAGAAAAATATATCAAAACGAAGCCAACATAAGGAGCCAGACATCTTGTCGCCAAGCCAGAGCCTGGGGGGCACACACCTGGTTGGAGAGAGAAAGTTGGCAATGACCAACATTTTTGGCCGACTTCTCTTGTTTTTTTCGCCCTATTCGTTCGCCAAGTGGGATATTCGTTTGAATGAGAGCGTTCATCTGTAGGAAAAGGGGTGAGGACAAAAAAGAAGAGTTGAGAGGAAAATTTATCCTCTCCTTACCCATTGTCGCAGATGATTCAAAGAACGTTTAAGCTTTGTAATCTTAACTTATGCCAAGTGGAGCCATAAGAATGTGATTTATCTGTAATATAGGAGATAATTTTATTTGTTTATTTCTATATTTCATCGAAAAGAATTGTTATGCATTACCATGTTTTTTAAAAAAATGTTCCAAAAAAGGCACTTTTTATTGCATACAACTAAGAATAATACTTAACAGAGTGTGCAAATGGAAGAATTTTATTTTAACTTTCAATTCTAAGTTTTATGCACTCTTTTTTTCTTCTTTTATAATTGTGGAACACAAAAACCCGAAATGTTTGCTTTTTATGAGTACACTCTGCATGCTATGAGGAATGTTTCCTATACTTTAAAAGAATTTCTCTCACACTTACAAAAGAAATTTTCATAATCGTACCTCTTTTACAAACGGTCGAGGATTATGTGATATGATATGTAAAAGCACACTCTATTTGAAGCATGGTGTAATACTCTATAAGTCTTACATTACAATAGAGACAGAGGTAGCGTCGACTTTTTTGGATTATCTTTCCATTTTTATTTCTTCTCAAGCAACAAATTGCATACTGCCTTGCCAATCCCTGTTCTCTATCAAATATTTTCAAGAACCAAAATACCTGCCTTCAATGAAAAATTCCCACCTTCATCATAAAGAAAATCCCGAATGTTGTTACATTCATTTGTAAAGAATTTGATATGCTTAACAAAAAAAAATACTAATTTACTCATTATTAAAAGAATAATTATGCTCATCTGGTGCACTAAATTTTTATACATGCTTTATCAACTCAAATCATATTACGAGATGCCAATATGGCACCAATAAAATGTATCAAAATTTCTTCATTGCATGATGTTAATCTTTTATAAATTTATAAAAAGAAATTCATTTAGCTTATTTCTTAAAATTAATTTGATTTTTAAGAACTTTTTTTAGTGGGAATTTCACGCCGCCTACTGGAAACTATTTAAAGATAGGACATCTTCTGTGTCGCATTTCTTTTTAAATCGCGTTACACAATATTTACATAAAATACAATCTGCAAATACTCAAATCTACAAAAGGAATTATAAATCAGATATACTTTGTATTCAAAAATGTAAGAATTTATTCATATTTCCTTCCATGAAATTTCAGAAAACAGGGATAAACATGTAGTAGTACATAGCAAATTGAACCAATAACTTGCAATGTCTCTTTAATGTGCCTCAGCAGAATACAAAAGACAACGTCTATATGTTTTTTTTGTCAAGAGGGCTTATGGTCACCAACTGTAGTCAATTATGCGTCATCTGATACAGTTTTCTTGCTCCTTAGGAAACTTACAGGTTGTCTTTTGAGTTAACGACTTGAAAATACAGTAATCAAATGTCGTGCTGGCCGAAGTACTAACATCATAATTCACAGATGGCAAAATAGATTCTCATAGACATTTGAAAATCAAGGAAGTTGATGGTAAGTACATTTTTCGCACGGCCTTATAAAGGGTTAAAATACAACTGCACAAGTTATTAAATACAATCGAAACTAACTATACTGGGTGAGCCCATAAGAATGGATCCGATTTTAAAAAAATCACATTATCGAAGCTACTGCATAGATTACATTAAGTCATACACTAATGTAAAGAGAAATATAGCATGTTTTTTTCCCTACCAATGTGATCAATAGGTTGCAACATATTCAAGATCCCTAAGATTAAAATTTCAAACATGGCGACAATGACAATGAGTTTTTGCCTGCGATAATTCCCGTCTGTAAACTTGGAATGTCCCAGAAGATAGTATAAAAAAATTTTACAAAATCAATGTGATCAATAGGTTGCAACATATTCAAGATCCCTAAGATTAAAATTTCAAACATGGCGACAATGACTATTTTTTGCCTACCATAACTCCCGTCTGTAAACTTGGAATGTCCCAGAAGATAGTATAAAAAATTTTACAAAATCAATGTGATCAATAGGTTGCAACATATTCAAGATCACTAAGATTAAAATTTCAAACATGGCGACAATGACAATGAGTTTTTGCCTACCATAATTCCCGTCTGTAAAAACTTGGAATGTCCCAGAAGATAGTATAAAAAAATTTAACAAAAATAATTAAATTTCAAGCCATATCATTGGTAATTGATACAACAAATAATAGAAGACAAGTCAGCATTTCTGCAGCATTACAAACCATTGATAGAGTGATGCTATACAAAATGTATGGATCGGCTCCATCTTTTGTGCCCACCCTGTATATTAATCCCTAGGGTAAAAAATAACCAATCCGATCTCATAGACCATTAAGAGAAAAAACAGCAGTTAAAAACGTACGCTCATCACGATTTTTTCTCACACAACATTGGCATCGAAGTATAGATGAAAGCTTTATCAGAATTCATTGCAAGCGAGTCAATATAGGCCACTAACCTTGGACAGAGGAAACTGGAGTTTCCGATCAGTTTGTCCGGCTGATAAAACATTTTCGTGCCTTCAACAAAAAAAGAAAAGTTCATTGAAGAAGCGAAGGAAGAGAAAGGATACGATTTTTTTTTCGTACAAAAACATCTTCCTGGAATGTACTAATAATGGCATTGGCGAGTACACGTCTGTGGGTAATTTTAGCTCCAGACGTCGATGAGACAAGTTGGAAGATAGTAAGTATATTCTTCTATTATCTTCGAAGCTTCTTAATAGTTTCATTTTTACTGATTCCTGAGTCTGACTTGCTTTTTAAGGTAACGCCAGCTGCTTTGTATAAAAAAACTCCTTTTTTTAAAATAGAGTGAGCTTATATGTTAGAGACGATAATATACTTTCAAGTTCAGGATGAAATTGTGTGTGTGCCTTGCCATATATAAATGACGTAAAAAATATTTTGTACCATTCCCCATTTTTATTTCTTCAATACTGAGATTTAAAAAAGCCTTCAAATGGAGTGACCTTTAATGAAGAATAAAAAATCCAGAAACTAAGACAATTTATGCATGTATAGATTAAATTTTAAAATACTTTCCATTACTTTCTACGAGAATTCCATAAGGACTTGACTTATACGGAGGAAAAAAGATAGAAAAATACATTCATGTGGAGCTGTAATAATTTACGTTTACGATAATACTACAAAAATACATTCATGTGGAGCTGTAATAATTTACGTTTACGATAATACTACTTTAGAAGTAGGTTTTTAAGGCCATCCCAACTCTAATGTCAGAAATCCCAATTAATACTTGGAATACATTTTCAGACAGAAAACTCTTTAAATTTTTTTATATAAATTTGTGACGCTGTAATGCAGATCCCTTTTTGTCATGTAGCATTCTTAAAATTAAAAAATATTACAAAAGCACAATCTTTTTGATTTCGACTTATAAAAATTAAAATAACGCGAAAAAATGTCCTGTTTATTATAAAATATTCTTAAAAGTCTGAAACATTAAAAATATGTATTTTTTTTCACTTCGACATATTAGTAAAAATAAGTTAGCATAAAAAAGAGCAAGTGGTGTTGCACACGGTTTCATACATGGTGCTGGAGTCAGTAAATTTTTGTTGCGAAATCAACCTTTCCAAAAGCAGTAAAATTTTAGGGCAAACTAAAATTAACAAATATTGATATGATATGATTGCGACTCGAGGTGTAATCCTTTCCTTATCTTCCATTGTTTCCAGTTTTGTTATGTACCGGTGATGCGTCACCCGGGTTCATTCTCTATTTTTTTTCCTTTCTTATTATTTTATTTTACCCCTTCTCCTATCCTCTTATTTCTTTCTTGCATTAACAAAAATTTGTTATCCGAAAATAAATGAAGATTTGGCGCCGTTCAACTAAATATGACGCTTGTGTCGATAAAACCAACTAAACAAGGAATCTTACGTATGATGAAATTATTAATCCATATTTCTGTGCATGTGCTTTATTATTCAATTCCTACTATTAGTTCACACTCTCCATATATATATTTTGTTCAAATATTCAATTGTTAATAAAATACTTTTTATCCTATAAAATACTTTTAATAAATCACTTTTTATCCTATAAAATACTTTTAATAAATTACTTTTTATCTTATACTCATCCATTCAAGTTCACATACATTTTTTTAAACTTGCAGTGGGTGACACTTGATGTTAATACAGTTTTTTGAAATATTAATTCATTAGTTAAACTTCATAAATGAATAAATAGTAACAAACAAAAATAATAGTCCAAGACCATACATAAAAAGGAAAGCTGCTCGTTGTGTCCCTGTAGCGCAATGGATAGCGCATAGGACTTCTAATCCAAAGGTCGTGGGTTTGATTCCTACCTAGGATAGTCTAATTTCTGATAATGTGATTTATGAATGAATAAATAGTAACAAACGAAAATGATAGTGTAACACCATATACAGAAAGTTAAATGGAAACCGCTTTCTATTTTGCCACTTAATATTGTGATTCTGTCATATGTATATACATATTTATACTAACTGTAATTATTTAATAAAAAGTAACTAAGATAAAAAATTTCTTTGCTGACCTAAGATGAAATTGACTTTAAATTATATATATATATATACATATATATATTACTTGTTTTAAATTTAATCACAACTGCATTTCAAAAAAGAAAATTTCCAATTGATTTTATTGTTTTATTTCTTACTTCGAAACGTATCCTAGCGAAAAAAAAAACTAATCTTTCTATCAATAAGATTATATGTTAAAAAGACCCCATGACTAATATCCTTGGAAAGGAACGTTTTTAAAAGATACACTGTACCAATATTTGTTTATCCTCCTTCAATCATTCTGCCTGCTTCCTTCACTAAATGGGGTAGAAAATGGCAACTTCCAGACGAAAAGGATAAAGGACATCTTGCCAAGAATCTATCTTAAGGATAGATAAACAGCAGTCTGCAAATATACTCGTATGTCAATAGGTATGAATAGCTATCTTTAAATTTGTTAGTTTTCTGAAAATACATGCCAGTCAACTACATAAAGCTAAGCTTTAAGTTGTTCTTCTTCAATGTTCTTCTATGTTTTTTCGGTGATTAGCGAATCCGTATATAAGCCGAGCCCTCTACTTTAATTTTTTTAAAAAGTCCCTCTTTTCGTTAGCCTTGTGCAAGCATTTGATTTTTTAAAAAATTTTTGGGTATTTCGAATGGAACCTTTATTCTAAAAAAAAAAAAAAAAAAGTCATATACATCATTCAAAGTTAATGCCTTTTAACTTGTCTTGTCTGCATATCACGTAGTTTTTTCTAGAGTTGAATTAATAAAAATAGATCGTTGACATTTACTTTTTGCAATAATTTCCGATTTAGATTCAATGGCTTCTCATCCATACTGCGTTCAGATCCTCCAGGTAATTCTAATAAAAAGTAAAATCTTCACTTCAACCAATATGAGGAGGAAGTACCACGGCAGAATACATTCGAATATAACTCTTCCAACAAACCTTCCCACTACCTCACGGTACCACTTCAGAATTCTTCAGGTTACAAATTACAGCTGCAACAATTGCTATTGCCCAAGCATAACTTGCCTAGTAATAACAAATATCTAATTATTTGTAGCCGCGGTAGCATAGAGGTCATGGTCAGGAGCTTGTGGTCGGCGTGTCATGAATTCAAGTCTGACTGCCTTTGAAGATCCACTGTATAGAGAGACTCATGCACATTCATTCTGTAGTAGTGGCTTAATGTTCTTCCTGTGTGTGATGTAATAGTTTTGAGAGAGCTCAGTGCCAGTTCTAGTGCCGTACTTGTCACTTGAACAAGGTTCAAAATTACGAAGTCCGTCACCAATAGCCTTTGTGTTGCTTTTTAATTCAATGTTCATACACACTCACTAACTAATTATCAGCCCGTTCTGGAGCACCGAACTAGGCAACCCTACTGCCGTGGCCACCCTTTCCGACGATAACATATTATGTAACATCATTACACATCCTCAATTTAAAAAAGATCGCTAATCGTCTCAATTAAAGAGAATTGTAAGACTTGGTGCTTTAAAGACAGTGTACAACGCTGTTGTCACAAAAATATTGTCAGAAGAAGAACACCTCGAAGAAGTGTTCAAATGTGACTATGTGCCTATCTTTTACATAACATGATGGATGCGTGGACTGGCATGAGTTCAACGCGATCAGACGACAGGGGTTCATTTGGATATAATTGTCCCGACACGCACTTTCTAATTAGGTCAAGGTCACTACAGGTAAGCTGCCAACCATTTCCAAAGCGGTCGCAGAGGTACTATTTCTGGCCACACAATAACTTTGTATACAACCTTGTTCAATACAGGTACGCAGACTAAAGGTATTTGTTGAAGGAAGCTAAGAGCATAACACGCTGTAAGAGTTGCGACTCGTTTCATAGATAGTAACGTTAAAAGGTAAATACTTGTAAAAACAAAGAAAAGGCGACTACGCAGTTCTTAACTAAAAATAAAATATATATAACACGTCGCACATTAACACATTACATTCGTTTTCCAATGTAAGTAAAATGAAAGAAAAATTATTAAAAAAATCTCTTCTCTCATATACATACACAATTATATGACGAGATCGGCAACTGAATCGACACTCCACTTAACTCTGCTTCGAACCACAACATATTGTTCAATGCTAAGTTCAGCAAAGAATAGTTTTAACCAACAAGGAGTTAATGTCAGTAAAAAAAAATACTTCAATGGAATAACACTTTCAAAAGATACTTTTCACTAGCAAAATATGCTTTTAAAATTAAGTTAATTACTGATGAAAGAAGGCGTGAAATGCAACGTAAGCAAAATTGAAAAGCGATTAGTTGACTAATATAAGACTATCTAATTTTTACAGAGCAAAACACCAAACTTAAAGGGATAATAGCCTTTGTTGCTCCATATCCCACAAAACCTGTAATCTGCAACCAAACTTTTATGAGTGGACCAGGTCAACGCAAATGCACCTAAGTTTTTGGCGCCATTTATTATGCAATATGGAAACTAAAATGATCTCCACATATAGCTTGATCATTTTTTATCACTGTATTAGTCGCTCGATTTTTGCAGAAGTTCTAATCACATTCTATTCACATTTTGGATAATTTGTACTTTTGGTTTCTTGTTACTTTGTGTTCACTGTTTTATTATCTTTATTCTTATATTAATTAGTTGATTGGTTTGTTTTTTTAATTTTTGTGGTCCATAACTTTTTTCCTATTTCATATGCAAATTGTTTTCTTAAATAAATCTCAACAAAAGGTGCTTGTTTTGTGATCAAATCTTTACTCGCCCCTACTGTTTGATAAGGCATTTTAGAGTAAGAGTTCTTATGAGTATGAGAAAATTATTATTACAAGATATTATTTAAAAGATACATAACTTGACATATTTCTTACTTCTTTTGAAAAAAAAAATAGAATTTAAATTTTGGGGGAATTAATTTACATGTTATGTATAAATTAAGGTTATATTTCTATTTTTCTTCAGACAGAGCATAAGTGAAGATATTTTAATGAAATGATATTTGTCTTTTTCAGTCATTTTTTATAACTATGAGGGGATACTCTCTGTTATAACCAACTTTTATTGTACAAATTATGCAACTGTTCACACTCATTGCTCAAATTGTCAAACTGTAATTTAAATGTATTATGTAATTCTGTTAATTTGTGTTCCCATATAAGAAAAGTGTCATTGTCTCCAATGATTAACAGGTACACAAAAAATGTCTCAATCTGTTTGGCATCATTCGTGGCTATATAATTTGGCGACTTCGCGATCATATGGAAAACCTTCTGGGTTCCTTTTGCGCGCAGTCCTGATTCATTCCTGGACTTTTCAGACATATTCTGCATATTATACAGCCATCTCAGACATTATTTCTCTTCTAGGTTCATTAACCCAAAGACAATTCTAAACTTTCTGGAAAGTTAGGCTTTAATAAACCACGTGTACAAAAACCTCGGTTAGTTTGATTAATGATGAATAAAAAAAATAAAATTAAATGTATTCTATAGAATAGATTCTTCGATTCAGACCAGACAGATAAAATGATTAAATTTAGAGGTCATATTCTGCGGTTTGGTATTTTAAGACTAAACATTTACTCATTTGAATTAGAAGCGGAGATATACAGCTGGTCGAACAAATCACAGGCTGACAGCGAACGCACGAACGAAGCAAATTATTAGAGTTATTGCGCGAACATTCAGGAATAATAAAAGTGATTAAAAAACTAATTAAGAATACCAATAGAAAAAATGGTTGTAATGAATGCACACAGAATTTTTTTAAGGAAATTAATCATGTGTGTTAAGACTTTTTTTCTTGGTAATTCCTACACATAGTCGTAAAAAACCCCCTTTTTTTTTTACATTTTTTCCCCTTATTTCTTCAAAAACAGAAATCTATTTTGTGCCGTGGTTTATCAGATCTGCTGCAAATAATAGTTCATATATTTATTTATTTGTAATATTGAAGTACATATTCCGACTGACATATTGGGAAGGACAGTGAAAAAAGATGTTCGCGTTTAAAATATATATCTCCTTTTTTACAATTTTATTATTTTTCTTCATAATACCGTTTGCATTTTCGGAAAAATTTATTTGAATTAACGGACTTAATAATTTTGAACCAACTTGTGGCAAGATATCCGAGCTGGATCTCACTCTCCAAGCTTCCCCACAGCTAACATGAAGACTTCAAGGCCCAATTATGCTGCATCTATGTAGTTTTTTCTTAAGTTTTGAAATACAAGGAAGAATCTTTATTCGTAAAAATCATATTTGCGATCATATTTCGAGTCAATTTTCGCAAAACCCAATCTCAGTGGATCTCTACTAAACAAAAGAAACATGCCTGCAAATGTTCAAGTCTGTTGGCTCAATAGTTCAAACATGCGAATTTTTTTAACCATAACACTTCCGCAACTTCTCTCCCCTTGGGAGTCGATTTCAGCAAAACCAGTCTTTAGCGGATCTTTACTCAACAAAAGAAACATATGTGTCAAACTTCATCGGTCTAATAGTTCCAGAGATCTCGTGATAAATGAATGAGTGATTTGGTGTTTTTTTATATAGAGATATATAATATCGACAAAGTAGAATTAGTTTTGAACATTTCCTTAAACATTATTATTTAAAATGTATCTAACTTTGATAGTTTAGATAATTAACAATTCACATTAAATAATTCAGAGAATTTACCATATTATTCGTTTTTGGATTATCAATACGACATTTTTGTATATAATTACTAAACAATTGTAAATTAAACAATTAATAATTATTGAAAAACAAATCATCTCAATCTTCATGAAATAAAATGACATAATAACAATGCTCATTTCTTTGGAAATCTGATCAAAACATACACCCGACATATATAACTTTTAAAAATACTTCATTAAGAACAAAAACATGAAATAATCGAACAGTCCTTTGACGAAACCGCTTTTAAAAAGATTCAGTACATTATGCAATATACATTTCAACTTATTGAAAATCAAACTGGAAACATTAAACTGCAATCCATCACCACATCTGTACTATTTTAATTTTAGTGAAAGATAGTATTTCATAATACAATTCTACTTTTTGAAAATTCACCAACGCGAGTATGTTCAACGGTTATTGCTAATATGCAGTAACTTTAATTCCAATATTTTTAGATTAAATAATAGTACTTTTATTTACGTCCAGTATAAAAGCTGTTTGCGAATATATAAATATTTTTAAAAAATTAAATGAATTGATAATTAAGAAAGAGTGCACTTACGTATTAATCCTACAACAGCGATTTCTCGCCAACTATTAACTGCACGCCACAGATTAATCGCCAAAGATTTTACAAGTTATGGCAACCTATTTCGTTTTGAGCTCCTATGAAAGGCTATATTTTCACTCAACCTATGATCCGCTTTAGATTGTCGATGACACAGAATTGATACGTGAAGTTATTTTATATTCTTAAATTTAAGCAGTTTCACAATTATCCCTTGAATGGAAAACCAAAGCATAACTTTTTAAAACATAATTTTTCCGTAAATAAATTTTGTTTAAAAGTCAGTAATTCTCAATCACTGTGCCGCGGCCCTTTTGTGTGAGCCGCATTTTTTTTTTTTAATAATTAACTACACTCAGAGAAAAAAAATAAAATACGAAACCAAATCATTCAGTTGTTTTATAGAAATAAATTAAAGGTATGCGAGGTATATTTAACATTGAAAATTATTATCATAAGCTATTTTACATATAGTGTATTATAAATAAGTAAAATTCTTTTGAATTTATTTTATTGTTAGTGTGCCGCCAAATTTTGAAATTGTTAAAAGTGTACCTCAACAACAACAAAAAAGGTTGAGAATCACTGTATTATGTACTTTTAAAATGTAAATATATACAATTCCAATGAATCTTTGTTTCTAATGTAACATTGTAACATACTGAATAAGAGTTCAATATATCATTATCTACTTCTTCGATTCGCCATTGTTTATTATTTTTCTTCAAAAGGTTCTTTTCTCTTTTTTTTTTAATTATTTTTTCTTATTCATCCGATTATAGATTTCATTTTAAAGATATTTTCATTTCATTTTAGATTAATAGACAAATTCGTTCCGAATAATAAAAGAAAAATATCAGTTTTCCCTTCACAAAAATTAAAGCAAACGTGAGCATATTTGCAACGTATTCATATTATGCAATTATCTAAAAAAAACATTAATGAAAATTTAATAAAAATTAAATAAAAAATTAATTAAAATTCAAATAAGGAATTTTTTTTCTTTATTTGGAAAACAAATGAAAAAAAATCGTGTTTATAAATTCTTCTCATGTGAAGCTGAATTCAAAATAAATCACAATAAAAATTAGATCTTTCTCTACTTAACTTAACAGCTTCGACATATTATTTTTCTTATATCTTGAATTACACTACCCTTTCCACCAGCTGTCATTCAAAATAATTCATTGTTGTCTGTAACAAATTTCAAATTACCGAACGGCAACTATTAGCCATCAGATTGCCTTTTTTACTAAAGATTACGTGGAATATATACTAATAAAAGAGAAGTTAAATTTATCATAAAAAAAAGTTTTACAAATTTGTTTTCTTTTTACTTCAGTCAAAAACCTCACTTGTCTCAAAAATTATCTCATTCAGTATTTAAAATTTCTTTAACAAAGACAAGATCTATAAAAACTAAATAAAACTGGAGAAAAATACTTTAATTTATAATGATAGAGTTTTCATTTAACACATTTGACACAATATTTTCATTTTCACTACGATATTATTTTATTTCGTTGCACTATTCACTTCTGAAATAATCAGTATTAATGTTTTAGTAAATATATTTAGCATGTATTAAGTTTTATTTATCTTATTTACCTGGATTAAATGAACATTTACATTTAAATCAGTAAATTACTATGAGCTCTAGAATAAATTAGCTTGTTCTAAAATTTTCTAACAGCATGTAATACAGGGTGTTTTTTAGACGTATAGAACTTTAAATTGCAATAAAACAACGATGTATTATTCGATTGACATGAATTTTTTTTTATTCGAAAGATAATCTTGTGGCATTACATTTTAAATATGATTTCTGGCATAGGACTGCCACGGCTGGCTCGGATGTAGTCCAATCTGGACGTCCAATTTTCGATGACTTTTTCCAACATTTGTGGCCGTATATCGGCAATAACACGGCGAATGTTGTCTTCCAAATGGTCAAGCATTTGTGGCTTATCCGCATAGACCAATGACTTTACATAGCCCCACAGAAAATAGTCTAGCGGTGCTAAATCACAAGATCTTGGAGGCCCATTCACAGGTCCAAAACGTGAAATTAGGCGGTCACCAAAGGTGTCTTTCAATAAATCGATTGTGGCACGAGCTGTGTGACATGTTGCGCCGTCTTGTTGGAACCATAGCTCCAGGACATCATGATTGTTCAATTCAGGAATGAAAAAGTTAGTAATCATGGCTCTATACCGATCACCATTGACTGTAACGTTGTGGCCTTCATCGTTTTTGAAGAAGGATTCCACCAGCCCATAAAGCGCACCAAACAGTCAGTTTTTCTGGATGGAACGGTGTTTCGACATACACTTGTGGATTAGCTTCACTCCTAATGCGGCAGTTTTGTTTGCTGACGTAGCCATTCAACCAGAAGTGCGCTTCATCGCTAAACAAAATTCGCTTAAGAAAATCGGGAACAACGCCAATCTCGTTTTGGGCCCATTCGACGAATCTACGCCTTGCTTGATGATCGTTTTGATGAATTGCCAAACCAAACTGAGAATAAATCACTTGACAGCTGTTAAATCGGTCGCCATCTTGGAAAGTGATGCCAACTTAAACTTCTATACCTGGAAAAAAAACACTCTGTATTTAGTACTCGCTGAAATTCCTAAGTTTTTATGATATAGTCAACATGTTTATAAATGTTTCATTTAGTTTGAAATGACGATAACATTAATTCTTCTTAATCACTTTAGTGTAGTACTATAACTTCATAAAATCTTTAGTTTTTTCTTTGGTCCCTCATCTCATGAAATCTGGGTTATACCCTCTTATGAGTTTACTCATAATAAGTATCAGCCATTATTATAATTCTATTCAAAACTCTTCTAATGTATAAAATTGCTTGACCTTCATAAAATGCTCCTATACTGTAAATATTGCACCTCCAAACGCATATTCCTCAAGCCTTTAACAAGAAGATTACGAAAGAAAGAATGGTTAAGTCTTGCAGCCAAGAATATCTCATTTCAAATAAAGGGAGCTTAACAAAGAAATTTTTTTCCAACCATTAAGAAGAGACTCTGCCATGCCATCATTTTTATGCTAATTATAAGGTGACCAACCGTCCTCCTTTAGGGAGGGCAGTCCTCCTTTTATAGGTTCTGTCCTTCCTCTAAAAGTGTCCTCCTTTTTGTCCTCCTTTTCAATATTTTAAAACTGATGTGTTAATCTCTGTATTCAGAGATCAACCAAACTTTTTTCCAATATCTCGGAAGAATTGTCTGAAACAAATATCACAGAAAATAACAGTTTTGAATGGTATTTTTTGACTTGGTCTCAAGTAAAGTGGGCAGATATAGAAAATTACGTTGCGTTTTTATCGAAAGAAATGCCTGATATTAAAACCGATGACAATTGTCTGCTTGAAGTAGAAAGAAGACTGAATGTATAGTTAAATTCTAATAAATCAGAACAATTGGAAAATCAACATGCTGAGAAATTGTTAAAAGATGGGTGAAATTACTTAAACCATTTCAAAAATGAACACATTCCATTTGAAAATGTAATTATTCTTGTTGAATTTACGTTGTGCTGCCCTGGTACTATATAATGCAGCAGTTAAAAGAGTTTATTTCAGTTGGTAATGATTTTTGTGAAGTGACTAGTGAGAAATCAAAATTAAATGTTAATACTTTAGCTACCGTGTTTACTATAAAATTCAGTAGAAAGGATATTTTTTGCCCGAACTTTCCGATATATTAGAAAGTGATATATTTACAAAAAAAAATTGATTCAATGGGAAAAATACTCGCTTAAGATAATAATTAAAAAGAATGTAAGCGTAATTAGCGTATTTTTGTTTGAATTAATAAAAGTTTCATATATACATTTAAGTTGTAATTATTTTCTTAAATTTTTAGTCTTCCTTTTCATTGTTAAAAAAATGGTCACCTTACCAATTGCAAAATAACCCAAATTCTCACTGGCTGTGGGAACTTTAAAAGCTATTTGAACAAATTTAAATTGGTTCCGTCGTCCTCCTACGAATGTAATATTGGTAGCGAGGAAAACGTAGAATATGTACTCCTACTGTGTTCCAAGATTGTCAGAGGAAGAAAGATCATATGATTGGCTCTCAAAGGCATTAATATAAATTGGCCTCCGAATTTTCACCAACTTTTTTCCACCAGAAGTGCTTTTGAAAAGTCTTGTAAGTTTACTCTAATCTTTCATGATTTCAATATTCTTTTGTTATGTGAGTTTCATATTTACTTCTGTAAGCCCCGTGTGATTCTACTCTGTGGCGCACGGAGATTTAAAAAAGTTTTCAATAAAAAATAAATAAGCCCCGCATAAGCAGAATATCGAAATATCTATCCAGAGCGCAATTTTTTAACAACAACCTCAATAATCTAACAAAATATAAAACTGTTTTGTTCAATTATACAAAATTTTTAAAGAAACATATATACATGCAAAAACATTTGGACCGCCTAAAATCTTTAAAAAACCTTCGGTGCATAATTTTAATATAAAAACCATCCAAATTAATCCATAACCGATACTTTCCAGAAAAATCCAGATTGTAATTTTACGAGAATAATATTGTAAATTCAAACACAAGGCCATTTTAACTTTTTAATTCAGAGAAAAAGTACGTGATCTAATGTATAAAAAATCATTCTCATAAATGCTGGTTTCCACTTACGGTTCGTTTTATTTTCACAGTGCTGAATACATTTTAAAAAGAAATTTAATATGATGGGGTTTGACTTACTGGAATACAGAAATTCAAAATTGGTTTTAGAGTGTATTCCCTATATACAATTTCTAGTTTTGAGTTTATTTCAGTATTTATGTTATTACCGATGACAGAAATTAAAATTACTTTACATAGGATTAAATTTCTTGGCCGTTACGTGACAAATCAATAGCTGACGTGTTGTTGGCCAGTATATTCTTACTATTCAATTATTTAACTACTAAATACGTTTCAACATGACATATTTATTAAATTACGTTTTCCTTGTTCCCATTTTAACCGCAATAAGAAAAAAAAATATGACGTTTTATTACGAACAGTTAAAAAAAAATAATTACATTAACAACATAAAATTAAAATTTAAATAAAAATAAAAAAAAACTCTCCAAAGAAAAAAAAATCATAATGTTTTAAAAGCGTCAGAAGTGCTAAATTTTTCATAAAAAAAAAAAAATCATTCATAGTTACAAAAGAAATGAAATTATCTCTTATTATATAGCGTGGAACAAAAAAATAATTTATTTAAATTCGTTCTAATTTAACTTACACATACACACACAAGTAATATGTGCATTATGTACATGCAAAGGTTCTTATTTAAACACTACATTTCCTTACAACGAAAAATAAAATAAGAAATCCAAATTAAAAATAAAGCAATACACAGAAAATAAATTATAAAAATTAAAGAATTTTAATTATTCTTAATCATTTACTTAACATTGATAGATCGTTAAACATTTTAATTTTACGTCTAAAGTGTACTTGAAAATTTTTAGTACCAAAAGTTAGTAGTTACTTTTTTTCCAAAAGGGAATTAATTAATTTACATTAAAAATAAACTAAAAATATAAACTTCTCCTCAAAAAATATCCATTTATTTTTATTCTATCTGTAAATCTGGTAATTTTAAACAACCATAAAACAGAAACGGCAGAAACAAAAACTTACAAATTACAGGGAAAAAAGGAAGAAAAAGAAGTCTATAGGTAATTTACTGTTGTTCCGTGATATCTAAATTTTAATTTTGACGTTTCTACTCTTCGAAAAAAATTTCACAAGTTGTTAAAAATCAATCTTGAAAGGGCAACCACCAAAAAAAAATTATTTTTAAGAGAATTTAAATTCCTCTATGTCCATGTTCCTGCAAACAAGTAACAGAAACAATTCGAAAAGCAAAATAAAAAAAATCTTTGTTTAAATATTTTAACTACTACCATACAGATCCAGCGTGCTTAACTGTAAACAAACAAATATGTAAATAATACCTGAAGCACACCTCTAACCTTGAAATCAAATGACCGCAAGTTACACCGCAATCCTACAGATGGCGCTGTCAACAAATCACGCAAGAAAGGTAATCCGTGAGCATAAAACGTTGTCAATAAACATTGTAGCGTGTCTGGAGGTAAAAAATTTCCGCACATTCTTTGAATAACGGAAACCGTTACCTACTTCTTTTTTGTAAAAGTAAACTAAAAACTCCTGATCATCAATAAAGTAAAGGTATGTTTATGGAATAGATATTTCGTGGGATTAATTTTGCAAAGGGAAAAAAAGAAATGTAGAGCATGACAATCATTTATCGATCTGTGACTAAAAAAAACATGAGTCATGCTCAAAAATGCCAAGGAGTCATTCGGAAACGAAAACAGATCAATGAAAATAAGGTTTTTCGAGAATAAATTGAACACATGGATAAGGGTTTGAAGATAAATAAAAGAACACGGGAGTGAGAATTTCTAATTTTCAGAAATAAATCGTAGTAAAGAGCACTTATAATTTCATATCATTTCATCAGCGAAAAAAAAAAAAAAAAGATATCCAATTTTAAAAACTTCTAAAACTTAACAACCATGAAAATAAATTTAAAAAAATTTTTTTTTCTTCGTCCGTATTGAATAAAGGAAAAAAACGTATTAAGGTTTCAAAAATAAAACAAATATGAATCGGAAAAAATTAAATTAATTTATATTATATACTACATAAACTTACAGCTAGATTGGGGAAAACTTATAAAAAATAAATTAAAATACTTTAGATGAACTGGTTTTTTAACTAGTTCAATATCAACTAGTTTTAAAATCTCCTAAACTAGTTAATTAATAACCAAACATTGGATACAAGTAAATTACTTCATTCTTTTTTTTTTTCTAGATCCCTCACCTCCACCTTTTTCTATCTTTCGAGTATTATGAACAATGAAAAATTAAAATAATAAGATGATTGCATCTAAAATTATTTAACCTAACTAAATTTTTCATGTATAAATCAAAATTTACGGCAAATTTCTAAAATATCTTTTTCAACAAATTAAAAAATTTTTTTTTTAAAAAACAAACAAAAAAGTAGAATTATTATCACAATATTAAGATTATTCCGTTTTAAAATGAAAACGAAATAATTATAATAATAATAAGTGCACAATTAATATCTATTTTATTGACTGAGAAATGTAAAAAGCTCCTCAACGGACAAAACGAAAAACTAACAAAATAAAGAGAAAAATAGAATAGCAACGGATATTAATTAAATTATTTTATTCCAACTTTTATGAAATCACATGAAAAATATTTTTCAACACAATAAAAATAAATAACTTTATCTAAATTTTTTTTAAAAAACATATCAATGATAGTTATTTTTTTTTAAAGAGTAACAATCATTTTTGGAAGAAATTCCTACATATTTTTTTTCTTCCCAAGTTTTTTTCCCGCCTTAAATTGAATGTACTAAGAGAAAAGCTTCTTATCATTACTATTTAATTATTTTCAATAAAAATAAAATTATTTTACCAGGTGACATACATCCTTTCAAATTCAAACACAAAACAAGCCTTTTTAAGCGGGAAACAGAAAAGTAAATATTTACATTCAATTATACTCTCTCCGAGTCTCCATATGGAGAAAAATCGCGGAATCGTAAGAAAAGTGAAAGTAATAAAGCCGGAAATTATTTCATCATTTACTAATATTGATAAATAAACATAAGAAACGAGTTGGCACATATTAAAAAAAGAAAAACTTACCTTAGTGAATTTAAATATTCTAGGATTATGGTTATGAGCATCCATATCTACGCGCATGTAACATTAAACCGATATCTTCCACAAAAACGATTCTCCTCTCTCTCTTCGATCTGACCAAACTATTTTTATCTTCGGAGAAAATCCTTCGCAGATCGAAAAGATAAACTCTTCGGATGAAAATGATCCTCAGAGATAAATAATATAGAAAAAAATGAATACTTGGCGATTAATATTAATTCGATTCCAAACTGGAGCGGTTGGCGAGCGTCCGGCTACGGCGATGCTTTCCACAACACTAAATAATAACGCTACCGCGCGCACATCGCCAGGCTATGTTATTTATACGAGAGCGCGTTAAAATGGCAGACGTCTGGCCCACCAACCAATCAGAACGAGGCTACTTTCGGCGCCATTTCGCTGATTTGTCCGTTTTACGAGACAGGAACGGCGGCTTGTAGAGGTAGTATTTTTTTGGCACGTTTTTCATTCTAACCTCCTCTTTTCGCTTTTTCTATCCCCCCCTTCCTCCAGGGAAAAATTTTTTATCCAGAGATGTCCGTGGAACTCTCTTTTCCAGGTTGGAATGTTCATCTTCACCTTGGCGAAAAATTGAAGCTTGGGATTTCAAGTAAAATATAATCTTTTGTGTTGGTGAAAGATGTTATGTTTACATACAAAAACTGAATTATCTGACGATTCAAAAAGAATATAAACACTGTTTTTTTTATTCTGAAAGTAAAATATGATTTGATTCTTTTTTTAGGAAAAAATATTCCGTTACAATCTTTATGCTGAATTTCACAATTCTGAATTCAAATGACAAAAAACATAGATATTAAATCCTATATTTTAGGTAAAATACATTGTGCTTCGAGTTTTTTCCTTCCTTAAATTACGTCTGCTTTTTTCATAATTTATATTTTTATAACTTAAACAACAGAGCACGCAAGTAAGAATATTAAGGTGACCAGTTTTTTTACAGTGAAAAGGAGGAAATTTAATAAAAGAAAAATTTAATAAAAAGTTACAACGTAAATATGTGAAAATTTTTTTAATTCAAATAAAAATACGTCAATTACGCTTGCAATCCTTTTAATAATTTACTTAAAAGAGTATTTTCCCATTGAATGTTTGTTTTGTCAATATATCACTTTCTAATGCATCGGAAATTTCGGAGCAAAAAAATATCCTTTATATTGAACTTTACAATAAGTGCTACAGGTAAAGAATCAACATTCAATCTTGATTTCTCACTTCTCCAAAAACCATTACCAACTGAAAAAACTCTTTCAATTTCTGCATTAGTTCGAGGTCAGCACAACGTAAATTCTTCAAGAATAACTAAATTATCAATTGGAATGAGTCAATTTTTTAAATGTTTAAGTATTTCTACCCATCTTTTGTCAATTTCAGCATGCTGTTTTTCCAATTGTTCCATTTTATTAGAATTTAGACATCCATTTAGTTTTCTAGTTTCTTCAAATAGACAACTGCATTGATTTTAATATCGGGCAGTTTTTCGATAAAAACTCAACACAATTTTCTATATCTGCCCAATTTACTTGTGATGAGGTCAAAAAGACACCATAGAAACTGTTATTTTCTAACAGATCAGTTTTAAAATATTGAAAAGGAGTACAAGTAGGAGGGCACTTTTCAAGGACAGACAAAACCTATATAAAGGTTTGGGTCACAAATTTCAACATTTTATTACATTAGCAGAAATAAAACTCTAGCTATGTAATACCTAATTTCTAGAATTCCTCGCCACATTATTCTAAAATATTGAACTAAATGCACCACACAATCCGCCATTTATTCCACAAGAGGGGAGAAAAGGGAAGATCAACAGATTTTTAATTTCCACCACAGAGATTACGCCTCAACGCCTTCTCTCTCTCTTTCATCTGCGGTGTTTTTGAGAATGTACCCCCCATAAGAGAGGTCCGTGTATACTATCGTATTCTACAGTTGGTGCCAACCCCCAGCGTCGTGGTTCTACTACGACCCCCGTTTCGAACGGTTCCCTAATGCAGGACTCTATTGAATGTTATGAACGGATCAATGAGAATAGCGTTAAACATTAATGCGAGTCGGATTTCCTCAACCCCTTCTTCCCAGCTGGCTAATCGGTTCTTTTTCCTTTCCAGTCAATATCACGGGGTTCGGTCAGATGGCCACCCCACTGGACAAAGGACTTGTCATGCAGTTCGAGAACATTTGGGCGCACCCATTTTTCTGCTCTATTCAGCGAATGTAAAACTTGTTCAGAAAGTGAATCGATTCAATGTCGTTCAACCACTCTTTTTATTCGTTCTTTTAAACAACTTAACATTTAAAAAACCCGTTCAGGAAAGTGAATTATTCGTTTTTATACCATTTGTTACTCGTTCACTTGACGTGGTTGAATGGCATTACGACCTATTTCGTCTGATTGCTATTAAACCGATTACTTAACGTTTAGTATAAAATGTATTTTTATGTTAAAAGTAATCAAATATGACGCCATGACACAAACAATACATATACGTATATGGACACGTAACATACATAATGGTCACTTTTTCCTTATTTTTTCGGAAGGTTTTTAATTAAATCGGTAAAAAACACGGACCAAGTAAAATCAGAAATAAATTCCTCCATTTCTTAAAATTTCAAATTAAAAAAAAAATAATAAAATATCTTAATATTTTAAAATTGAATAACTAACTTATTGTTTTTGAATTAATATATATAATCAACCGCGTGTTCGCTTGAGGTTAGCGAACTTTCGTATCCAGCAGAAATAGACAGTCCGAAAACGCTCAATAAGCACAAAACAAGCAATCAAATTATGTCGGTAATCGTTCTCATATTTTGACTTCTTAAGTGTAAAAAGAACAGATGATTTTACTCTTTAAATAACTTTATGTATGAATCTGTATGTCCATTTCTTCCAATACAAAATACGTTCTACGTTTTACCTCATATTTTATAAAGTAATGACGAAGTACTTTTTTTTACTATCAAAGTAAAAATTTCACTTTTATACAGTATGTCTATGTTTTAAGGTTTCTCCATAAGAAAAAGATGTACGTTTTGCACTGGCGTAGCTAGTTCTGAGAGGGCCTCGTTTCAAAACTCCTTCGGAGCCCGTTTTTAAAAAAGAAAACCCTGTTAGTGGTACTGTAGTTACACATGTTGGGGCCCCAGTAGCTTGGGGGCTTCGTATCATTGATACGGCTGATACGGCGGTAGCTACGCTCCTGATGTTTTGATGCTGTGTCAAAATGGCCAACCTGAGAAAAATTAGGTTAGCCGTCGGTTTGTTGTAAATACAGGAGCGTAGCTATCGTCGTATTAGCCGTATAGTTGATACGGGGGCCCAACATATACGAGGGAAAACATTTTAATATATTAAGGGATGGATGTGCGAGAAGGATGGTCTAGCCTAAAGGACGTGCGAGAAGGATGGTCTAGCCAAAAGGACGTGCGAGAAGGATGGTCTAGCCAAAAGGACGTGCGAGAAGGATGGTCTAGCCAAAAGGACGTGCGAGAAGGATGGTCTAGCAAAAAGGACGTGCGAGAAGTTTTGATACAGGGCCTACTCAGGACTAGCTACGCCAGTGTGTAAATGTAAATTTTGGGTCTTTTGATAATGATGATAACTAAACAATTTTGACTCAAAAACAAAAATTTGTTCGGAAACGCATGATATAATATCGCATTGGACAACTTTGTGCATTGGGTACTTTCAAATCATAAATGACATTCTATTTTAAGTTACTCTGAAAAACTCGTTGTATAAATTAAGCAACAAAAACAAAAATACTGGTTTGTATTAATATGAGCCACAAACTAGATTTAATATAAAATAAGTTACACATATAAAATATAATAATAAAAAATTATTGTAATAATCTTGAGTTGTCGGAATGGTCTACAACAAGGGGGTCAAACTCAAAGACTGACTTAGGCCAAGCAAGCAAGGTTTAACTTTAGGTGGGCCGGAAAAAAATCAAAATTCATAGAAGTATAAGTTTATTTTGAATGATACTTTTTAATAAACATAGATAAAAAACAAAAAGTTTAATGCTTGCGTCCTGACACTTGACATCTCCTCTCTGCTACTATCTTTCCTGTTTCGGCAGAAATTCTGATATTTTATTACATATTGTTTGTCGATATTCTGGCCGGGCCGCAAAAATGTTTGTAGTGGACCACGAGTTTGACTCCTCTGTGTTCCACAACATATATTATACATAAATATCAAATAAATTTTAAAATAAGAGACAATATTGAATAAATATTTAAAATGGTCGCACACACACACATTACCAAATAAGCATTTCAATAATATATTATACCAAATTCTATCTTAACATTTTATGTTATTTCCACACTAATATTGAATAAACATTAAAATAAAACGATAACACCGAATACAGCATTGATGTTCTGTGATAATTGTACGCTAAAATCGAATAAATATTAAAATATGATGTTAAAAAAATACATGGAATTTCATTTTAATATCATTCAAAATTTCTAACTTAACAAATGTTTTTCCCCAATAAACTAACACAAGTTTTATATACATTCAACACAGAATTAAACAGTGTATCACAAAGTAACACTGTAAAGAATACATTTGTTCGCCAATTGCTGTGTGCGTTTGAAAGTCTCTCTCCTAAATAAAACAATTTGAGTGAATGAAAAACTGCAACATCAAAGAATGAAATACAATTTAAGGATTCCAAAAGCCACAATTATACCATGTGTTTCGTGTCAGCCAATCCAGAAATAACTATGTCACGTTTATTTTATGCAGAATGTAGAACAAGGGCCAAATTGTTCCGGTAACCTTCAAACGAATTTCAGATTCGGATATGCATACGCGATTTGCATTTGAATGTTGGAAATGCTTCGTTGGCAGGTACAATCACACCTGAAATAGGTGGAAACTGGAAAACGATCAAAACGAATTGGCGATCTGCAGATAACAAGGTTTAATTTTTATTTTAACAGTCGTTTTGTGATGCTAACTAATTTTAAACATTATACGAAAGATGATACATACGTGAAAAAGAACCATTTTTTAAAATTTGCGTTAGAAAAAAAAGGATTTAAATTCTAAATTTGTGATTCAAATACAAAACAAGTTAATACAAATATAAATTGCAATCTAAAACATCTAAATCAAAGTCCATGAAGGACTTATCTCATGGGCTTAATTCATGTGATATCATAGTCACTTAACTACAATCACATGTTTCCCTGCAATCAGTTCATTAATTCAAGTGACGTCATAGTCACATGATAGATGCAATCACGAATTTCCAGCTTATCAGTCCGTGCGTTTCGCTGTTGCCAACTTTTGCTTTTAACAGAAACTTTTTTTAAAAAAAGTATAGTTCAAAAAAATTAAAAAACACGCTTTTATAGTTAATCGAACTAAGTTGTAACTTAATCTTTTAGTCGCCAAATCTGGAAATGAGATGTGAAAATAGTCGCCAGATGCGGGATGGGATCTGAAAATGGGAAATCGTTAATCCTGATGAGGACAATAGAACAAAATTGTTAAATTATAGTATTGTCATCGGTCCTGGACAAGTGAGCAAAATTTCGAATTCATCTGACCTTTTAAAGTGGGTAAAAACTGAGTTCAAAGATTCCGTTACATACAAGTGAAGCTTATAAAAGGGTGTTAAAAAGCACATATTTGAGAAAAATAATAACACACATAAGTAAACAAATTGCACTGCCAAATTATTTTTCTTTTGGTTTTGCAAGACTTATAGAAGCATCTCTTAATACTTGAGCACCTTTACCCAATTATGAAAGATGACACCGCATCTATATTTTACAAATCCAATTACCAGTGCAAGCCTGGAGTAAGTTTTGAATTCAATGGAGAGCACGTGACTGCATTGATCATGTGACTGTCATGAATTTAGCCCATAGTAAGAAAAATGGATTTATGAGATACTAACACATATAAAGCGAAACGACTAATCTAACATTGTGGTGAACTGCTGGAACAAATCGATAAACATTTCAGATAATGCCATACGAAAATGCTTGTTAAATTGTCTCCAATAGTTGGGCAACATACTGTTATAATTTCCGGCACCTTTTCATCAGGTATCAAATGTGATACATAAAGGAGAAATCAGACGACCTAACTCATCAAGGATTGTTGGGAAGCTTAAAAACCACACCAAATATACATACACAGCATTGCCGCTACTTAATCCATTTCCATTCTAACGGGTTACAAGTAAAAATAATCGTAAAACACGGATTTGTTTTAGAAAGCTATTTTCGTTTATGTGGGCTATAGAAATTATCGATTTATGTGCATAATGTAAAATTTATGGTCTTGAAAGATCTGAGATGACAGTGTTAAAATCATTCTTTTAGGGGTTTCTTGAAATAATTCAGTCCTTGCACACACACACACAGATTTTTAATGTACAGTAGTTAAAAAAAATAGCCGTACGCTAGATCAGTGTTTCCCAACCTTTTTATCGCCACGGACTGGTCAACGTTTGATAATTTTACCACGGACCACTGAGGGTGGGATGTTGATTGTTTTGATTTTATTACTTTAATTTACTTGTATTTGAATACACCTTCATAAGATACAGTTACAACAAAAAAATTAATATAAAGTGAGTTAACAAGGAATGTAAAGAGATTTCCATTGAGTCACACAAACCCAAGAAAAATACAACACAGTAAAAAAAAAATAGAAATAATTTAATATTTCTTGGGCCGACCGGTATTATTTGATCCACGGACCGGGGGTCGGGGACCCCTGTCTTAAATGACAGAAATACGTGCCAACTGATACAATTACTGTCAACTCTAAGATAAGTGGCGTAACGTATAACCCCGCAACGTTCACACCGCGAACGGGGGGCGCAGGATTCTAGCGGGTCCAAAGCCTGACTAATGTCCAGTACGTATCTTTTGTAAGATCCGGCTTAGGGCCCGAAACCTGACTTTGCAGTGGGCTCTAAGGTTCTCCGTTACGCCCCCCTGTCTAAGAGGGCACCTTCATCACAATAACATGAAAGTAAATGTGTTTGATGAGATCCCAAATATGAAGAACAATATAAAAATATACAGATACATATTATTTATTACAATTTTTAGAAAGTGCTGATTCTTGAACACAAAATTCTACTGCCGAATTCGAAAATGTATTTGTAAAAAATGTATTATTAATAATTAAAAGTATATTTTTTTCTTATCAAAAATGAATTTACTCATAAAATTGTGCGAATATAATATTAGCTTACTTTTTCGTGGAATTTATAATGGTTTTTTGTGATAATAGAGAAATGTGTTATAAAAATATCCCAATAATTTAAAAAGCAATGCAGTTTTTTACTATTAAGAGTATAACAAGATAAACGCTTCAAAATAAATTTCATAATAAAATGCATTTATCATACCTGCTATTGAAATTTTTATTTTAATTAAAAAGTAAAAAATTAACAAAGTAGATTAATATAGTAAATTTTTCATACAGTTTGAGTTGCGCAAATTTAGAACTGTAGAAGTCTATAAAATTCATAGAATAATTTAAAATAAAAACGTATAAAATTAAAAAAAAGTATCTTTTGTACTCAATGTGTTCTTTTAAACAAACAAGACCATATCAATCGTTAAATAAGCCCATTTCCGTCATCCTCCCACTAAGAAAACAAATCTCGTTCTAAAAAAAAAATCCAATTATTCCAAATCCCACGAGAAAATCAACAATAATATAATCCAAACCATTCTTTTTAGGTTATTCTTAGCTTTATCGAAGGATTTCCTTTACTAAATAAATATCCCAAAATGTAATTAACTACAGGAAAACGTGGGCTTCGAATAATTTTTTTTAACGAAAGGCCAAACGATCTTTTTCACTACTACGCTAGTAGCAAAAGTCTCAACAAGTAAAGGAAACTTTCCGGCACACTGTATTCAATAGCAATGGAGACTGATGTAAGAGCGTTAACCAGTTGCACCAAGTCCACGCAACACTTGCGTAAGTAGAGCTTCGGCGCAACACCCACGAGTGAGGACTTTCTTTCCCGTCATGCATCATGGGTCATGAATGTAAACAATTCGAATTCCAGCGGGTTTTGTTTGGGATTCAGGGATAAAAATAAACACCAAAGAGAGAAACGTGACAATGAAGGGAATAATGTATGTGTCAGTAATGTTCGAAAAATTGGGGGTTTTCTCCCCTGATGTAATTCTTTATCGTGAAATTCAGAGCATCATTTTTTTTTCATTATTACTCTTTGACTCACTAATTCACATTTTATATAACTTTCTTATATTAGGTTTAGTTCAAAAGAAATAAGTTGTCAGTATCTATTATTACATTTTATGCGAATAATTCAAAAATACTCTCACCAATTTGTTTTTTTATAATAAAAATACACGCCAATAAATTATGACTCTCTTTCAGATGATGTTTTTTTTTATTCATTTGGCCTTCAATTCACAGTTGAATAATTGATAAACAATTTTTTGACGCGCAAAGTCAATGTTATTTCAGGAAATGAGTAGATTTTATTTCACCATTATTACCATCGCTTAGTGGTTTTTAAAAGCGAAACTGTTTTTCCAAACATTTTGTTAGGAAATATCGAAAGAACGGAAATTTCAACTGCAGTATGAAAATTAAATACGAATTTTCGGAAAAAGCTTTCATACAACTGTATATATTATTAAAAATTTTGTAAAATTTCACATTTAATGAAACATAATCAACAGTGTAATTAATTGAAAATGAACAAATATACTTTTGTTTTCTTATTTTTGTTTAACCATATTTATAGCTAAATAAAACAAGGACTACGAAGAAAGTTAGGTACTTACGTAACACACCGTCAACAAATTTCGCCAAATAGACAAACGTCGCCAATTCAAAAATTGTCGCCAAATATCATTGTTATTATTATTGTGTTCGAACATACTTGGAACGTTTGTTACATATCGCGGTATTAGACGATGTTTTAGATTTAATGAAATTGGTCTACGGTACAATACGTAAGTACCGAAAGTGACTTTTTTATTCAAAAAGAACACGAGTACAGCTGATATACAGATAACGAAATGGTTAAAAATTTAAAGCATAATATCCATCAGTGACTAACAACTGTATGTTGAATATTAAAATCAGTAATTCGTATGAATGAACAAATTTACAGCAGAGATGAACGTTTTTTAAGTCGCTGTAAGAAATGATAAAAATTCCTAAATTCATCTTAAAACAGATTCTGCTAGACATTCATCGTATGTTGTTCCAGATCTACGATATTTTGTGATGCCCGAATTTAGTGACTAATCATATTCCATACATGTTCAACGGGGAAAAGGTCAAATAACTTTGCTGGTAAAGGAGAATATCAACATAACACAAAAGCAGCCTAGACATATGTAAGTCGTATGGGTACCAGAATTATCTTATAGCTATACTGTCCCAAGCTGACGTGCTATGAAAGTTAATGCTACTGCCTCATAATGTCATCGACTCCACACGGTGTCATTGAATCACCATTGAGATATTAAATGACTAAAGATGCGCTAGTTGCCATTGAAGATAGCACTCTACACGGTGGCGTAACGGAGAATATTAGGGATACCAGCAAAGCAAGGTTTGGGCCTCTAGGGTATGTACTTGGCCTCAGTCAAACTGTGGGTTTCCTACGATGGGGGGGCGTGGTGTACTTTACGACACTAACTTCACATCATCACACCAGGAATAATGTCCAAGTGCTTCTGAAAAACAGAGGCTAATTGAGTCTCTGCTTCTCCATCTATGAAATAGTCATCTGCTCGCGGACATTTCAAAGTAAGGGTCAACTAGGCCCGGAGTCATTGACTCAGGAAGGGGTCTCAACTAGGCCTCAATAAGATAATGATCCGAATAATTTAAATCTTCAAATATTATTCTCGGACATTTCTTTGAAAAACTGGACATTTTCAACGATATGCTAACTGGTAACAGTGGCAAAACTGCACTATTATGCTACGATTGTTCTCCGTGTTTAGACCTAACACCGTACTTCATCATTACTCATTTAGTCAAAAAGTGACAATCGATCCAGACGGTTTGGGTGTAGGTTTGTGAGATAGGGAGCCAGAATCTGACAGTGTATGTCATACACTTACAACTTGAAATAGTTGCAGGTGAAGCCTACTTTTGCCCAGGGTCTCGAGAAATCTTAAGACTGAAACGGGATTCATTGCTCAATATTATACAATGCCAACCTACTGGCAACCATGATAATCGATTTCTATTACTCCACTCTAGACGACTCTGCCGATGTTGTGGGGGTGAAAAACAGACGTCTTAAAAACCGCCAAGAGTTCAGCCGCATCACAGCTAAGCACTGTAAGATACAGGAACATACCACAGGTGGAATGACAGAGGGAGGCAGTAGCAAGTTAAATAGTGGACAGTGATGCTGTTGAAACAGTTCGAAATTGCCGCACAATCATCCAATCTCGTCTCGTAATCGTATACCTTAGACTTACACAGCTTTTCATTCCGCTGATGGGTTCCACACAGCAACAATTGCTGTAAGCACCTTTATACAGCCATGTCCGTAACATGTACATGGATATTTATTGCTTAGTATGACCAGCCAGTTTTATGCATCTCAATTAATAATAAAAGGATTCTCCGACTTATTTAAAGAATAAAGCTCATTACTTTTTTCTTTGCGTGTATATATATATATAATCTTAAGACAGTTTTACTGTAGTTCATTTCAGTCCTGAGAACAAAATACAACGTGCTATCCTTAATTCTTATTAATTACCCGCTTAACAGAAGAGGCAAATTGATTGCAACCTTAATTCTCAAAAAATGCCACGTCGTCACATTTTTATAATGAGATTACGCAATATAGCGCGTCATCTACTGGATCAAACCCAAAAGATTAAATCATGCAACATTTTAGAACATTCCTGATATTTCGTAGGGCAGAACAAGATGAGGGATTTGGGATTATGAGAAAATCCTTTTATTTGCTGTAAACTATGCCGCAAATTTGGAAGCATAAAGTTATCGTTGAGAAACGAATGTATTATCGTCAATCTTTTTGGACACGATTATATCCGAAAATCCCACTACAAATAATATATATATATATATATATATACATATATATATATATATATATATATATATATATATATATATATATATATATATATGTATATATATATGTATGTATGTATATATATGTATATATATGTATGTATGTATATATATATATATATATATAATAAAATATAAAAAATTCAATATATAAATATATATATAAATACATACACATATGTATAAATTTATACATATATATATATATATATAAATGTAATAATTCCCCCTCGCATCTTTTTAATTAATTCTTTTAATAGTACTGCAATAATATTTTAATTATTTGGTTCTACACTAACACCCTGATTTTAATTTTAATCGAGTACTCTTATTGCATCAGACATCCCAATCCCGCCCATTCTATCCAATCAGAGCTGTTATTACGTCATAAGTACTTGTACTATAAAAGCCGAAACCTTGTGTAATCTCGGGCTCTCTTCCTTCTTGCCGTCATCATGTAAAACTGTACATAGCTGCTCTTTGTGTTTTTGTGTTGTGCCCTCCAAGATGTTGCTATTGTTTGTCTCCTGTCCACTTTGCTTTAATATCGTCGCAAGTTTGTGTGTCTCGTCAACGTGGAAATGTACCGTAAATTTGTCCTAAGCTTTGATGTGTGCTTCAAAATAAAGATGTCTGTTCACTGAAGATGTGTTTAATGAAAACCTACTAACACTCGAAAAAGTACTACACTTGGCCAATATTTTACATATATATATATATATATATATATATATATATATATATATATATATATATATATATATATTATAGTATATGTATAAGAAGCCCAATGGCCGAGTGGTAGTGTATTATCCTTTCACACCACACAGTTCTGTGGTTCCATCCTCGGGCTGGGCAATGTCGACTCAGCCTTTCATCCCTTCAGTGGATCGATAAATGTGTACCAAGCTGGCTTGGGGACTAAACACTGAGAATTTCAGACTTATCACCTGATCGGGACATCTGTTCATGCATCTCAGCGCCTAAGGTCACGAATACTGAGACAGATACAGTAGGCCTTGATCCTCATAGACTGTTGCGCCACTGAGTTTAGTATATATACAATCGGATCTCTATATAACGAAGTCACTAAATCCCGAAAAATAGTTCGTTATATGGAAAAATCGTTATATAGAGGTTCATTTTTCAATTTTCTTTTTAAACCACACAAAACAAATTTTAAATTTATTAAAAAAGTAATTTATTCATACTTTTTTTAAAAATTAATATATATTTATTTTATATACCTTACCTATAAAAAAAGAATGAAAGAAAAACTGCATGGAAAGTTTCTTAACGCCTTTATTCACTTCCTGAAGAATTAAATGTTTTCCTTTGATGCTCAAGCACTTCCTTTTTGACATTTTCGAGCTACAAGGAACGAAGATACCAGTACGTCTGATCAACACTACAAATGAACGGAAATTAGTTCACAAGCACACGGAGACACGAAACAAATCCACTGAGGGCGAAAGGGGATATCGAAGATGTTTATAGTGAACTGGACAATGGAGGCTACAGGTTGCACTTCTTGGATGAAACGCTCAAAATTCCATTGCTCTCGGTGAGTGAGCATTTAATAAAACCAGTTCAAGATTTATGACCACCATAAAGTGTGTTAAAAGAGAGAATAATTTGATATATCCAGAAATATACTTTAAAAATTGGGAGCAAAAAATTGAATCACAAGAGAAAATGTTCGTTATATAGAAAATGCTTCGCTATAGGGAGGTTATTTTACGAAGAAAATCGTGAAATGTTCTTGGTTCCAGGAAAATGTTCACTAAACAGAAAAATTCGCAATATAGAGGGCCTTAAGGTTCGATTGTATATGTATATAATAATTTGAATATCGTAATGTTGGCGAGTGCGAGCAATTTTTTAACGATGATGATAATTTTAGATGGCTGATCCATCACTCGAGGGCACTGACGAGGAGTCCCTTGAAATGGTAAATCTGGTTTATTGAACATGTAGATACGCACACAAACAAATGTGGACAACGGAACAAATAAATAAAGACAACACGAGCCGCAGCAGGCTACATGAAGAAGGACAATAGAGAAAAAGGGTGGATTTTCCAGAAATCTCGGTTTATACACGAAGCGGCAAACGGAAGCACAAATCACATGATCTGCGTGGATGGATAGATGTTTCTATTGGTGGACAGATATAGTTCGAAAGATTCCCGTTGGGTGGGAAGCAAATTAATATTAACGTGTGAGTCCCAATGGCCAGGACCATTACAAATTAAAAGCATGTTCAAGATTAAATTAATGGGAATTATTATATATATGTAATAATTCCCGCTAGTATCCTTTTTGTTAACTCTTTGTACTAAAATTTAAAATAAAACTTTAATTCTTTGATTTAAAAATAACACTGTAATCTTAATCGTAATCAGCTAATCCGAATTCCCTGTCCCGCCCATTGTATCCAATCAGTACTATTATTACGTAATAACCACTGCTGGTATAAAAGCCAAAATCTTGTGTAATCGCGCTCTTTGTCTGCATACCTTCATCATGTAAGAATGTAATCAGCCGGCTGCAACGCGTTCTATGTTTGTCTTTGTGTTTGTGCTATGATGTTTGCTTCTTGTATGTGTAATGCCGTCCCTACTGGATCTTTATGTGTTTCCGGATGTGAATAAAAAGGAATAATGACTTACATGAGTGCCTCTTCGATAATAATACCGTACTCGACCATACTCCAAGTAACACAGAAAATCACGCCACATCTTACAATTATTTTTACCACTCTCCAGAAATATTATAAAAATATTTCATATATATATATATATATATAATATTAGGGCATCCCTGCATTGTCAAGTTTTGGACCCAAAGCCTGTTTTACAAAAGATTACAAAACCATAACATAAGATAGGCTTTGGGAACCCTTGAATTCTGCCCCCCGTGATGCGTAAGTGTTTGTAACGCCAATGTACATATACTATATCAGTAAATTATTTCTTTTTTCCAGCAATATCTATGCATACGAAAAATATGAATAAAAATTTTAAACTTAAATTTATCAGTAAGTTGGATTGTTGAAGAAACACCATTTTGTTCTTCCTGCCTGAATGGGAAAAAATTGAAAACAATTTTTATTCTGAATTTGATTAGTTTCCAAAAGTAGAAAAAAAAATTTACAAATGTAAGCATGCATTTAAATTTATTTAAATTTATCTTAATGCTTTCTATGTAAAAAAAAAAATGCTTCGCATCTTCATTTAATTTGAAGTAAAATACAAAAAGTGTTTGTAATTTATTCTTTTCACTGAAATATTTTTTCGAAAACAAAACAGAAATGAAAGGGAAAATGCAAAATGCATATCATAAAAATTTTCTTCGATTACGCAGGTTGCTCGGCATTCGAAATAAAAGCACGTGTTCACAGAAATGGTGTCTCGTAAATTTGTCTTGTTAATTCTCACGTGGCTATTCGAGTTCTTGAAACGATGTCAAATGGATTCGCTTCCAACTGAAACGTTTATCAATTAGGATCGCGAGAAATGGAAACCTTCTTCCTTCGTTTTTGTGAAGCATTCGGTTCATCTTGTTAGCGCATCTCGTTGGAAGAATTGGCACTGGTTTCTTCTTAGGAAACCGGAGTCCGGACGGTTTAATTTTCAACTGGAAATATGTTGCTGAGAAGAAAAATCCAGAAAAATGACAGATTAAACTGTATATTGGAAAAAAAAAATTCACATGACGGTCACGTGATAAATATAATTTCATGCTCACCATTGAACTCGAAACTGATATCAGACTTGTACTAGTTGTTCTATTTGTAAAACTTAAATACAATTTTAGATTCGATAAGTGGACAAAAATGTTCAAAAATTAAAATTCACATGACGCTCACGTGATAATCATAATTACATGCTCAGCATAGAACTCGAAACTGACATCAGACTTGTACTTGTTCTATTTGTAAAACTTAAATACAATTTTAAATTCGATAAATGGATAAAAATGTTCAAAAAATTTTTTCTAAAAAGTTTTTCAAAATAAGAATAAAAATACTTTTATTATACGTGTGTTCTTAAGCAAATACATTTTATTTATTTATAAGCATTATTATTGTTTGTAAATACATACTTTTTAAAAGAATCTGCTAAAAGCAAAAATTAGAAAAAGCGAAGTACATGAGCTGCTTGTCTGGGAAGGGGATGCGTCGATAGGGGAAGGGGATGCGTCGATAGGGGAAGGGGATGCGTCGATAGGGGAAGGGGATGCGTCGATAGGGGAAGGGGAAATTTATATCGTGTATAACTTGTGTTTATTGAACATCTAAACCAGAGCTCCGCAACATTTTATCGCTACGGACCGGTCAACGTTTGATAATTTTATCGTGGCCCGCTGAGAGTAGGACACGTTGATTGTTTATATTTTACATTTTTTGATTTAACAATTTTAATTTAGTTACATTTAAATATGCCTTCAGAATAAAATATAGTTACATCAAAAATGAAAGTGATTTAACGTGGAATATAAAGTGATTTCCGTGGAAATTTGCGCAAATCCGAGAGAAATGCACCACTTTAAATAAAGCGGCAATAGTTTAATGTTATTTAGGTGGCCCGGCACCATTTGATCCACAGACCGGTACCGGTCCTGCACCACTTTAAACAAAGCGGCAATAGTTTAATGTTCTTTAGGTGGCCCAGCACCATTTGACCGGTACCGGTTCGCGGACCGGGGGTTGCGGATCACTGATCTAAACGACCCCCCACTGTTCATTCTTAATTAATCCTTCAAATTTACGAAACGTTAGTTTAGTTGCATAAAAAGTTGTATTTTTAAAGGTAAAATTTATCATAAGGCTTTTCTGTCTAAGAGCCATTTTTATTTCGTGAACGAAATTTTGATTTTATAGAAATATTAGGTTCTTCCTCAAATCTATCGATTTGAATGCAACGAATGAATTTAGAAGATCAAAGATTAACGAAATTTTCTCTGGAGTTAAATTTTTTCTTCCTCGATTTTTGAGAATATTTCTAAATATTTCTTAAAAAACTGATAACCCATAAATGAATAAAGAAATAGACAAAAGAATTTTCATTAATGGAAGGAAAATATATTTCTAGGAAGATCTTAATCATTTTTGTTCATTCGGTTGCACTTTATTTATTGCATTCAAATCGAATCACTAATTTAGGTGTCAAGGAGCAAGAAGTTCTGAGCAATTAATTTGACATTCTTGAACTCAAAATGGCCAGTATATGGAACCTTAAAAAATTCGACTAATTGAAATGAAACTCATGGTTTTTTTTTTCTTTTTGTATATCTATATAGATATTAACTAACGAATTAGATCAATTTATATACAAATAATAGCCTTTTCTTTTTAAAAAAAATATTCGAAAATACAGCCAAATTAAGCAAATTTTTTGTTAATTAGAAGCTGTTGTGATGTATATAACACTTGGATTACTTGATTCATAGCTAAACTTATTTATTAACACACTTATAAGAGAAATAAGTTTGCTTTATCGTTTGTTGAACCTTTTTCTTATGCCCATTTCGACATGATTCAAAGCTCTGTATAGCATTGCCAATGCCCAATTTTGTATAATGATCAAATGCCAAGGTCGACATGTGAATAAGCACCCTGATATCCTCATCCACACTATACCAACAAGCCAATGTTGAACTCTGAAAGACTTAACATGCGTTGTTTTCAGAATAACGTTGTCTTAATTTGTTGCACTTCATTACTTATAAATTGGGCCACCCAAGCCCAATAATATTGTTTTTTCCCATCTTTTAAAATCTCCAGACAACAAATACTCCACACAATTAAATATATTTACTAATTGCACTTCTTTACTGTTCCCTTTCCGTTACTGTACAAAAATTTTCCAAAATATATAGTTTGAAAAAATCCGGCTAGGTGGCGTAGTGGGTTAGGCGTTGGCCTTGCACACAGAAATTTGCGGGTTCGACCCCGATCGAAGTCGGTGGATTTTCATGATGCAAAAAACCGACAGCGTCCATGCGGTATGATTATGCGCCCCATTAAAGATCCCTAGAATGCATGTTCGGCTTGTTTGCTCTCAGCAAAATTAAATTCCTCGTACAATTTCGCATCGTCAGAGCCCAAGTGCCTCCCTCTGGAGAGCAAACTGAACATTAAAAGTATATTGTAGCAATTGGTATCCACCTATTTGGTGCAACACTAAAAAGCAATACCAGCTCCCGAAGAATGTCCTAGGTCTGCAATGGTAGTAACTAATCCGCCGCCTCATTTGAAAGAGAAAAAAATAATTTAGAGAAAATATATTGTCTGCCATATTAAGCTTTCCTAACCAAGGATATTTTTCTTTTCTTTTTTTGTAGCAAAATATTTGTCTGTTTCTTATTTTTTTCTTCAGAAAATGTCATGAGCTTCATTATTCTTCATATATAATAATAAAACGACAATAATTTATCATTTTTGATGGCTCAGTTGTTTTTATATCTTATCTCGATTTTTTTATAAAATTCCAAATGTGTTGATAAATAAAAAGGATGGAAAATGATCAACCTTTATAGTTTGGACTATATATATGTGGGAGACAACAAGGGGTCCAAGACATTTGTCTTTCTTCAGGTTTATTTAAACTTAACAAAAATTAATTAAAAAAAGGTAGCTATTCTACAATTAGATTTCCATGATGTGACGACGAGAACGCCTGCTCGCGCACCTCCGTCTCTTTCTCCGTTTTTTCTCAATGGTCAAAGTTTTTGTTTCACATTGGATCAGCCGCGCCTGCGCGAAGACTACGTGATTTGTTTCGTTGAGAGATTCAATTGGATGACGACTCCACAACCGATTCCACAACGGCCAACCTAACCGTACGCTGCGCGCAGCGGTACTTATTCCTTTTTTTTTTCATGGAGACCAGAGGAGAATCTGAAACATACAAAAAAGACGGAACAGACAAGGACTATACAACAAATACACAAAGATTTAACATAGCATACTTTTGCTGAACTAGACAGTTTCTCCCCACATCTTCATGTGGTCTGCTGCTGTGGATGTAGTATTGGCCCAATACCATTCAACGATATTGGAGGTTCTGGAAGAACAGAGAGAACAATTTCCCCATCATATGAAGGCACCTCTTCGACATCCGGAAGGTTCAACAGGGAAACGTGTATCACAGGCATGGCATGATTCTGAGATGACGATAGTACGGTAGGAAAGCCAGAGCTGGTAACCACAACGGTGTTGTAGGTTTCTAAAACAGAGGACGACGTGTACGTTACCGACGGAGAGTTACGCTGCTTCTCAGTTTCTGACATGCCACTCTCGGGCCCAAACCCGTTGATTTGCGGAATGTGGTTCTGATGAACGGAATCATTTATTTTGCTATCTTGGTCTTTATCAGTTCCATCAGGCATAAGAACGCCCTTTTTAATAAGCTCTTCTTTGGTTGAACGCATCGATATTTTCCTCTCTAGAGTTCTGGACGTCTGTTCAAAACAATCGCTCTTTTCTTCCGTTTCCACTTCCAGGGCTTGAAGAGCCTCCCGAGCATCGCGAACCGACTATGTTTACCCTCCATAGGTGAAGGGGTGGGCGACCGGGAGTTGGAGCCCACGGAACTCGTTTTCATGGCACCATTGACTTTCTTACACAATACTATAGGTGAACAATAATCAGAACAACTTTCTCTTATAATACCCTGTTATAACCAATCATCAATTTGATCGTTTACCTGTAATTTCTCAGAACAAGATAAACGTCTGGCTCTCTGACACACACACACACAGGGGAATATCATCTTTCAATATAATACTCATTTTTAACTTAGTACTCTTAATTTTATTAGGTTTATAATTCTTATAATTAGAGAACTCAAATCATTTCGAATATATTAAAGTTTTTAACATGTGACAAATCATAACTAGAGTTTTCTATCACATTTGCAACAGAAAAAATAGAATAAGCACCTAAAGAGGATTCACTTTCATTCAATAAAACATCGCTCTTTGCGTGGCTTATTTTCTTTATTTCAGTATATACACTTGGATGTTTAATAAATTCTTCGGCCAAGGTCGGTGATATTGCCGTTCGAACACTTAAACTGGGAGAGTGCTGAGTAAGAGAAATATTTATTGGCAAAACCTCTACCATACGCCTCTCGTTAAAACATGAGCTCAATGTAATTCTTCCTTCGGAAGGTTTGTTCACTCTAATTAGTGAGGAATTTAGAACTGGGATCTGGCAACCTGAATCAATCAAGGCTGTTACCGGCTGATTTTCTACAAAAAATGTTTACGTATTTGAGCTGTTGTGCGAACTCATCGCTTTTTTGTTTTTCGCTCTTGACTTTCAAACTATTCGCGTTTTTTCTATTATGGATGTGGCCGTTAGATTCTTTAGGCTTAAAACGCTTCTCACAATCTCTTGCGTAATGAGATGAATCACCGCATCTGTAGCAATTTTTATTTTGTCTTTCGAGATTTTGGGGATAGTTATCTTTAATCTTTGGTTTATAGTTTCGTGGTCTATTTTTAAAGGGGTCTTAAGTATATCCACAAGCAATAGGAGTTTCTTTACGTGATCCGCTTCTAGATGAAATATAAATATCGCACTCTTTTAGCTAAATCAATAGGCCTAAACCAATCTTCCGCTTTCGAAAGCCAATATGAGTTGCGGTTTCCTTATTTAAAAGTTTCAAATAATTTATCAGAAATTAAAAGATCACACAGAGATTCAAAGGAATTAACTTTTCTTAACGAACAATAATATATTGGAAGTTTGCCGTCAATCTTGCAGCAAATTGGATGTAAGTCTCGCCTGATGATTTTACAGCATTTTTAAATGAGTTTAAACACTCGCGAGGGGTTACTTGGAATTCTCTGAGTACTATAGATTTTAGTTTCTCATAGTCATTTAATTCCTCCTTTTTAATATACAATAAGACATTATGAGCTCTTTCGCCCAGAAGATTTATTAAAATTTCACATTTATATTCGTCATTTATTTTCTGGGTTAAAAATGCGCGTTCTAATGATTGGAAGAACAGATTAAAATTTTCAGATCTGGTGGGAGCAGGAAGAGATAAATTTTAATGCTTTTGATCATATTTTCTATGTTTGTTTCGAACTGTTTCTCTTCGACTTTAGCTGCAAGATTTAAACTTGATGCTTAATTTTTCGCTGTTTGAAGTCCGACTTCTTTTTCTAACTGTGCTAACTGTAGTTTTGCGAGCTCAATTTTCTGTTTTCTAAAGTTGCCTCTCTTTCGTTTCGCGATACCCTCTCATCTATACAGGTTTTAATTAAAGTTTCAACGAAATCTGCATCACTTTCAAATGTACTACTCTTCTCAATTTTAGACTTTAGTTTAGCTATGGTGTCCATACTCTCCACAGTACCGTCTAGATCCTCAACAACTCTTATGAGATCCTCTTTAAGAGCGTTTTTATACATTTTAGAAAAAATATGGAAAGATCCTACCTTTTTTTTTTTTTTCTAGCTCCCTTGTTGCTCGTACGTACGATGTATCCAATAATTGAAGAAAAACATTGATTCTCTTCTACGCAGATGAACACAGATCCCACAACCTCTTCGCAGGTTATATCGTTAGACGAAAAATAGTTCTTGAAATTGTTAAAATGACACCTCTTCGCAGGTGTTAAATCAATAGTTCCAACCTCTACACAGGCGGAATATTCACGCTGGTTTCGAATGAAATTCAACCTCTACACAGGTTGAGCGAAGTTTCCAAAAAATGGCGCGCGTCTCCTCCACGGTCGCTTCTTTTGTTCACGCGTTCCAAACTTTTATCAAAATCCCGGCCGAGCCCCCATAATTTGTGGGAGACAACAAGGGGTCCAAGACATTTGTCTTTCTTCAGATTTATTTAAACTTAACAAAAATTAATTAAAAAAAGGTAGCTATTCTACAATTAGATTTCCATGATGTGACGACGGGAACGCCTGCTCGCGCACCTCCGTCTCTTTCTCCGTTTTTCTCAATGGTCAAAGTTTTTGTTTCGCATTGGATCAGCTGCGCCTGCGCGCGAAGACTGCGTGCTTTGTTTCGTTGAGAGATTCAATTGGATGACGACTCCACATATATATTCTATTTTTTATTACTGTATATTCTGTTTTATATAGTGTAACTTTTAATTTTAATATTTTTCTACGGTTTCATACTTTCTCTATTTCTCTCAGTGTGTTTTATCGTTCTAGCCATTTTCTATAATAATAGATGAAACCAAAGTGTACGTCACTCGCACTCTTAGTCTTGTAAAATGTTTTGCTGTGTATTTTCTGACTTTTATTTTTTTATTAAAATTAAGTTCATCATTTAGTGAACATGTTTTTAATTCATAATTAATATTTAAATTTGACCAATATATAAATGAACAGGAATACCATTTTTCTCAAATGATCAGAAATATATTCAATATTTTACTCGATACATATGGCATAATTGCACAAGGTATTATATTTTCTTACAAATCAACTTCGTTCACTAGTTTTAAACTATTGAACTATCGTTATATTTAGTTTATATATATATATTATGTACTAATTCTTCTATTGTTCGTATCTAAGTAAGAAAAAGCTCTTTATATCCCCAAAATAAAAAATAAGAAAATATAATAAGAAAAAGTATATCATTTAGTGTGAAAATTTCTTTTTAATCTAACTACTTTAATCCACTCACACAAAACTAGAGATTCGAAATGGGAAAAGGAGTGCTGGTTTGGAATTTTTTTTCTTGAATTTTTATCTCCCTGTACAGAATTATTGTTTTAAGAAAAAGAATCGTTTGACAATAGGCTAAATTTATGACGGTCACATGATAAATACGATCACGTGTTCAACATTAAATTCAAAATTGTCGTTAGACTTGCACTTGTATAGATAAAATTTCGAATTTGGTTTTTTTGGTAAAGATGTTCATATAATAAGATTCTTTTAAAAAAATTTTAAAGCTAAACAAAATTATTATACGTGTACTTTCAAATCAAGTGCATTATTATAGTTTACAAAACACTTTCAAAACAATTTGCAAAAGCAACCGTTAGCAACAGCGAGGCGCATGAACTAATTGGCTGGAAACACGAGATTGCATTTATCATGTGACTATGAATTAAAAATTTATGAATTGACGAGCTGGAAACACGTGTTTGTAGTTATCATGTGACCATGACGTAACGGGAATTTAGTCCATTATATCATTTGATATTCTCAGTAAAAAAATTAAAAATGTCCTTCCACAAATTGTGTTAAGATAAAACATGCCATTGATCAAACAAATAAAAGCGAAACATGAACTTAATTTATTGAATTTGTCACATATATGGTTTTTATCCCCTTTCAAATCAAATTTTTTTTAAAGCTTTTCTTCTCGTCTAGATTTTCCTCCAAAAATTTGAAAAACTATATTTTTATGCTTTACGTGTAAAATGGTACTGTTTTAGAATTAAAAAACCCATTACAAATTCCAGAGTAATGTATTGTATATAGAGTATGTTATGCATTGAAATTTTTTGTATAACTCAAAACAGTATAATTCCCCCCCCCCTATATAACATTATTTAAAATTCTCTACTAACTATATTTATTTTTTTTTATCTAGAGGACTAATTATTCGCCAGTTAAAAAAATTATTTATAAGTTGTTCTTCATGGTTTATATGCAGAAAAGTGACAGAAGGTTTCGTAATATAACAATGGAACTGAAATATTTTCTCTCCATAATTACCAATGAAATTTATGGAGTTATATAAACATCGTAATAGTATTTTACCCGTTAATTAATTGGTTACTTTTAGGACCAAGTTTTTGATTATGGACTTGGACCTGGTTTTTAACAGGTGAAGACTTGAAGCCTAGTGATACGAAATTATTTTTTCCTCCTTTTTTTCCGTTCTTTTTTTTTTAATTCTATTTAAGCATCCATTTTTTACTTACCATTGCTTTTACTTTACTTATTTTTAAACATGTGTCCTATATCAGAAGTTTACGACAAAAATTGGCGTGAATTAAATTAAAATTAAATAAAGAATAATGTAATTATAATCTACGGGTTATTATTACTGTTACTTTTTAAATCACAGGACATAGCAGAAATAGGTTCCTTTAAAATAAAATAGAGCTTAACAATATTTCATTTGAATTGGATAAATAACATAAACAACCTTTAATCATCTATAAAAGACTTTAGATGCAAGCATTTTCAGTTTGTTAACAATTCTACCTTAAATAGCTATTCCACAATGTCTCCATACATGTTGTTTCCACCGGGCGGACCATTACAGCCTTTTAGATCATTGTCATTTTTGACGTAACGGTCATTTTAATCGATGTCGTCAATTAGGTTACTGTCGCTCATGAAGTCACGGTCGCAGTTTAGATCAATGTCATTGTTATTTATTGTCGCCATGTAAATTGCCTTCTTTCAAAAATGTTGATACAGTTTAACCTTTCAGAAAAATATAATGTTACGCAAATAGGTTAGAAGCACAAAATGGAGATATGAATTGAAAATAGTTCTCAATAATATTATGCAATATAAACAGATATTATAAAAAAGAAATCGGAAAAAAGCATATATACTTGAAAGACAGATTTGATACGTTCATATTGTTTATTTTGAAAAAAAATAATAAAATATATTAATAATCTTGAAGTTAAATGTTCTATTACACTGTAGTTAAAGATTTAATAAATTAAAGAAAATAGAGAGAAAAAGACATTTCACGCGAAAAAAAACTTACTTTAGTACGTGTTTTGAATATCTCAATCAGTTTATGTTATTAAGATAATTCAAATGAAAAACTCTTCAGTAATTGCAATTAATATTCACTCCTGCAAAATTACAATAATAATTAAGATCAAACTTTTTTCCTTTCCCCTTAGTTATATATATTCTTCAAGATTCATTTGAGGTATTATTTATAATTCACAAATAAATATTTGTAAAACAATTTTATTATGTGAAAGTAAAAGTTTCTTAAAACGTCATAAAACACATTAGTATAAAAATTTAATAAGTTTTTTTTATTCGATGTCAATTTTTATTTTTAACAGTATTATTATTTATTTATTTATTTTTACAAAATATCGCTGTTTTATAGTTCTAAGTTTCATTTTACGACTTATAAAAATGCCATTTTTATTCTAAGTAATACATATTTTTCATTATTCTATTGCATAAATATACATTATTCTTATTATTGATTAAGAATTTTAACAGTGCATGTTGTCAGGTGTTTTAATCCTCTATCTAATTTTTATATATTTTATATATATTTCATATATTTTAGAAACTTAAAATTGCAAACGGCAACAGTAGAGTTTTTATATTGCTCTAATTTTTCTGAGAATAAAAATTGCTTTGAATCGTTTTTCTTAATTTTTTATTGAATTAATAACTACTATGTTACACTAGAGAAGTAATATTTTGTAGAGGTTTCACGCCATTTTATAAGTTTTGAGTGTTATTTTTGAGATCTTAAGAAAATTATTAAACTAATTCGAATTCTTCTGATTTCGATATTCCTAACGGAGCAGATATGTCATTAATTAGGTTAAGATTATGTACCATATTAAAATGCAAAAGCATTTTCTTAAAATAAATGTCTTTTTCACTTTTCAATCAATAAATATTTTTTTAATTTTTGCAAAAAGCACGGTTTTTTGAATAAAAAACATTCGAAAATTATTTTAAGGCTTCTTTTAATCAGTAAATAAATATATTTTCTCCAGATATGAAATCTCCTTTAGGAAAAAGCTACATTTGGCGCGTTGGCGACGTTTCATACCTGGATACGGCGATACTCAGCTGACAACAAAAGAAATGGCAACCCTTCTTTGGTTTCCGTCAGGCCTCAAGGATGAAATAGGTAAGGAAACAAGATCCGAAAAATAAGAACAATAATAATTTTTCCCCTCCCGAAATTCCGAAATCAAGTGTGATATTAATCCGACACAACCTGATTTCTCTCTCATTCATTGAATGCTTTCTACTTTTATTTTTTTATGTTGTTTCAAACCCAGAAGCATAACTGATCAGTTACTAATTACAATACGGTGTCGCCAGATTGGCGTCTCGGCTCACCCTTTTTTTTAATGTTTACAAACATTGGCGATTTTTTTTTCTTTTCTTTTTATTCCTTTCATTTCATATCTCAGTGGTAAAAGATCGTTTGGTTGGTTCGCGTGACAGTAGCCGAGGTGGAATTCTGTAAAAAGTTTTTTTCCCCTTCTTTCTATTTATCGCACAGACATTTTTTTTTGTTTTTGTGTGCACTTATTTATATTTTTTATCTTGCAATTCATAGAGTCTTGTGCATAATTGCACGGTTTCATTTGCAATTCTGGCGCCAGTTTCCAAGTAGCATTATATTATGTCTCCTATTTCGAAGAAAAATATGGAGATATTTCAGGAATTTCTATCTCTTGGAATGGTATCATTAAGAACATTCGAAATGATAATAAATAAATAAAAAAAGAGCAAAAATAAAAATAAGATGAACTCATTACTGTAAAATGCTTCAATTTTGACACAATTAAGATGTAGTAAAAGTCTTTTTAGACACATTTTCTCTCAGATGTAATAATTTATAGTAATAAAATTAATTCTTAGTTATATATATAAATAATTCAATGCGTATATTTAACTTTAAATTCCCCAGGCCGAAAATAGAAGTACTTAATTTCTTATTGAAGTATTAATTTTAAATTTAAATTGAGAGGAATAAGCCTTTAATAAAAAAATATTGAGAAGTAATTAAAAAAAATATATATTGTACATTTTTTTCCAGCCACAATTGAAAGTCAATGAACATTTCCATTTTATTTAAAACATATTATCACATACTTCTTTTATTCTACACATGCCTTTTTCATGGGGAAAATAATAAAAGGGAAAAAAACATTTTCTAGGGTGTGGGAGAAGGGAAATTAATTATCTTCAAATTATTTAATTCTTCCAGTTCTCCATTAAACTTACTGTTTATTTTTTTGTTTCAAAACAATTTGCCATGCATTTTGATAAGATTTGCAAAAAAAAAAAAAAAAATGAGAAACATTTTTCAATTAATTATTTATTATTATTTTTCCAATTTTTCATTCAATTTTTTAAACTTAAAATACATTTGTCACATGACCTACAAAAAAAATCTCTTAAAAAATACAACTCTTTCTTCAGTATTCAATTTAAAATAACTTCCAATACTCTTAAATTTAGTCTTAACTAAACTCAGGGGCACAACAGCCCATGAGGACCAAGGCCTTTTGTGCCCATCTCAGTTTTCATGACCTTGGCATGAGAAGATTTTTCCGGTCAGGAGATCAGTTTGACGCGAAATCCCCAGTGTTTGGTTCTAAGCAAGATTGGTATTTATCGACCCCCTGAAGGGGAAAGGCTGGTCTTAAGCTAACTGATTCATATGTATGTAAGTTAACTAAATTTAACTCAGTGGCGTAACAGCCCATAAGACCAAGGCCTACTGTGCCCATCTCCTTGGGCACTGAGGTGCATAGCACATGTTGCACTCGAGGTGTTCAGCCTGACGCGAAACCCTCAATGTTTAGTTCCCAAGCAAGCTTGGTACTCATTTATCGACCCACCAGTGTCATAACGGAGAATATTAGGGCCCATTTGCAAAGTCAGGCTTTGGGCCCCTAAAACACTAGGCACCCCTCCCCACGTTGCAAGGGTGCACGTTACGTCGCAGCAACCCACTGAAGTGATAAAAGACTGAGTCGACCCTGGTCAGCCTGGGGTTTGAATCTGGACCTGCGTCGTGGAAGCGCCAAATTTAAGTGGAATTTTAAAGTAAATGAAACATGAGTTATAATCTCAACTCTTAGGTAAGAGAGTGTTTATGAACGTTGCACTAAGAAGCAGCACAAGGGATAATGCCAGGGGTGTAGCTACAGCCGTACCAATGATACGGGGCTCCCAAGCTATAGGGGCCCCAAAATGTGTAACTACAGACTCATTAACAGTGCTCCCATACCTAAAAAAGGGCCCCGATGGAATTTTGAAACAGGGCCCCCTCAAAGCTAACTACGCCAGTGGTTAATGCACTGCTGTAGCTAGTTCTGAGTGGGCTCTGTATCAAAATTCCATCGGGGCCCTTTTTAGATATGAGAACCCTGTTAGTGGGACTGTAGTTACACGTGTTGGGGTCCCTCTGGCTTGGTGGCCCCGTATCATTGATACGGCTGTAGCTACGTCCTTGGGGTTAATGCCAACGGACCTCGTAATTTTGAATCTCGGTCAAGGGAAGAAGACGCCCCATGCGCTAGCCTCTCTAAACTACACCACCGCGCAACTCTCAACTCTTGTAAGATATTATGAGCGTTTGTAAGGGTTAGCACAGGGGTCGGCAACCTTGTACCTGTGGTGTTCCAAACCAATCTACCAATGGGATTCATGGTGCCGCTCAGTAGAAAATATCTGAGACAGTTCGATTCCCGCAAGGATGCATGGCGAGCAGTGGCGCACACAGGGAGGGGTCCTGGTGGTCCGGACCCCCCTCCAAAGCCCACGATTTTTTTCCGATTGATTATAATTCTAAGTATATAGTACGAAAAATGTAATCAAGTATTTGCTATCAATGATTAATTTTATTAATTAATGTTAATTATTTATTCAGTAATTAGTTTTTACTGTATTTTCTTCCCGAAAATCAACAAAATCAAAAGGAGCATGATACAAGAATGGTGACCTTTCGACTCCGGACCCCCCTTGAAAATTTTTTGTGTGCGCTACTGATGGCAAGTTATGGTATAAGGGTCTGAAGTATATATATAGATTTTGGGATTTATTACATATGTTTGAATTATGCATCAATTAAAGATATGTATTAACATAAAATATAATTATTCCTTTAACGGGTCTCAGGGGTATTAAATTTCTCTAGAGGGCTGAAAATATAAACAATTTTCAAATAGGTATAATTCTTTTAAATTGAAAATAAATAATTCGAATCTTTTACACATTATTTACAAAGTTATATAGCTTCAAAAAAGTACAAAATGTTTGAAATATAATCATAATTTTAAAAATTATAAACATGTGAATATAAGTAATAATTCTGTAAGTGATTTTTATATTTAGCACGTTATTTTCTTAAATAGTAGCCCCTCTGATGTAAAAAACTTTATAGAATTATAAAATGTGTCATACTCTTCAAACCCTACATCATTTAAAAATAATACATCTCTTGTATCTTAAAATATTTGAGAAATATTGAATTTTTTTTTAAATTTGAAAATGTAATTTTTTTATTTTTTTAAAAATATAATTTATTATTTTATTTATATAAAAATACTACAATGTAATAAGGATACATAGAACTCTCTTAAAAATCAACTTATACCTAGTAATTTAAGTTTTTATTTTAGAAAATAGCATGCGCAACGTAAAACTTAATTAATATTTCTTATAGGAATATTTCTTATTTTCGTATGCTTATAATTTTTAAAATTATGATTATATTTTAAACATTTTACACTTTTCTGAATCCCCATTCCTTTATAAATAATGTGTTAAAGATTCGAATTATATTTAATTTAAATTTAAAAGAATTATACCTGTTTGAAAATTGTTTATATTTTCAGCCCTCTAGAGAAATTTAACACCCCTGAGACTTCTTAACATAAATAAAAAATTAATATTTTCACATATATATTATGTAGATCCAGGGGCGTAGCTACCGCAATATCAGCCGTATCAATGATACGGGGCCCCCAACTTTGGTAAGCAAAATATCCTAAGCTATTAAGGAGGTTCAAAAAAAGGGCCCCCAAGAAATTTTGATACCAGGCCCACACACACACACACTCAGGACTAGTTACGCCAGTGCATTTTCAGTAGTATTCCATCTCTTCCAAATATTGTTTCTGAAAGCAACCTGAGAAAGTTTTGGCCGCGGCATTTTCTCGACAGGAAAAAAGTTAATATAAAAGCTTCTAAGTTATATAAATTATTTTTTAAAACAAAACTTGACTTTGAAATCAATTTTAATTAAATAATCATGAGAACTCAAAACCTTATCAAGCAGAAATAATTTTAGTTATGAAAATAGAAGTTAATAACCATTTAACACTGAAAGAATTCATTGTACTCAAAAATATTTTTAATTACTTCAATTTAAGAGTGGAAAAAGGTTTTAAAATGAAACCAAAGCCTAAGCTCAGAAAACTACAAATATCTGAAAAACTAATTTGTTATCAGATCTGAAATTTGTGTGGTGGCAAGCTGCTTCCCAATGGTATAAGCCACAAGAAAATGCAAAATGCAAAAAAAAAAAAAAAATCGGTGTTAATGAAATTGATTGGGTACTGTGTAGCCTTAAAAGAAATAAAATAAAAAGAACCGTATTGAATCTGAATTTTCTTTTTTGAGGGTAAAACAACTGTTTGATTGTCAAGAAATTCTTCTTGAGATACCCGACTACTCTTAACTCATGATTCTTTTAAAAATTGACAAAAATTTTTTTTATGATTTTATTTTATAGGCCATATTATTAGCTTTATAAAAATACCAAGGTTTTTATTTCCCATTCACTAGAACAAAAACTAAAAGTGTTTTAGTAAAAGCAGATACTATAACTTTACATAATATGTCAAACTTTAAAATGGGTTTTACTCGAAATGTGTTTTTTTCGAAAAATTCAAACGGGGACAGTGATTGCTCAAAAAGTTTTTAAAATAATTTGCTGAAATTTTGTGTTTATGTTCTGCATAACAGTAGAAGTGTTTTGACCTTCAGATTTATCAATCACTGTTTTACATTACAACAGTTCTTTATGTGAATATAATCACTGTTTTTTTAAGCAACATCATATAAAAGCTAAGATAAAGTGCTTAAGTTTTTGTAAAAATTAAAATATCTCTTACCCTGAAGGTCAATTAAAAAAAAGAGAATGGCAAAGTAATACATCAAAATTGAAAATTTGTTCAATTATTATTTGTACAGTGCGGGCCCGTTTATGTAATTTTTTGTCAGTTTTTACCCATTTTAGTGGTGATAATTTATTTTTCTCTTCTTAATTTTAGCCTTTTCTTCTTAAAATGTACTAAATAAATATAAAAATCGCAAGAAAATCTCCATATCTCCATTTTCTTATAAAAAAGTTGCTGCAAATAGTCGTATACCTTAATGCAGTGGTGCACACAAGGAGGGTCCGCCCCAAAGCCCTTAATATTTTTATTGGTTATAATTTTATGTATAAAGTACGTAAAGTTTAATTAAGTATTTGTTATTGTAATTAATTTTATTAATTAATGCTAATTATTCATTCAATAATTATTTTTTTACTGTTTTCTGTTCCCCAAATCGGCAAAATCAAAAGAATATGTTTGGCGGCGTATTGTAGCATGATACGAGAAAAGTGGACTGTTCGACCTTGGACCCCCTCCCCCCGACGAAAATTTTCTTTGTGCGCTACTGCCTTAATGTTATTTTGATTGCAAGTATAAAAAAAGTGTAGATGAAAAAAATAAAATTTATTTTGTGTGCATTTTACCATTAATCTCTTTTTAATGGAATACAATTACGCTAAGGATCGTGAACCGATCAAATCTTGAAGGATAATAGATTCAGCTCCCCTGTTCAAGAAGATATATAGTTAAAGGGGTTGGATTAGGGGCGTAACAATTTGAAATGCCTAGGGTGCAGGGGAGGTTAAAATGGCCTTGATGCGTATTTTTCAATGGGATTTCCTGGTAACACTGGTTATTGATACTTAATTTCAGTAGCCTTGCCTTCTGTTTCCCGGATGTTATGATAGCATGCATACTATTTTATACCCTTCCTGTCGCATACAACACAACTGAAAGTTTTTCTAAGATAGAAATTATTAAAAATCATCTTATAGAACTTTCATTGGCTAAGACTGGTTTTCGGACTTAACAATACTGTCACTAGAAATAGATGAACTTAAAAAAGTAAATCCTCTGTTATGGATGTTATTATAAATGTGTTTACTGGAAAAAAAAATCGAGAAAAGCACCTATTTAAACAACTAAGTTAATTTTTAAGTCATGAAGTTTTTTAATACATTATTGTGTCTATGTATACTTATTTTGACATTTTCACATAAGTTTTATCAATGCGATAATTTTTATTTATTTTCCGAAAAAGGGCCCCCCACAGAAATTTTGATGCGGGCCCACTCAGGGCCTAGCTACGCCAGTGTGTAAATCTTAAACATATTTGCTAGTATACGAAATAAAAAAAAACGTATAATATAAAGATTCTCGTTCAACATAGTTTAAAAATATTTTTAATGCGAACCTTGTCTGTACACACCATTCTACTTCATATCCCAATATCAAGAGTTGAGTTAATTTGTGACTTTCAATTCGACATGATTGTGAGCGTTCAGTTGTTAAACAATTCCTTTGGGGATTCAAAATTTTTTTCATACGTAAAAAAGACTTGTTCACACAGAACCAAAAGCAGAAAGCAGAGTATTACATGCAATCTCCTCTTAAAACAATTAAATCTCTCTAGCAATGACACCCAACAATTTAAAGTAGGCGTTGATTTATCGTTATAAAGGGTGTTTTTTTAGAGGTATAGAACTTTAAATTGCAATAAAACAACGATGTATTATTCGATTGGCATGAATTTTTTTTATTCGAAAGATAATCTTGTGGCATTACATTTTAAATATGATTTCTGGCATATGACTGCCACGGCTGGCTCCGATGTAGTCCAATCTGGACGTCCAATTTTTGATGACTTTTTCCAACATTTGCGGCCGTATATCGGCAATAACACGGCGAATGTTGTCTTCCAAATGGTCAAGCGTTTGTGGCTTATCCGCATAGACCAATGACTTTACATAGCCCCACAGAAAATAGCCTAGCGGTGTTAAATCACAAGATCTTGGAGGCCAATTCACAGGTCCAAAACGTGAAATGAGGCGGTCACCAAGCGTGTCTTTCAATAAATCGATTGTGGCAGGAGCTGTGTGACATGTTGCGCCGTCTTGTTGGAACCACAGCTCCTGGACATCATGATTGTTCGATTCAGGAATGAAAAAGTTAGTAATCATGGCTCTATACCGATCACCATTGACTGTAACGTTGTGGCCTTCATCGTTTTTGAAGAAGGATTCCACCAGCCCATAAAGCGCACCAAACAGTCAGTTTTTCTGGATGTAACGGTGTTTCGACATACACTTGTGGATTAGTTTCACTCCAAATGCGGCAGTTTTGTTTGTTGACGTAGCCATTCAACCAGAAGTGCGCTTCATCGCTAAACAAAATTCGCTTATGAAAATCGGGAACAACGGCAATCTCGTTTTGGGCCCATTCGACGAATCTACGCCTTTCTTGATCATATTTAAAATGTAATGCCACAAGATTATCTTTCGAATAAAAAAAATTCATGTCAATCGAATAATACATCGTTGTTTTATTGCAATTTAAAGTTCTGTACTTCTAAAAAAACACCCTTTAGTTACCTTTCAGATTTTTTCGTAATTTTCGTAATTTTTTCGTAATTTGCTTTCCATAATACGGACCCCTTGGCAAAAAGGGGCACGGATATTCTCCAAAGGTATTCTAAAGACCTACCTTCTTCACTTTGCTAAACTTGAAATTAATGGGATGTATAAAAAAATTATTTCGTAGTGCAGTTTCCAGTACTACTAAAAATAATCTTGGAAGGTGTTATTAAAACCTGACTGTGTTTCGGATTCTTCTCGTTCTACTGCTTGGCTGAGTTTCGACTACTGACTGGACATGACTGCCTTTGTATTCATTTATTTCGTTTTAATTTGACTATCTCACTTTTATGAGTTTTGCGTGATTCCGGACAAGTCATGGACGCTGCTCTCATTTAGTCGTGTGCAATAACGTTTTCTCGTCACACAGCTGAAAAGTCGGTTTCTTTTGGTGGATAGGATAACAGTGTTCCTATGCACACGCTCACCCTTTAAATATAGTCAGGTCTTGTCTTTGGCCATAGCCCCGTCAACCTCTGACACCGTGAGAACCCCTACTCCACCCACGAGCCGTATGTAACTCGAGGATAAAGCGGCCGACTGCTACCATCCCATACCCTAGAGAGGGCAAAGAGAAATCCGTTGAAAACCTTCGAACAGAACAGATGTAATCTCTTCCCTCATAAACAACAGAATTTAGACTATAATGAACTAACCACACACACACACACACACAACCTTTTTATATCTTAAATGTATTTACTCTAATTAAAAGCTGCGACGTAAATAAACTAATTATTTGTTGTTGTTGTTTCCAATTCCCTTGGAGCAGGAAAGCCTACACCAAGTCCATTTGACCTTTCCGCGTAATAGTCTCACACACCGGGTCTTGCTCTTCATACAACTGTCGCAGGAAATGCCCCAGCAGTCCAGAAGAAAAGCAGGAGAAGCAAGGAGAGAGCAGGGACAGGTAAAGAAAGACTTTACCCCCTGCACAAAAGTCATACTACGCGGGTGACTGCTTCTAAAGCGCGTCAAGGCCGTCTGATGAGCCCTGGAACTCCTGCACTGTAGAGATAGGCCTTATTAGTTAAATTAATAAATATCCTCTTATATTAGTTAAATTAATAAATATCCCGTTACCATTATTTTTTTTTTCAAACGTCACAGTGCTCTGCACTTAAGAATTGGGGCTGTATCGTAAAAAAAGTATTGGAGAGATCGTTGCCTAATGACCTGATGGTCAATGGTCAAACATTTGATAAATAAAATAATGCTGAAGATGTTATAGTTCAGCTCCATTTCAAAAATTTTCATTTCCATCAACTCAAAAATTGACAAATTTGCAGAATAGCGTAGAGAGTTATATTACGTGCTAAATATAACACTCGCGCCATAGGTTGCCACAGTGGCGTAACGGAGAATATTAGGACCCTCCTGTAAAATCAGGTTTTGGACCCCAAATCGGATCTTACAATGGGTACGAATTTGGCATCAGTCAGGCTTGGTGCTCCTTAGAATCCTGGCCCTCCCCGAGATGCGGGGGTGTACGTTACGCCACTGGGTTGCCGACCCCTAGGTTAGAACATCGATGACATGCGGCAAAGTAGCAGTTTTATGCCAAGAGCCCGCGCGGGTTCGAGTCTCAATAACGTCAATGACTGTCACGTGGAATAATGTGAAGGGTTGCAAAATAAAATGGAAATGGATATAATGGGTATCAATTGAGTTATCGTCCTCGCCATTTTCATTCTTACAAAATAGAGCCGTTCACAACCAGTGACTCATGTTGCAAACAGCAATGTGAGAATAGTTCAACACACAAAAAAAATTAAGTTTGAATATTAGGAAGACATTTTTATGTGTTGTTAAATAATGCTAACATATACATCAATTAAAAAAACCGTTTAATTTCTTCCTAGATAACAAAATTATACCTATCATTTTAAAATAATTTATATTTATAATTATTTATGTTTTTTTATCGGTTTACAATGCGGAAAGAGACTGCTACATATTTGCTACAAAGTGAAATAAATGGACAGTTTCTTTTTCAACTCTCGTCAATTTCCGGATGTCACCTATTATCCTGCGACACGTTCAACTAATGACTTACAGTGACAAGCCGAACACGGAAGCTGAATGCGGATAACACAGACTTCCTGGGACGTAATGAGAAATAAAGATATTTAAAAGAAAAACGATGAAAGAGATCGAGCGTCATTTCTCAAGAAAGTGGTTGTTTCATAATTTCTTGCTTTTTGAGAATTTGTACATGGAAATTAGAGTTCAATTTTTTGAAAAAGAATAACTCGTATCATTTCTGCATGCAGTATTAATGTATAACGTGAGTCTCGTTGATTCACTGTCTTTGATAAGAAAAGATTATTTGTTGACCCTTAGTAAAGTTAACATGTACAAATCATACGTATTATTATAATTAATTTAAGTAATTCTACCAATCTATGAGTAAGTGTTGTGACGTTTGAGATAAATAACGGCAGCTTAAAATTGATTAATTATAATTTTTAGAACATTTACGTCACAGCTATTATTTACAGATTATACATTGAAGATATTAAACTTATTAAAGAGATTATTAGAGTTCAAATGATGTGGTTTGTGAGGGAGGAGTTTTTTTTTGGGGGGGGGTCCACTCTCACCGAAGGTTTTCAGATCATCTCGTTCTCTCTCTCAGCCCTCTCTAGCCTTGGGGATGACAGAGGCCAGCGTCTTTATCTTCCAGTTACATCCAAATAGTGGCAACAATGGGGTCCCTTGTGATGTCAAAGGTTGCCGGGGTGATTCAAGACAAGACCGCGTAACAATTTTAAAGTTGCAGGTGCCAATGCACATGTGGTGATCCATAAAGAAGCCAATTCACAACTGCGTGGGGGGAATCGTCACAGTGTTTATACTTTTCTTAATGTAAATAACCATGCCAGAATGTATTGCCTTTTTCTTCCTGAGATTTACTTATTTGGTCCTAGATGCGCTCAGTAGAGGATATATCCAGTCTGGCTGGTCATGCAAGAATGTGAACTTGACATAAGAGTTCTACACAACCCATGAGTCGTGTGCGATTTACAGGACCGCCATATCCAGCTGGTAAATGGCACCTGAAATACTGGTCAAAAATAGAAGCATGTGGCGATGTGATTGATAGCTATACGAACTAGCACCAACATCACGCGAAGACGATCGTTTTGGCGTGATCGGCTAAGTACTCGCATTTTCATTCGGAACAGAAGGTACCCAGAACGAACCTTCCTTCAAGCCCATAGGATGTAGAATCCTATCACTGAGCCGTTACTGTTCTACGCCAGGGGTGACGAACCTTTATGGATCAACGTGCCATTTTTTCTAAAGAACTGTTTAATGAGGTATCGACGTGCCGTCAAATAATTTCGACTTACGATTAGTGGGGAAATAATAAAAATAAATACTAACAACTCAAAACTCGTTATTTATACGAAAAAATACCTTTTGCACTGTACAGTCGTAAATGTTTTAGTTATACATGTAATTCAAATTAAAGTATCATTAGTGTCTGTTGTTGCAGATTAAATGATAAATAGCTTATATTAAGACTATAAGATATTGCTTTTAGTAGAATGAACACAGCATTGGAGTCATCTGCCAAATGGTTTCTTAGCAATTAATTATTTTTGCTGTGGTTCATTTTTTTGACAAGAGAATTCGTGATTTGTTTCAAAATGCCGTTTTACAGACGATGTTTTGCATACTACGGTCCCAGAACACAAAACGCACACCACCATATTTTTAGATTCATCAAGTTTGAAATTCTTTGTTACACTTACTATCTTGCACTTTTTGTTCTTTTGCTGAATTAGCCATGCTAAATAACAGTTAAAAATCGTAAATATAACACAAATAAAATTAAAACTACAGTAGTTTTAACGAAATTGACTATGCTATGCGTAGACAAATTTTGCATCATAAGCAACTGTAGTCCACGACGTAACTAAGGCAGGACAATAACAAACAAGTGTGCTCCAGGTAGCGTTTGTTCGTAGTACTTCATGGTGAACCTTGTTATTTTGAAATAAAATGCAAACCATTTTTATTGCTGGAGTGCCAAATATATTGTGTCGATGGCCCGCGTGCGACTGGTTCGCCATCCCCGTTCTACGCATTACCTCGCAGTTATGACCTCGCAGACCATTATACCTGAAGTGAGGGAGCTGTGTCATCCAATAACAAAGCTGTACAGTACTGTTCACCAAAGTACAACCACACCCCCGTATAAGGTAATAATCTGTGGGGATGTATTCCCCAATCAACACCAAAACTCAGTGCCGGTTTATCCATCTAACGCTTGGGGCGGGCGCCTAGGGGCCCGGATAAGCTGGACCAAACCAGATTTTCTGGTTATAAATTTCAATCCTCCAGTACCAAGGGGGCCTGTTGATCTTCTGCACCCAATGCCCAAAATCAGCTTAAATCGGCACTTCCAAAGATCACAAAACTGTAGTGTTCCATATCGACTTGACACCACTGTCACCGAGATTTCAGAGAAATATGAAATGCATAAAGGGGGCATTGGAAATGCAGAAACAGGTGATAAAAGTGTCAAAAAAAAAGAATGCGGGTTCGATACGGAAACTGGAAGGTCATAAAGCATTTTAGCCTTGGATGTTTTAAGGCAAGGGTCAAACGGGCCTGTGCCCAGTGCCTCAAAGTCTTTTGAAGACTCGGTGGTGTCAACGTCTCATTCTCAACACTGCTTCAATAAAAGCATGATCCGAATAATTTTTGCCGTCGACTGTTATTCCCTGACATATTCACAAAAAAACTGAAAATTTCGAACTCTATGCAAACTTGAAACAGTGGCAAGAATGCATTATTATGTCTTGTTCCTGTCAAGACCTACCACCGTATACAGTCATTATTTAGTGGGAAGCCAGCAATAGGCCTAGATTTGTGAGATTGTGAGTCATACACATGTATCTGAGACGGGTTACTGTTTGTACGAGTACTTCACAGTGTATGCTATTTATACTGTCTACTTAAATGGGTGGCATGTGGGTTCTACTTTTGCACAGGGGACCAGAACTTCAAGAAGTCTTACGACTTCATTGATTATCGTATCGATTATTGATAATTTCATCAAAAATCCTGCAGTAATAGTATTATTTTCAAGGAGAACAGTTAGTAAACGGGAGCCTTTAGCAGATTTTTAAACAGTTCTTTTTTGAATACTTTTCATAAACAGCGTGATACTGGATCATAAATACTGTGTATGCTTGTGTATTACGATATTTTGTGGCAAAAACTGAGCATAGTTTTTCTTTCTGAATTCCCTCTGTGAAAGCGCAGAGACCGGAGACAAAGATGACGTAACTGTCTCCTTCCGTGTGCTCAGGTGATTTGGTTAAATGTTAAGAGCAAATAAATTTCTCTGCGTGCGTTCTTTAATGAATCATTTTATCTTATGATTTCACTTTTCTATTCACAAACAATGAATGCTTCCTTTTAAAAGAAACGTAAAAGTTGTTCTGAGTATTAAATGGGAAACTCATTGGTATTATTTTTCTCTGTTAAAAGGGAACTTTTTAGTGTTCTAAGCACAATCCATACTAACCAATATTTTAAAATTCTTTATTTCGATGGGACATCCTCACGTGAAGTATACCTATACCTTTCTATAGTTCAGTGTTATGTAAGATCCTGTGATGAAATGGCAGAGTTATAACTGAGAAATCATGTGCAATATGAATCCCGAAGCAAATGATTCAGGATGCTATTACAAATTAATTACCGAAAAATCCGGCATATAACAATTAGATCGAAATTTACGGGCGAGCGTTATACGCCGGACATAAAAAATGAGAGCTTTTAAAATAAGAAAACATTTTCATAGGAAAAAAAATTGACCTCTACATTGGAATATCGTTTATTTAAAAAAAATGGCATTCATTATGAACTTAAAGGGTTGCAGTTCTAAAAGTATACTATTGTTTTCTTAAACTTGGAATATACCTCAAATAAATGACTAATATTGTGCATGTACATTTCATGTTTCTTCGTAAAAAAGAGGGTGCGCGGTATTGGCGCACGTAAAACGGCGGTGTGCGTTATGCGCCGTATTTTACGGTAATATTAATTTGTAAATTAATCTGCCGTCCAAAAGGTACGGCTGCAATTTCAAGTATTAATTACAAATAAATAAGCAAACATATTTACTTACGTTTTTTACAACGCTTTGTTACACATTTCAATGCGTGCACTAATAGTTGCGAACAAAATATCAAGTTTATTCGAGATTTCTGACCACGTTCTATGAAGCATTACAGGATCAAAATTCTGAATGGCCGCTGTAAACAGACTCTTCAATTTATCAGTGTTACGAATTGGTAAACAATGTTTTTCACGTATCCCTACAAGATGTCCAGATGTGTCATATCTAGAGATCTAGATGGCCATGGTTTTGGACTTCGTTGGTCCATTCATCATTCGCGGAACTTTTTCACTCCCTAACTCCAGTGCGATGGTGCCCCATTTGCTCTACCTGTATTATAGACTTAAATTCGATAAACCCTTCTACACACACAACTTGCGTTTGTTCTAGTGGGGAAGCCATTTTGGGATGAGAATGGGGCAAAACGAGAACATCCCTCCATCAATAGTTTTGATTTCATTAAATAGAAACTTTAATCTTTTCTTTATCGAACGTAAAAAACCGTGAGTGAAAATCTTTGTTTATTTTTAATTCACTTTTGAATGTGTAGCCATACCTTTCTATATATTAAATCTATTATTAACCCAGGAGCGGTCACGCGGGACACAGAGTCATCCCAGGCAGTGCCGTAGTTTTATCCATTGGGCATTTGGGGCAAGCGCCCGGAAGGGTTCGGATAAGCTAGACTTAACCAGATTTTCTGGTTATAAATTTCGATCCTCTAGTGCCAAAGGGGCATGTAGATCTTCTGTGCCTAGGTCCCGAAGAGAGCTTAGATTGGCCTCTGACTTTAGGCTAACGAAATCTTTAATTTTGGGAAAACTGTTTATTTCTTTTCAATGATCCCTTGTCAGTTTTCTCCTATATGTCAGTCTTCATGGGAACTAAAATATATTTGTCACATAAACCTATCTTTTTTGGGTGTGACAAACGTTTTTTACAATCTTAAGGAACTTGGGGTGACTGCAGCGACGTAACGTACACCGGGGAGGGAAAAGCCTGATTACCACCAAGTACCTACCCTTTGTGAAATCCAACTTGGGGGCCCAAACGTTCTCCGTTACGCCACTTGGTGACTAAGTTCACCGCGCGGCCACTTTTGTTCCACAATATTTTCTATGAACAGGCTGTGCACTTCTAAAGGGTTTTGAATGCTATGTGTGCGATAGGGATGGTGATTCTTTCCTAAAAAGATCGATTTTTAAATCGATTCGAATCGTTCGTTACCTGATGGATTGATTCATAAAAAAATCGAGATCTAAAAAAGATCGATTTCTAAAAAATCGATTTTTTCCCCCAAGTCTGCGTTTACAATGTAAATATAAATCCATTTTTTATTAAAAACAAGAAAGATACCATAATAAACGATCTCTTATCAGTAAAATGAGGGAATTATATATATATATATATATATATATAGTTCAGGGAATTCGACAATTACAATAATTTTATTATATCAAAGTATAAGGTATAAAAGAAAGCATTCATTTTCTAAATGTATTTGTTACATTAAAAAGTTTAGAAAATAGATAATATAGCTTATAGTTCCCAATGCTTAAGCTTTTTAAAAGCAACAGTCTGTCAAGTCTACTGGGATCCAAGGGGTTCCGCTCATGACTTCCGATGTTGCCGGCAATCAAAAAAAGACGCTCAAAAGGAACAGATGATCCCACGATAATCATACACATCATGGTTATTGAGCGAACGTGATGATAGAGTTTTTCTGTCCTTGCAGTAAAGTATAGGAACATACTCTTCAGGTGCAAAACTGCCTGCGATAATGTTTTAATTCTTCGTTTAAGCCCTGACATTCCGGTGCATTCAGCTAATTGTAAATAATTTTATGATTTTTACCCAAAACAGAAAAAATCGAACGTCGATTTTCTAGGATGAAATATCGATTCAGTGCTTCATATCGATTTTTTTTAGCCCGAGAAATCGATTCTTCGATTAATCGATCTCAGATCGCCATCCCTAGTGTACGACTCATTATGGATTATAAATGTAAATGAATAGCATAAAAAAAAGAAATGGGCATCTGAATAATCTCTATTGGATAAAGTTGAAACTGATAAAGCAAGGGGAAAATCTGATGAAATAATAGATATTAATCATTATAAGAAGGAAAAAAAGTAAATTTCAGAAAAGCGATGAACATGAAACGTTAGAGTTGAAAGGAAAATTTTCAAATGTAACCTAAGAAACTCCATCAAGAAAGATATAAAACCACAATTGTACCACAAGACATACTTGCACCTCGTCAAAAAGACACAAGCAAGAAAAAGTTCAACACACAATAACTTGAAAAAAATATGACAGTATTACCTGCAAATATCATTTCTGTAATGTTGACGAAAAGTGCCGGTGATTTCAGTCCTTTATTAAAGTCACGCACATTTGAGAATTCTTGGTTCAGTGTGATTGATATTTTTTCTCGAATTATCAAAGAAAAATTGAATAGTCCTTAAAAGTAGCGACGTATACTTTCTCTTTAGGTATACGACTACGTTCGGAACTGTGATATTAAAAAGTGCATAAATAGATAATTTTGATGATATTTAGATTCACTTAGATTAGAATATATGCATAAAATTGTTTTAAGTACATTATGAAAAAAATAAATAAAAGATTATTTAAATACAATATTTTGGCAAAAAATTAACTTAGAGTAATCTTTTTCAAAACGTTCTCCTTTTATGAAAAATGCTTCCATAATAATAATATTTTGAATGCATAAAATTAAGACTTCTCTCCAGAGAGTCTGAACGAGGATTTTTGAAAAATTCACATTATTTTCAGAGTTACCTCCAATTGAAATAATTATCGGCGTTTTCTTCTTAAAATTTCTTCCCTCTGTTGTAGTAAAATATGGATAAATCCACTTCTAAGTTATATATTTCAAAAATTCTAGTTCAGCCTTTGTACAGAGGTCTGAGATATATACAGGTAAAATATTATTATAATAGAAGCATTTTTCATCAAAGGAGAATGTTTTGAAAATGGGTCATTCTATGATCATTTTTTGTCAAAATATTGTACTTAAATAATTTTTTATTGTAATACTATTCTTAAAACAATTTTATACACTTTTTCGAATCTAAGTGACACTTAATATCTTAAATATTATCCTTTTATACGCTTTTGCAAAATCACGATTCCGAACGTAGTCGGATACCTTAATTAAATTATTCACTGATATAATGATTTTTGCCGAGTACAATAAAAATAATTATAAAAAAAATGGATTGGGGTGACTATGTCACCTCGCGCGACCACTAACTAACGTTAGCAACGAGTACATGTCTTCTACTGGGTTAAACAAATTAAATGTCTTCCTAACATGTATTAATTAAAAAAAATTCATACATCTGAAAATTGCAGTCGATTTTTCCAAGTGCATTCCTAGAATTTGTAATATATAAACATATACACACACACGAACCTAACAAAAGTGTTCTTTTAAAATCGTTTTCCAGTAAGAATTTCACTCAAGCACAAACAGAACAAGGATTATTTATTTTACTAAAATCCAGATTTCGACCGTACACAAGTAAATCGAAAATTATTCCATCTCATTTGCATTCAAATGTCAAATTCCACGAGATGTTGAACAATAAGTTCCGAAACGGCACCTTTTTCCTTCCCTTTTCACCAAACGAACTTTTTGCACGAGCGAAAAGTGCTCATTTATTTATTCTTTTATTTTTTATTTTATTATTTTTTTTATGATATATGGTTTCTATGGCAGAAATCGAGAGTAATTTACGATTCGACGAGAGAAGGGGTAGGCGCGAGGAAGAGTTAGATGATTTTTTATTTTTTTTTTATTTTTGCCGTTTCGCTGTTCTGAGTTCAAAGGGACTGCGTAGAGTTTTTTCAAAGAATTGGGTCAAAACGCGTAAGCGTCTCCATTTCGAAGAACGGATGTATTTGGTTTTCGACCCCATTGTTTGGGTTACTTTTCGAAGATCTTTTCACTTTCCCGTTGTTTTGGCGAAAAATAATTATTATCTTGTCTTAGTTTTGAAAATGGAGGGGGAGGGGGGACGCAATACCACCAAAATTTACTTTTTAAGAATACCGTATAACAAACTTTTTGGAATCACGGAGCCTTTAGAACTATAAAGTGTTTGGGGGGAGTCCCATTCCACGCACACTCGCACTTAAAAAGAATATATCCTAAAATAACACACAGGAATTTTTCAAGGGCAGGGGGTCGGGGTCGAAAGTTCAACATTCTTGTATCATGCTTCTATTGATTTTGTCGATTTTCGGGAACAAAACACAGTAAGAAACTAATTATTGAATAAATAATTAACATTAATTAGTAAAATTAATTATTAATAACAAATACTTAGTTAAATTTTACGTACTATATACTTAGAATCGGAAAAAATATCAAGTGCTTAGGGGGGTCCGGACCCCCAGGACCCTCCCTTGTGTGCGCCACTGTTTAAAGTAGATCAACATATAATAGGTACTTTATGTAAAACAATTAAAAAAGTGTTCTATTTATAAGAAAAATTTTTAATGTACCGTAAAATCCGGTGTATAACGCGCACTTTTAGCACAAAAAATTAGATTGAAATTTACGGGTGCACGTTATACGCCGGGTATAAAAATGATAGCTTCAAAAATAAAAAAAAAGAGTTGAGCATAAAAAAACTAGACTTCTACATAGATCAAAAAACTGTTTATTTAAAAGAAACGACATGTCTAATGAATTTAAAGGGTTTTAATTGTAGAAGTATACAATTTTTTTAAAATCTTGATATAATACCTCCAATAAAGGACTTCAAAACATAATAGAATTGCACACGTACATTTCAGGTTTCTTCATAAAAAAGGGGGTGCGAGTTGTACGGCGAATATACCTAAAAATTAAAAAATGCAGCTTATAAGTATAGGTGCACGTTATATATGCCGGATTTTACGGTAATTTTAAAATAATTTACTCATACTTTAAAAATATCAATTTGTGAGCCAAGTGCCACTAACCCATGTATTTTATTTCGTAACCGGGAAATGTGTGGGGGCTTGTAATTCTTTAACACAAACTTTCGAAATCTAAGTTTATTGAAGCTATATGCAATCGTATTACATTTTCTGCGCTTCTTTCATTCCTCAGTGGCTTGGCAGCCCAGGGTGGGCCTTGGTTTTCTCAATAAGCCTTTTCCATGCCAGCCTTCTTTCTGCTAGTGTCCTCCAATTCTTAGTTCTCAAAACTAGGAGATCTTTTTCTAGGCCATCAATCCATCTAAAATTTGGCCTGCCCTTTCTTGATCTGCCAATTGGTTGGGCATTGAAGACTTTTTTCGTGGTGCAGTCTTTGTCCATTCTGACAGCGTGGCCTTCCCAATTAATTCGTTGTATTTTGATGAAGTTAACAATGTCAGATTCTTTATATCAGTGGTCTTTAACCCTCGGTCCGTGTATCAAATAATACCGGTCCACACAAGAGACATTAAATTATTTCCCTTTTACTTACTGTGGTATATTTTTCTTGGGTTTGAGCTACTTTTTATGAAAATCACTTTATATTCCTTGTTAAAAAAATCACTTTATATTCATTTTTTGGTGTAGTTATAATTTATTCTGAAGTCACGATTAAATACACTTAAATTAGAATAATTAAATCAAAACAGTCTAAAATATAAACAATTAACGTCCTTCTCCTCAGCGGGCCGCGGTAAAATTGACAAACATTGACCGGTCCGCGGTGATAAAAAGGTTGGGGAACACTGCTTTATATGATTGATCGCGCTCAGAATTTGATCTTCGTCGCCACATTCCATTTTCCTGAATCATATTCTGCGCTTAATTTGCTTTTATATTCTGTTTTAATAGCTCCTCATGTTGAGAAAGATTTTTCTCTTAAATGCATTGTTCCGAATTGAGTTTAAAAATTTGTAACAGAGTGAGAAAACCTGTGTATTTTGCATGTATTTTCAGCCAAAAATTTAGAAGCTGATCTTGCTTAAATTTAGATTTTAAAGTCGAATCTGTTGATATTCCAACAAGTCGTTCCCTCTTCTTTATTATAGAACTTTATTTTGAATCTCGGCCAAGTGATGAGGACGGCACTTGACTCTACATGACAGATCTTCACTGCCTCCGGGACTCGAACTTGCGACACGCCGGTTATTAATTCTTGACCATAACCACAAGGTTACCGTGGACACTCTAATTTCGATGAAACAGATAGCAAACAACCCGCAAACTTCTATACGTAAAAAAAGGATATCCTCTCTAATTATAATCCTGACATCTGGAGCAAAACTTAACCCAAGAGTAGAGGTTTTCGGGGAAATAAATACTGTGCAATATTAATAAAAAATCCAAATATAATCAATTCAAAGTATATTAGACTTTGTTCTTATTAACAAAACTTTATTAAACTACAAACAGTTCTCTTAAACAAACAAATCTTTCATTAACTTTCTAACCTTTTGTGTCGAATTCGATGAACAGGCCAGCTTTGTTATGGTTGCAATATGTTGACTTTCCAAGAATCAGGATAATTCAATATTTCATTATTTCAGAATTTTTGCCTTGTATTAACCTGGATATATTTCTACAACGTTTACCAGCTATTGTCCATACTTCAATTCAGCTTTTGTACCGCTAGATGATAAATTAAATCATCCTCAGAAAATTGCATTGTTTTGCCAAGGTAATACAAAAAGCTATCAGGAAAGAATCAATGACATCTGTGCCCGATCAATTATTCGATTACTTTTTTTTACAATATAAACATTAGTATTTATCAACACAGAGAAAAATGGCCGTGAACGTAATTACGTAACATATCAGATTGAATGCTACACAGCTGACTTTCATAGTTATATATCTCTTCCAAGTCTTGCTATAACAAGGACAAGAAGACGGGAAATATCAATCTTATTATATTACAGGAAAGTCTTTTTGCTTATAAATTTAATGCCATATAAAGATAAGGTTCTTCGTTGAAATCCTAAATTGATTTATGGAGTATAAGTAGGATATGCTCAAATCACATGAAAGACAACATTTCCTTTCGCTTTGATATGTATCAGATTGTAATTCTTTCTTACTCTATATACACGTATTTTCACTCTTAAACGAATATATTAAAAACATTCAATTTTACGAAGAAACCTAACTAGACATTTTGTTACAAAAGTGTTTTGATGATAGCGAGGTTACACGATATATACTAATTCTCTGAATAGTTAAGTTCTAAAAAATTAAGAATCATCTAAGTTGAATGACTACGTTCAGTGGCGCACGCAAGGGGGGGGCTGGGTCTGAACCCCCCTCATAGCCCTTGATTTTTTTCCGTTTGATAAAAATCCTATGTATATACTACGAAAAATTTAATTAAGTATTTGTATTAATTTTATTAATTAATGCTCATTATTTATTTGATCAGCTCATTATTTATTCATTAATTAGAATTAATTGTTAATTTAATTTTTTACTGTTTTTGTTTCCGAAAATCGACGCAATTAAAATAATATGTTGGAGCATGATACGAGAATGGTGGGCTTTCGATTCTGGACCCACACATCCCTTGAAAAATTCCTGTGAGCGCCACTGACTGCGTTCGTAATCGTGATTTTGAAAAAGGGTTTAAGGTAACCGAACACGTTCAGAGTACTTTTTGACAAAATAACATATTTAAATATATAAAGGCTTTTTTAGGATTCAATACCAATAAATACTAATATTTAATCAACAATATTTAAAATAAATTGCCGGAATTTCATAAAAATCACAATTATATGTGAAATTTTAGCAATATTTTTGTACATTTCAAAACAATTAGAGAAAAAGTAATGAACTTTTATTAGTAAAAGAATTACCAAAACAATCTAGAGGCATTTATCTAGAGAATGTACTAAAGTTTAATGTTTTATTCAAATTTGAAACTTTTAGAGATGATTGAGTAAACGGTATAAGAAAAATAACGCTTTTATGAGACCATTATTTAAATAACATGCCCTAACTCAAATAATATTCATACTATAAGAAATATTTTAGTACATTCTCTAGAAAATAGCATAAATATCAGGTGCAAAAGGTTTTATAGAAATACATTTGTAATACTTTGTGTGATCAGACTCGGCATGATAGATTTCGAACAATTTAAATGCCCACTTCTGGTAGATCAAAGACCCACTTCCGGTTTTTCTAACTTAATAAAATTGATTGTAACTTGGCCTTTAAGAAGCACAGAATCAAAACAAAGTATGTTTTGTAAAGCCAAAATATAGATGTATTAAATAAAATAGAAAACAAAAATATCCGTTTTGTCCGAATTTGGTCATTTTCAACGTGTTCGGATACCTTAAAAGTATTTTTTTTTTGTTAAATTAGAATATACATATAAAATTGTTTAAAAAATATGCTTACAAAAAATTATTTAAATGCAATTGTTTTTGCAAAAAATGAAAGAAAAAAATAACATTCTCCTTTTATGAAAAATGCTTCTAAAATAATAATATTTTCCTTATATAATTTATATAGGACTTCTATACAAGGGCTGAACTAGGATTTTGGAAACGTAAAATTTAAAAATGGAAATAAAACAATAATAATAAATCATTTAACAATAATAAATAATAAACAATAATAATAATAATTTTATGAGTAATTCTATTTTTTCAACATTTATTCATATTTTAATATATCAGAGTGAAGAAGTTTTAGCAAAAAACGCTGTTTATTATTTAATTTGATGATAAAACTGAAAATTATGTGAATTTCTTAAAAATCCGATTTCTAGTTCTGTATAAAAATCCTAGATATTTATAGGCAAAATATTATTATTATAAATGTATTTTTGATGAAAAGAGAATGTTTTGAAAATATGACATTCTTTGTACAATTTTTGCTAAAAAATTGCACATTTAAGCAATTTTTTTTGCAATAATATTTTGGAAACAATTTTATATGCATATTTTAATTCAACTGACACTAAGCATCAAAAAATATTACTCGTTTATATACTCTGTTTTCAAAATCACACGGTTCCGAGCGTAGTCAATCACTTTATATACAGTTTTTAACATAAACTCCAGAAAATTTCCACCTTTTACATAAATTGTTGTTAACGAGTGGTGTAACGTATACCCCCGCATCGGGAGGCAGGGTCAGGATTCTAGGGGGCCCAAAGCCTATGCTATGTTAGAGTTTTGCAATCTTTTGTAAGCTCCGATTTGGGCCCCAAAACATGACTTTGCAGGGGGGGGGGAGGGCTTATAATCTCCGTTAAGTCACTGTTGGCAACAAAGTATTAAATATATTTCACAACAAAAAAAAGAAAGAATTAATATCGACGACGATTAATAACAATTAAATAAAAGATATAGTATTAAAAAAGATTGCTTTTGAAAAGAATTTCTCCTCTCTGTTGTCGTAAAATATGGATAAACCTACTTCTAAGTTATATATTTCAAAAATTCTAGTTGAGCTTCTGTACAGAGGTCTGAGCTAAATACAGGCAAAATATTATTATAATAGAAGCATTTTTCACAAAAGGAGAATATTTTGAAAATTTGTCGTTCTATGTTCATTTTTTGTCAAAATATTGTACTTAAATAATTTTTTATTGTAATACTATTCTTAATCAATTTTATATACATTTTCTAATCTAAGTGACACTAAATATCATTAATATTATCCATCTCTACGCTTTTGCAAAATCACGGTTCCTAACGTAGTCGGATACCTTAAGAAAGTTTTAAGGAAGATTTTTATCATAATTACATGAAAGAAATCTTAGAGCCCGGGGCCAGGAAGGGCCCGTATAAACTGGATTTAACCAGGTTTCCTGGTAATAAATTTCGATCCGCCAGTGCCAAGGGGACATGTAGATCCTTTGCGCCCAGGGCCAGAAATGAGTTTAAATCGGCACTACCAACCAAGACAATCTCCAAACCAAATAGACAGAAAATGTTTTCTATATTTAAATTAACTTATATTTATCAGCAAAATTTTTATTGCATGAAAATCAATCAACAAGAGTAAATTAAGTATGCTTACAACTATAGATGATAGAAAATTCGCACACACTACACAGATTGCATAAGACTGCCATTATTTTATTTAGCTTGAATTTTATTGATTTTTCTTACAGTACATTTTATACATTTGCTGAGAAGCAAAGTTAACTAACAAATGTAAATGGATATTTAAAAGGAGCAGCCCTCCGGTGAGGGACGTCTGAAGGCATGGGCCAACTGTGCTGGGGCCCAGGGCCTCGCCCTCGGTAGAAGCTTAGTTTCGTTCTTGATTCGATCTTAATAAGATTCTGATACGGATAATTTTGATAGTTAAATATTACTCCCGCACAGTGGCGCAAACAAGGGGGGTCCTGGGGGTCCGGCCCCCTTCCAAAGTCCTTGATTTTTTTCCTATTGATCATAATTCTAAGTATATAGTACGTAAAATTTAATTAATTACTTGTTATTAATGATTAATTTTATTAATTAATGCTAATTATTCATTCAAATATTAGTTTTTTACTAATATTTGTTATATATTAGTTTTCCCCAAAATCGACAAAATCAAAAGGAGCATGATACAAGAATGGTGAACTTTCGACCCCGGACCCCCCTTGAAAAATTTCTGTGAGCGCTACTGCTCCTGCGCATATTCTCCCCAAAACAGGGAATTTCAAACTGCGTCAGTAGGTAGCAAGGGACTAAAAGCTGTCGAAAGCACACTTCAGCATTTTGAGAGACAAGGTGCATCGTTAATGGTGTAACGTCACTTCTCGAAAACATCAACATCTAGTCGGCTTTCTTTGTGGACCCGACACCCACACGTGCATCTGCAGGTGCAGCGCAACCCCTGTTTGACCCCCCGAGGAATCTAGTTCGTCGACCGGAAGATGAGGGGAGAGATGCTTTGAACTTGCACGAGAGCGGTGACCAACGGATCCTCCTCTCACAAAATAGTGGACTCTAACAATCTATAATTAACTTTAATAACTGTAATGTATCATTTAGTAAATAATTTTCAATAGTTGTGACGTAAATAAATTCCATATTTTAATTAACCAAGGATACGCTACCGTTATTCTTTCAAACGTTACAATGGACTTACTGTTCCTTCGTCGTTTTCGTGATGAAGCAGCAACACGTAGAGTGCAGTGTAGAAGACAACAGCACATAACGCATTTCTTTCAAATAAAGTTGTCAGTTTTTGCAAAGGCATCTACTTAATTTTTATTGTAGACAGCTTTATGCTTTCATAAAGCACTATTTTTCGGAGGTGTGTCTGATCAGGTAAATTACTGTGTACTATGTATTCAGAGACGCATGGGCCAACTGGACCCGGGCCCAGGGCCACGCCTTCGGTGGAGGTCTCGTTTCGCTCTTTACTCAGTCTTAATAAGATCATGATCCGGATAATTTTTATGGTCAAATATTATTCCCGTACCTATTCTAAGGAAAACAGTAAACTGGCATAAGTGGTAAGACTGTATTATTATGCGATGACTGTTACCCATATCTACACATAGGCTTAGCACCATAAACAATCATTCAACTCATTGAATCGAAATGCGGCCATCGGTCGAGCCGGTTTGTGCCTAGGCTTTTGAGATTGTGAGTTGTGCGCCTTTCTTTGTTTCAAATGACCGTTTGAACGAGTGTTTGACAATGCATGATGTATGCTGTCTATACTTTTGAAGATTTCAGGTAGGGCCTACTTTTGCATAGGGGCCCAGGGCCTCAAAGAGTCTTAAGACGTCTCTATGTGCCTCCGGTATCCACCTTTTCCAAAATGTGGCCTTCGAACCATAACAATTGCCCATCCCTGATCTAGCGAATTATTTAATTACTATATATTACCTGCTATTTAAAAAAAATACGCTTTAAAAGGTATTTATTTTTGCCTGTCATATCAAGGAAACATGATCTCAGTTAAATAAGCCATGAAACATATTCGTCGGTCTAATTATCAGACTGCGTAACGCCATCTGGGATGTTAATTTGATACAGAAGGGCTAGGCGTCAAGTTGTTGTTTATGTTAGCCAAGATAGGTGGTAATATTACAATATGGTTTACTTTGATATTTTTATCGTGCGACATTGTTACAAATTTTATGTAATGAACGCTTAAAATAGTATAAATTTTTTTTATTTGGAAGTGTTAATACATTAATATTACTTTCTATTGTATTTATTTTATGTTAAAATCTAGCCACCACCTCTATCTTCGAAATCTAGTTTTATTATGAAATAAAAAAATTGTGATTACACTGATCGAAGGAATAAATTAAAACGGAGAGCGCACTGGGACATAGCGTAGACAAAACAAAGGGGAAACGCTAGGCCGTCATCTTGGATTTCATGTAACCCGACAACAACCGCTGCTTGGCGCGATTAAGGAATCGCGCCAAAAAGCGCTTGGCGCGTTGCACTCCGATATCAAATCAGTTACAGCAGTGGAGTTACGCAGTCTGATAATTAGGACGACGATATATTCACTCACACATAGTTGGAAAAACCCTGATTAATTCCGTAGGTGCATTTATATCCTTTCTATGATTATTTATATGCTAAAAATCTTGTCGAGTCCAATGTTTTGTCAACCGATGCGCCATAAATAAAAAATTGTTCCGAGCTTTGCAACATCCAGACAGTTTCAATCACAGTAACTCGAGCAACAATGGTAGACATAATTCATAATCCATCCGATGCTCCAACGACACAAGTCAGTTTGATAATGACCTTCAGATAACAATAAACTACCTATTAACTACGGCGGTAATTTACACGAGGAAGTTTTTAACTGCATAAATCATCTTAATTTAACGGGGCTGCTCCGCACAATTAGCTAGTCATTGCACTTTTACGTGCTCCTGATTGACATTGATTCGCCCATAACTTCGGCGTTAAAAGCGATTGTGAAACCCGTACGTGTAGGCGTGTATTCATTCATTCATTATGCAGCTATGGTTAGCCATATTGAGGTCTATAAATAGAAGATTGTTTTAAAGGAACACTGCGTCACAAATGATTAATATCGATTATTACATTAAAGATCTCGTTTTATCGATTCGTTAGACAGGTTGATGTGGAATATCACCGGAAGTACGTAGGGCGAAATTTATCCCAAGTACAGTTGTAGTGTAGGTGCGACGTTTGAAGATTTGTTCGTGTCATTGTATGAATATTTTATGGCATGTTTTTTTGTGCCGGAACATCTTAAAATATTCATGTATAGAACAGGTTTTAGATTTGAATGGTACAGGAATTTTCATGTCCGTTGAGAAGTAGTTATGATTAGATCATCAAAAATTTATGGATACAAAATTACGATAAGAATGTATGGCAGTTTGTTGATATATTTTTTCCACTCCGATATTTGGAATAAAAAGACGTATAACTTTTTACATAACATAATATGCAGTGTTTTTTTAAGAAACATCTCTTTTTCTATCACTTCTGTTGAGAATATGTACAAGTGTATCGGTGAACACACTATACATTGCTTTCATGCTTGGAATCTTCTTCTACAAAATACAAACACTATCCGCATATTTCGATCTTAGTGTTCAAAATGCGCGTTATGCGCCGAATTTTATAGTAATGCTACAGATGAAAATGAAGAACAGCTGTTCGATGAATGAACTGAGATTGAAATGGACACACTCTACACGCACATGTATAATAAAAGACAAGTGTTCCAAAATATTGAAATAGTAATGAGAATTTTCTTGTCGATATGATAATTATAATTGCGAGTGATGAACATTCATTTTCAACATTCAAGTAGGTCAAAAAAATTAAGAAATCGTACGACTCAATCACGTTTAAATAATTTACGCTTGATGTGTATTGAAAATGAAATATTATATTATATTTTGAAGATATAATTAATAGTTTTGCGAATTTAAAATGAAGAAAACGAATTTGTTAATAAATCTTCATTTCATTATATATATATATATGATAGCTTCTGTAGAAATTTGCATGCGTATACACCAAATACGATTAAAGGGTCGTTGATGGGGCCTATTCTTGCATAGTGCTCAAGGCCTCAAGAAATATTAAGATATTCTTGAATGCGTAGAGGTAATATTATAAACCAGGGTTCGGCAACTTTTTAGCTGTGGCGTGCCAAGAAAATCGTCCAATATGATTCAGTATGCCACACAGCAGGACAGTTTTTAAACAATTCGATTTCCACGATAATGCATGCTATGTTAGAGAACAGAGGACGAAAATAGAGATTTAGAGTTTTATCATACTAAAATTTTGCATCATTTAAAGATATTTCTTAAAAATAAATGGCATAAAATATGACTATTTTTTCAACAAAATTAAAAGATATTAAAGTTGTACATACATTATGTACTTTTAAACATATTTATTAAAATAAAAAATAGACAACATAAAATTATTTTCCTTCATTACAGTAAAAAAAAAAAAAAAAAGAGAAATAAAATTTTTAATGCGAACTTAGTGCTTGCACCGTTCTACTTTCATATCGCAAAATTAAGGGTATAGTTTGTGACTCATTTTGACACGATTCTGAGCATTCAGTTTGTCAACACAATTTCTTTGCGGACTCAAAATATTTTTTATATGAGAAAAGATTTTTTTATTTAGATATATGTGGCACCAAAATCGGAAAGTATAATAAAAGCAATTTTCTCTCTTCAAACAATTAAATTTCTCCAGCAAGGACATTCAATAATTTTAAAAAATAGCTGTATATTTATCTTAAAGAGTTATCTTTCAGAATTTTTCGTAATTCCTTAAATGTCCAAAATTTTGGAGATGTTTGTCAAATAAGAAGGTCCATTACAAATTGGTCAACTTCCATCAACTCAAAAATTGACAAACTTGAAGAGTAGTGCAGAGTGCGACTACGAATTCTACCGCGTGTAAATGAGTTGCTGCCCCCTGTGATGGGCTGTGACATTTGTGATGGGTTAACGCGCTTTGCGAACAAATTTTCAGTTTTTATAATCCGCAAAATGTGCAATATAGCTTCATAAATTTACTTCGTTGTTACTTTCTAACTCTAATTTTTCAGTTGAAATACCAAAATTTTTGAAAAAAATATAGTGTATAATGTACTATTAGTGTGTTTGGAGAATGGTTTGGAAAAAGAACTCAGCAATCATAAGCATATGTATTGGAAAAATTGCATGACCTTAAAAAAAACTCTGAATTCTTAGTCACTAGTATCTTTATGAAATTGATTTGAGTTTGGGCAACAACATAGAACAAATAGACAAACATAAAACAAAAGAAATCTTCGATCAACGGAAGTAACGGACGTATAAAACGACTAATTCGTTTAATAGTTTCTAAAATTTGAAGAGGTTTTTCAAGGTTCATTAAGGCAATAATTAACGACTAGGATTAATTTTACTGAGTTATAGCTCAAAATTAAAATCTTTTCTAATTAACTACAACAGAAAAGATCTTAGTGACTACGTTTTAGATCATTTTAACTAGCATTTGTGCCTCAAAAATATCACTAATTTTTTTTTTGAATTAAGGCACTGGAAAACATTTTACAGATCAGCACTTTTTTTACACAATTTTAATCGGTTGCTTATAAAAACGACCTTTTAATTCAGATTGCCTTAATTTTTTGTTTAAGCTAAATGAAGAGGAGAAAAATCTTTCTTCATTAACAAATCACGCAAATACCTGAAAGGAAAAAAGGCATTTTAATCGTGAATTAATTGTACTCGAAAGTGATAAAAGTAGTGCTTGTTTCGTTTTCAGTTTCATTAGTTCTTTCATAACAGTCTTTTTAAGTCAACAAATGCTGAAATTTTAACTAACCTTTATCCCCCATAATTAGGTTTTCCTAACAAATTTGAATAAAACTTTTTTGCCTGTGACTTTTTCTCACTTATCACTAGTGGCAGGTGCGTAGCTACCGCCGTATCAATGATACGAGGCCCCCCACTCTTCAGGGCCACCAAAATGCATAAGCATAAAAATCGTAAAATGTTAATGGACCCTAGAAAAGGGCCCCCGATGAATTTTGATACAGGGTCCACTAAGGACTAGTTACGCCAGTGATTAGTGAAGTACTTTATCATTCCAATCCAGATCTTTTAAATACTCAGAGTCTAAAGCTTTGTTATGATTCTTGATTTTAAAAATTGTAAAAAAGAGCGTCTAGATTATGTATTTAATACAACAAAGAAAGCGAAAAAAAATTCAGAAGTATATGATACATATATAAAATAATTTGGACTTGAATTAAGACATTTTTGCATTAAGATATTATCTTGTTACTTAAAAATCCGTATTTATTGACGATCACAAACCAAAAAAAAACAGCTACACAAAAGCACAACACGCGTGGTTTATAGGATGTTCATAAAAGCATTTTTTTTCCCTCTCTAGATCTCAGCATTTTATAGGCTTTGTGAACTGGAAGCTCTTATAGAATCGCATGATTTTCTGATAGACTTCTCTGATTGGTCAGAATAAATGGATGATGCAAAATGAATCATCCTGTTTTGAAAACGTGAAAAACAGGACAGCTACTAATTTTTTGGCAGTAGTTATATACGCCTAGGTCAGGTAGTTGAAGATAATATCATGTATATTCGCTTTAGGCTTAGAGTTTTTGAAAAACAACTCAAAGGGTAGGTTTCTGGACCCAAAGAAAGGCTGTTCGAACTATTCTGTTCCAATGCTGTTTCCAAAATCACAAATAGCTTGTATCTGAGGTTTTTACCAAGAAATATCGTAAAATTTACAACCGTCTCCATACCAAAATTAGGTAACGGGCTTCTAAACAATTTGCACATGCAACAAACTCATTGAGAGTATGCCTTACATGCAATCATCATCGTACAACCAGGCAATACAATCGGATTTATTATTTTTTTTATTTTTCACGTCTTTTTTCTTTCTTTCTGTTTTCTTTAAGTAGTCACAGTAGATTTATTTATTTCTGAAAACGAGATATTTCGGCTGTGCTATGGGAAAAAGAGGCAAGCTGCCTAAAACTGGGGTGAATGGCCACTTTATCCCCAACGCGTATTCCTAAATATAGAGGGGGGGGGGAAACAAGTCTTGCCCTGAATACAAATATTTATTGTACTCAAACTAGTATAATCAGACATATGTCTAATTATACTAGTTAGAGTATACTGTTATGAATTTTTTATAAGACATTTTACCTCAGTAAATTTCTATATGTGCTCCTTCCAAGTGTTCTCTAATATGTATTGCACTTTATAAGCATGCACAACCAAATCATTTTAAGAATTCTTACCAAACTTGCTTAGGATATTTGAAGTTCATTTGAGACTTCAGAAGCTGATTTAGTAGGACTCCGTTGAAAATGATCGCTGACGATGTTCAACAGTTGATTCACTCACACTAGGACAGCCACTTCTAGAAAGCTCCTTAACGCCGCCTATTGCATTAAATATTTCATAGCATCACTTTATTGATTTTGTACCAGGAGGTTTGCTTCCATAATACATTTGAAATTCAAGCTGAACATTAATGGGCTATTTCGTTTCGTGAAACCGCTGAGCTTTTTCTCGAATCGAAGCTATTTTGGCGAAAAATGTCTTCTTTTCCAGTGCCGATTTAAGCTCATTTCACGCCATTGGCGCAGAAGATCTACAGGGCCCTCTTGGCATTGACGGATCGAAATTTATAACTAGAAAATCTGGTTATGTCCAGCTTATCCAGGCTCATGGGCGCCCGACCCCAGCGCCCAATGGATAAACCGGCACTGTTCCTTTAAAATGTTCCTTTAAGTTACTCTTGAAGGAGCATTCGCGTCATTTACTGCAGTGCTCCGCTACCTTTTTATCGCTACGGACCGGTCAACGTTTGATAATTTTACCGCGGCCCGCTGAGGGTGCGACACGTTGATTGTTTATATTTTAGATTGTTTTGATTTAACAATTTTAATATAGTTACATTTAAATATGCCTTCAGAATAAAATATAGTTGCACCAAAAATGAATAAAAGGGATTTAACGTGGAATATAAAGTGATTTCCGTGGAAAGTCGCGCAAATCCGAGAGAAATGCCCCCAAAAATAAAATGGCAGTACTTTAATGTTCTTTAGGCGGCCCGGCATCATTTGATCCACGGACCGGGGGTTGTGCATCACTGATTTACTGCACAAGAAAAATTACCAAAACTGACCTATCCAGTGATACAAAAATTACATTAATATTTATTTTTATTTTACAAATGCCACACACTACAATAGCACCTATGCCGTTATATTGCATGTGCTCTCCAATATTTTTCGACAATAGACTTAAAACTTATTAGTGCAGGACACATGTCCAAATGTTCAGCGTTCATAGGCTGATCAGAGTCATACAGAGTACAGTCCTGTGAGTCGGCGATACTGATTCTGTATAAATGAGATCTCAAACAGTCATTCCCTGTCAAAAATCTAAAATAAGCTACAGCTGCTTTTCTGGGAACCTCAGGAATCTAGGATGGGTTGTCGTTCTAGATTGCTCAGTTCTTGTCCTTCGACACACACACATACACACATCTCCGCAGTTTTCATTTTAAAATTATACTTAAAAGCTGTGTTCGTTAAGCATTGTTACATTAAACGGTTATTTTGTAACGAAATGTTACAATTATGGGAAGGCTTTTGGTTCACCCTATATATATCTCAATGCATATCACAAACACTTTATTTCTATAATTTTATTAGTATCCTTCCCAATAAGAGAAATAAACCGCGAAAAGAGGGAGAGTAAAAAGAAGGAATATATAGAAAGGAATATACAGTCCAGAGATGAAATAAGTGGCCGCAACCACCTTGCGTAATGCCATAAAGCACGAGGTGAAGAATTCCAGGATCCATAAATACAGCCTCTCCCGTAGACTGCTGATTTATGGCGCGCAATTAACGGCACAATTTACGATTTCCGATTGCTGTGGCCTTGTTGCAGTAAGACGTCACATGCAGAGACTTCTTAAATGGGTCGTAAAATACTTACTTGGCCAGCCCTTGACATTACGGCGGGATCCAGTCGTTGGCCCGAACCTCTTATTTATTACGAATGCAGCCGATGGAAGTTGGTGGCGGACACTCTCTAGAAAAAGTGAAGACGGTGTGTGAATGAGGAAGTTTTTTTACTTCTTTATTTTAATCTCACTTTTCCTTCTTTTGAAAGTTGATGAAACAGTGGGAAGCATTTTCGTTTTTTTTTCTCTCATTCACTTACTCTTCACTTTGAAACAAATTATTCAGAATTGACAAGTCTTTACAGACTTCCAAGGCTGAAACATCGACCATTCACAACTTCATGCGTTAGATTAACATTAGATAAATCCTTTTCATCAGTAACAAACAGTGGCATTTTTTAACATTACGAATATAAAAGATATTAAAGTAATTGCGTTGTATTTTTAACGAGTGAGTTAGTGAGTTAATATTAACGTCGCACTGCTCAGCAACACGAGGGCTTTTGGCGACGGACCACGTAATTTTGAACCATGGTCAAGTGACGTGGACGACACCTGAGCTGGCACCCCCCTCTCCTAACTACCACACCACACCAACGGGAGGATGTTTCAGCTCTCGACAGATTTAACGTGCATCGCTGCCCTACACGGCGGGTCTTTAGTGGTACTGGGATCGAACTCATGACATGCCTGCCATGGTTGGATACCTTAACCACTGGGCTACCGCAGCCCCTTGTATTTTTAACAGTGGAGTACATACACTATATCTCTCTAATGTATAATGGCGTAACGGAGAATAATAGGGCTCCCTGTTAAGTCAGATTTTCGCCCCTAAACTGGATCTTGCATACTTAGCGTCAGTTAGACCTTTGAGCCCCCTAGAATTCTAACCCCTCCACGATGCGGGGGTGTACGTTACGCCACTGCTTATGTAGGAGGGGGTTACATTCTAAGAAATACTTAGACGAAAATACCGAAGGGTAATTTCTATGCTAAAAACTAAAAATATTTTGGACTGTGGGGGAGGGGTTAAACTTCAACTCTCCTGTACGCCACTGATTTTTAACAAGGCTATATGAAATTGTTTTTAGTTAATATCATACTCAAACTCAGTGGCGCAACAGCCCACGAGGGCCAGGGCCTACTGTGCCCATCCCAGCATACATGACCAATGGGCGCTGAGACGCATGAGCGGATGTCCCGATCAGATGGTCAGTCTGAAGCGAGACCTTCAGTATTTAAGTCCCCAAGCAAGCTTAGTACTCATTTATCGACCCACTGCAGTAGGGATGAAATGTTGAGTTGACCTTGCTGAGCCTGGGAATAGAACCCGGACTTGTGGAATGGAAGCGTGATACGTTACCACTCAACCACTGAGCCTAATATCATACTAACACTAAAAACATTACTGGAGATAGATTTTTTCTTTTGAAGCTAGGGCCGGATTGTGAGAAGGTCTTCCATATCTACAAAAGTATTATTTTTCTAAACGCCAAACTTCATTTCATTCCCACGTTAAAATTATTAAATTCTAGGTTTTGATTTTTATACTTCCTACTCTTAAAAAAATATCTAAATAGGCCTAAGGTGATTAGGTGGCACCAAGATTTATCCTGAAACCACCTATCCAGTTTCTATAAATAACTACTATCTCCCTTTACAAAATCACATGATTATAACTTCCTACTTTATCCCCAATGCTTTTCCCTAGCTCAGAGTTTATAGGGATTCTTCTACCTCTATTCTGGAACCGCACTTGTAGAGAAAGAAAGCATAATGACACGCTCTTCCATGCTAAAAATACATTAATAAATTCGTTTTATATGCTCGCCTTTTATATTGTCATGATTACCTAAAAAGGTATTCATTACATATATACACACACAAGTAAAGAATCTGCAGAGTAGTTTCATTTAAATACTAACCCATATGTGTATAGTCTTTAGAGAAATAAAATCTTCAAATACGGTTTTCGAGCCTGGACTTATAATTAGAATGACGAAAATTAGTTTGTGTGTGATAGGCAAATGCAAGAAGAAACCTGTTGTCTCACAACTGTGAACTTGAAATATTAAATACATATTCACTTTTATTTTCAGTTTCTTTTGGTGTGATACTTAGGCAATTGTTGATGGTCACAGTAGCCAACAGTCATAGTCGCGAGCCTAGCAACGTTATAACTAACAATAAGTCTTGGATGTACGCAGATTGGCTTTAGGTTAGAACTGATTCCCTAAAGCCTTCGTGAAGGTGTTTTGTAGAAATATAAAAGTGAAAAAAAACACATCTCAGGTTTACTTGACCTGTACTTCAAATAACAAGAGGAGGGACACCCATAGCCATCGTGTTGCTCAGGGCAAAATTAAATCAAACCAATTGAGATCATTGTCAGAAATCCAGTTGAAAATCTCACGTAACACAATGGAAAAAGAAAATACTTTAAATAATTGAACAAATCTAAGTCTACCTTCATTATAAACACTTCACAGATGCATCAGGATTTTATATTCTAGAGAAAAAAACAATATAATCGTAAAGAGCGTTTTAAGTCAGCAAAGACATGAGAATATTTACAGTAAAAAAATCTGAAAAAGAATAGATTTTAATTTGCGCTGGGGCTATTGAAATAATCATCTATATATATACATTACAATAACTTTCCTACCATTTCTGCTCCAAAAAATTTTATCAACAAAAAATCAATTGCATTTGTGAGAGTAAATAATATTGCTGACAGAAAAATCCAATGAAAACTTCGAATTTCTTTTGTGTATGAATTTCTTAACATACTTCTTTAACAAATTTCTGTTTAAAATTTTTCATTATACTACGCAAAACCCTTAACTTCTTTCAGCATATTTAAGCAAATAAGCCTGTTATATCAATTTACTAATCATAATAAAATCTAATTAAAATTAAACTTGGAAAACAATATTAAACAAAAACTTTAAAATGTACCTTACGAGACCTTTATTGTAAGAAAATAATAGTAAAAATCAAATTCAAAACATTATGATTCTATTTGTGTGGACCTTTTATATATTTTACAATTATTTCAATGCCGTGTATTGCCTTTTATGGTCAATTTATCAAAAATAATATCTAGCAAAAAGAACACAGATAGTTCTTGTCGATTATCTCACCATACTACTTTGTGAACAAATTATACATTTTTCTTCACAATAAATTGATTGATTGATTGTTTCTTAACATCACAATTCCAAGGAACACAAGGCTCTATGGCGATGACTTTTAATGGAGATGAAAAATTTCTAATGATAAAAAAATAATAATGAATCTTATAATGAATGATCAATCAATCTAAAACCTCTGAATGCCTTCTTGCACATGGCATTCAACTTTATAAACGTAATTAAAGAATCAAAAGTTATGAATGAAATACTAATATTATTTTCTTTTAATAAAAACTCAAAAGAATTTTCAGTTTCCATAGTCAGTTTTCCATAGAATTAATTCAAAACTGACATTAGACATGCACTTGTTCTAAAATTTAGATAAAATTTTAAATGGGATAATTGGGTCAGGATGTTCAAGCATTTGGATACTCAAGAAGGTTTTTCAATATGTGAAGAAAAATATCTTATATTATACGAGTACTTTTAAATCAAGTGCAATTAATATCCATATGAGCAATAGTATAGTTGACAAAAATATATTTTTTAAAAGAAATTTTCTGAAAAAGCAAACGTTGGCAACAATGAAGCAAATCAACTCATTAGCTGTAATCATGCAATTGCACATATCGTGTGACTATGACGCCACATGAATTTATGAACTGATTGGCTGGAAACACGTGATTATCATTATCATGTGACTATGACGTCACTTGAATTTTTCCTATTCGTAAACAGTTGTAAAAAATATTGCTTTATTTTCTTTCAAATATAGTACTTTTAAATGGGCTAAATTCATGTGACGTCATAGCCACACGATATGTGTAATTACGTGTTTACACTAATGAGTTCGTTTGTTTCGCTGTTGCCAAAGTTTGCTTTTTGCACAAATTTTCTTCTAAAAAGTACATTTTTGTCCACAATAATAACGTATATATAAGGAAACAAGATGTACTCGATTTAAAAATACACAAATAGTATATATTTTTTTAATTTTGAAAAAAAGTTTTTAATTCGAACATTTTTACCCAATTTACTTATTGGAAATTGTTTCTAAATTTTACAAATAGAACAAGTGTAATGTTAGTTTGTTTTGAATTCAATGACGAACAAGTACTTGTATTTACTATGTGAGTGTCATGAATTTAGCCGTTTGTATTAGTTCATAAGCAAAAAAAAAAAAAAAAAAAACGTAACAATCAATAGCTAATTTATACAAAGAATGAGAAGACTGGCACTATAACGAAAACTATATCACAGTCTTGAATTACTTTATGCATAATTAAAACTCGGATATTTTTCTCAAACATCAATTACGCAAAGGAAATAAAAATAAAGGATTCCAAAGCAGACGATTTTCTGCTCCACTGAAATTAAAATTGCCATTCCTGATCACCGAAATTTATCTGAAATGGGACAAGAAGAACGCGGTTCAAAATGACACATTGTAACATTTTCGAATTCTTCTGGTATCGAATGACCTTCATTTTTTTCTTTGGTGTTCGAAAACATTCTTGCAAAACACATTCTTTCGATTACAAAATTTCTAATTTTACGATGAGCAAACTTTCGGATTCGTTGAAGCCTTTAATCTTAGCGCATTTTTTTTGCCAGAATATCGTAAAAATTGGCATCAGTTACATCAGAAATGTTTCTGTGTTAAGTTGTAGAATTTCTTACACGATGTATTAGGCTTAAAAATTTCGATGGAATGTGTCATTTTCGTGTTCATAAAAGCCTATCCATATCGAAACAATGTGATTTATTTTACAGTGATTGCACACTTAATGAAATAAACATTTGACCCAAAGGAATTTTTGACATTCTTCTTTTATCAGCCATGTTTATGGAACATTATGGTATTCCATAAACAGGTCCTAATATTGTTTCCTGAGTTTATGGAAGAAATCAAATAAATGCAGAAATTAGAAGTGACACCGACAAATGTTTTCACGTTTCCGTTTCCAAACGAGCTTCAGAATATTGCTCATTAGAGTGGATTATGATAATATGGAGGAGGGAAAATATTATTTATCGGAGCTTACCTATGTGTAGAAAAGATGTTTGTTTTAGGCAAGGAAATTAAGAGTAAAATAATTTGAAGAAAATGTTTCGAAATTTTTAATATGGTCTCAAAGGGGTAGAATTTTTGAAAAAAATGGAAACGGCTCACTGTCATAAGCAGTGCCGATTTAAGCTCATTTCGGGCCCTGAGTGCAGAAGATCTACGAGTTAGTTCCCTTGGAACTTGCAGATCGAAATTTATTACCAGAAAACCTGGTTAAGTCCAGCTTATTCGGGCCCATCTGGACCGCCACGGAGCCCTTGGATAAACCGGCACCGGATAAACGAGGCGCCCAATGGATAAAGCGGCTCTGGTCATAAGAGCACTCCACACTATTACACCAAGAGTAATGTTTATACTTTTGTAGAACAAAGGATGACTGAGACCGTTGGCCTTTGCTTCTCCATCCATAAAATAGTCGTCTTCTCAGGGACGTTTTAAAGCAGGGGTGTCCAACCCAAATGACCACTTAGGAAAAACATTATAATCTCGCGGGCCGCACATAAAAATATGTACCTTTTTATCAGAGTTGAAAACAAAAAAAAAACATTTATCGCAGTGAAAATTTAAAACAGATTGAATTATTATTATTTTAATTATTTTTTTCATGTATGCAGACATAGATAATCTAATAATGTTTCTATAATATAATAATGCAATGATCAAATAATTTTTAAAATATTACAGTGTGTGTGTTGCCATTTTTCGTGAAAATTACGGTGTTCCTATTGAATTAATCTCTCATTAATCATTGTTGAAATTTGATGGAGCTGCCATTCGCAAACGATTAAGTATACATTGTCCTTTATCTTAACCGTCCTGAATATTTTTTAAAAACTTTTCTTGCTTTTTTGGGGGGCACTCTAAACAGAAAAGGAGGAGGAGAAACGGAAGTCGCACGCACGAGAATCATGTACCATCCATAGTAAAGCATATGCATACCACAATTCAAAATTTATTAAAAAAGTATTTTATTACAGAAAAATCAAACATAACTGTTTGATATAAAATATAAATCTATTTTAATCTAAAGGGCATTTCTATTATAAAAAAAGGATTTATTTTAAAACAAGAACAGATAACAGGCAAATACATTGAAAAATATGTATATATATATAAATTTCCCCTCAAATAAATTTCAAAATAAAAAAACTTTAAAAATCTGATATTTAAAAATTTTAAAAAAAAGAGTCGGCGGCCGCAACATACGTACTGGCGGGTCACGTGTTGGACACCTCTGTTTTACAGCAAGGGCCCTGAGAACATCGAACTCTATGCTAACAGGCAATAGTGGCGAAGTTACATTACTATATCATATCCATAGTCCATGTCAAGGCCTTAGCCTACCACCATACTCATCACCATACTTATTACTCATTTAACGGAAAGGCGGCAATCAGTTAAGTCGGTTTGTGTCTGGGTTTGCGAGTCACGCACACTATTTGCGACGGGTTACTGTTGTACAAGTATTTGATAACTTAGGCAATGTTCTGTCTGCTCACAAGGGGCGTAGGCGGGTTCTGATTTTGCGTAGGGAACCAGGGCATCAAGAAGTCTTAAGATGTCACTGGTGGTGAAGAAGTCTGAATAGCCGGATACCAGCTCAGGTGTCGTTCTTGTCACGGCGAGTTCCATCGTCAGAAACCTTAGTGCGGCTTCAAAATGCGATGTTAAGAAGCAATTAAATCATATAGATCAATGATTCTCGACCTTTTTATCGTTACGGTACACTTTTAACAATTTCAAAATTTTGTGGCATAAAAACAATAAAATAAGTTAAAAGAATTTTAAGTATATGAATACTCTTAATGTAAAATAGTTTATGACGATAATTTAATAGTTTCGAATTTTATTTTTTCTTCTCTGAGTATAAGCGGATCAGTGGTTGAGAATCACTGAAATTGATTAAGATGTCCGGAACATCCATAGGAACCCATGTTAAATTACGTAAGTTCACGTACCTTTTTCTCAGAAACTATACTTAGTATTCTTAGATAAAATTTGTACAGTAGATTATATGTACTATTAATAACATTTTAACAAAGGTTTTTGTCTTTTTGTTAAAACTTAAATTAATTATGAATTTTTTAAAAAATTGTTCAATTTTCTCCCCTAAAACTTAGTTTAAAAAGGCTTTAGCTAAAAAATGTTTGCAAGATATATCTAATTCGCTCCATTAAAATGTGCAAACATGTTAAAAGTCTGCTCACTGAAATTTTGGAAATTATATGACAGTAGTTTTTGAGAAAAAGGTACATAAAGTGAAAAATATTACATTTGAGAAAACAGGCTTTAAAGTAAAAATTTGTAATTTTTTTGATTATTTACTTTTTTTAGAACTTTTCCGAAGCATGTGAAGCATTTTTTTTTATTCTCTGATCTTACAAAAGACTCTTCTAATTTTCTTTCTTTCATTATTTTTAATAATTTTGCCTTATTTTTAGATCTCAAGATGCTTTCGTTGGGCTACACGAATCCTACTTGCATCAATATTTTTGAAGCATGACACACAGTTATAACTTGGTTCAATATCGGAATGTTTTAAGATCATTAATTTTGCTACATGACTCATATTGAACTGTACACAAAATAGCCATATTTACCCCCAAATATTTTAGAGTTTTTAATTCCACAAATGGAGATTTTGGAAACACTGACCATATGGTGTTATTAACTAACACATTTGGGTTCTGAGTCTTTCCATGTAGACATTTTCTTAATAATATAGGTTCACCTAGATCTTTAAAAATTGGCTTCATTTAATTCATTATCGTATATATACGTGTATATGTGTTTATGATCTTAGTGTCTTTCGTTACATTCAGCTTCTGCCTTCTGAAACTTGCACCAGGCACTTATACCCGCGGGACACAGTACATATTGAAGGCTCTCGTTTGAAGACAGAAAACGAAAATAAACAGCCCAAACAGCAGTTTTCATACTATGTAGATCATTGATATTATTTCTGATAGCCATACTATAATATCGTTAAATATTTGATATTAAAATGTCGGTGAGTCGGTTACGACCACTTAGGTTTCTTCCTTCACTTAAATTTTTTCTCCCTTTTCGTTTTTAAGATCTAAAAGAGGTGTACCCATATACTTTTGGATAAGCCCAATTCAGTCAAATTTTTCCACTTGAACATCATATGGATTTGCGCTCATCAGAAACTTATTTAAGGGGAAATACGGGTGCTCCTAGCAGAGCTCATTTGATGCGCGCCAAGGAGTAGTTTCATTTAAAAAAATTAATAAAAATACTTCTAAATATCGTATTTCCTCATATCATATATCATTTTAAGTAGAAATATTTGAGCTTTTAGAAAATATAAAAAAGTAAAAATTGATATTTTTTCAAAAATTCATTTGCCGGGTCCTCTTAATCGTTTAAAATTTTTATTTTTTGCCAAATTTAAGAGCTATGGAGTACATATGTCTTTTCGCTACCAACGTGCATGCTTCAGGGGAAAAAATGCTTTTTTATTAAAAAAAGAAGGAAAAAAGATAACCACACAAAACTTATTTTGTTTTAGAATGTTCAGCAACTTTTCTGATCTGCAAAAAGACATTTGTGTTGAAAAAGAAAAGAAAAAAAAGATGCAGTCATTCTTCAAAAAATCAAAATGGCATCCATAAAACTACAGTTCATATCATTCAAGAACATGTGCCATACAATTTTCATTCAAAAACTTTCTCATAAAGCAGTCATTTTCTGCGGGAACTTTTTAGCACATATACACTTTTTTTTTGTTTGTAACTCTTTACGTCGTTTCCTTCTTTACGCTTCTTCCTATCAATACACGATCAGTGTAATCATGCCGATCAAGGGATGCGATCTCAAGAAAGAGGCAATTAACTCGAAACCGACATCACTTCCTGTTCCCATGTCGTTAAAGAGCGCCATCATCCCTGAAGCTTCCGGATAAAACGCAGGTAGGTTGAGAGCGTTCATGGTCACTTATCGCTTTCGCTTCTTTCATCTTCTAATGGCTCCGCGATGATTTGGTGCTTATTATTATTTTTTTTCTTCGAAAACATTGTTTATTGCCGCAGAGGAGTGTTCTAGAATGGTGACGGTAAAAATCAAACAATAAATTCTTTTTTCATTCGGCTAACGGTTTCGCATCGACGACGGTGGAAAGCGCCTGACTTAAGGGGCGGACAAAAGAAGAAATGGGTCACCCCTCCCCAGACCTACATCAACAGATTTTTAATTTTTAATATGAAGGTTACGACTCGCGGCGTTTGCATTTACAAGTTTTTAAAAACATACTCCTTCTCCTTTTAAATAAAAGTTGACGTACGACTTTGCCTGCTTTAAAGCCATTAATAGTTTTTAAACTATTTTCATCTTCACAAATTGCTTCTTTATCGGAATAGAGTTGTAAATGCATATGATTTATAACGATAGACGAATATTACTCGTGACGATAAAATGAGTCATGTGTTCGAATCATGCTTTCATTAATGTATCCGACTACGTTCGGAACCGTGATTTTAAAAAAGCGCATAAATGGATAATTTTCATGATATTTAGTGTCACTTAGATTAGAATACATGCATAAAACTGTTTTAAAGACATTTTGACAAAAAAAAATATTTAAATATAATATTTTGGTATAAAATTAACTTAGAATAACCTTTTTTCAAAATGTTCTCCTTTTGTGAAAAATGCTTCTATTATAATATATTTTGCCTGTATGTAGCTCACACCTCTATACAGAGGCTCAACAATGATTTTTGAAAAATTCACATTATTTTCAGAGTTACCACCAATTGAATAATTATTGGCGTTTTTTTCTTAAAATTGCTTCCCTCTGTTGTCGTAAAATATGAATAAATCCACTTCTAAAGCATATATTTCAAAAATTCTAGTTGAGCCTCTGTAGAGAGGTCTGAGCTATATACAGGCAAAATATTATTATAATAGAAGCATTTTTCACAAAAGGAGAACATTTGGAAAAAAGACTATTCTAAGTTAATTTTTTGCCCAAATATTATATTTAAATAAATTTTTTTTGTCAAAATGTTCTTAAAACAATTTTATGCATATTTTCTAATCTAAGTGACACTAAATATCATGAAAATTATCCATTTATGCGCTTTGCAAAATCACGGTTCCGAACGTAGTAGGATACCTTAAACTATTTTCATCTTCTCAAATTGCTTCTTTATCGGATAGAGCTGCAAATGCATATGGTTTATAACGATACACGAGTATTACTGGTGACTATCAAATGAGTCACGTGTTCGAGTCATGCTTTCATTAAAGCATGTACTGAAATGTACTATAAAGTCAGGCTATAAAACACTTAACCTTTTTTTGAGCACGTACTCCTAAAATGAAAATTGTTACAAAAAGTGAATTCTTTATATATTATGCGTATAAACAATGAACCTTCGACGACAGACAGTAGCCCTTTGCATAATTTTTTTTTATTTGAACCATCAACATGCCGGTTCACATTGTAAGACCGTCTTGTTGTTGAATTAATCATCACTCAAATTAACCGGATTTACCGTTTTTATTATTTCCTTCAAAGCACATAACTGTATTTACAATTCCATTTACAATTATAAATCGCATCGGGAACTACATGCAGCTTCCTCCATTTTTACGTTCGAGACCACCTTCTTCTTCTCTCCTTCCCGTTCAAAGGCCAAAACAGTTCACAGCAGCGCCCTCTTTCTAGTCTATCGTGTGCTATGTGTCAAGCCTCCTAGTGCACTATGTGCTACGCCGTTACAATATCTACTCCACACACGCGTTAGACAAATGGGCTGAAAAGAAATCAATATTCCGGCCAGCACGGAAAACACTTTTATTTCTGCCCTTTATAGCTTGTTTCTTTTCCTTTTAGGTTGCTGAATACCCCCTTCCTAGAGAAAAAAAACTCGTTCTTGCTGTTGATTGGCTATCTGAGCGATAATGTAGAGAAAGTTGTATTCAATTGTGACGTTTGTGATAAATAACGGTAGCGTGATATTGATTAATTTAAATATTTAGTTTATTTACGTCACAGCTATTATTTACAGATTATACATTAAAGTTATTAAACTTTTCAAAACATCTCTCTCTCTCTCTCTGCTTCGGGGATAAGAGGCTGGCACCTCTTTTTAGCATCTAATTACATCCTGCTAGTGGCGGGAAGGTGTCCCTCCTAGGTCAAGGGGTTGCTGGGGAGGTCCAAGGTGGACCACGCAATAACTTTCGAGATGCAGGTGCAAGATGCACGAGTGATGATTATTTCCACAAAGAGGCCGATTCACAGCTGGGAAGTGGTAAATGTTACACCATCCATTACTGTCATTGATATACATACTCCCCCAGAAGGTTTGAGTGTTGATGGAGTGTTTTGAGCAGTCTTTTGTTGAGATTGCTGGTCATTTGAATCACTTTTCGTAATTAATTGGGAATGTCTGTAAGACTCTCTAAGAAGTACATAATTAACCAATAGTGTTAGGCTATGCTACCGTCTACTGTTTAATTCGACAGCAAGCTATTTTGAGAGATATGTCATCCCACATATCTCAAGGAATGCAGTTTTGGTGCTGGGTAATTTAAATCGGATGCCCACCTTCTGGTGCGGAGAGGGATCTTTACACGCGTTAGACAAATGTGGCGAAAAGGAATCCCTATTTGGACCAGTCGTTAGGTACTGTTGTTCCTGTCCTTTGTTGTTTTGTGACTTGTGGAGAAGGGATCGCTACAAACCTACCAAATCACGAAATTTGGAGCCAATAACTCTCGTTCCAGTGCAAAGATTTCCAAATTTTTCTTAACTTGAGGACTCCCCAATTCCTGATTTTCAGTATGTGGATCTTCATAAAAAATGTGATATTCCTAAGTGAAATATTTGTGTAGGATAATAAAATCTATATATATATTCATTAAATAGCTAAAGAATTCTTAAACGAAATATTTATTGGTGGGCTAGATATATTCTAATATAAGAAATGTAAATAACACAAATTCGTAAAAATCGTCATTTTCCGTTTCTATTTCGTCCAGTTACCACAGCTATTGCCAGATATATCTTTGTCTTTCCTTCATTAAGTTCCACACACACACATCTTGTCTTTTCTTTTTCTTTCCAACCAGTACATAAGCTACGCACAGCCATAATTCTTACAACACAATATTTCAACTGCGTCAAAAAGTAACGATATGTTTAAGAAAATGAGCTGTCAAAGTTATAATTGTTCCTTAAAAGTGGAAAGTATTTCAAAATATCTCTCGCAAATTAGTTATGTATAGAAGGAAATGGAGTTTTTTTTTTGGATATTTAGGCAATTTTCGAAAGAAAAAAAATCAAATCATCTTCTATAATTTGGTTTACTGCTATTGTAAATGTCGGCAAATTCAATGTAATGGCGAAAAATATAACACTTACCAGATAATACACTTTTAAAAGTCATGGTGCCATGTACATTTTTTTTTATTTGTAAAGGGTGTTTTTTTAGAGGTATAGAACTTTAAATTGAATTAAAACAACGATGTATTATTCGATTGACATGAATTTTCTTTTATTCGAAAGATAATCTTGTGGCATTACATTTTAAATATGATTTCTGGCATAGGACTGCCACGGCTGGCTCGGATGTAGTCCAATCTGGACGTCCAATTTTCGATGACTTTTTCCAACATTTGCGGCCGTATATCGGCAATAACACGGCGAATGTTGTCTTCCAAATGGTCAAGCGTTTGTGGCTTATCCGCATACACCAATGACTTTACATAGCCCCACAGAAAATAGTCTAGCGGTGTTAAATCACAAGATCTTGGAGGCCAATTCACAGGTCCAAAACGTGAAATTAGGCGGTCACCCAACGTGTCTTTCAATAAATCGATTGTGGCACGAGCTGTGTGACATGTTGCGCCGTCTTGTTGGAACCACAGCTCCTGGACATCATGATTGTTCAATTCAGGAATGAAAAAGTTAGTAATCTTGGCTCTATACCGATCACCATTGACTGTAACGTTGTGGCCTTCATCGTTTTTGAAGAAGGATTCCACCAGCCCATAAAGCGCACCAAACAGTCAGTTTTTCTGGATGTAACGGTGTTTCGACATACACTTGTGGATTAGCTTCACTCCAAATGCGGCAGTTTTGTTTGTTGACGTAGCCATTCAACCAGAAGTGCGCTTCATCGCTAAACAAAATTCACTTATGAAAATCGGGAACAACGGCAATCTCGTTTTGGGCCCATTCGACGAATCTACGCCTTGTTTGATCATATTTAAAATGTAATGCCACAAGATTATCTTTCGAATAAAAAAAAATTCATGTCAATCGAATAATACATCGTTGTTTTATTGCAATTTAAAGTTCTATACCTCTAAAAAAACACCCTTTATGTTTATATGAAAATGTTTAAATGTATCATAATTGAAGACACATGAAATACATATTTCAAAAAAGAAATATCATTTGTAAAAAAATAATTATTTCATATTTAAATTTTTTTTAATACAGTCAGACGTCTATTTAACGGAAGTCTCTACATCACGAAAAAAAATTCGCTGTATGGAAAATTCGTTATATAGAGGTTCATCTTTCAATATACTTTAGAAACCAAATAAAACAAAAATTTGAATTCATAAACACTATATATTTAAAAAAAAGTAATTATTCACACCTTTTTATAAATTAATATATATTTATTTTATATATCTTACCCATCAAAAAAAAGAAAAGAAGGAAAGAAATAACTGTAAGGGAAACAAGAAAAAAGAACGTCAAGAGATACACTGTATTTTCAACATTAAAAATACACGAATAATATAAGAATTTAAAAAAAAATCAAAAACTTTTCTAAGAATTTTAAGGTTTGAATATCTTTTTAAGGATCTCGGATCCACGCCTAGAGATGTGGGGGAAAGGGAAGGAAGACTCGCCATGTTCAAAATCAGTTAATTTATTTGCAACACAATCAACAACACAAGTTCGATGAATCAAAACTAAGAGATGCACCCAACTGAAGCAATATGCAGACAGTTAACGAGGTACGCGAAGTATGAGAAGACTTTAAATACCAAGACATTTATTTCTGATTCGAGTACACTGCCTGTGATACGTTGTGGTAAAATGTATAATGTTGTTTCAGTTTTCCCCAACAGAGAGACGTATTTTACGGACAGCACTTTTTTATTCAATATAAACATGTAAATTTTAAAATTAAAGTACCCACGCGGGTAATGTTTCAAAATGGCCTCCGACCTAACGCGCCGGTGCCGAGAGACTCTCTCTTCTATATAAAAAAAAACACATTCTTACCGGAGGAGCACAGTGCGCCTCCTGGTGAAGGGGAGAAACACTACACCCCCCACACAAGATTGATGTGTCACACATGATACTCAATCTGATCATAAAGCATAAAATAATATACATTCATATAATACACTAAAATACAAGTAATTAGTATTACCTCACACTTTTAAAAAAAATATGAAAAATAAGTATACATAACAAATTACACAAAACTAAATTAAGAATACAATTTTGATATGATTAATTATACCATAATAATAAAGAAAATTTAAATTTAAGGAATTCACATAATAAACATTAATATAAAAAAAACTGTTACTCGAAAAGAAACACTAGCATTTTTAAATGTAAATAGACACACAAATAATATAATGAGATACACAAAATAAGATAAAAGAAAATAATTATTCACTAAATCCAAAATTTCTTTTAAAATTGAAAAGCACATTTGTTACACTAATCGTGAGAGTGCATCAGCATGAGGCATTTTTTACACCAGGACAATGTTTGATTGTCACATTGAACTTTTGTAGAGCAAAAAGCCCATCGTTGTAGCCTCGCAGATTGTGGTGCACTTTTGTTAAGTAGGGTAAAGGGTTATGATCAGTATAAAATTCAATTTCAGTCCCAAATACCCATACTTCAAACTTTTTTAAGCTCCACACAATCGCAAATGCCTCTCGTTCAATAGTTGACCATGACTGTTGGGTCTTACTTAATTTTTGACTTGCATAAGCAATTGGGTAACACTTATCACCACATTTTTGTGACAGGCAAGCAGCTATGCCAATTTGCGATGCATCTGAATGAATGGTATACGGTTTATCAGGAACTGGAGAGTACAGCGAAGGTGCTTCCACTAAAGCCTTTTTAGAAGATGAAATGAGGAATCATGTTTCTCAGTCCATGGGATGGAATCAGGTACTCTCTTTTTTGGTGAGTTCCGTCAATGGATACACAAGTTCTGAATATTTAGGAATATACTCACGATAGTAATTACACAGTCAAGTACACTACGAAGCTCCTTCTTCGTTTTAGGCACTGGTAAGTTGTTGATAACTGCAGTCTTTTCGGGATCTGGTTCGTGCTTACCAGAACCGATAATATGACAAATATTTAATTTGAGCTTTTCCAAAGGCACACTTTTTGAGATTCACAGTGAAATTTAACTCTGAAAGTTTCGTTAAAATAGTATCCAGATGAAAAAGATGTTCTTCCCAATTTTTGGAGAAGATTGCAATGTCGTCGATGTAGGCACGTGAAAATTCTCTGTAACACGATAATGCTTTGTTCATTTCACGCTGAAATGTGGCAGAGGCATTTTCAAACCAAAACTCATCACCTTGAAACGGTACTGTTGCCGATGAGTCTTGAAAGATGTAAGATTTTGCTGTCTTCAGCCATGGGTATAGCCCAATACCCCTTCAAGAGATCTAACGTTGTGATGATATTGGCTCTTCCAATAGAATGTATGAGCTCCACTGCATCTTCCATCGGAAAATCATCAGACACACTCTCCGAGTTCAGAGCTCTGAAGTCAACGCAAAGTCGTAGGGTACCGTCTTTCTTGTTAACGCAAACAATTGGATAGGCTATTTCTGCGTCAGATTCTTCAATTAAATCAAGTCGCACAAGCTCCTCTATCTGCTCATCAACTTTAATCTTCAAGGACTCTGGTATGCGATATACAAACGGCTTTTTACGTTCAATGTTCGGCTTTTAAGCGAATTCGATGAGTCCCTACTTTGGCTATTTTTCATCACTTGTGAATAGTGTTTGGTGTTTTTAGAACAATCGCTAGCACTTGTTCCCTCTCACTCTCCTTCAGATGATTCAGATTGATTTCATGTAGAACTCTTTCAGATGTGGACCTCGATAAATTAGGGTAGGATGGATTTCTCCGAATTCGTGGTCACCTTCAAAAATGACCCCAACTGCAAGTGCACGAGGATGATACTTCCTGATCTTATTCACGTGAACATGTCTTACAGTTCCATCGGGCAGTTTAACTTTATATGAATGGGGTGGATGGTGTTGAATTATCTCTCCAGGTCCAGTCCATCTCGCATAGATCTTATTACTAGAATCTGGTATCAGCAAAACAACTTGTTCTCCGATGCTAAAATTCTTCACAGATGACCTCTTGTTGAAGTAATCTCCATAACCCTTTTGTTTCTGAGCAGCAGTTAAAGAGGCACTCTCAGCAGCCTTTTCCATATTTATCTTCATTTCCTGAAGGTAATCAGCAGCTGACTGGGAAATGTTCGTCGGAAGATGTATTTCGCCTGCCCAGGATGATTTAAGAATGGCTAACGGCCCTCGAGCTTCTCTGCCATACAATAACCTAAATGGTGATACACCTGTGGTAGTGTTCGGTACTTCACGGTATGCAAACAACAAAAAAGGTAATTGTCGATCCCAGCTTCGTGGATCTTCACGAATAACGTGATGAATCATGTCCTTCAATACCTTATTCCATCTTTCAACTAGTCCGTTGCTGGCCGGGTAGCCAGGACAGGAAAACCTAGGACTAGATCCAATCCTTTTCGTAAATTCTTGGGTTAAAGCCGACTTGAAGTTTGTGCCTTGATCACTGGCAATTATACTCGGAATTCCAGTCCTCGAAAATATTTGTAATAGAGAGTCACATGCATTTTTGGCTGTTAGGGATCTAAGTGGTACTGCTTCAGGCCAACGTGTATGTTGATCCATCATACAAAGAACGTATTTATGCCCTCTACCAGATGGCGGTTGAATAGGTCCGATCACGTCTATGTTAACAATCTCAAAGGGAAGTTCAGGACGGACAATAGGTGTAATGGGAGCTCTATCTCCAATTTTCTCAGGCTTCGAAGCTGACACCCTTTGCATGTCTGGACGAATTCAGCAATTTCGCCAGACATAAACAAAAGAAATTTATATTTTATCCTCTCTTTTGTTTTCTTAACCCCCATATGACCTCAAAAAACTGACTCATGGGCTAGTTTCATTACCTTATCTATTCTGCAACGCGGTAAAACTAATTGCATAACTGGTTCATTTAGAATTTTATCCCTGTGATAAATTAATCCATCAATTAATAAAAAATTTCCTTTGTTTAATTTTTAACTCTTCACGAACCGTTTTAAGAGAATCACAAGTATTCTGCTCATCTTTCATTTTTAGTGTAATCGAATTAAAATTTATGTTATCTGAGTCACTCTCAACATAAAATATATCTTTCCCACACTCTACCTCATTTTCATCATTTGAAAACGTAATAGAACTATCAGCCGATTCGGCAAAAATCTCATTTTCCTTTTTTATCATTTTTGTCATTTATTGAACACAAAGACTCATATAAAGCAGGAGGTATTAAAGCATCAGCATTTAATTTATCTGTGATCGCTACCAAGCAATCCATTGGATGATTCAAAGAATTATTATCGAGAGCTATAGCGGTTTTAATTAGTTTTGCTTCTACATTTTCTCCGAATGCAGAGCTTAAAGTAATTTTTCGAATTCATCATTAGAACTATCTGGAAAGGTATCGGAATTGCATATAAAAATCTGGGTTCCGCTATCCAAAACACAATTTATTGCTTTCCCGTTAATATAAACAATTACATATTTCAAAGGCTCAAGGTCAACTTTCGGTTGTACATATTGCACTTGAGAAGTCTCTTTTTCTCATTTTTAATTTAGAATACTTTCTATTACAATCTCGAGCTAAATGGTTTTCACCGCAAATGTAGCATTCTATTTTTTATTTAACCTACTTTGTTTTGAGTTAATAAATTTGTTTTCTTTCGAATTGAGATTTATTACTTCCGTCTCGCGTTAGGAGGGATATATTTAAAATCCTTGCGTGAGTCATTCTGATTATGACATGCTCTATGTGTAAACTCCGAAAATGATTTTCCTTTACAAGCATAAAACATGTCACACTCTTTTCCCATTTCAATTGGTTTGAACCAATTTTGCTCCTGTTTTTATATTTATATGAACGGCAGTTTCATTATCTAATGTTTCATATAGTTTATCGCTAACAATTAACTCCTTTAAAGAATTAAAATCATTTACATTTCTCAAATTACAGTATTGATCCCAATTCGTTAACAAACGAGATGCCAACTGAACATGCGTTTCATTTGGCATTCGTTTCGCTTTTGAAAATTTGTAAGCAAATTAAAGGTGTTGGCTCAAATTCTCTTAGAACTAAACTTTTAATTTATTATAGTCGCTTATTTCTTCATCTTTTACATAAACCAAAATATTTTCGGCCTTTTCTCTAGCAAATTTAAAAGAATTTCTCCTTTAAATTCATCCGGCACATTTTGGTTTTAAATGAACGTTCTAAAGAAGAGAAAAATAAATTCCACCCCTCTTGTTTTTAGGAATCGGCAGAGTTAAAGTACGAACACTTAGAATAAAATTTTCTATCGAAGTTTGCTTTGTTTCGGGATTTGTACGCTGCAACTCATTGCTATCCCTTTGACTTTCCAATTTTGCCCTTTCTAAATTTATTTTCCCAATTCTATTTCAGTTTAACTTTTTCAGATTTATTCTTTCAAACTCAAGCTGCGATTCTGCCGTTAAACGCGCTTGCTCTTCCTTCGATTTTCTGTCCGCACGCGCTTGCTCTTCCTTCGATTTTCTGTCCGCACGCGCTTGTTCTTTACGATATTCTGTTCGAAATAATTGAATCTAAATAGTCATCCATAAACTCTTTATTGTTTTTATACTTCTCGCTATTTAAAATTAAATTTTTAAATCTAGCACTTTCATTTCTGGGGTTGTTTTCTCACCCAATTCATCCGCAATTAATATTAATTCCTCCTTTCTAGCTCCGCGAAACATGATTAGAAAGAAAGAATTATACCAAATGAATTAACCCAGAAAATTTAGAAAAGAGAAAAAAAACCTTGCTGAATTCGCTCAAAACGATACAAAAGGGTTGCCTACCTCGTGGTTCCTTTTTGATGTCTTGACTCCCTCAGGCGTTCTAGATCCTGTCGTGATGCGCCAATGTGATACGTTGTGGTAAAATGTATAATGTTGTTTCAGTTTTCCCCAACAGAGAGACGTATTTACGGACAGCACTTTTATTCAATATAAACATGTAAATTTTAAAATTAAAGTACCCACGCGGGTAATGTTTCAAAAATGGCCTCCGACCTAACGCGCCGGTGCCGAGAGACTCTCTCTTCTATATAAAAAAACACATTCTTACCGGAGGGGAGCACAGTGCGCCTCCTGGTGAAGGGAGAAACACTACACTGCCTTCCTAGTTATCTAATCTATATTCAACCTCCACTGACAAATCATCACCTTAATTATTACAACTATCAAACAGCAAATATCTACGTTAAACTATAAATTTGATTAATCACTGTTCCGCTTGTAATCTATCCTCTCTGTTTCTCTCTCTAGCTTGAAAGCCTAGACCAGGAATGGCGAACCAATGGTACGCGTGCCATTGATGACACACGCCCAATTACTTGGCACGACTACGATTAAAACGGTTAGCTTTTTAGTTCAAGATAATAAAGTTCACTATGAAGTATTATGAATAAACGCGAGTGATCAGTCGCGTTTTTACAGACATATGCCAACATTTCAAAGAAATTTTATTCACAAATAAAAAATTTTATCTTCAAGAGGGATCTCAATGCTTTTTTGACGCTAAATTGCATATCTTCAGAAACGATATTATTACAAGAAACTACTAGTACTTCCCGAACTTGAAAAAATCATACGATGAAAAAGTTAGTCAAGTTATTATATTTCCATAGTTATTATGTACCCTGATGTGACTTCATTTGATAAACTGAACTTGTCCCAATTCGATTGGAAGAAATTGAAGAATTTGAAATGCAATTGTGCTTGATTTTCAGTCTAGCTCAATATGGATTCAAAAATTTATTAAAACAAGAAAAATGTTGGAATTTATTGAAACAGAAAATTAATAATATAAAGAAAAAAGTCAGTAACGAAATTTTGGAAACATGGAATTCGATTCCAGATACATTTAACTATTTGAAGAAGCTGGCTCATGCTTTTTTAACCATGTTTTCATCTACCTATGCCCGAGAATCATTATTTTCAGAGATGAACAACATTTAAGACTCACTTAGAAAACCATTTGGCAGGTGATTCTAATTCAGCATGTGTTCTGCTAAAAGTAACATTTTACAATCCTAATGTAAGTTATTTGTCATCTGACCGGCAACAACAGAAGTCACACTAATGTTACTTTAATTTGAATTACATGCATATCCAAAACATTTACTGCTACACACAGTAAAATGTATTTTTTAATAGTAAATAAAGAATTTTGAGTGGTTAGTATTTAATTTTTTTATTATTATTTTCCCAAAAATCACAAGTCAAAATTATTTGACGGCACGTCTATACCTCATTAAACGCTTTTTTTAGAAAAAAAATGGCACGTTGATCCAAAAAGGTTCGCCCCCCCTGACCTTGACTATATATAGTATACCTAATTTACATATTCACGTTCTCTTCTACAGAGGGTGCGCTCAAATTGGAGTGCGTTCTTAAGGACCAAAGATTCCCCAAGAGGATTTGTTAATAAGAAGGACGCGGATAGAGCTGTCACATCTTTACGCAATTAATTTACTTGTAGTTGTATCTAAATTTCAAAAGTACAACACAACAAGTACATGTTTAATTCCTATGGAGAACACATGAACAAGTTTGTTTTGAATTCAATGGAGAACACGTGATTGCACTTATCATGAGATCGTCATGAATTTTCTTCACAACAGTATCAAACATTCGACATCTGAATCGCTTCAGAAAATACGTTAGCTTTAATCCAGGTGGTGATCTCAATATTAAATCATGGCGTTGACGGTGATAAAGTTCGCATACTGGATGAATTTAGTGATTTCGTCAATAAATGCAATGACCTTAATTAATTTGGAGATGCTGATGGTAAATTTGACAGCTTAAATAAATCTAGTGATTACGGAGATAAACTGGTAATGATGATGAATTTAATGATCCCAGAGATTGATTCGGTCACTCTTGATAAATTTGGTGATAATGATGACAATTTACGTCATCAATATACTGTTTCAGCAGTGAGAACGTTAGAATTTTTTATTAAGTACTTTATTTTTATCTTTAAGATCTCTGCTCTGCGGATGATCTATTCATGTGTACAAGAGATTCCCAAACTTTTTTTATCTCATAAATCCCTTGCCAAGTTTCTTAGTTTGGAGTAGACCCCTACTTATACCTAATATGGAATTTTTTTGAGAATTTATCAACTTAAATGTCTTTTTAACAGCTGGTATATAGTGCTACTTACTATAAAAGATTTAAATTTCTAGCTGCAGTGAAGTATAGTGTTTAGAACTTAAGGCACACATGTTGATTAATTAAGTTAAAATTTAATTGCAACATAAAATAACTCAGCAACAAATATATACTTTTAAATGGGAGGGATGAATCTAGTGCTTCATCCATTCTGGAGCTACCAAAATTGCTGACATCCGCTTATAAACTTTACTTTAAGATCTTCATTAGTGCCTATTCTGATCAGTTCCTTTTGTAACCTGACATCTGTTTTGTTTTCCAAAGTGACTGTATTAATTCATTGCCTACTGTGGTTATTTCTATAATCAAAGCATTCTCAAACATGTTCAAAATCTAAATAAAGGGCTTTCAAATGCTGAGCATAGGATAAAACATCATTTTCCTGGCAGATTGTCAGTGATAAATTGAAAAACTGGGAAAATTCGGGATACACAATATTATACTTCTTAGCTTAATTCTGGCAAGAAACGTTGAAATGATGGTCCTTGTAACTGCAAATTAACCTCATTAAAAAAATAAGTAAATAAATCTGTTAAATAGGTAAATCTGATTTCTACGATTAAATTTTCTTTTAAAATTAAAAGTCACGATATGATTTAAGGAGAGCCACTATCGTAGACTCCCATTTACTCCTGATGGACCCGAAAATTATTTTTTCGCTGACGTGAAACCCTTGCAGGTCGTTATAGACCCCTAGGAGTCGATATAGACCACTTTGGGAATCACTGATATAGACCAGTGGTCACAAACTTTGTCGACTCACGGAACTCTGGAAACTATGTAAGGTGTTTCCGGAAAAAAAGCATTAGAATACTATATCGAGCAAGTAATATACTTTTTTTAAAGTCAATTCCTACTTTGTTAGAAAAACGTACTGGCGCCATCTGTGGTAGCCGGTTGTAACTTGGATAAAGATAACGCAAAGGAATTTAAAAATAAAAAATAAAATTTAATTATAAAACTGTATTATAACATATCCAGTGTCATCCACTACAAGTTTTAAAAAATGTATTCGAACTTGAAGGGATGAATAGAAAGTATTTTATTAACGATTGAAAATTTGAACAAGATATATATCATATTTTTATAATATTTCTGGAGAGTGGTAGAACTAATTGTAAGCCGTGGCGAGAATGGATGTTATTATTGTAGCGAACCAAAGGATAAGGCGTGACCGGTGATGTGATTTTCTGCATGTTGATGCATTTTCTATGGAAAGATCGACGAGGCAGTCTGGTAGATTAGTAAACCCAATTTATTGAATATCTTGAAATACCTAGGCATATTAATTACGATGAACATGGACGACACAACACAGACAAAGAAACTACAACACACAACACAAAGCAGCCGGTTACATGACTACAGAGAAACGAGCGAAGAGAGAGAGCGGGATTCGGTGCCTTCGGTGGAAATACTGGGTATATGGCTCGCGAAGCGAGCCTCCATCCCATATCCGGAAAGTAGATGTGGAACGATTGTGTTCTAGTATTATGCTAGCGTGTAACAGGCAACTAATTGGACGAGCCAATCGTTGATGTAATTTCCTGGGTCATTCGGAAATCTGAGGTCTTGGCAGAGAGCAAGAGAGCGGGATTTCCAGAGACATCGGTTTTTATACCCGACGGTGAAAACCACGTGGCATTTTTGTAATAAGAGCTCTGATTGGTTACAAGGGGCGGGAAAGAGATTTATGATGTAATATTATTTGTTGATTACGATAAGATCAGGATGTTAGTTTCGGACCAAATAATTAAAAGATTATTTGAATATTATTTAAAAGAGTTAATTAAAAGGATGCTAGGGGGAATTATTATTATATATATATATATAGAGAGAGAGAGAGAGAGAGAGAACTAATAGTAGGAAATTGTAAAAACCTTCAAAAAAACTATTAAAAATATTTCAATATAACACCACTGAAAATGAACACATATCGACACATAATGCATTCAATTCCTTCCAGTCCACTCTAAGATGAAAGAAAATTACGAACAGTTTGAAAACACTCACAAAAACGTCTTAAATGCATTACAAAGTATCTAATGACAGTTCCACAACAGATAACGACGTTAAAAGTAGTTTAAAACCGACGCCCAGTAGTCCAGATGTACTGCTCAAGGACATACCTGCAGAAGGAAACATATGCTCTGCCCCTAATAGTGCAAACGTCCATTACCTTGAAAAGCCCCGGGGCATTGTTGAGACGTCAGGGTGAAGGTTAGAATCATTACAGAAAAAAACATCGCATGCAAATGATGGCACAGTAACTGTTCTTGTTGTTTTTCGGAAAAGATATTTGCGCGAACTGAAAGATGGACTGCAGCTAGTCAGACTAAATAACTGCTGGGCGGAATTAAAGAAACGCAGCAGTACTTACGACTAGGGATTGCAATATCGGATAAAAAATTCAATACCGATATTCGGTATTTTTTAGATCTTAAGGTATTCGACTACGTTCGGAACCGTGATTTTGCAAAAGCGTATAAATGGATAATATTTATGATATTTAGTGTCACTTAGATTAGAAAATTTATATAAAATTGTTTTAAGAATGGTATTAGGGTAAAAAATGATTTAAGTACAATAGTTTGACAAAAAATGAACATACAATGACCCATTTTCAAAATATTCTCCTTTTGCGAAAAATGCTTCTATTATAATAATATTTTGCCTGTATATAGCTCACACCTCTGTACAAAGGCTCAACTAGAATTTTTTAAATATATAACTTAACTTTCTCCATATAAAGGGTGTTTTTTTTAGAGGTATAGAACTTTAAATTGCAATAAAACAACGATGTATTATTCGATTGACATGAATTTTTTTTATTCAAAAGATAATCTTGTGGCATTATATTTTAAATATGATTTCTGGCATAGGACTGCCACGGCTGACTCGGATGTAGTCCAATCTGGACGTCCAATTTTCGATGACTTTTTCCAACATTTGTGGCCGTATATCGGCAATAACACGGCGAATGTTGTCTTCCAAATGGTCAAGCGTTTGTGGCTTATCCACATAGACCAATGACTTAACATAGCCCCACAGAAAATAGTCTAGCGGTGTTAAATCACAAGATCTTGGAGGCCAATTCACAGGTCCAAAACGTGAAATTAGGCGGTCACCCAACGTGTCTTTCAATAAATCGATTGCGGCACGAGCTGTGTGACATGTTGCGCCGTCTTGTTGGAACCACAGCTCCTGGACATCATGATTGTTCAATTCAGGAATGAAAAAGTTAGTAATCTTGGCTCTATACCGATCACCATTGACTGTAACGTTGTGGCCTTCATCGTTTTTGAAGAAGGATTCCACCAGCCCATAAAGCGCACCAAACAGTCAGTTTTTCTGGATGTAACGGTGTTTCGACATACACTTGTGGATTAGCTTCACTCCAAATGCGGCAGTTTTGTTTGTTGACATAGCCATTCAACCAGAAGTGCGCTTCATCGCTAAACAAAATTCGCTTATGAAAATCGGGAACAACGGCAATCTCGTTTCGAGCCCATTCGACGAATCTACGCCTTGCTTGATGATCGTTTTGATGAATTGCCAAACCAAACTGAGAATAAATCACTTGACAGCTGTTAAATCGGTCGCCATCTTGGAAAGTAATGCCAACTTAAACTTCTATACCAGGAAAAAAAAACACTCTTTATTTACCTCTAAATCCCTTATCTTTAAATAAATCGATTTCTCGTCGGATGGTTTTGGATATAGCTGGCTCTCGTATAGTATTTATTCTATAGTTTTAATTCTAATTTTTGTTAAAGAGACAATTAGTGTCATCATCATCTTCGGCAACTGTTCCGAATTCTTCGGAATGTAAATAGGTTTCTGTGTAAAAAAAATTTTAAGGAAATTTACTATAAATTTGATGAAATTTGAATTGGTTAGTGTGTCTTTCTTTTTTTTTTCATTTTCAATTTTAAAATTATTATATTTATGTAAATACCGTAAGATATTTTCTATTTCGGTATCCCATTCTTCAGTGCGTTTTTTCAATGTAATACATAATTCTTCAGACAGTGATGTGTACTGTTCTTTTCGTGACTGCAACAGGAAATTCATTGTTGCATTAGCTGTTAATAAATTAGAATCTCTCCGACATAATGCCTCAACAGCCAGTTTTATAGGAAGTAGAGTTGATACAGTTCTGGATATTAAGTCGAATTCACTATCAGAAGAATTAATTTGCAGGTTTAAGTCGCACGCGCGATCATTGCATTTTAGATTGGAATTTTCAGTTTCAAAAATCGTTCCATCATTAGGAGTAAACTGTTCTAACGTGTTTTAGAATCTAATATTAACATATGTTCTGTTTCTAGTAAATACGAAAAACCGGTATTTAAACTTGTGAATACCGCTATTACAGAACTGTACACATAGCTCAAAATACCGGTATTCGGTATACCGGTATTACAATCCCTACTTACGACCACATTATATTTAATGAAACCCCTGCCAGTTAATAACACATTTTTACCGAATTTTCTCTAACGTTAGCGATGAAAGGAAGATTTAGATGACAAAATCGAAAATCAATCCATTTACATCAGGTGACTCGCCAAAGAACAATATTACATCAAAACACCAAGAACTAAAAATATAAAATTAAAACATGACAAGACCAAAAGATTAAATTATGAAACAATTATACAATTAAAGCCATAAGAATCGAAAAAGCATTGGTCTAGAGCAGGGGTGAGTAACTAGAGACCCGCAAAGAGTTTTTTGCGGCCCTCCAAGATCGTCAAAAAATCTGCTTTGAAACGAGATTTCTTTCCCATGTGCAATAAAAGATTCGTTTTTAACACCCTTTTGTAAGCTCCACTTGTATATAACAGGGAAATTATTGAACTTAATTTTTGCCTACTTTAAAGGGTCAGATGAATGCGAAATTTTGCTCACTTGTCCAGGACCGATGACAGTAGAATAATTTCATAATTTTGTTCCATTGTCCAAATTAGGATCATCAGGATTAACGATTTTCTATTTTCAGATCCCATCCCGCTTCTGGCGACTAATTTCAGATCCCATTTCCAGATTTGGCGACTAAAAGATTAAGTGACAATTTAGTTCGATTAACTATAAAAGGGTGTTTTTTAGTTTTTTTAAAGTACAATTTATTTTTTATCTAACACCCTTTGTTTAGCTTCACCTGTATGTAACGGAATCTTTGAACTCTATTTTTACCCACTTTAAAAGGTCAGATTAATTCGAAATTTTGCCCACTGTCCAAGACCGATGACAATAAAATAATTTTATAATTTTGTTTCATGGTCCTGATCAGGGTCAACAGGATTAACGATTTCTCATTCCCGGATTTAGTGACTAATTCCAGATCCCATTTCCAGATTTGACGAGTAAAAGATTAAATTACAATTCTAAAACGAAAATGCTCGTGGTTAATACAAATACAACAAGCAAACAAAGTGTTTTTTATGTGAAAAAGGTGGCGAATGCGTCAGCAATTTCTTAGTTCATGTTTTTTTTTAGTTTTTTAAAATATTTATTATTTTTCACTGTTAAGTAAACACAATTCTCCTTTATTAGAAAAACAAAGAAACTAAGAATGTTTCTACTAAGAGATCAGCTGCAGAGTTTGGAGGCCAAGGCCACAAGAAGATTTCAAGATTGAAAGGAAACGGAGCCTAAATTCAATTTTCTCTTTTATCCCATTACTGCTGATACTGATACAGCACCTGAGGAGCTACAACTTGAACTTATTAATTTGAAGTCAGATTCACTGTGTTAAGAAAATATTTAATGCTATGACACTGCCATTTACAAATCTTTTGTTAGCTGAAAAATTTCCATGTATGAAGAAATTTGCTGGGGAATTGAATTGTTCTTTATATTTTGGTTGACATATGTTTCTGCACAAAGTTTCTCTTGCACGAAGATCAACAAAACTAAATATAGATGCAAGTTCAACAAGATGACATGAACTTGCAGGTTATAAAGTGGACGTCATTACCGATTAAGGTATCCGACTATACGTTCGGAACCGGGTTCATAAATGGAACCGGGTTTTTAGATTAGAATACGCATAAATGGATAATTTTCATGATATTTAGCAAAAATTAACTTTAAATAATCACTATTATAATATTATTTTGCCTATAGATTAACAATGATTTTTGCAAAACTCATTATTTTCAATACATGTATAAAATTATCAGTGTTTTTTTTTTAAGGACATTTTGAAAAAGCGCAAAAAATTCACTTAGATTAGAATACATGTATAAAATACAATATTACGGCAAAAAATTAACTTTAAATAACCTTTTTTCAAAATGTTCTTCTTTTATCAAAAATGCTTCTATTATAATATTATTTTGCCTATATGTCGCTCAGACCTCTGTGCAGAGGCTCAACAATGATTTTTGCAAAACTCACATTATTTTCAGAGTTACAACCAATTGAAATAATTATCAGTGTTTTTTTCTTAAGGTATCCGACTACGTTCGGAACTGTGATTTTAAAAAAGCGCATAAATGGATAATTTTCATGATATTTAGTGTCACTCAGATTAGAATACATGCATAAAATTGTTTTGAGGACATTTTGGCAAAAAAATTATTTAAATATAATATTTTGGCAAAAAATTAACTTAGAATAATCTTTTTTCCAAATGTTCTTCTTTTGTGAGAAATGGTTCTATAATAATAATATTTTACCTGTATATAGCTCAGACCTCTCTACAGAGGCTCAACTAGAATTTTTGAAAAATTCACAATATTTTCAGAGTTACCAACAATTGAAATAATTATTGGTGTTATTTTCTTAAAATTGATCCCCTCTGTTGTCGTAAAATATGAATAAACCCACTTCTAAGTTATATATTTCTAGTTAATTTTTTGCCGAAATATTGTATTTAAATAACTTTTTTTGTCAAAATGTCCTTAAAATAATTTTATGCATTTATTCTAATCTAAGTGACACTAAATATCATGAAAACTATCCATTTATGCGCTTTTGAAAATCACGGTTCCGAACGTAGTCGGATACCTTAAAATTTCTCCCCTCTGTTGTCGTAAAACATGGATAAACCCACTTCTAAGTTATATATTTCAAAAATTCTAGTTGAGCCTCTGTACAGAGGTCTGAGCTATATACAAGCAAAATATTATTATAATAGAAGCATTTTTCACAAAAGGAGACTATTTTGAAAATGGGTCATTCTATGTTCATTTTTTGTCAAAATATGGTTCTTAAATAATTTTTTATTGTAATACTATTCTTAAAACAATTTTATATACATTTTCTAATCTAAGAGACACTAAATATCATAAATATTATCCATTTATACGCTTTTGCAAAATCACGGTTCCGAACGTAGGCGGATACCTTAAACATATAAATAGTCAGCGAGATAAATAATAATAGATGAAAGTTGTAGAATTGTAGATGATAGTTGATGAGATATTGCCTTATAGATTCGCGGTAAAGTCACATAGTCGTATTAACTTTTGATATTCAAAATAACCGATGTTTTTGGATTGCCAAGACCAAGAGGCTGCATCTCATACAGATAAGTACAAAATTATTCATACCCTTTAGCTTGCCTTGTGTACATCAAACGTAGTCATTTCTAGTGTTTAACTTAATAGTAGTAAATTATTTACATTTCTTGCTGGTATTAATTTCGAGTATGAGTAATAACTTTTTCGAGTTCCCCATAAATCCTAATAATGAGTGATATCTTCACCTTAACCGACATGAAGAGATGGTACCACGATAAAGCAATGAGGACGAAACCATAGCTGGCATCCCATTTTCCCAACTTTTACCCCACGCCAACATGAGGACTTTGAGCCACGTCAGCCCCTCGACATCGCGGGTGTTCATCGGCAAGTTATTCCCAAAAATTCCAGAGTAACTCAAATGCATAACAAGTTAATATAATGAGAAACTTTAGCAGCTTAGTAACCTTTAAGTTTAATCCCTGTTCTAGGAGAAAGTCTACATGAAAATATAAGCCTCAGAACAAATATTCGGCGAGAAAAGTTAATCCCCAGAAATGTTATCCAGATTTTCTTTTTCTCATTATTAATGTTTATGAAGATTGGAAGGATTTCAGATATACTCACTTACATAGAGCCGAAAGCGCATAAAAATAATAAAATAATTTGGTTTTTTTAAAAACTCAAAACAGAACAATTACTTTCCTATCGTATACAACTGCATGCAAACACCGTCTGAACGGCGCCAAGCAGGTATTTTACACTCATTATGAAATCGTTTTCTTCGTAATAATAATAATGGCATTACACATTATAAACAAATCCGGAAACGGAACCATTGAGAAACGAGTTCATTAAAAGAAAATCCTCTACCCAAGACAAAAGACGAGCAGTTTCAATTTAAATTTCTCAATGCTGCATAACGAATTTCTTGACATAGCTTTCATCATCTGCGAAGAACCTTAAGCCGAGTGATAGACATAATACATCAGCCCTGGAACAATGGACGTGCCCCGAGATGAAATTTTAAATGACCTTGAACAAGGGCGACAACTGTAATAACGGGATAGAAGTCGTACTCAGTCAACCTCATACGAATCGCGTTTCCATGACCTAAAAATGGGCTCAATGCAAGTGGGAAATAATAATAATAATAATAATAATAATTGAATATATAGAGATCTTCAAATATACTTTTCGTTTTTAAAGCCTCGGAATTATTTTGATTTTTTTTAAAAGGACATAATTGCATCAAGGAAAAGATATTTATGTGACACTGTTACTTTTTTTAAAGTTCTTTTCTAGTTGCGTTTTGCTAAATCTGTGCAAGTAATCTGCAAATGAAAAAAAAAGCTTAAAAAAATTGAAATTTTATATTTTTGGAGATTTTTTTTGTTGTTAAATATGAGTGGAATTTTTTTTTTATTAACTTTAAAAAAAATCTTCAACATTTAATATTTGTTAAGTTTTGGAATCATTTAAAAATTTTTATAAAATAAGGAGATATATATAATTCTATATTTTTCAGCTATATATGGAACGGGGGAGAATATTTATGTAGAGAATTATTGCTTAAGCATTTTTCTAGCTAGGTAAAACGAAAAATTAAATTAACATTATATTTTTGCTAGTAAAAAATTTCAAAAATAAAAAAATATTGCTATTTTTCGAAAAAAAATTTTTTTTATGTAAACTCTCTGTTTTATGACAGTTTTTTATGAACTGTCAAAAATATATATATTACATGTTATGTGGCAATAAGAAATATTTTCGATCTTAAAAATTAAGATTTACATCAACTTATTTAAGTTAACAGCAATTCATTGTCTCTTGCTTCACTTGTGAACGAGCGATAATTGAAAAGATCTTGATTCATATGAGACTCTTCCTATTCTAGAATAGGTTAAAGGTCTCGTCACCTTTTGTGACTCAAAAGCAGCCCTCCAAGTAATTCTAAAGAGAGATTCAAGAATTATTGGAGATGTACTCTCTCCTGTGTTTAGATAACAAAAATTAAATAAAAACTGCTTTCTCTGATGGTTGCCTACACATGTTGACGAGGCATTTTAAGGCAATGAAAATGCGGTTAAACTGGTGAAAGAGGCTAGAAATCTCAATAATGAAAACTTTGTTAATGTGACCGTATTAAATGGAAATGTAGCCTTAAAATTCAAATTGAGAGTGAAGTCGATGCCAGAAAAGCATCAACTCTGTAATACAAATGAAGACAAGTCTTATAAGACCATTGCTAGGCTAAGAAAAGGCCATTACAGAGGAATGATGATTGAAAGGGATGGTAGAATAACTTATAGGATTTATGATAAATGTCTACATACATAAGTTGACCAACCGTCTTCCTTTAAGGAGGACAGTCCTCCTTTTATAGGTTCTGTCCTTCCTCGAAAAGTGTCCTCCTTTTTCAATATTTTAAAATTGATCTGTTAATCTCTATTCAGAGATGAACCACAAACATGTTTCTAACATGTCGAAGAATGGTCTGAAACAAATATCACAGGAAATAACAGTTTTCAAAGGTGTTTTTTGACTTCATCACAAGTAAATTAGGCAGATATAGAAAATTGTGTTGAGTTTTTATCGAAAGAAATGCCTGATATTAAAATCGATGACAATGGTGTGTTTGAATAAATTAGAAGACTGAGTGTATATTTAAGTTCTAATAAATCGGAACAATTGGTAAATCAGCATGCTGAAATTGATAAAAGATGGGTGGAAATACTTAACCATTTCAAAAATGGACTCATTCCATATGATAATTTAGTTATTCTTGAAGAATTTACGTGGTGCTGACCTCGAACTAATGCAGAAACTGAAAGAATTTTTTCAGTTGGTAATGGTTTTTAGAGAAGTGAGAAATCAAAATTGAATGTTGATACTTTACCTGTAGCACTTATTGTAAAGCTCAATAAAAAGGATATTTTTTGCTCCGAATTTTCCAATGTATTAGAAAATGATATATTGACAAAAAAAATATTAGTGGGAAAATACTCGTTTAGGTAAATAATTAAAAGGAATGCAAGAGTAATTAGAGTATTTTTATTTCAATAAATAAAATGTTTCATATATTTACGTTGTTGCTTTTTCTTAAATTTTTCGCGCGCGTCTTCCTTTTCTTTGTGAAAAAACTGGTCACCTTAATATACAGAGCTAACACCAGCTCATATTTTTGAATATCGAGTTATTTTTGCTGCTCTACAACAGTGTTCCCCAACCTTTTTATCGCCGCGGACCGGTCAACGTTTGTTAATTTTACCGCGGCCGCTGAGGGGAAGGAAGTTGATTGTTTATATTTTAGACCAGCGATATCTGCGGCCCACCAAGACTTTTTAAGTAGCCCGGTCATGGTTCATTGCTCTGATAAATTCACTTATTTAAGAACATTGTATTAAAAATTTGGTGGGAAATTCTTTGTCAAGAAATCAAATATATAAATTTTGCTTATTACTGTCTGTGACGTCGTTGATTGTTGTGAATCCCCATCCTTCGATTCACGATAAGTTTTATAGCTTCACCAGCTGTAAAATGACCAGTGCACGTGGCCATGGGGCCATTGTTTATTGTATGAACTTGGGGAGTAACGACATCCAGACTGGCAGCCATAATGGTAAAGGAGAACCGGCACCCCATTGACAATAGGCGAAGCCTGTCTTAAAAGAATCATGTCGTCTTTTCTGGTGTTGAGAGAAGAGGATAATAGAAACAGGTGGCGTGATGGACAAGTGTGTCCAGATGTTGGACAAGGAATTATGGCGCCTTGGGCCAAACGGCCCAGGTGTGTATTGGTGTGTTATGCGCAAATAGGACGAGGGAGGCCGAGAGAGACTTTTGTGACCGGCAATAAGAAGGGACCCACCCCCGGTGTTTAAAAAGGATTTTTTTCCCAGGAGACGGGAGAGAGAGGAGCCCTGCCCTGGATCGAGGGAATTGGAGAGGAGAGCCCTGTTTGGAACGGACTGGAAGAGAGCGCTAAAGAAAAGGACTTGGTTCGAGATTGGAGTGGAAAGGAAGGAAAGACGATGAACGCCGGTGGCGTTGAAGAATAGGAGAGACTGACTGCACCGGCTTGGCTCATGAACTGTAATCTATTGCTTCACTAACAAATTGTTTAGCAAATAAACAATCCTTTCATTTTTCATATTAGGCTGTGACAATTTATTGATGGTTAGCTACTCACGACGTTACATGTCGGTGTCGTTCGGGTAAAAATTAATATTCTTTTTTCTATTTGGAACGGTTACGGTTAGTGATAACACACAACAGTGGAGTAGCGATAATTTTATGGTGGATTTTTAACTATCTTTTATATTTTACAAGCGAAAAATATTCGAAGAAAATATATAAGTTCAAGACGATGGGGAGGTTGACTATTTTGTAGTGAAAAATAAACATGGATCAGTAATTGTTTGATTTTTAATGAAAGTGCGGTATTTAAAAAATACCAATAAACAGGAATCATTCAATGACACTTTTCTTCGAAAATCTCTTTCAAGAGGTGATAAAAAAATAAGCTTTCTTAAATAATCTTTGCAACAGCAACAAAGTATTTTGTCAGTGGTAATATCACAGCGGTAACAGAGACACATCTTATTAAGTTTGTTATATTATTGGTAATCATATGAAACTGTTTACTGGTGCAGAAATTGGGAAAGAGTGTTTCTTAAATGCTTTTAATTTAGTGTTAGTGACAAAAATAAAAAATATAAAAATAATACTTAAAAAAAGCAAAACAGGGGAGTTATAATTAATAATATTTTGATCAATTTTCCACATTTTAAATTTCCAATGTTATCTTGGTTTTAAAGCGTTTCTCACACTCCCTTCCCCCATTTATCCTCATTTTGCGACCCGCGTGAAGTGGCTGACATATGTATGCGCCCCAGCAGAAAAAAATATTGAGTACCCCTGTTTTAGACTGTTTTAATTTAATAATTTTCTTTTAATTGTATTCAATCGTGACTTCAGAATAAAATATAGCTACATCAAAAAATGAATATAAAGTGACTTAACAAGGAATATAAAGTGATTATCCTAAAAAATAGCCCAAACCCATGAAAAATATACCACAATAAATAAAAGGGAAATAATTTAATGTTTCTTGTGCGAACCGGTAGTATTTGATCCACGGACCGGGGGTTGAAGACCTCTACTCTACAAGAAATAGGGGTCCTGTTTTCGTCAACAAACACATATGAGGATAATATTGAAGACTGCTATAACAGAGTCATCTGGACGCAAGGTACTATCTGATTTAGTCTCGTCATGGACACAACACTTTCATCAACAATTCATTGAATTTTCGCTTCACATCTATATCAATACTTAAATGTTCAGAAATGCATACATAAGGCCTTAATTGCATTTACCCCTAAAAGCAATTATAATGGCATCACATTTTACGATTTGCAAATTAACACACGAATATTATTTTTAGCAATTATTATTATTAACGTATTGTTACTAACAATTTGTTCTCAAACTGTTAATAGTTTAATTAAGAAAATTGTAAAATCAATGCGAACAGAGAATCATATGCACGATTCATGGACTAAAATTTTAAAAATAATTCTCTTGTTTTTCTACTTTAATCATAATCAACATTTCTTCCCTGGATCTTCTAGAAATTTTAACTGACAGAATAAAATTGTGGAAATACATTAACATATATATTTAAAGTTAAACATGCGAATTAAACAAAATTAAACATAATTTTTACGAAATATTTAGATTCTGTGAAAAGACTGAAATAGAACAAGTCTAAAAAAATTAACCATCTTTAAAATAATTTAGTAAGGAAACCAAAGAAATTTTTCCTTACGGAATACTTTAATTTTATAAGTACATGTAATAAAGAATATATAATACACTGCTTGACAGATGTCGATTACACTTTCAATTGTCATGTGACTTTCACGTTCGAGGATAAATAAAAAGTCGTCTGCGTGGCATTCATTGTAAATCAAAAAACCTTCATCTCTACCTACATAAAATGTCAAAACCTCTCTGTCTAAGATTTGTATTTTGATTTGAATTTCTATTCAATGTAGCTTTCACTTCAGCAACTTCTACTATTTTTATCTGTAAGCATTTATTCTCTGCAAAATATACTATAAGTTTAAAAATTTTAATCTAAATAATTTTTAAACGTTGTATGAAATGGCATGATTTATTTTGATTCTTTAAATTTGATTTCAATAATCATCACGATTTGAATAAATTTCCACGGTATTTTTTTTTATTGAAAAGAGATAAAATAATTACCGTACGCAACAAATATCCCATGAGGTCTACAAAAGTAAGACGAATAAAGAAAGTATTGGACAAATTACAAACCAATGAAGTTACAAAAACAAACAAATGAATTTATAAAAACAAACCAATGAAGTTACAAAAATCAACCAATGAAGTAACAAAAGCAAACCAATGAAATGCGACTAAGTGTCGTGCTCTTCATTTGCAACCAAGTTCAAAATTAAGGAATATCTCCAATAGACCTCGTGCGACTTAAAACTTTTATAAGGATATTTTTTCTAGTAATGTTATACAAAAATACCTGTATGGGATTCAGATTGATTTTTAAAAAGAAATTCATTTAGCTTATTGCTTAAAATTCATTTGACTTTTTGGACCATTTTTAAATGGGAAGTATGTTTCTCCCCCCCCCCCCACACACTGGGAGCTACTTAAAGGTAGAACATCTTTATGTTTTGCAATTATAAGCTTAGTTTTAGGACTTAAGATATCAATAACTTATATAATACTATATACAACAAGTATATAGTCATATAGCGCACACAAAGGGATGGGTCCCCCGATCCGGACCTCCTCCAAAGCGCTTGATTCTTTTTTTTCGATTTATTTTAATCTTATGTATATAGTACGTAATATTTATTTCAGTAATTGTTACTAATAGTTAATTATTGCTAATTCCTTTTTCAGTAATTTATTTTTTACTGTTTATTGTTCACGACAATCGACAAAATCAAAAGAATATGTCTGGCGGCGTATCGGGGCATGATACGAGAATGGTGGACTTTCAACCCACCCCCCTTGAAAAATTCCTGTGTTCGCCACTGATATAATCAAACATAGGGAAACGTCATGATTGAATACGTATGAATATTTTAATAAAAATCGTTGCAACCAAAAATTATATTAGAAAGAGTTGAGTGAACTCCAATGTGTCATGCTCATAGTCACATTTTCACGGCATTGTTGTATCAGTCATTACATAACACATACGAAAATTATGTCAATAATTAAATTTGAGGTATGAAAATATCTCTTTTTTTGCATATCAAATATTTATATATGCGTCGAATACATTTTAACAAAGTAATAAAGATATAGATTAAATAACTTGGAGTTTAATCAATACTGTTTTGGTGACCAAATAGATATAGATTTTAGCTCTACAATTTATTGTACTTTTACAAGGGACCACGTGTTCATTGGCGCTTTGCCAAGAAAATAAAATGTACCAGTAGAAAGTAGGCAGTCATTAGCACAGGCAAAAATTGGGTCAAGAAAACTCCTTTTTGCTTCATAAAAATGAATATTTTCACAATCTATGTGTCACGTGATTCATCTTTCCTCTTCATTTAGCTATGAAAGGTGTAGAGTCACTTTATCATCATTATTTTTAATTGATATATCACAAGTTGTACACGTAATGTAAAGATTGGCTTTTATTGGTATTTTGGAAAACCCAAACGATAGTTACCGTTAAAACTCGAAAGCCATTTAAGTGCAGATTACCTAGGTAAGCTGTAGATTAACTGATTTGCTTCGTTAAAGTGCGGGATCAGGATTTTTCCGCATTTTAAGAGGACACAGTACGATTCAAATGACAAAAATCGGTCAAAAAATCAAATCTAATTTTGTTAGCCTAAATTATTCTTTATATATGTTTCTATAACCTCCCAAAATTTGAAATCTCTAAACTTAAAAAACGCAGAATTATGATAGCTTTTACGTTCGTTTTTATTCACATTCCTATGTCAAATCAAAACTTGAAGCTTACTTATCTCAGAAAGATAAAATAACTGGTTTGTCTTCATTTAAAATGCTACGGCTTTTTTTCTATTGTGTCTAATGCTTTGAGTTATTTTTACCTATTGCTAATAATACATATAACAAAAGTTGGCATGCATTTTTGAATCAAAGCAATACTTATTTTTTAAAAAATAATTGAACTTAGAACTTATACATTTTTTAAAGAATTTTCAATAAGCATTCATAAAAAGAAGTATTGTACGCATACAAATCATGTTATCGCAAAACCCATACCGACATTTGTTGTATATAATTTGACGTACTTGTAAATCAAATTTTATGCGTGTCCGTAATTTTTTTTGTAGGGGAGTAGTAGCGTTTTAAAAACACTTCACAAATTTTAAGTTTTTTCCTTAAAAAATTAAAGGGCTATCTTTTTATGAAATTTTGAGCGCAAAATCTGCTTTACATGGTGTACACTTATAGCAGGCGACAAAAATTTTTTGAAGATCCTTATATTAAATAATTTCGCGTAAATCGTACCATGTCCCCCTTAACTGAATAACCTTTACATTAGCGATTTCCGTATCGTGTTAAAGTTCTAAAGTTTATATCTTTCGTTTCCTTTCTCTTATGAATTTTTATAGAACGTTAATTCATCCAATAAGGGGTTCGCCTTACTCCAAAAAACTGTATAGGTCGCGCTGCCATCTGAATATTAAAAAGAGAGAGTCTACGAGAAAGGGAAGAGGAGAAAAAAAATGCTAACGAAAGGTGGGACTGAGACAAAAAAGGTGTGAAACAAAAAGTTAATGCATATATTTAGCTTTATGTTGTGTGTAGGGTTTTTACATTGTCATAATAAAAGTTGGTCACTACAAAATACCTAGATTTTATTTGCATACACAAGTAAAGAGACTCGTTTGAAAACGCCGAACTTATGAATAGATGTCATCCCCAAATAATTTATCCTAAACATTTAGAAGCAGAGTGGCAGAGACAGTAAATGTATTCCATAAATACTCCTTGAATTAATTTATAATAAATATAATTTCTTCAGGAAACAAATGAAATTTTAAAAGTTCAAATTGTGATACCCCGCGGCCCGGGGGTACCATCTCTTCATCCACGCGACCTAGATTTGCAGGAAGAAACGATTGATCACCCAAATTCGTCATAATAAATCTAATTTATTATTGTCTAAATATATTGATCAGCACAAGTCTTACTTATAGGGATGTAATCAGAAGTGTTCCAACGTAATTCTAACGTTCCAACGTTCTAAGTAAATAGCGCCTGGAATCCTAATCAGGATGACTGATTAATCTTTATCAGTGTATCTATCTTTATGAAAAGCTATCCTAAGAATCTTCATCTGCCTTATATATATAGATTCCTTAACACACTAATGTCTGTTCTATAATTAATATCTTACCAACATCTCACGACGATCAGCCTCTTAGCTTTCTGTCTTCTTCTTCTATTCTATTCTTCTACTATTTACTTCTATTATACTTCCATTCTACTAACACGCGAATGCTAAAGCTCCATTATATATCCATTAACTAATCTGCATATCGCGGTTTCTTCTTGATAGTATTGGATTGAAATAATGCCATTCTGGCCCTAAAGATTACCCAAAAAAGATTAGTAAGAAAATCCGATTAAGCCCCGTCGCAATTAGTATATCAAAGTACAGCTGTATTTACGGATATAGCAATCGTAACCATAAAAGAAATTATAGTTCACTGAATTGCGTGATAGCGAACAGAGTTTCAAAAAATATGACTGCAAACCTACATGTCAGGTGTGTTTGTCACGAAAAGCAGTTGCTTTGCGATTCTAAGTGTCACCAGTTTTAAACTGTAGCAATAAGTAAATATTTCCTCATATGATTCCCAAATTCATTTCTTTAATTGTAATAATATTTTAACCATTTGAATCTTTGTATTGTTGTTTTTCAATTGATCCTATCAACTAATTTGTTGATTGTCCGATTGTTGATTCTTTAGATACTTCATTCTGTTTTATATGCGTGCAGACAGAAACGTTTTTCTGTTGTTCCACCAAAGATCTTATTTTCATTTTAACAAGTGCCTAGCAGGTAATGTGCAGATTACCTAGGTAATTTAAGAAATGAAAAAAGTTTCCAAAATTTAACCGATCACACTAGTTAATGTGCAGATTAAATTATTTCTGCACTCTTTAGTAGTAATTTACATTTTAAAAAAATATTAACAACGAGTTATTTTAAGTATACTCGCATTTTAAAAAGGGATTTAATACGAAAGCATAATTTACTGAATAGAAGTAAAACTTATTATTCAGTATAATATTTAACAATATAAACATGCAAATTAATACATCGAGCACATATTATTATTTTATTATTTATTTATTCATTTTTGTATAAATAAAATGTATAACTTGAAGCAGTGGCGCACAAAAAAATCAAGGGCTTTGGGGGTCCTGGGGGGGTCCAAACTCCCCCCCAAAGCCCTTGATTTTTTTGATTAATTTTATTCATTAATGCTAATTATTTATTCAATAATTAGCTTTTTTAATAAATGTGTGAGTTTTTTAATATGTGTTTTGTTCCCCAAAATCGACAAAATCAAAAGGAGCATAATAGAAGAAAGGTGAACTTTTGACCCCGGACCCCCCTCCCCCCCATTGAAAAATTCCTGTGTGTGCTACTGACTTGAAGAGTACTTTGTATTGCGCTATTTAAGTGCAGTCATTTCAAAATATAAAAACTGTGATCTAATTGCTTAACAATTATTTCATGGAGATATTATTGTTTATTGCTTATTACTAAGTTGACCAGGTTTTTACAATGAAAAGGTGGACGAAAAATTTAAGAAAATGTTACAACGCAAATACTTGAAACATTTTATTAATTCAAACAAAAATACGCTAATTATGCTTGAATCCCTTTTAATTATTTGCTTAAACCAGTATTTTCTAATTGAATCAATTTTTTTGTCTGTCAATATATTATTTTCTAATATATCGGAAATTTCGGAGCAAAAAATATCCTTCACCTTTACTATAAATACTGCAGCTAAAATATTATCATTCAATCTTGATTTCTCACTTGTCCCTAAATTACCAACTGAAAAAACTCTTTCAACTGATGCATTAGTTCCAGTACAGCACAACGTAAATTCAAAAAGAATAACTAAGTTTTTGTATGGAATGCATTCATTTTTAACATGGTTAAGTATTTCCACCCATCTTTTATCAATTTCAGCATGTTGATGTTCCAAATGTTTCAATTTATTATAATTGAAATATAAAGAGTGTTTTTTTTCAGGTATAGAAGTTTAAGTTGGCATTACATTCCAAGATGGCGACCGATTTAACAGCTGTCAAGTGATTTATTCTCAGTTTGGTTTGGCAATTCATCAAAACGATCATCAAGCAAGGCGTAGATTCGTCGAATGGGCCCAAAACGAGATTGCCGTTGTTCCCGATTTTCATAAGCGAATTTTGTTAAGCGATGAAGCGCACTTCTGGTTGAATGGCTACGTCAACAAACAAAACTGCCGCATTTGGAGTGAAGTTAATCCACAAGTGTATGTCGAAACACCGTTACATCCAGAAAAACTGACTGTTTGGTGCACTTTATGGGCTGGTGGAATCCTTCTTCAAAAACGATGAAGGCCACAACGTTACAGTCAATGATGATCGGTATAGAGCCATGATTACTAACTTTTTCATTCCTGAATTGAACAATCATGATGTCCAGGAGCTGTGGTTCCAACAAGACGGCGCAACATGTCACACAGCTCGTGCCAAAATCGATTTATTGAAAGACACGTTTGGTGATCGCCTAATTTCCCGTTTTGGACCTGTGAATTGGCCTCCAAGATCTTGTGATTTAACACCGCTAGACTATTTTCTGTGGGGCTATGTAAAGTCATTGGTCTATGCGGATAAGCCACAAACGCTTGACCATTTGGAAGACAACATTCGCCGTGTTATTGCCGATATACGGCCACAAATGTTGGAAAAAGTCATCGAAAATTGGACTACATCCGAGCCAGCCGTGGCAGTCCTATGCCAGAAATCATATTTAAAATGTAATGCCACAAAATTATCTTTCGAATAAAAAAAATTCATGCCAATCGAATAATACATCGTTGTTTTATTGCAATTTAAAGTTTTATACCTCTAAAAAAACACCCTTTACATTCAGTCTTCTAATTTCTTGAAACAGACAATTATCAATCCATTTTAATATCAGACATTTTTTTTCGATAAAAGCTCCACGCAATTTACTTCCGACGAAGTCAAAGAACACCATTGAAAATTGTTTATTTCCTGTGATATTTATTTGTTGCTAGGAAACATGTTTGTGTGTTTCATCTCTGAATACAGAGATTAAGGTAAGCGACAACTTTTTGAAAAAATGGAAATATGGAGAACTTTTTTTTGCAAAATTGCAAAAAAAAAAAAAAAAAAAATTGCAAAATTGAAAACAGAAAAAAATTTATTATTATTAAAAGGGGAAAAAACTGGGGAAAACGTACAAAAAATTACATAAACGGGGCCCGCTCTGCACAAAAATTTTTTGAAGAAGTTCTCAATTTTTCAGTTTTAATGTGCTACTTTGTTATTGATGTTTAAAATGACCTTCAGGATAATAGATATTTTAATTTTTACAAAAACTAGAGCACTCTATTTTAGTGACTATATGAAATTGCTTAAAAAAACAGTGATTATATTCACATAAAGAACTATAAATTTTGAAATAAAACAGTGATTGATAAATCTGAAGGTCAAAACACTTCTACTGTTATGCAAAACATTCACAAAAAATTTCTGCAAATTATTTTCAAAACTTTTTGAGCAATCTCTGTCCCCGTTTGAGTTTTTCGAAAAGAACACATTTCGCGAGTAAAACGTCTTTTAAAGTTATGGAATCTTCCTTTATTAAAATACTTGTAGTTTTTGTTCTAATGAACGGAAAATAAAAAACTTGGTATTTTTATTAAGCTAATCAGATGGCCTATAAAATAAAATCATGAAAAAAATTGTTAATTTTTGAAAAAAATTAAGATTTTAGGGTAGTCGGATACCTTAACAGATCGGTTTCAAAATATTGAAAAGGAGGACAAGTAGGAGGACATTTTTCGAGGAAGGACAGGACCTATAAAAGGTGGGCGGTTGGTCACCTTATTATTACATAGTCACGCAGTTGACTAGCGAGGCCGTACTAATGAGCAGTCAACTATTTATTATGATTTTTACTGGTTAACAATTAACTTTTCAAATGGGTTTTCATGGGGAAAAATCTCCCTCTGTAGGGTTAAATCAATTCAATAATTCCGAATTCAATCTATTTAAAAGTATGTATCTCTTCAAATCTAAAACAACATGCTTAAAATTTAGTGTTGGAGTTGATGCACGTTAAATTTGTCAAGACTTTCAGGGCTCCCATTGGCGTGCTGGGGAAATTTGAAGAGGGGTGCCAGTTCAGGTGTCGTCCTCGTCACTTCATCAAGGTTCAAATGTACGAGAACTGTCACCACTAGTCCTCGTGTTGCCTTTGTTGTAATTCTAGATCAGCAGCGCTGCAGTCTCTTGTTTTCAAGTGTATATAGTATTCCTGTCTGTCTTGTAAATAAACGTTTGTCCCTTCATCCGACTGGTCGTATTATTGTAGTCGCCACAACTTCTGACAGGTAAGAGTTAATTTATTCCATTTTTAATGAATGAATTCGAATTGAACTTTTGAAATACGATAACCAATGAATTGCGAATTTGAACAGTCTTATAGTGCGAAGTTTTTCAACTCTCTCTCCTACTCGCTTAGTCATAAAGGGGAAAAGAATTGTACAGTTTCAAAAAAAAAAGATAACATAACTATATAGTCTTTTATCCTACTCATTTTGGACAAAACTGTGAGGGCATTTTATCACCGTACATGTACTTAAAACAAGAAAGAAAATTTAGCACACTTAAATGCAGCAAAGTTATTTTGGACTTTTTCCAATTCCGTAGGCATTTATGTCCAGAAATATTCGATAGCACTATGTCATCTTTTCCACTTAAATCCAAAAGCAGGGCTTCCATTAAATCTGGCATTGTGCCAGTCAATATTTTTCTTCTCCAGAGGTTCACTGATTTCTTCACTTCACCTCACTTCACCGCCCACACCCTGCACAGTGGAGGTGTGCTCTCAGCCAATGACAATCAAAAAGAACACGAAAGGGTTCGGGGAATGATAGGCTCTCACGAAAGGAAGCCTGATTGGAAATATCGTTTGGTGCTCTTTTTTTTTAATTTTATTTTTCTGCTACTGCGTCACACTTTTGCTGCGTAACAAAATTAGATACATTGTTACGTTCTGTTGGTTTATTTTATTTGTTTATTGTCTTTATGAATGAATATGATGGTAAATAAGTTTAAAAATACGGAGTTGAATTTGTAACAGTCTTTCTAGAGATGAAGAAATATTTTTAAACGGAAGGGGGAAAAAAAAGAAAAGGAAAGAAAAAAATTTTTCAACAAAGTCTCCCTAATGCGTCTAGTAAATTTTTTTAAAAAAATTCTCAGCATGTTTACAAATTGAATTCAATACGTTTAAAAATGAATATTCTCTTTTAAAAATTCTTACAACAATTACAAAAATTTAATAATTTATTAATTAAGAACGATGTTAATGAAAACATTTACGTTAAAGCAGATTATAAGAATATTTGAACATTATTTTTTAAAATGCATAAATCGTGTCAAATAACACATATGCATGCATATAGGCAGAGCCGAATGTTGCAATCGTCCCATATTATGGACCCTAAATTAAAAATTCTGCATTAATACTTATAAAATGATAAGGAAGAATATTGGAATGGAAAAGCAAAATAAAAAAAAATAATTCTAAGGAATATAATAGTAAAATAGAATTCGATTGAAAAAAAAGGCATGATTTCCCTTTTCGTATTTATTATGGATTGTAGTTACACATTAAAATTTATAATATACTTCGTAAAAATTCTAAAATGTTTAAATTTTTCTTTATTTTTGCATTTGAATTATGTACATGAATAAATTACGTATTCACAATGTAAGAAAAAGTTTATAAGTATTAATTTTATAATCCAGTATGCATTATAAATTTTGTTTTTCGAAAAGTGAATAATTAAAAAGTCTAAATATCTTACTTAAGAAAAAAATTTCTATATTTTCAATGGAGTTTTGAAGAAATTTTAAAAATCTAAGCATACATGCAAGAAAAATTTGAAATATTCGTTATAATTTCTTTCTTAAAAATATTTACATACATACTGAAACTTTGGATAAAAACTAATACATTTCTTTCATGCAGGTAATTAAAATTATTTCCTTCACATCAAAGGATAATTTTTAATATTTTACCAAAAATTTAATTGAAATAAAATGTTTAATAAAGACAATAAAAATACTTTTAATATTGCTTTTATTTCTTATTTTTTTTTATATTTTTATTATTCTCATCATATGAGAAATAATGTGATTTCATTTTTTTAGACAAAAACTTCCACCTATTTCTTTTAATTATCAGTTTGTAGCACATTTTACAACGTAAATGTAATATTTTACAACAAATAAAACACACAATTAAATTTCAATTCGCATAGTTAGGAGTATATTTGCTGGTCTGATATTGAAAAAAGTAAAATTAAATATACTCGTAATATTCCATTGATCCATAGACTTTTAATTGAAAACCCGTTTTTAGGAAATATATTACAAAAAAAAATACATTCCAAGATTTCAACGTAAATAAAACAAGTATTAAAAACAATATCAGATTCTATCTCAAAGAAAAAAATCTTCAATTTATACATTATTAATATTGATTTGAAACAAAAATATTAGAAAAAGAGAGAGAACAAGTTAAAAAAATATTTATCTCATTTTTAATTCACAAACGAAAGAAAATTTATAAAAAGTAGTTTAAATAAATAGTAAACAAAAACTGTTTATATTTATTAAATAACAAATCAAAACTCTCCTAGTAAAAATTAACTTCTTTAAAAACAGTTTTTAACAACAAAAAATCAACAAAACTTTATCTGTCAGTCAGGATATAATTTTACAAAAAAACTCTTGCAACTGAGTTTCTTAAGCCTAGTTGCAGACGACTTTTTCAGATAAAATTAGACATCAGATTAATTCTTCGTATTGTACGCAAACATTTTCCCGTTCTTCTCACACTATTTATCTTTCCGGAAGTGGCAGCGGCCTTGGAATGAAAGACGGTTTCCTTCATTCTGTCGCCATATTTTTTTAATGTCGAATATTTTTTCAGTGAAATGGAAAATGATGCTACTTAATCAGATGGAATTGTATCATTTTTATTTCTCAGACATAGTGAAACATTTTAGTAACAGATAAGTAACGTTTGGTATAAGATTTCACATTTACAAATTTTGTAATCATCGTGTAGAGAATTCTAAAAGAAGCTTTTTAAGACTTTAATGAGTGTTTTAAATTAGCTTTATCATTTAATTGCATCTGAATGTTGAGTGGATAATTTTGAGTGTAGAATTTAAAAGAAAGCTAAAGATAAATGAAAATATCATGAAAATTTATCTCATTATAAAGCAACATAAACTTTCTATATGTGTGTGTAAAAAATATAAAATACATCTAATAACATGAAAGAATAAATAATAAAAACAACAACAATTCGCATATTTTACGTCAGTTTAAAGCTAAAATTTGGCACTATCTCATTTGATATGTTTTAATTGAAAGTATTATAATGTTTCTATAATTGTAAATCTTTAATCATAGGATGAGTTCAAAGCTTTTAGTTTATTATTTTTGTATGAGTGGAAGGGTGATCAAAATATTGTAGCAATTGGCCAAGACATCAATGTCGCATTTGGAATCAACTGAGAAAACGAGCGTACCAATCGATTATGGTACGCAAAGTTCGAGTATGGTTACAAGAGTCTCACACATTACGACCGGGGCAGGATAGAGACAGTTGTCGACAACAAAAACCTACGAGCGATAGTTCAAAAAAATCCCCGCAATTGTGACGTAACTGTGAATTTCCCGCCATACAGAGCTGGAAATCGGCATCTTGGTGGATCACCACACATCCATTGGCACCTGCAACTTTAGAATTATTGCGTGGTCCCGTCTTGAATCTCCACGGCAACCTTTTGCCACCGACTAGCCGGATGCTACTGGAAGCTAAAGACGTCAGCCGCTGATCCCCGAAGCGAGAGAGGGTAGAGAGAGAGAACGGGAGATGGTCTGACAACCTTCGTTGAGAGCGGACCCCTAAGAAACTCCTCCCTCACAAACCACATCATTTAAACTCTAATAATCTCTTTAAAAGGTTAATAGTATCAATGTATAACCAGTAAAGAATAGCTGTGAGACGTAAATAAACTAAATTTTTAAGTTAATAAATATCAGACTACTGTTATTTATCTCAAACGCCACACAATACTATTGGAGACTACGTAGAAAAAGCAGGCGTAACTCCTACAACTATTTCCCGTCACCTAAAAATGATTGGCAAAGCTAACAAATGAATAAATGGGCTCCTCGTTAACAGAATGAGAATCGTATAAAAATAATAAGTAAACGTTTGAAACATCTTCTACACTTCTTCGCAATCAAAATGATCCGTTTCTCAATCGAATTATTTCGTGTGGCGTAAAGTTGATTCTGTACAACAATTGGCGACGTTTAGTGCAGTTGCTGGATGCCGATAAAGCTTTAAAACTCTTCTCGAAACCAAAACTCCATCAAATGTAGATTACGGTGACTGTTTGGAGGTCCTCAGCTGGTACAGCTTTCTAAGACTATGCAATCTACAATGAAATTGACGAAATGCATCACAAACTTGCACAAAAACAGCCGGCAATGATTAATAGGAAAGACCCAATTCTTCTCCATGACAATGCCAGAATGTTCAAAAGTTGCACAGGTTGGCCTACGAAACTCTAGACCAACCACCATATTCACCTGACCTCTCACCTACGGATTATCCCTCTTTGAAACATCCGAATAACTTCCTACGGGATAAATGCTTCAGAGAAATGGAAGATGATTCGGATGGTTGAAAAATATAAAGATTAATTTTTTGCCATCACTGTTTTTTCTTTTTGCAAGAGCGGTGCTCCTTTTTTAACTGAATTAACTTTTAGTGAAGTAAGTTTTTTCATAATTATGTTAAATTATATAAAAAATCAAGACATACATATTTACAGTGGGCCACAAAAGTGTTCGTACACTTGCAATTTTCACAGTGTCCACAACAACTTTCAAACGTCTTGGTACAGATTTAATCAGTTTTTTGTAATTTCTGCATCGATTTTCCTCTATTCTTCTCTGATTGTTGTTTTTACTTTACATTATGTGTTTATTTGTCATGTTTTCTTTTTCTTTTACATCAAAATCTCCCCAAAATGTTTTACTGGGCCAAATAAAGTGATTGAGGAGGTATTTTCATAATTTGGGGACAGCTATAGAGACACCAGTGGTATACATTGAGAGCAGTGCACTTGGCGTCATTATCCTGTTAAAAAAGTAAGTCGTCTCCTGTATCCACATTTTAAACGGATAATTTGAAATTTCTCTTTAAAATATTTAAATAGAACTCATGATTCACAATATCATCAAAAAACACCAAATCACCTAATTCTGAGGCCGATTTACACCCCGCGCAAGAACACTTCCACATCCATGGTTTATTGATCCAACTAGATTCTTGGGATCAAGCTTCAGAAAATTCAAAATTGACAGCAAATTTATTAGGATGACAGAGAATTCAACATTTTTGGTTCCGATGGGTATATAATAGCTTGTAAAGGAAAAAATGAGGAATTTAATCACAAGAGTTTATGTGGAACAAGAACTCCTCCACCTCCATGATACAGCATGGAATTGAAGGTATTCTTCCGTGGGGGTGTAAATTGGACTCAGAATTAGATAATTTGGTATTTTTTAATGGTATTGTGAATCATGAGCTCTATTTAAATATTTTAAAGAGAAATTTTAAATTATCCGCCCAAAATTTGGATATTATAGACGACTTCATTTTTTAACAGGATAATGACGTCAAGCGCACTGCTCTCAATGTACGCCGCTGGTACCTCTATAACTGTCCCCAAAATCTGAAACACCTCTCAATCACTTTACTTAGCAAAGAAGAAAATATTTGGTGAAATTTTATTTAAAAAAAAAGAAAACATGATATATATATAAACACATAATGGGAAGTAAAAACAATGATCACAGAAAAATGGAGGAAAATCGATGCAGAGAGAAAATACAAAAAACTGATTAAATCTATACCAAGACGCTTAAAAGTTGTTGTGGACACTAAAAGATATCCTACTAAGTACTAAATTAAGAAATAAATACAATATTTAAAGCTAAGTTGAGATTTTTGTTAAGTGTACGAAGACTTTTGTGGTGTAATTTTTTAGTAGCTTTTTGATTATTAATTTTTCAAACAAATAGTTACACTATTTTCAAAAAATTAATTATGTCATTCTGTTAAGAACATGTTGCAGATATCATAAAAAATTACAATTCCAATATATTAATTTTTTTAGTCGAAAACATTAAATTTTATAAGAAATTGCAAGTGTACTAACACTTTTGTGGCCCATTGTATATAATTTCCTTTTTTTAATAATGTATAAATTTATTTATTAAATCATGTTGCTTTCAAGGTGTGCTTAAGTGAATAATAGAAATTTTTGTATAACTGTATATTTTTGAAACAGTATATAGCTATGTACATGTGCACAGTTCTATGTATTTCGTATAAATATATTTCAGAGAAATTTTTACTCTCTTTTTTGTTACTTTGTAAATGTTCATAGGATATTATGCATTATTCAATTGATGCATTTATGAAGTGTCGTATTTTCTTTACATGAGAGCATTTGTCTTCCAATTTTTGCTATGCTTTCGTTTTTGGCATAACCTTGTTTCTTGGACGCTGGAAACTTAGACTCTGGTATTGTCCAATGCCAGTGTCCCATTTCAAGAAAGATTTTCTCAATTTTGAATTCCGTAAGGATATGAATTCAACCGATATATTCATGTAATTTTTATATCAGCATTTATATTATCCCATTATATATAGTATATAATATTATATAGAGTAGTATATTTATCCCATTTCTCGTTAGGTAACTAGTGACGTCTCAACGATCATGGAGTTTAGCGCGCGAAAGTATCCGAGACCACACACGCCGATGCTCATGTTCCAAGGCAAGTCAACCTTTTATCTCCATTTATCCAGCCGACAGAGAGATGACCGACACAGTTCCCATTTCAATCTCCGGCTTTTAAGTCCACCGCGAGGGGTGGTTAGGACCAATAGCCGAATAGTAATCCCGGCTACGTCCAAAAAGAAATGATTCGGCCACACATGTCGCTTTTGTGAGCGTGACGTATTATATTTAGAAATAGACACCAAAAGGGGAAACCCACAGACTCTCAATACACTACGAAGCTTCACAGACGCTAGAGGGACACTTCTGAAAGCTTCAACACCACGACGCCCCAACATACTCCAACGGACTCTCTCCAATCGACTTCCAGATTCACTTGGACTCTCACACTTACTGTGACCTATCAAGGCTCACACCTACGAGCACCCCAATGTCGTCCTAATGCATGATCCGGCCTTAACAGCGACCTCAACAGCGCTGCCCCTTAGCAGTTCTGCAACAAGTATAAACTTTGTAATAATGCCATAAAATCAGCACTTAATATAACCAGGTGTTTCGGGAGAATATTGTTAACGATTGAAACATGCAGTGCCAGTTTTGAAAAATTTCGATCTAGTGATTTATTTCCCCCTACAAATGAACCACTTAGAATACCTAAAATATCTGTGAAAAATGAAGCTCTGAAAGTATTTGTGGAAATGAATCCAACTGTATACATTGACGAAATGCATGGAAAATTGAAAACTATGCGCCCATCACGTTAATTAGCATGGCCCAATACTTCTCCACGATAACGTTCGTCCACATGCGTCATACAAACCAATTGCGGAATAAATCGATTAAAATATGAAGTTTCGCAGCACCAAGCTTATTCACCGGATCTTTCCCCCACCGACTTTCATTTTTTAAAAAATTATAATAGTTTTTACAAGCTAAGCAGTGTGAAAATGAAAACAGTCTGAAGAATTCCATAACAGAGTTAATTGATTTTAAAGATCACAACTTGTTTAAGACAAGTATCCATGCTCTAAAATCTCGTTGGGTAAGGTGTAATAAAGCAAATGGAGCATATTTTGATTAAATAAACAGCTTTCCCTGATTAAGAATTCTCAAGATCCATGTTAAGTTATTAAGGCTGATAAGCCTGACATTAAGCGAAACAAAGATCTTGGTCAAAATACAAAATGATCTTTCAGAACCATTGGAAATAAAAAATGGCGTTCGACAGGGAAATGCACTAGCATGTCTTCTCTTTTATCTAGCATTAGAAAAAGCGATAAGAGATTCCAACATCAATACCAGAGAAAATATCTGTGAAAAATCAATACAATTGTTGGCTTTTACTGATGACATTAATTTCATTGCTCGAACACCCGCAGTACTAAGACAAGTCTTTTTATCTTCAGATAAAGAGGACCTCAAGATGGGACTGAAAATCAACGCAAATAATAACGAGTACATGCTTTGCTCTAAATCATGCTTCAACAATTCCCACTTTAAAATTGAAGAGTATAATTTTGAAGCTGTTCACAGTTTCACTTATTTGGGATTTGAAATTAACAATAGGAACGATTATACTACTGAAACCCAAAAAAGAATTATTGTGGCTAATACATTTCTTAAGGCTACACAGTACCCTAAAAATTTCATTTTTACTGATTTTTTTTTTGCATGTTTTGGTGGCCCATATCATTGAGATGCTTGCCACGAAATTTCAGATCTGTTAGCACATTAGTTTTTAAGATATTTGAAGTTTTATGAACTATGGTTTTGGTTTCGGTTTCCTTTTAAAGCATTTTTTCACATTTAAGTTGAATTAATTAAAAATATTTTTGAGCTTTTAGTTTGAAATGGTTATAATTTCCAATTTTCATTACTAAAATCATTTCTGCTTGATAATGTTTTGAGTTTTTTGAGTTCTCATAATTAATTAATAAAGATTAATTTCATGGCCAATTTTTGCTTTAAAATTAGTTTTTATAACTTAAAAGCTTTATCATTAATTTTTTCCTGTAGAGAAAATGCCATGGCAAATGAGTTCTGGGTTTCTGTGAGAAACAATATCTCGAAGAGATGGATTACTACTGAAAATGATGTATCTAAAAATCAGTCCTCAGCTGATTCTGCAATTAGACTTCCGAATACAAGTATTCTGAATTCAAATGCTGCAGATATAACTGAATATTTCCTTGATGTACCAAACTACATTATACTAAACATATTGTAGTACTATATTTTAGTATTTTAAAGTCGTACGACAAGAGCTAAAACTTCCAAAACTGCCCCAATTTAAAACTGAAAAAAATTAAATTTTATGAGCAAACCTGACTATTTTTAGCTTAAGTTAGTATCATTATTATTTTGTACATAAATGCTTCGTGTTTCAAAACTTTTGTGAAATATTAGGTTAAGATAAAGCTGAATAAACTGACGTCTTAACAAATGCTATCAATATTATGCAAAAATATATTTTGAATTAAAAATATAATTTTCAGTCATATTTAATAAAAATAGTGTTTTAATGTAGAACTTAAATTGGAAAATAACATATTAAAAAATTAGAGTTTTACGGGCATTGTAAGTTTTTGTTTTATGACTTTACAAACTTTAAATGCGTTTTTCTCAGACTTTTAATTTTGAAGGTATAAGTGTTTTCTAATCCCTAAGGCTTTTTTCCTGTTCAAGATAGAGCCTTGAATTTTTTTGTATATACTCCCAAATGTATGTTCTATAAAATTTAGTATGGATTTAGAGCTGAGAACTCAAGTTATTTTTTCTAAAAAATGCTAAAGTTGATATTTTAAAAATTTTCGTGTTTTTTCCAGGTTTTTCTAGAAAAATAATTATTAAAAATCAACAAGGAAATAGATTTTCAAATCCATAATAAATATTGTTTGCAATAATCTAAGAATCATAAATTACTTAAAATTACTAACAAATTTTAAAAATTGAGTATTTTATAAGAGTTTGAAAAAACTTCAAAAATTCCTAATTTTTTAAAATTGTAAAATAATGGCTGGTCAAACTGACTTTTTGCTTACAGAATCAGCTTAATAATATAATCTAAGTATAAAACATCAATTATTTTTACTGTAACTGTCTCCAAAAATTTTTTTTGAAAAAGGGTACCGTGTAGCCTTAATGGAATATTAAAATACAGGAAATCGAATTTAATCAAAAGAAAAACAAAGGTTATATTGTATAAAAGTCTCTCAATATCAGTATTAGCTTATGCATGGGAAACTGGGTCTATGTATCGAACAGATGAGAACATAAGTATCTACAAAAGGGAGATTTTAAGATTTATTTTTTGGATGAATTTAGGAAAATGGCGAAGAAGATCAAAAATTTCGAGCTCTATCACTCACATAAAAAATAAACCATCGTTAACATCATCAAAATACGACGAATTAAATGGACAGGTCACGTTGTCAGAATGGACGAAGACCGCCCCTTTAAAAAAGTTTTCAATGCCCAACCAATTGGCCCACGGAAAAAAGGCAGGCCAAATCTAAGATGGATTGGCCTGCCTTTTTCTTCTAGTTTTGAGAATTAAAAATTGGGGAACACTAGCAGGAAGACAGTGGGCATGGAAAAGGCTTCTTGAGAAGGCCAAGGGCCACCCTGGGTTGTCGAGCCTCTGAGGAAGGAAGGAAACGGCTTTTGAAAAAAGATATGCAGTTTTATATATTCAGTTATAAATCCGACATTTCATATACACCAACTTAATATGTTCTGAGAATTTTTTGCATCCATTTGTTATACAGTGGGTGATTGGTTAACGAACAGATCAGTTAACGAACACTTTCACGAAAGATTTTTTGTTCCGATAACGAACACATATTCATATAACGAACACTTTTAAGAAAGATTTTTTGTGTTTGGACAACGAACACATATTCGGAGGTGATCAGGGAGACACCCCTTAAATTATGAATGAAATTTTGACAACTGCTAGAGATCTGGAATTTGAGGTGAACGAGGATGACATAGAAGAGCTTATAATGGGACATGAAGATGAACTGACGACAGAAGAACTCCAAGAAATTTTGAATGAAGAACACCAAGAAACACAGCGAAATGTGTGTCCTTCTGAACAAGAGGAAAATGAAAGAGGACCAATGCCGACATTTTCCATTAAAGATCTTTTGAAAAAGTGGGAGGATGTCAGAGCAATGGTCTTAGAATGGCACCCATACCAAGCTGATGTCAGTAGGTTTGGGATCTTTACAACAATAATGCTATTAATTACTTCCGGAAACTCCTGAAAAAGATAGAAAAGCAATCGACATTGGACATGTTCTTCAACGCCCCATAAGCAAAAAGTGAAAAGGACTGATTAATATGCAAGACTATATGTATGTATTATTTTTTAAAAAACTTCTAAGAAATTATACATTTTTTTAGAATTTAATTTTTAGGGTCTCCAGAACGAATTAATCGATTTCACATAGAAGTCTATGGTGAATCGATGATCGGTTAACGAACAATTCGGATAGCGAACATAGTCTTGGAACGGATTATGTTCGTTAACCGATCACCCACTGTATTGTAAATGTCCATAGAATATTATGAGTTACACTAATTAGTACCATTTAAATATTCGTTTATAAAATATATATAACACAAGAAAGAACGAAATCACTTCTTGTCATGAATGTAGGTTAAAAATTTACATAGGAACCATTATCTGAAGATAAATTAAAATTCATACTAGAAATATTACCTAAACAAAAACAGCCCGCATCACAAATTCTACATCGTTAAAATATTAACTTTGATTCAGGAATGTAACAATTTAAAATTTCCGTAGCAGTTATAGTTTATTTTCGTCGGAATAAAGTTCATTACCAACGAGAAAACATCTTCTAACCAACTCAACGATAATCCACGGAGCCCGAAAAGAAAGATCGTGACGCACTTCTTTCAGCGTGTGCGCAACAATTTCCCATGACGTCAAGATGCGCTCCAATACCAAAATCATCCGAAATACTAGAGCGAAGAAGAAGCTCAAGAGCGCAGGGATTAGATGATGAAGAGCAATCAAGCCCTTTTCTCGAATCTCTCTCTGTTGAGCGTACATTGAGTCACGTGACTTCCAAACCACTGGCACGGTGCCAGGAAAGAGGATTTATCTGTGCACTCACACATCGCGTAGGCTGATTCAGAATGTACGGAGGGTGGGTTTAAATTTCGCGTGCGGAAGGGGAGGGAAGAAGAGGATAAATAGTAAAAACCGTCTGCGCGTGAATGTCGGTTTGCGTAGGTGGAGGGAAGAGGGCTAATTTTAAGTGGTGAAGAGGGGGAAATATTTTTTTTATTGTGATCGTAGGTATTTTTTCTTACAATCTAGAGAATGAATTTTTTCCCCCTTTCAGGTACCTGAAAAGTCTGAATGGAAAAGATAGTTGAGATTATTAAAAGTTAATTAAAAACATATTTCTTTTTTTTCGTACTGAAAGAATGGCAAAAGGATAAAACACCAAGATGCCACTGATGACAGGACAGTTTCTAATAAGAACAGAAAGATATGGGAAGTAAACACACACAAGAATTTTTTTTACCGGTTTTGTAACGAAATGAGTACAACATACTCACTCATACAGAATATTTTTTTTATTTCTAATGGGCTGCGGATTGATGTTTTACCATTGCAGACCTAGTACATTCCCGGGAAGCTGGTATCTCTTTTTTGTTCGGCACCCTATTGGCGGATACCAATCGCCGCAGGTAATTTTGACGGCCATTTTCCTCCCTAGAGGAGGCACCTGAGCTCTGACGATGCGAACCTGTAGTAGGATTTAATTTTGCCAAGAGCACCCAAGCCAGACACTCTAGGGATCTTTTACATGCCGTATAATCATACGACATGGCAGCCGTCGATTTTCTGCATCATGAAAATCCACCGACTTGGGCCGGAGTCGAACATGTAATCATAGTGTAGAAGGCCAGCGACAAACCAACCATGCCACCTTGCCGGCACTCATACAGAATATAAAAGTGGAGAAAAGGCTATTTTTTGAAAATGCCATCAATGTGACAATTATCAGTTCTTCCTTTTGTTTATATATCTAGCCTCCCCCCCTTCAAAACCTGACTATCAAACTCCCAGGTTCCCGTACTCGACAGATTGTGATTCGAACCTTACCTTACAATAGGATCCATGGCACAAAACACCAAGAAATAACCACAAACACTAACAATCAAGTTTATGAATATATTCAACTACGTATCGTTCAAGAGTTACGAGTGTAAGATCAACTAAAATACTTAAGTAATCACAGTTTTGCTAACCAAAGCAATTTGCAGACGCTCTGAATGCATGCTCCCACAAAATGACAGAACCTCCCGAAATTACGTGAATGGTTTCGAACTCAATCATCAATAAGACTCATTTGAGAACTTTCAAGGCCGCGGTAACCGAGTGGTATAGGCATCGGATCGTGGCTGGCTTTGTCACGAGTTCGAGCCCAGTACCACTAAAGACCCGCCGTGTAGGGCAGCGATGCACGCTAAATCTGTCGAGAGCTGAAACGTCCTCCCGTTGGTGTGGTGTGGTAGTTAGGAGAGGGGGGTGCCAGCTCAGGTGTCGTCCACGTCACTTGACCACGGTTCAAAATTACGTGGTCCGTCGCCAAAAGCCCTCATGCAGCTGAACAGTGCGACGTTAATCTTCACTCACTCACTTGAGAACTTTCAAAAATGGATTTCACAATCCACATCAATTGTTTGTAAGGTGACCAAACGTCCTCCTTTGGTTCTGTCCTTCCTCGAAAAGTGTCCTCCTTTTCAATATTTTAAAATTGATCTATTAATCTCTATTTTCAGAGATGAACCAAACATGTTTCCAAAATGACGAAGAATGGTATGAAACAAATATCACAGGAAATAACAGTTTTCAATGGTGTTTTTTGACTTCATCGCAAGTGAATTTGGTAGATATAGATAACTGTGTTGATTTTTTATCAAAAGAAATGCCTGGTATTAAAATCGTTGACAATGGATTCCAATTTGATGAAATTGGAAGACTGAATGTACATCTAAATTATAATAAATTGAAACAATTGGAACATCAACATTCTGAAATTGATAAAAGATGGGTGGAAATTCTTAATCATTTCAAAAATTCCATGTAAAAATTTAGTTATTCTTTTTGAATTTACGTTGTGCTACCCTGGAACTAATACAACAGTTGAAAGAGTTTTTTTCAGTTGGTAATGATTTTTGTGAAGTGACTAGTGAGAAATCACACAAAATTGAATGTTATCATTTTAGCTACAGTGCTTACCGTAAAATTCAGTATGAAGGATATTTTTTGCCCGGACTTTCCGATATATTAAAAAATGATATGATGACAAAAAAAATCATTCAGAGGGAAAAATACTCGTTTAAGATAAGAATTAAAAAGAATGTAGGCGTGATTAGTGTATTTTTGTTTGAATTAATAAAAAGTTTCATATATTTGCTTTGTAATTTTTTCTTAAATTTTTCGTCCTCTTTTTCATTGTGAAAAAAATGTCACCTTAATGTTTGGGCTTAGGAAACGATGTACTAATTAGTTTCAAAGTGAAAATCTCTATTTTGGTAGTTGTTAACTTCTCAATTATCTAACGGCTATCTATTTTCACCCGCATCTTGTGGCAGCAATAATCTAATAGTTATGGTCAAGAACTTGTGACTACGGTTTGCAGCCCCGGGATTTAATTTTTATACGAATTATATCTTAAAAAATTTTTCTCATCAAAATTTTTACGAGGAATTTTATTTTTAGAAAATTTGTATTTTGTTTATGAAATATGTACGTAGAATTTTTTTTGCACAATTATAAGTGCTTTGAGTGCTCTAATTTCTCGTAAGGGAGAACGTCACATAGATCTAAGTGGCTCACTGCAATGCTTACACAATAATATAAGCAACATTTCAAGAATAGATTTTGTCACAGTTCCTTCTTCAATTAAATGTCGTTAATTCATAGCGGACCTGCTTGAAAGACTTGAGACATTTCAAATCGTATTGCATTACTAACAGCTCGTGCAACTGTATCTTCTCTTTCAAATAAGGTAACATTTAAAATTGATTCCAATTCTGATTCAGTAACTGGATCAATTTATACACAAAAACCATTAAGTGTAACAGAAGAAGTAGATAAAGTTATCAAAGAGGTATATGCACCAATGCAGTCTATTAGATTTGAGACACGGTCATCAAAAATTCAAAAAAAAAAGTGTCGGTTTTTTGAAAATGGAGGGAGATGTGGAGGCTATTTGAGAGAAGAACACTCATATTTACTGATGATAACACCTACCAGTACCTACCAGCATTTTCTGCGGTAGGACAATTTGTAACAAAAATAAGCATACCTTCAAAACAAATGCAAATAAATACATCAATTACCCATAAAAGAAGGAAAAGTAATGAATAGATTAATATATACTGCTCAAAATAATTAAAAGATATTGCGGTTTTAGGTGGATCTTGTGGCTGGGAAACTTTTTAGCTGATTGATACATGGTCGACAGACGTAGTAGGTTATATGAGAATAAATTACACGTTTGGCAGAAAAAATGCATTTTATTGCGCATTTGTGTACAAAAGGAAAAAAACACAATTTGTAAATATGAGAAAAAAAGAATAAGAAAAGGTGTTTTCTTCAAAGGAAATCATTTTCATTAGGGGGTATGGTTTCCACGGACGGCCAGCAACGTTGAGCATCTTTGAGGCATGGAGTCAATGAGACTATTAATCACGAGTTGGGGTATTCTGTCCCACTCTTCCAGAAGAGCTCTTTCCAATTCTTGGAGAGTTTTTTGGGGTGGTTGGCGGCCAGCAACTCATCTCCCTAGAGCGTCCCAAACGTGCTCTATCGGATTCATGTCTGGAGAACACGCAGGCCATTCCATTCGTACGATTCTTTCCTCGAAAAGAAAATCCTCCATCAGGTTAGCACGATGAGCCTGCAGTTATCGTCCATTAAAATGAAGCCATCTCCGATTGCTGCAGCGTAAGGGACTACAATAGGTCTGAGGATCTCATCCCTATATCGGCGAGCAGTCAGAAGTCCATCTCGAATGATGTAGAGGTCTGTGCGCCCGTCAATGGAGAGATGCCACCATACACCATCACTCCGCCACCGCCAAATCAGACACTTTCGTGCACAAACTCAGGATTATTCCTACTGCCACAGTCCCTCCAGATGAAAATACGCCTATTATCCGGATGAACAGAAAAACGGGACTCGTCAGAAAAAAGAACATTGATCCATTCATTTCTCCTCCAGTTCACATGCTCTGTTGCCCACTCTCTGCGGTCGCAACGATGCCTTGATGCTAGTCTAACACATACCATCGGTCGGTGAGCATACAGACCTACACCATGGAGCCGGTTTCGGACAGTCTGAGTTGAAACCGTGGTGCCAGTAGCCGAGCTAAGGTGTTGTTGGAGAAGAATAGCGTTCATATTTCGGTATCTCCGAGCCGTTAACACTAAATAACGATCTTCATTGGGCGTTGTTGCCCGTCTACGACCTTGTCCTGGTCTTCGGCCTGCACTTCTAGTCTCCAAAAAACGGTTCCAGATCCTGGAAATCACACTTTGTGACACTCCAATGGCTTGCGCTACTTCGGCTTGAGTTTGGCCCCCTTCTAACCTACCAACAACTCTCCAAGCTTCTGAATCGGTTAAATGACTTCGCTGAGACATCGTACTCATCGAAACAAAGCCGTCACTGAATGCCGATCATCCTGGTATTCATTTAAGTTGAAATTCAAATTTCATTCGCTGCCGCTGAAGAGACGTTTTTGACGTCGAACTCAAAATTAGCATACTCCCCAGTTTGAAAATCAGAAAAATTTGCATTTGTGATTCTCTTCTTCCATTTTCGGCAAAAAAAAATTCTCTTATATCTTTATTTTATATAAAACTTACAATATCCTTTAATTGTTTTAAGCAGTGTATAAAATTTCTGACAATTTTAGACTTCATTTGCAAGTGTAAACACACACAGACTTGTTTTCATTTAATAAACTAACTTATGACATACATATTCGTTTAATGAAAACTTTGCATAAAAGTGACGCCACGGGTGTCCTAAGGCATGGGCCAACTGGGCCCGGGCCCAGGGCCTATTCTCTTTCTCGACTTAGCCTTAATAAGGTCATGATATTCGAATAATTTCAACGGCCAAATGTTTTTTCCGGTTGTATTCTCCAAAAAACTGAGAATTTTGGACAATATGTCAACTGGTAACATGTGATGACCGTCTTCCATGTGTAGGTCTATGCCTACAACTATCATTACTCATTCAGTCAAAAGGCGGCAATCGGTCGAGCCGGTTTGTACGATTGTAAGCCATGCACATTTATTTGTTTCGGGTTATTATTTGTAGGGGGGTATTTGACAACGTATGCTATGTGCTGTCTACTTTTAAGTGCAATAAGTAGGACCTACATTTGTGTAAGGGCCCAGGGCCTACTTTTGCGAACATATTCGAAACTTAGAATGCTAAGAATTGTTGTTTTATTTTATTTCAAAGACGTATTTCAGAAACAAGAAAACCCTATTTGACTCACATTTGATTTACAATCAACAATAATTGATGGAGCTTTAAATTCATATTATCGGCAGTATATAGACAATATTATAACAAGCATGTTCATAATATTTATCTCAAGTTCAAATAACAATCACCGCAAAAATTTCAAGGAGTTTAATTTTGTTACGTTGAACGATTTTTATAAATATAACAGTTGTAGGGGTTTTTTAGAAATTTGTATGTTATTGATGAAGAATGTAATAATCAGAGGATACATTTATATTTTGATAAAATATAAAAATGTCCTTTATAAAAAAACATATTCGTTATAAATAAATAAATTCAATGAATATTAAGTATTTTTTAAACCAATAAGAACAACTCTGTCACGTACTTCAATCCAAGAGTTTCAAAATCGGGATTTTAATAATAAAAAAAAATTATTATTCATAAACCTAACAGTATAAAATAAATATTTTGTGCCTAAAAATAAGAAATATTTCTGTTTTTGTCTTTTTTATTGTTCTTTCTAAAATTGGCTTAAGATTCAACATAAAAAAGTGCATGCAGCTGAATTTAATGATTTTATTGTGGCTTCCTTTTTCATTATAATATAATTTACTAATCACTGTTTATTGTGCCAGGTAATAAAGCATTACTTGCATTACATATCTGCGTTTGGATGAGTATTAACTCTAAAATTAAATAATATTGTTTAATGAGCTAAATTCATGTGAGTTTATAATTCCATGATAAATGTAATCACGGGTTTCCATCCACTCAGTTCATGCACTTCGCTAATGCAAGCTTTTGCAAATTGTTTTAAAAAGTAAGTATTTGTAAACAATAATAATGTACATATGTAAATAAAAGGCGATTTCAAAAAAATAAATGCTTGATTTAAAAATACACGCATAGTAAAAGTATTTTCTTAAAATATTCAAATATCTTTTGAAGAATCTTCATGCGTGAACATCTTTATTTGAATTAAACCACGTAAATATGTAGCATCTGACGAGAACTTGAATTAAAATTAATTCAAGCATAGAAATTTGGTAACGGAAGCCGCCACTAGATGGTGCCGCCGTGAATTGGTTTTTGCAATTGGGGACTAGCCGTGTCTGCAAACACTTAGATGCCAGCATGTAGTCCATAGGGAAAAAAAGAAGGAAAAAAACAACTCCACTTAATAATCTAATTTTAGATTTTATCTTAATTTTACTAGAAGAAAAAGTACGCATCTTAAGTCAGTTGTGAGTTCAATAGAGAACACGTGATTGTATTTATCACGTGACAGTGAGACGATTGGTGATAAAATGAATCACAGCTATGAATTTCCGCTCTATACCGATCAACATTTTTTTACTGAAAAAAAAATTAAATAAGTGTTATTGAAGACAAATAAAAAGAAAATTAAATACTAAGTTAAATTTTTTTTTATTTATAGTAAAGCAGCTAAAAATAACGTAAATTATTAATGCAGAAATATTTAAAATATGATATGTGTTAATTAGTCAATAATATTTCATTAATAGATCGTAAATTAAATTTAACAGATTTTTTACTTAATATTAAAGAAATACTTAGTTTTTATTAATGTGTTTTGAAAAAATATCGCAAGATACTGATTAACTTATTTTAACCCATGTTGTTCACTTCATGGAACAATATCATTCAAGGAAGGTGTTGTAACTCAAATTTTTTCAGACTTTATAAGCGAAACATTTTCAAATTATCTACAAGTTAAGGAAACCTCAAATTTCTATTTTTAATTTATGTTTTCAGAAAAGAACTTCCATTATTCTCTTTAAGACTTTGTGCTGTGATTATTTAGATAAAAATAAATTGTAATTAATAAAAGGCAACACACAGAGTCAGTTAACCCTTTATCGACCGCATTGTTATTTACTGCAGTTTTTTCATGGGATATTTTTTGCTTGAATCACTACATTCAAATTAACGGATATACATAAACAAAATACTTAACTTTGGGAGATTTAATTAGTTAGAGTTAATTAACTAATTAAAGATATTCAACTGTAAAATTAATTATATACACTTTTCACTTAAAATAAACAGTCAAATCATTTTCTAAGGTCTTAATTTACATACAAAAAGATAAGGCACTTAAATCTTGACATTAACTATTTTTTCGGGACAAAAATGATAATCCCCGGAATCCGCTGAAAACGCCATCAGCTGAAAACACGATTTCTCCTATAAAACTGTTTAATTTTCCCGCTAAAATGCTCATCATGGAACCAGTACTGTTATACATCTTGGAAGAGTAGATTTCAAAGAATATTCCTGCTAAATATCGTCAGAATATTCGTACAAATGGTTATTCTACGTAACTCTTTAAAGAAAGTTATATACTTATAAGTACCGTCGGTTGATAAAGGGTTAAAGAATACCTATCCTCATTTCGTATAATCAAAGAATTAATTTAAAAATTAATCAGTGAATTCTACAAATTTAATAATTTTAAAATTGACTAAAGAATTTAAACGTTCATTTAAAGAATGCATAATCAAAAATTTTCCATTAGTTATTTACAAATTTCACACTTGAATTCTTAAAGAAAGAAAGAAAATTTTCCCGTTTATAATCATCTTAATTTTTCTCTTCGTTATTTATAAATGTCAAAAACATGAAAAGAAAAAGCAAACAAAATTTCAAAAAAAAAATGAGTGTCCTATTAATTATTTTAATGCTGTTTCGAGCACTCATCCAAGAGGTTTTTGAAAGTGTTATGATTTAAATTTCACACATAACGCAAAAAAATCAAAACCTAACCTTTAATAAAAATCTTTCAAAGCCTATTTTTAAGAAAAATAAATTAAATGTTCTAAAAATATTCATAGAAATTTATTTATTTTTTAATATATTAGAAAATGTCATATCTCATTTTCACTATAAGCAGCAGTATTTAATAGTTATGAAAGTTTGTGATAAGAAAATTATTATGATTTTTCAAATAAATAAGTTTTAAAATTATATTGTATAATAATAATAGTCAAAATTATCAGAATAAGGAGCAGTTATTAAACAGACATTATTCAGTTATTTACCTGTAATTATTTACTACTTCGGTAACGTATATAACAATGATTTATTTGCAGATACATTGATTACAAGCATAAATTAACTAATTAAAAAGAAATAAATAAATCTTTTTAATGCAAAAAAAAAATAATAATTCATTCAATAGAGATTGTGAATATTATATGAAAAAGTATGCAGCGCCAATAATATACTCGACTATTATATGTGTATTATTAAATTACACTAATCTGTTGTTTTGGAACCCGCAAATTTCGAAATACAGTCGAACCTCCATATTACGAGCCTCTATATTGTGAATTTTTCTATATAGCCAACTTTTTCCTGAAACCAAGAACATTTCACGATTTTCCTCGTAAAATAACCTTCCAATAGTGAAGTGCATTTTCTATATAACGAACTTTTTCTCGTGTGATTCAGTTTTTATTCACCCTATTTTTGAAGTATTTCTGGACATTTGAAGTTGTTCTCTCTTTTAACTCATTCTATGGTGGTCATAAATCTTGAACAGGTTTTATCAAGTACCTAACTCACAGAGAGCAATAGAATTCTGGGCGTTTCATCCAAGAAGTGCAACGTTTAACTCCCAATGTCCAGTTTACTGGAAACATCTTCGAATCCCCTTTCACCCTCAGTGGAGTTGTCTCGTGTCCGTGAACTAGTCTCTATTCATTTGTAGTGTTGATCAGCCGTACTGGTAACTTCGTTTCGTGTAGATCGAAAATATCAAAACGTAAGTGCTTGAGCATCAAAGAAAAAAATTCAATTCTTCAGGAAGGCGTCGAGAAACTTTCCTTGCAATTTTTCTTTTTTCTTTGATTTTAAGATATGTGAAATAAATACATATTAATTTACAAAAATGTGTGAATATAATTACTTTTTTTAAATTTATAGTGTTTATTATGAATTTAAAATTTGTTTTATGTGGTTTATAAAGAAAATTGAAAGATGAGTCTCCATATAACGAATTTTCCATATAATGAACTTTTTTTCGGGATTTAGCGACTTCGTTATATTATAGAGAGAGGTCCGACTGTAATTAAAATACTATAATTCCCTATGAATAAACAAAAATGCGTTTCTGTTATAAGTAAAAAATATTATAAAATCTACATATATTAATGTCCCATATGTGTTCTTATATGGTGTACATGTACTGCAAAAAATACTATATATATTACACTAGTACAATCAGACCCAGAATACGGAACCGTTATTTAACGAATTTGGCAATTTAAAGAATGTTTCTTTTACCCCGTTTTTAATGAAGGCAAAAATTGCTTTTTAACGAATAATTAATGTCGAATAAATGAATTATTTCAATAGCCGAAATTTTTTTTATTAGTTTGGATTAGAAAAATTGCGTTTGTTCACAAATGACTCTTCCTCTTTTTCCGAAACCAGCAGCAAATTTTGACGGGGATGGGTACATTCCATTATTAGACTTAACATGTACAGATGAGTCATGAGTGTGACCTATCGCGTGAGTTTTAAATGGAACACGAAATTCCTTACTTATCCAACCCAATGGTACCAGTTTTTTTAGCAACTGAATAAAAAGTGTAATTTTAACTTTGGATATTTTTTGTGTAGTTGCTTATTACAAGATTTCTAAAAAGGAGTTGCACCCCAATATTGCGAATAGCCCCGAATCAACGAAAAATTGCTCGGTTCTAATGAATTCGTTAAATTAGGTCCGACTGTATTTTGTTTTCGGGTTCTTTCTGTTTCCCTTTAAATTTCGAATAAATTCAAACGAATTTTTTTATTGAAAAGAATTTATATTTTGATTTTTGAATAAGGAAATTGAAAGCAAACATTTATATTAAAATCTACGTATAATACTGTGTTACACTAATTAATAATTAATGATATTATATATATATATATGCTTAAAATGCCCCGTGTCTTTTTCTAATAATTGTACATTTTATTTATTCCTTTTTTAAAATGTTTTTTTTCTTTTCAGAAATCATCTATGGGTTCGCAGTCTGCACTAAAAAAGAAATGTTTGGTACCTGCTCTTTTCCTCACTTTGTTATTTCCTATTAAACAATTGCTTTCTGTTGCCGACATAAGAATAGCAATTCTCCGCAACACATACTCAGCAGTCATTTAACAGTTCCCCCAAAATAGATCACAACAAAACCGCTCTTCCCCCTCTGCTCTCAACCAACGTTCTAAAATAGCCAAAATTACCGAACGCGCATGTTAGAGGGAGAGAGAGAGGGAAAAAAAGTATAACTCTCAAAAACTTTCTCTTCTAACCGGTCGCTGCATAAATCCAAAATATGCCAAGAAAAGCTTTCACTAACATAGTTTCAACTACATCGGGTTGGATGCATCCAAAATGTAAACAAACACCGGGAGCTGCATCCTTGCTCTTGTGAATCCCCGTTCTCCTTCTCCCTCCCTCCATGAGAATCGGTGCGGTCCTCTGGGTCGTTACTATGGTGATATTTCCTCCGCTGCCTTTCCACCCGGCAGCGTCTGGGCGCAAAAATAGGGAACCCCACAGTTCACGGTTCATCGAACGACAATATTTTCCTAGGAGAACGCGTTTTTTTTCATTCTCCCCCCTTCTTTCTTTTAGTTTGCCTGCTCGGTTATTTTTTTATGTGTTTTGAGGAAAGTACAGTTGAGAGAACAACGGATATAGATTTATACGGGCAATATTTTTGTCTTTGAAAACAAATTCTTAAGAGGAAGTTTAATTTAGTAATGTTTTTCTTTTCATAGCAAAAAAGGTTCGCTTGGCAGTTATTTCAAGCAATTATGTTGAGTAGAGTTGAGAGGATTTTGTTGTATTGAGTTGAAAAAATATTATTTGAGCAATCTTTAAAAAAAAAATCTAAAATATAGAAGAGTATACTCTCAATTAACTCATTTTATTTATAAATAAAATAAAATAAACGTTGCACACAAGGAACGAATATTTGATAAAATAAATTATGTCGAAACAATTGCTAAATAATTTATTCTTAAGATGCATGTGAATCACAAGTGATGCTCCATCAACAAAATTTTATCAAACACTTTTGACCAAAACGAACTATTAAATAATCATAAAAAAAATGTGCAAGAAGTTATTGTTATAAAGGTGCAAGAATGGTATTGCAAAACATAAAACGCGCGTATTGAAATGAAAACAATCTTCGATTTTTCTGTTGATTTATGTTAAAGATCTAAGAAATACATTTTGATACTTTAAAAAGAAATGAATTTGATTGTTTTGGAACTTTTAGGAACACTTTGAATGTCAAACAACTGACTTTTAGAAATTTAAACAATGAAAAACAAAACAACGCATTTGCAGGTATATAGCACAGTGTAATATAAACAAGGATATGCCCAAGAAAATTATTTTTTTTATGTATTGTATCTTTTTCGGACAGTTTAAAGAAAAAATAGTTGAGAAAAAAGTACTAAATGTTGATATAGTAAATATTTTTTTTAAAGAGTGCCTATTTATCAAGTTAATGTTTCCACACTTTTCCTACTTTAGATAATTTTTTTCCTCCAAAAAGGAATCCATCACTAATAGCAGAATGTTGGTGGGTTATAATGAACTACATTGTATATTTATTGCTTCAATGCATTATTCATTCACTCACAATCCATTATTTTTGTAATTCGAAAGCTGAAACACCCGGCATGACGGAAGTTGAATATTTTAGAAATGGAACTATGCTTCGTGACTAAAATATAAGTCTCAAAAGTTAAATAAAAGTATTTAATTAAATTTAAAATCTAAATTTATTCGACGAAAAATAAAAAAGAAACACTTTCTATTATGACAAAAAAAAAACAACTGACACAGTTAATTTAGCACAGCTTTTGATTTAATGTATCGCAAAATTCTTTTCTATGGAACAGAAGTAATAATAAAATACAAAAATACGAAGTAGTTAATAGATAAACATTAAAATCGTTTGACTTTAAATGCTAAGAAAATATATATATTAAGAAGAAACAAAATGGAGATCTGGAAATAAATATGGCGACCTCACATTTTCCTAAAACTCTTAATAATTTGATTAGGTATTCAATTATTTTTTGAACCCCACACACACACAATTATTCTGCTTCATTTATTTCCTAATCATATATAAAATATAAGAAAAACATATCAATCGGTTGCTTAAAATATATTTATTTTATTTTTTGAAATTAAGTTCATTACCGGTGAAAGCAGGTGAGAACGGGAAAACAATTACATAAATTATCTACTTTACATATAAAAAATTAAAATGACAAATTTTTATGAATTGAAAATTAGACTTTTTAAAGAATGAGAGACCATTTAAAAAAAACAATACAAAATCCTTTTTAAATAATTATAAACATTGAAAGATTTTTTTTCTTACATTTATATAAATTCATGAGAATTACTTTATCCAGTTTTGTAAAATTGCTCAAAATCATAACTGAGATAATAAAGTGTTCCGTGTAAAATTATATTTTACAATCGTTCAAACACTTTCAGCGTTGCGTAGAAATATTTTTTGAGCGAATGTTTTTTCAGTATTTTATTCTAACACTCTTTTTTTTATTAAAAAAAAGAGATATTTTTTGTGGTTAAATAAAGAATAATTTGTACACTAATATTTACAAACAGGACTAACAATTCTCAATCAAAAATGTTTTAAAATTTTTTTACATGAGTTGAAATTATTAACTTGATTTAATTATTCTGAAACTATGTTCTACAACCATTTCTTTTATTGATGCGAAATTATTTGTTAATTATTTATAGGCTGAACATTTTTAATTATAAAAGTCTTGCTAAATCATAAAAATACAGCAAATTAATCAAGCATTTTCAATAATGTAAGCAAAATACAATAGTAAGTTAAAAGTTCGTTAAAAAATTTAGAACATTCTGAAAATTAAATTCAAAGAATTTCAATTTCAACAATTTTTTCAAAAAACTGTTGCCATTTGAAAATTCTTGGAAGAACACGCTTAAAAAAATCTCGACTTTTCGTAGAAACTTTATTGAACCCAAATAGTTTTGTAGTTAAAATTATTTTTAACCTTGAAATTGTTTGGTCTACCTGTAACACTAGCAGCTACAGCTTCAAAGTCAATGAACCATTATTTTCAGAAAGGTTATTTAAGTAAACAATTTACGAATTTTTTAAAAATGTGCTGAGGATCACAAAATAATACATGATGGCGTACTAAAATTTATTTTGTCTAGAAACCGTAGAACAATTTGGAAAAAAATCTTTAAAAAAAAATTCCATTTTAAGATATTCGAAAACGTACCAAAAAAAAATACCACAATAAAACATTATAAATGCTTTTTTAGGAATCAATATTAATAAATGTTAATACTTAATCAGCATTATTAAAAAAATTGTTTAAATTATTCAAAAGGGAAAATTTACTAAAAGTGAAATACTATTTAATTACTTTAAGTGATAAACTATAAAGTAAAAAATGAAATACTATAAGTGAAAATTTAGCAATTTTTAAAAATTACTTTAAAGTAGTTAGAGACAAATTTAATAAAACATATCAATACAAGTTTTACTAAAGTAAATAGAATGTGCTAAAATTTTAATGTTTCCTTGCAATATAAAAATTTTAGAGCTGAATGAATAAATATTATAAGTAATTTGACTCATTTATGAGCCTATTATTGAAATAACAGGCCATAACTAAAAAAAATATTTATATAATAAGAAATGTTTTAGTATATTCTCTAGAAAAAATAATATAAATATCAGGTTCAAAAACTTTTATAGAAATACATTTATAACATTTTGAGTTATCAAACTCGCCATGATAAATTTTGAACCATTTAAATGTCCACTTTAGGTAGATTAAAATCCTGTTTTTCTAATTTTGTATAATTTATAGCAACTATATATATATATATATATATATATATATATATATATATATATATATATATATATATATATATATATATATATATATGTGTGTGTGTGTGTGTGTGTGTGTGTGTGTGTGTGGCAGCCAAAGCCAAGCAGTCTTCGCGCGCAGGCGCAGTGAATTGAAACTGAAACTATTAACCTGAAAACATTAGAGAAACAGCGGAAAGAACGAGAGAGGTGCGCGAGCAGGCGTTACTTTCTGCGTATCATTGTCAGACTTATCTACCTTTTTAATTAATTTTTGTTAAAGTTTAAAATAAATGTGAAAAAGACAAACGTCTTGGACCCCTTGTTGTCTCCCACATATATAGCCTCTAGGTTACTTAGAAACAAGATAAAATATGTTTCGTAAAGCCAAAAGATTGCTGTATTCACTAGAATGGAAAATAATAATAAATTTATCAAATTGAAAATTGTGTATTTTTCAATTATATTGATTAAATTGTAGTTATTCTACAAATGTGTTAAAAGTGTTTGAGGAGAATAATAAATATTTCAAGCATCTTCCAAGTAATTTTTTTACTGGATTTAAAAATTATCTTCCAAATAAATAATTTACAAATTATTTTATGCGTATGAGTTTATTAGAATCCTCAAATTGTATTCAACAATTCTAATATATGTGAGTAAATAATAAAATATTTAAAATATTAACTATCAATAATCTTTCAACCAACGATATATATTTTTCAGGAACTAATTCTGTTTATTAACACCGGTGAAGTAAAATTAATCCATGCTTTATTTTCTTGGAATAATATATTTAGAAATTTCTATTTAATATTCTTGAGCTAAAAAACACGTTTTAATAATTAAAAAGTATTTTAAACATTTGGGATTAGTCCTGCATGACTGCTATGTAAATATTTTACAACTCGAGCAGAATTTCTAACATTCCAATCATTGTTAAGTATAATTCATACATCGTGTCTTAAGGTATCCGACTACGTTCGGAACTGTTATTCTAAAAAAGCGTATGAATGGATCATTTTTGCAACATTTAGTGTCACTTAAATTAGAATGCATGTATAAAATTGTTATACGGACATTTTGACAAAAAAAATTTATTTAAATACAATATTTTGGCAAAAAATTAACTTAGAATAACCTTTTTTCAAAATGTTCTCCTTTCATAAAAAATGCTTATAAAATAATAATATTTTGCTTATATAAAGAAAAGACTTCTCCAGATAGTCTGAACTATTTTTTTTTAAAAAAAATTCACATTACTTTCAGAGTTACAACCCATTGAAATAATTATCGACGTTTTTTTATTAAAATTTCTCTCCTCTGTTGTCGTAAAACATGGATAAATCCACTTCTAAGTCATATATTTCAAAAATTATAGTTGAGCCTCTGTCTGAGCTATATACAGGCAAAATATTATTATAATAAAAGCATTTTTCACAAAAGGAGAATATTTTGAAAATGGGTCATTCAATGTTCCTTTTTTGTCAAAATATTGTACTTAAATAATGTTTTATTGTAATACTATTCTTAAAACAATTTTGTGTACATTTTCTAATCTAAGTGACACTAAATATCATAAATATTATCCATTTTGCAAAATCTCGGTTCCGAAGGTATTCGGATATCTTAATACAGTGGCTCCGCAACCTTCCTATCGCTGAGTACAGTTCAACGTTTGATAATTTTACAGCGGCCCGCTGAGGTTGTAACACGTTGATTGTTTATGTTTTAGATTGTTTTGATTGAACAATTTTAATTGAGTTACATTTAAATATGCCTTCAGAATAAAATATAGTTGCACCAAAAATGAATAAAAGTGATTTAACGTGGAATATAAAGTGATTTCCGTGGAAAGTTGCGCAAGTCCGAGAGAAATGCACCACTTTAAATAAAATGTCAGTAGTTTAATGTCCTTTAGGCGGCCCGGCACCATTTGATCCACGGACCGGTATCAGTCCGCGGACCAGGGGTTGCGGATCACTGCTTTAATACAAAGATATTTGACAGGGCTAGAGGCGTAAACAGGTTTCTTTTATGAAGAGAGAGGGGGTACGTTTCAAAAGACACCTATACGAAAACGCCAAGGTGTGATCTCTATGTTAAAAATTAGAACTTATTAGTTTATAGTTGCAAGGGGAAGGTGGCCCATCCTTGTGGGCGACTTTAAAAGGGAGATTAAATGTTTTAAGAATTATGTACCGTAAAATACGGCGTATAACGCAAAAATTAAGATGGAAATTTACGGGTGCGCGTTATACTCCGGTTATAAAAATGATAGCTTCAAAAATAAAAATAAAAAGAGATGAGTAGAAGAAAATTAGACTTCTGCATAGATCAGAATACTGTTTATTTATAAGAAATGGCATACCTAATGAAAAAGGGCTGTAGTTCTAGAAGTATACTATTTTTTTGAAAATCCTGGGATAACACTTCGAATAAATGGCTTTAAAACATAACACCATTACTCACATACATTTCAGGTTTCCTTCGTAAGTAAGGGGGTCTGCGTTATACAGCGAATATACCTTAAAATTAAAAAAATACAGTCTGAAAGTTTAGGTGCGCGTTATACGCCGGTGTTTACGGTTCACATAATCTTCATCACTTTACTCGATAAAAAGAACTCCATCAAGGTGTATGATTTTATCTTTAATTCTTATATACGTTGATCTATAACAGAGGTTCCCAAAATTTTTTGCTTCATAGATCCCTTGACAGATTTTTCGGTTTGGGGTAAACCCCTTACTTACCTAATATTAAATTTTTGCAAATTCATTAACTTAAATGTGTTTTTGGCAACAGGTACAGAGCTACTTACTTTAAAAGATTATGATTTTTAACTGTTTTGAAGTATAGTGTTTAAAACTTAAGAAAACACATGTTAATCAATTAACTTTTTAACTAAACTTTACTTTAAGATCTTTGTTAGTGCCTATATATAATTCTTGTAATTTGACATCTTTTCTTTTTTCAAAGTGACCATATGAATTCATTCCTACTGTAGAATTACGACAGTCAAATCAATCTCAACCCTAGTTTCAAAATCTGAAAAAAAGGAACTTAAATGTTGAAAGTAGGTTAAAACGCCTTTTTCCTGGCAGATTGTCTGTGACAATTGAATAACTGGGAAAATTTGCGACGTCCAAAATTATACTCCTTTAGCTTAATTCAGGCAAGAAAGGCTGAAATGTTGTACTTGTTTTAATAAAATTTATGCTTTCGCTTGTAACTGCAAACTAGCCTCATGCAATTTAATGAATAAATCAGTTAAATAGCTATGTCTGGTTTCCACTTGATTAAATTTTCTTTTAAAATTAAAGTCACGATCTGGTTTAATGAGAGCCACTATCTAAGATCCCTATTTATTATAACTCATGGGCCCCCCAATTATTTTTTTGCAGGCATGGAACCCTTGCAGGTCGTCATAGACTCCTGGGGTCTATATAGACCACATTGGTAAGCACTGATCTAAAGCTTCATACGACTCTTCAGTACTATTCACGATAAATGAAACAAAACTATTCACCGCGTCACTTTTTATTTTATTTACTTTTATTTATCGAATAATTTCTGACCACCAGTTTTTCCGAAGAAATCTTCATAAAAGACGAAAAGAACAATTCATAAAAAACTTAAAATTGTATATTTGGACATTTCGTCATACGTCACGTAATTTGTTATACTTGTGATAAATTTCAAAAACGGATAATGGGGAACAAACTTATAACATAGATAACAAGATTATCCCATTACAACACTGAAATTATCATGGTAAAGGTCGAATTTTATTAAAGGGAATTTTTGGTCGAATACGTATTTATTTCGCTGTGCATGTGCAATCATTAGAACTTTTCTATAGCCGAAACAGAAAAATGCTAACTCAGACAAGACACTCTAAAAGTTTAAATTCATTTAAAATTAAATATAAACACAGCACTTCAAATTAAACTTACTGTATTATGCGTATGGCGCACTTTGAACACAAAAAATAAGTTTGAATTTTACGGATGTGCGTTATACGCCGGATATAAAAACGATAGCTTTACAAATAAACAGAAGATGAGCATTTAGAAAAATTAGATTTCCACATACATCTAAATACTATTTATTTAAAGGAAATGGCATGCTTTATGAACTTATTGCTTTCACTTGATCTTAATGCTTGAACTAATTAATACCTTTCATTATTAAATGAAATGAAAAGCTCGCCATATTCGTCTTCTCTTATATATCTATGCACATAATCGAATTCTATTTCATTTTAACCATCTCAGTTAAGGTATCCGACCACCCTAAAACCATGATTTTTTTCAAAAATTGGCAAATTTTTTTATGACTTTATTTTATAGACCATTTTGTTAACTTAATAACAGTACCAAGTACTTTATTTTCCCTCCACTAGAACAAAAACTACAAGCGTTTTAGTAAAAGCAAATGCCATAACTTTACACATGATGTCAAACTTTAAAATGCGTTTTACTCGAAATGTGTTTTTTTTTCGAAAAATTCAAACGGGGACCGCGATTGCTCAAAAAGTTTTGAAAATAATTAGCTGAAATTTTTTGCTTATGTTCTGCATAACAGTAGAAGTGTTTTGATCTTCAGATTTATCAATAACTGTTTTATTTCAAAATTTGCAGTTCTTTATGTGAATATAGTCAATGTTTTTTAAGCAATTTCGTATAATGACTTAGATAAAGTGCTCTAGTTTTTGTAAAAATTAAAATATCTCTTATCGTGAAGGTCACTTCAAACAGGAATAACAAAGTAACACATCAAAATTGAAAAATTGAGAACTTGTTTATAAAATCTTTGTACAGAGCGGGCCCCGTTTATGTAATTTTTCGTACATTTTTACTAGTTTTTTCCCATTTTAATAATAATAATTTTTTTTCTTTTACCAATTTTAGGATTTTTTCCTTAAAATATACTAAACAAATATAAAAATCACAAAAAGATCTCCATATCTCCTTTTTTTCAAAAAAAAGTTGTCGCAAGTAGTCGGATACCTTAATTTAATACATAAATAAATAATCATCTTCCGTTCCATCTAGATTGTTAGATATACTTCATTTTTTTAAATGACTTTTGAATTTGTAGGTTTAATTTCGTGTTCCATGCTTTTACTATTCATTTAGACACTATTTCTAGATTGGCATGACGTATTTGGCTTCTCTCCTTTTATCAAGGCCGCTTTTCCACTTAGGCACACTAGGCATGTGCCTAGGGAGCAAAGGATTAGGGGGGGGCAAAAAATAAGAGGGCGAAAAACGAGAAAATATTAAAGTTTTAGAGAATGTACAACCACGCCTAGCGAGTCATAAGAGAAGAATTTCTGCCTTTAAGAGGATAAAGACTGAAATGAGATCTACAATGGGAAATGAAAAGCTTAACAATTTGATGTTACTATGCACTCGAAAGGACATGATGGCACCACATGAATTTATTACAATGATGTTACTAATGATTTTGCAATGATCAAAGTTCGAAGAGAACCTTTGTTGTTCCAGAACAATGGCAGTGACTTAACAAAAAAAGAAGAACGTCTAAAAGTAAAAGATAGTAAAGTGATTAAAAGATGATGATTAACAAGTTGAAAACAGTTCATACAATAATGTGTACCAGGGATGGCGAACCGATGGCACGCGACACAATATTTTGAACACGCCTGTGATCAAAATGGTTTGTATTTTATTTCAAAATAACAAAGTTCACTGTGAAGTATTACGAACAAACGCGAGTGATCGGTCGTGGAGCGGCGGTGAGCACCCTCGTTTTTGTTATTGTCTTACCTTAGTAATGTCGTGGACTACTTTTGTTTATGATGCAAAAGTTGTCTACGCATAACATAGTCAATTTCGTTGACACAACTGTATTTTAAAGTTTATTTGTGTTATATTTACGAATTTTAACTGCTGTTCAACAAAGCTAGTATGGCAAAAGAAGAATTAGTGCGAGAATGTAAGTGTTGCAGAGAGAATTTCAACACTTCCAGAAAAATGGCATGATTAGTAAAGGTAACACAGAGCGGTGTTTCTTTTATGTTCTGGAACAGTGGTACGCAGAACAACGTCTGTAAAACGACATTTTGAAACAAATCACAAATCCTCTAGTCAAAAAAGTGAACCACAGCAAAAATAATTAATTGTTTAGAAAACATTTAGCAGATGACTCTAATTCAGCTTGCATTCCACTAAAAGTAACATCTTACAATTCTAATATGTTATTTGTCATCTAATCTGCTACAACAGAAGTCACACTAATGTTACTTTAATTTGAACTACACTAATAACTAAAACATTTACAACTATACCGTATAAAAAGTATTTTTTCGTGGTAAATAAAGAGTTTTGAGCTGTTCATATTTAAGTTTTATTATTTTCTCTGTATAATCACAAGTCAAAATTATTTGACGGCACGTCTATACCTCATTAAACGCTTCTTTTGAAAAAATGGCACGCTGTTCCATAAAAATTCGTCAACCCTGCTCTATACTGTAATTGCAAACAATATCATTAATTTACTGTATAAATTTACAAAAGGGAGGGTTGGTATTTCGTGACAGTCTTAAAGTAAGAATTGAATAAAAGTGGCCAAACCATGACACTATCCTTTCCTTACGGTTGCCAGTCCAGGATACGGCGGGGAAATAGTTGGTGGATAACGGAAAGACTCTCCAAAGAGCAAAAACAAAGGGAATAAAGTTCAGGTAAAATCCCTTCCAAACCAAAACTGGCAAAGAAAGAACTGAAGGAGAGAGATGCTCTGGAATTGGGGGAGCGTAATAATTTGAAGTGCCTAAGGTGCCGGGGAAGTCAAAAACGACCCTGTCTTTTATATATGTTTTATCATCTTTTAACATACACATACTTTCACAGAACATCTCTTGCGTTTTAGATTTTTATTTCTAGAAATATAAAGTTGTTCGAATTCTAGTCTAACACTTCGAATAAATGACTGCAAAAGATACGAGCACTACATATGTACATATCAAGCTTCTTCGTGAAAATGCAGTTTGAAATTATAGGTGCACGTGATACGCCAAAATATGCTGTAGTTTATATGTAGAAACAAATGTTATGAAGTTTCATTCTTATATTTCTTAGTCGCTTGTTCATCATGTGGATCTTGTTTCATGTTAGTGTTTTTTCAACGTAATAAAATAAATGTGGATTTAAAAGTACCAAGCTTCATCAATCCTTTAAGCGACTGCATGAATTTATTTGATTTCAGCCATATATCTTCATTCAAACCCGTTTACGCTATATTTATATATAAACACTCTGTACAAATAATACAGTAGTAAATTTAAGGCTTAACCGTTACTCCATATTTGTAGTTTTGTATATTCATTCATTTCTTGTGCTGTTATTTTAAAAAATTTTTGCTGAAATAAAGGTTGGATCCATTAAAGCACACTTAGCCTTACATCACAGTCCTAAGTATATGATAGCTTTAGAAAACCATAGATTTGTATTTTGGTGAATTGACTTTTTCTTATTAACACGCTTTTATAATTTTTCAATTCCTACTATTAGTTCATTCACACTCTCCCTATATATCTTGTTCAAATTCTCAATCGCGTTAATAAAATACTTTCTATTCATCCACTCAGGTTCAAATACGTTTTTTTAAACTTGTATTGGATGATACTTGATGTTGATACAGTGTTTTCAAATATTAATTCATGAATTAAATTTAATTAATGAATACATAGCAGCAAACAAAAATTATAGTCCAACACCATATATAAAAAAGGAAAATCGCTCGTTGTGTCCCTATAGTGCAATGAATAGTGCGTTGGACTTATAATCCATAGGTTGTGGGTTCGAATCCTACCTGGGATCACTTAATTTCTGAGAATGTAATTTATGAATGAATAAATAATAATACACAAAAATAATAGTTCAACACTCTATATAGAAAAGAAAATGGGGGAAATCGCTTTCTAATTTACCACTTAATATTTTGATTCTGTCTTAAGTATATATATATATATTAATTGCAGTTATTGAGTAAGAAGTAACTAAAATAAACTTTTTTTGTTGTGACCTAAGTAGGAATTGACCTTAATTTATATATATATATATATTACTTATGTTTAATAGCTTTCTTGTTCTAGGCTTAATTTTTCAGAATCTATATTCAAATTATAGGATTTACTTACAAATTCGCCGCCCAACCAGTATGGTTGTTATGACACTCGGCTTATAATCAAGTGGGCTTGGGTTCGAATCCCGAATATTGATCAAATTTCGGGAAAAGGACTTTCTCGTTTGAAATGAATTCCCCTCACGAAAGGAAAGCAGCGCGCCTTTTCTGTTATATGCTGGTATCATCGTTGGTTGCTGTTCATCTATTTTTCGTATGCATCCCAGGATGAAATGCACGGCAACAACATTTACTAAATCATCAATATTTAATTTTTATGACATACGTATATGGAGAGAAGAGAAAGAGAGATACACACAGAGAGGAGAGTTAAAATAAAATATCTACCGGTATATTTTAAACCAGTGGTCTCCTCCAGTCCCTGGTCCGTGGATCAAACACTACCGGTCCGTACATGAAACATTAAATAATTTCCCTTTTATTTACTGTGGTATATTTTTCTTGGGTTTGGGCTACTTTTTATGAAAATCACTTTATGTTCCCTTTTTGGTGTAGCTATATTTTATTCTGAGAAGTCACGATTAAATACAATTAAATTAAAATTATTAAATCAAAACAGTCTAAAATATAAACAATCAACGTCCTCCCCCTCAGCGGGTCGTGGTAAAATTAACAAACGTTGACCGGTCCGCGGCGATAAAAAGGTTGGTGAACACTGTTTTAAACGACAAAATCAAAGTGCTTCCAAAAACTCAAAAACTGAAACAAAATGAAGCTCTTACCAAAATCTCAAAATGGAAATACAAATCAAATTTTCTGCAAAATAATGTCGAAAAAAATCAAGCTGTCTACAAATTTTCTATAAACGGAATCAAAATCAAGCTGTCTCCAAAATCTCAAAAAACGGAAAGAAAATCAAGTTGTCTTCCAGGATCTTGAGGAACACGATTAAAACCATATCATCTTCAGAATCTCAAGCAACATAAACAATAACAAACTGCCTACAGGAACTTAAACAATGGAATTACATGTTTAAACCGTGTAACGTGGTAAATATTAATAAAGATATTCAGCCACACATGCTGTTTTCTGCCACAGTTATCATCTACTGATTATTATGTGTGTGTGTGTGTGCTTAACACACTATCTATCATTTTGTTAGACTTAAAAGAAGATAAGCAACTCACGCACGAGGTCAATGTTTTATTTTTTTTTAAATTGAATTTTAGCTTCACGGTGAAATTTCGTGAATAATTATTTCGCTACAGATGAACATGATGAACATATGAAGGTTGAAATAAATCAAGTCTGGAGCATGAGCACCAAGTTATTCAAATTGAGTTACAGACGCAACAAAACCGTGATTGGCAAAGCTCAAGGTTCAAGGGAATTTAATTAGCCTCATTAAGCCTAACTAATCAATTGGAATCCATTAATAAAATTAGAACCTCAGTCAAGGCAAAATTTTCCAAACGCATTCAAAAAATTTTAAATTGAAACTAATTAGCATAACCTATTTATCCTTAAAGTATTGAAATGCACGATATACATATTTTCAAATACGTGCGTTGCCTCTTTTTACCTTGTAACTTTTGTTTTGTTTTCAATTTGTGTAAGTTTTGTTACTTTGTTCATAAAAACATTGCTTAAAAGATTCTTCACCCATTATCAGAAACAGAATTATAAGTTGGAATTTTTTGTTATAGCGCAGAACAGTGGTTTTTGCAAACTGTGCTCCATGGAACTCTGGGGCTCCACAAGGCCTATCCAGGGCTTCCACGAGTCACAATAAAAATTGAAAAGAATATTATAAATGTCTATGTAAAATAGATTCTCTATATAGTTTGTAAAACCACAAAAATTTGAAATACATCCCAGTCATTAAAACCGAATTTTTTTATTTATCAAATGCTTTTTGCTTTGTAATACTTTTTTGTAACTTTTACTATAATAAAATAAATAATATGAAAGTTTTTCTTTATGAATATTCTACTGTTAACTGTCAAGGGTTCCACGAAATAGCTTCATACTCGTAAGTATGATGTTGTACTAAACTAAATAATTTTCTAATGGAAAATACATCATTCATAAACTTAAAAAAATACCTATAACGAAGCAGAAGGAAAGAATAATCGATTTATCTTTGATTAAAGTACTTGTAAAAAGTGGAACCATTTCAAATATTCTGGTAAGATATATTTTAGCGATATAAGTAGTGTGTGCGTATGGAATGAGGTTCCCACAAAATACCTTGTAGCTCTAAGTGGTTCCGTGAGTAGAAAAAGTTTGAAGACCGTTGATGTATTTAGAAAATCCTTTATAATAATAATATTTTTGATTATAATCTAATAGAAAATTACCAATCATTCGATTTCGTACAGCTTTGTTTTATTCTATACTTGTATTTCTCTTAACAAGCCTTAAAAGGTTATTAAGTTCAGAACAGTATGAAATGGTCTTAAGAATATTATTACTAGAAAAAAAATTCTTAACTATGCATTTTTTGGCAAAAAATGCAGAAAAAATTACATATTTTCAAAAGTTCCCTTTTATGAAAAATGCTTCTATAATGAAAATATTTTGCCTATAAATAGCTAAGGACTTCTCTATAGAATCTGAAGAAGGATTTTTTTAAATTATCATTATTTTCAGAATTACGATCAATTAATATAATAATGAGTGATTTTCATTAAAATTTCTCTACTTTGATATAATAAAATATGAATAAATCCACTTCTAACTGATATACTTAAAAAATTCTCGTTCAAGTTCTGTGCAGAAGTCTTAGATATATATAGGCAAAATATTAGTGTTATAGAAGCATTTTCAGTACTTACGTATTATCGCAACAATCGCCAACGTTCAAGGTAACTCGCCAAGTTGGCTACCCCAATTTCACACGTGTCGTATGCGATGAATTGGCAATCATGCGTCCGTTTCATATAATGTCGCCAACAGGTTACAATAATACGTAAGTACCGTATTTTCTAGGAAAGGAGAATCTTTTGAAAACATGTCTTTTTTTCTTCATATTTAACCAAAAAAATGCATATAATTAATACTTTTTCTAGTAATAATATTCTTCAGCCATTTTCAGGTGTATATTCTAGTTTAAGTGACACTAAAAAGTACTCATTTATATGCTTTTTCAAAGTAATAGTCACCCTTTGTGCTCATTCTTCACATAGTGTGTGATTATTTTTAATCGCATTCAAGATATGATTTGTCTTAATCACATTTTCTCTGGAGGTTATCCACTGACTTTTAATTTTCTAAAGAAAAACATCGTCATTTAACCCCTATTGCAGGGGTGGCGAACCTTTATGCATCAATGTGCCATTTTTTCTTAAGAAATGCTTGATGAGGTATAGACGTGCCGTCAAAATATTTTGACTTGTGAGTATTGGGAAAATAATAAAACTAAGTACTAAAAGCTCTGTATTTACTAAGAAAAAATACCTTTTGCACTGCCTAGTTGAAAATATTTTAGTTATACGTGTAATTCAAATTAAAATAACATTAGTGTGGACTGTATGTGTGTGTGTGTGGATGACTAATAACTTATATTAGGATTGTAAGATGTTACTTATAGTAGAATGCATGCTGAATTGGAGTCACCTGCCAAATGGTTTCTAAGCAATTAATTAGTTTTGCTATGGTCCACTTCTTTGACTGGAGTATTTGTGATGTGTACAGACGATGTTCTGCATACCAATGTTCTAGAACATAAAACACGCACCGCTTTGCCGCCTTCACTAATAATGCCATATTTCGAGATTCACCAAGCTTGAAATTCTCTGTTACACTTACTATTTTGCACTTTTTGTTCTGAAATAGCTAAGTTGAATAAGAGATAAAAATCGATAATCTAACACAAATAAAATTTAAAATACAGTTGTGTCAACGAAATTGACTATGCTATGCGTAGACAAATTTTGCATCAAAAGCAGCTATAGCCCACGACGTAACAAAGGAAAGGCAATTACAAGCAAGTGTGCTCCCCGCCGCACATCGACCAATCATCGCATTTGTTCGTAATACTTCATAGTGAACTTAGCTATTTTGAAATAAAATACAAACCATTTTGATCGCTGGCGTGCCCAAAATATTGCGTCGCGTGCCACGAATGGCACGCGTGCCAATGGTTCGCCATCCCTGCCCTAGTGGATACATACTACGTATAGAGCAAAATTTCGTTGTAACCACATGTGGATACAAGGCTAATTATTGGGACTGCATCAAATAGCAGAAGTTAAGTCACAAAATGTCTAGTTTACAAAAATTTTAAAAAATATGATAATTAGAATTAAAATTACAAATCTTAATGAGATTGCTCGAAATGTTCTTCGGAACAAAAAGCTTTTCCACGTGCGTTACATAAGTGTATTGTCATTTTTGTTCCATTTCTTCATCTTCTTCATCACAAATAGAGGCATCCGTATGAGAGTCACTGCCATATTCAGTGGTTTCCGGCAAATGTGTGTTCTGATTCGGTACCACTTTCGTTGAAATCCAACGATTCCATTTTGGCAAGAAAAAGTAAAAATACACACAAAAAAAAATTACATAGATTTAGTACCGTAACGGAGAATATTGGGGTCCCTGGAAAGTCAAGTCTTGAGCCTCAAGCCTAAATATCTACTTTGCGTCAGTCAGGCGTTAGGTTACCTAAAATCCCTAGACCATCCCGCCATGCTGGAGTTGCGGGGGTGTACGTTATGCCACTGTACAAATTCTAAAAATCAAAACAATGCACGATCGAAAGTGTGCGTTAGTCAGCGTCAAAACGAAAAATTAGAAGTGCATCGTAACGTCGAGGTGAGTATTTCCAGAAATCTGAGATTTGCAAGGGGTTAAAAGCGAATTTTTGAGCAGAATTTTTACAGTTTAATCATTTTTGAATGTTTCATCTTGAGCCCTAAGTTTAGAATATTAAGAATCCCCGATTCAGGGTGTTATATTTCTATGAAACGTTCGTAAAAATAATTTTGAAATAGCTTTTACAAAACAAATATGAAGTTTTTTTTTTTTTCAAACGTTTTTGAGAGGTATTTCAGTTGCAAATTTTATGTGTTTATTTGAAAAAATATCTCAAATATTACACAGAAAAAAAATCTTTTAATTTTGCACTACATTATATTCTTATAATTGTGAATAAATGCATAGTAATATTTTAATTCGAGAAATTAATAAAACGTTATACACAAAATTGATAGTACGTATTCACGAACACAAAAAAAGAAATACCGCAATGCTTAAATAATTGATTCTTTAACTGAATTTCCTTTTTTCAAAAATTAAAATGTTTTTCATCGCATTTACTTTGTTTTATCTTTACTGACAGACACAAACAAATTTATTTTCCAAACGTTCATTTTTGGAACGTGTAAAATAAAAATATAGAAAGAAATTAATCTTCAAAATGTGTGTTTTTAACCAGATTAAACATTTTCATTTCTTTAAAAATATTTAAGTTCTTCAAAATCCTTTTGTGGGTTTTCCAGACACTAAAAGGGCTATTATTTATCCTTTTTAAGTTAAAAGATAGGGAGTGACTCAAAGAAAACATCCTGCTGAAACTCTCAAGGTGAAGCTCACAATGCATATTAAAAATAACGTAAAATTCGGAGTATATAACGCACACCTATACTTTTAAATTGCAATTTTTAGTTTTTATGTGTAGTCACCGTATAACACACCCTTTTTTTATTAAGAAACCTGAAATATACTTGCACAGTGTTCTTATTTTTTGTAGTCTTTTATTCGAAGTATTATAAGCTTTATTAAAAAAATAGTGTACATCTAGAACTATACAACCCTTTAAATTCACAAAGAATGACATTTCTTTTAAAGAAACAGCATTTTGATACATGTTGTAGAAGTCTAATCTTCTTATATGTTCTCATCTTTTTTAATTTTTAAAACTCACATTTTTATACCCGAAGTATAACGCGCCCCCGTAAACTTCGATCTTATTTTTTGTGTTACAAGTGCGCGTTATATATGTGCTGGTTTTTACCCTATTTAATATTTTTCTTTTTGCAGTCGTTCATTGAAATGGCTTTCAAAATATATTTGTAACGACATACGAACTATTAATTCATAATTTAAGAGAAAAATTGTCATAATTTATAATACTCTTTACATATGTGCATTTAAGTTTTTTTTAAAATGTATATATATTTACTTTTCTCACTTCTCGACTATGTAACAATTATTTAAATCCATTCAGTTGTTTTTGCGTGAAGGGCGACCATACACAAACACATCCAAACAAACTTTCGCATTTATAATAAAGAGTGTTTTTTTCCAGGTATAGAAGTTTAAGTTGGCATTATTTTCCAATATGCCGATTTAACAGCTGTCAAGTGATTTATTCTCAGTTTGGTTTGGCAATTCATGAAAACGATCATCAAGCAAGGCGTAGATTTGTCGAATGGGCCCAAAACGAGATTGCCGTTGTTCCCGATTTTCATACGCGAATTTTGTTTAGCGATGAAGCGCACTTCTGGTTGAATGGCTACGTCAACAAACAAAATTGCCGCATTTGGAGTGAAGCTAATCCACAAGTGTACGTCGAAACACCGTTACATCCAGAAAACTGACTGTTTGGTGCGCTTTATGGGCTGGTAGAATCCTTCTTCAAAAACGATGAAGGCCACAACGTTACAGTCAATGGTGATCGGTATAGAGCCATGATTACTAACTTTTTCATTCCTGAATTGAACAATCATGATGTCCATGAGCTGTGGTTCCAACAAGACGGCGCAAACATGTCACACAGCTCGTGCCACAATCGATTTATTGAAAGACACGTTTGGTGACCGCCTCATTTCACGTTTTGGACCTGTGAATTGGCCTCCAAGATCTTGTGATTTAACACCGCTAGACTATTTTCTGTGGGGCTATGTAAAGTCATTGGTCTATGCGGATAAGTCACAAACGCTTGACCATTTGGAAGACAACATTCGCCGTGTTATTGCCGATATTCGGCCACAAATGTTGGAAAAAGTCATCGAAAATTGGACGTCCAGATTGGACCGTGGCAGTCCTATGACAGAAATCATATTTAAAATGTAATGCCACAAGATTATCTTTCGAATAAAAAAATTCATGTCAATTGAATAATACATCGTTGTTTTATTGCAATTTAAAGTTCTATACCTCTAAAAAACACCCTTTATATACCTAGATTATATCAGTGTAAACATGTATTTTGTTTTTATGTGAGAAAGTATTTTGTTTTGCTTCCTTTCAATAAATTAATATATTTTTTAAATAATCTTTTGTTTTCGACTTTTCGATATGCTCGCGCCCCCTATATAGAGTTATCACTCCACCATGGGGAAGCGAGTCCCACAGTTTGAGAAACGCAGCTTTAAATGGCATGCCAATAAAACTTATTTTTCTACAACGTGAAAACGGTTAGATTCTTAACATATTCTACACTTAAAACTCACAAAATTGCAATACCCAACTTGTTTATTTTATATATACACACATCAGCATCATCAATCAGTAGAATATATAACCTAAAGGATAGATTACGGCGCAAAACTATTATTTACAAGGGGGAAGTTAGTAGCCATTAGGGGCAAACAGTACAAGAAGTATTGTTGCCAAAAAGTTCTATTCATCATAGAAAAACCATTAACTGCGATATTCATCGGCTTGAGATAAGCATGTGGCACAAACCTCTATTTATGGGGTGTTGGGAACCATTAGTCATTGAAAGACAGCAGCAAAATTTTTGCGTGCAAGCTAGTATTTACAAAGATACTATCATATTGGATGTTTTTTAGGAATAATTCCCGCAGAATGCTTCTTAGACATTCCTTGGTAGCAGTTTTTTTCCTTTCCATAGGTTGTTATTTAAAAATGCGTGTACGTATTGTACTCGTACTTTATACAACAAGGATGTTCATTTAGAAATCTCCAATCTGGAATTGTGGCCTTTCTTAAGGAAGAACATCATTTTATTACTAAAAATATAGATCGACACGGCTATTACAGTGGGTGACATTTTCAGTCCGATTAGATTCAAAATGACATCGTAAGGGAAGATATATGATTTCACATGTAAAAGTATTTTGGTGGTGTTGTTTCTGATGCCGCCTGTTCGAAGGTGTCTTTGAGGGCTGCGATAGCCCAGTGGTCGAGGTATCGGATCATGGCAGGCATGTCATGAATTCGAGCCCAGTACCACTAAAGACCTGCTGTGTAGGGCAGCGATGCACGTTAAATCTATTGGGAGTTTAAACGTCCACCCGTTAGTGTAACGTGGTAGTTAGGAGAGGGGGTGCCAGCTCAAGTGTCGTCCACGTCACTTGACCATGGTTCAAAATTACGTGGTCCGTCGTCAAACGCCCTCGTGTAGCTGAACAGTGCGACGTTAATATTCACTCACTCTCACTCACTCACTCACTTGAAGATGTCAAATCGAGGTTCACGTAATTCATCGTGGTTAGGGGCTAGTTTTATGTTTGTTGTTAACCGTAGCTTTGAACACCATGCAGTTGACAGTACGATTTGGCTTCCCTATTTTGAGGGAGAACACCCCGGGAGGTGGTTAGAGGCCTTCCACCAACTTCTCGATCGGACTTGCGGTTCGATGAATATTTAAAGCCGGGGTAAGCATTAAGTCGATCGCGATCAACCGGTGGACCACCAAGACATTTTGGGGTGACCGCCTTCACGTAAGACATAAGATTCACATACTAAAAGAAATATATTTGTGGAACACCGACGCTTGAAATCCACCAATAGTAGAATTGATTTGATTTGTTAATACTTTCAAAAACAAGTTAAAGCTAGAGTCTTCTTAGTTGATGGAGAAGGAATTAAAAAATTTCAAAAATATTTATGATGAGTTGGTTAAAAATGGAGGTATATACACTATCTGGCCAAAACTATCCGGACACCCCTTAAAAATGTGGTTCTGGCGAGTGACGCAATTTGATACGTAATTGAAAGTTATAAAAGTGTTGGTAGTGGTTCGTCAGATTGTATTTATGCGTTTGTGAGGCAATGAGTAAGTCAAAGGAGCTTAGTGAGTTTGATCGTGGCAGTATAGTGGGATATCACCTTTGTAGGAAATCAGTTCGTGAGATTACGGATATTCTACAGCAGCCTAAATCCACTGTGAGTGATGTAATTGTGAAGTGGAAACATCGAGCCAGTCAAACGGCAGAAAAACGAACCGGTAGACCGAAAATACTTGGTGAACGCAGCCGCAGAGCTCTGAAAAGGGTAGTGAAACAAAATCGCAAGTCCTCGTCGGTAGAAATTTCTCAGGAATTCCAAAGTTCATCAGGAATTAGTGTTATCAGCAGGACTGTCCGTCGAGAGAGAGAGTTAAAAAACTTGGGATTCCATGGTCGTGCAGCCGCTCAAAAGCCAAACATCACTCCACAGAATGCGAAGCATCGATTGCAGTGGTGTAGAGCACACCGTCATTGGACTGTGGAAAACTTTTCTTTGGAGTAATGAATCCCGCTTTACAGTCTGGCAGTCGGATGGACGCGTCTGGGTTTGGTGGATGCCCAGCGAACGTTTCTTTAATGACTGCATTGTGCCAACTGTTAAGTTTAGTGGTGGAAGCATAATGGTGTGGGGGTGTTTCTCGTGATTTGGCCTGGGTCCGTTAGTTCCTGTGATTGGAAACATGAGCTCTGAGATGTATGTGGACATTCTGGACAATGCTGCACTCCCAACTCTATGGCAATATTTCGGGGAAAGCCCATTTCTCTTCCAGCAGGATACTGCTCCATCCACACATCGAGGCTTGCACAGACACGGTTTGACGAAATGGGTGTTCAAAAACTGGACTGGCCTTCTCAGAGCCCTGATCTAAATCCCATAGAACACATTTGGGACGAATTAGAGCACAGATTACGTAGCCAATCAAATCGACCATTCTCACTGCAAGCACTCCCTTCAGGTGTGATGGACGCCTGGAAGGCAATTCCTATGGTCACCTATCAAAAATTGGTGGAAAGTCTTCCCAAACGTGTGCAGGCTGTCATCCATGCAAAAGGGGAACTAACATCATATTAATATGTGCCTCAGGACGCTCTATGTCCATACCACTGGGTGTCCGGATACTTTTGGCCAGATAGTGTATATATATATATACATACATTAAGTAAAGAATAATATTATGATGGAATATTAAAACTGCACTCCAAATTTGGGAGACGTTTTCAAGAAGTTACTAAACTAAAACCAATAGTGGTATTCATGTGTTACCTATTTGACAATGTTGATGTGGAAAATATAACTGAAAAGATGTTATATGTTCTCTTTATCTCTTGAGGACAACGAAGTTTTCTTCTTCAAAATGACGTAATTTTAAAAGAATAACTTTTGGAATCTCTCTCTCTCTCTCTCTAATGGAATATAAAAAAGTATCCTAATTTAAAAAAGCTGCATTTCATTTAACATCGCTCTTTTGCCGCACCTGCCTGCGTAAATCTGCATTTTCAACGGTGAATATAATTAAGACAACCTATCATTCCCGTTTCGCAGACGACCACTTAGAATCCAGTGCAGAAGTGCAATTAGTAATTATGTATCGAGATATTCAAGATTGGGGAGAGTAGTTTACAGACTAAGCTTCTTCTACTGAGACTATAACTACGAGAACTAACTTTAAATGAAAATGATTTATTTTTTCATGTATTTTGAATGGTTTGATAATAAATACATCGTTTGATGTTATTAATTCTTAACTTCCCACTGTTGTATTTCTGCAACATATGATTTATTTTAATTTAACAGACTCAATATTTTTTTAATTACCTACAAATCACTTATCTGAGAAAAAAAAAATATTGCAACGAAATACATGCTAATTGTGTGACTAGATGGAAGTACATTTTTTTCAGAAATCACAACAATTATAAAAATCTCTAATGCCTCAAGAACTGTGTTTTTGCTATAAAAAGAATTTATTATGTTTTATGCTTCATCTTGTTTATTGATGAAATAAATTACTTGGTAAGAAATTTAAACATCTTATGATGAATAATAAAATCCTCATATGAAAAAAGGTTTTGTAATTTACAGCACTATACTGCGCAATGTTGCACTTCTGCAACAACAAAAAAAAATGACTTAAATTCAATTTAAAACAACTTAATTGTTTTATATCTATATATTCCTTTTATTATTACTTGAGAAATAGCTGATATAATTTTTTCATAGAAATTTAAAACATTGGGAAGTTAAGGGTTAGATTTATGTGTGTAATTATTATGTTTGTATCTTGCATTTTGCTTGAAATATGATTTAAAAGAGTAAGTTTTTTGTATTGTAGTTATGTAGGTACGTACATATTCTGTATTTATTATTATTATTATAATTTAAATATTAATGAGACTTATTTTAGCTCACCACACTCTTACGCCACTGGTTGGACCACAACACCTTAAAAAAATGAGAAGTAGACCGTACTATGCAAAAGTCTGCCCACCCTTGATTTAAAGTGTCCCCCATGCTGCACAGGCTCTATACATTTATAAACACCCATGCCTTCTCCGGGATTTATAAACCCAGGTCCTGCGGCATAGCAGCCAGAATCCCTAACCGCTGTACCGGACGGGCCGCTAAAAAGTTAAACAGTATTCAATATTATAAGTTGTTATAAAAGTTATAAAGTATTCAAGGATAAAATGTTAACGGTGCGTCAAAACGGATAATCGTAGGCTGACGAAGCATGCAGATTGATTCTGGTGGATTTAATCACACGTACTAGGAATGATTAAAAACATTCAGAATTTATCCTCATTTCTCTCTCTCTCTCTCACACACACACACACACTTTCTCGTAATCCTTTGAGTACGCCACTGGATTTATTAAGTTTCAGCAAACTCAATGAAATATTTTCACATGCACAAATTTACGCTTCGGAACAAGACACGTTCGTCTAGTATCTGATGAAAAACACTGAAATACAGGGTAAACCAAAAGTCTTGCCCTCATTATAAATATTTATTGGGTTCAAACTATTATAGTTCGACACAAGTTTTTTTCGATAAATTGTACGCATTACTATGAATTTTTTTTATAAGGCTATCTTAATAAATAGCAACGCGTGTCCCTTTGGTGGCTCGGAGTATGTCTAATCGGTATTCCATCTTCCAAGAAATGTGCTTCAACAGGTCTTGCACTTAATAAGCATGCAACCTAAGCCCTTTAAGAAGAAATCTTGCTAAACTTGTTTGCAATATTTGAAGTTCACGTGATTATTCACAAGATTTAGTAGTACTCCTTTGAAACGATTGTTGAATGTGTTCAACAGTTTCTTCACTCACTCTAGGCTTGCCATTTCTAGGAAGATACTTAACGCTGCTTATTTCTTTAAACATTATATACGAATGCTTTACTGATTTTGTACCAGGAGGTTTGCTTCCATAACAAGGTCGAAATGTAAGCTGAACATAAATGGGCAGTTTCGTTTCGTGAAACCAAAGCATATACTAGGCTCTGTCTTGAATCGACGCCATTTCGACAAAAAAAATTATGTCTTCCTTTACAAATGTTCCCCTAAGTCACGTTTGATGGAACATTTGGGCCATCTACTGCACAAAAGAAATTACTAAAACTGACCTATCCAATGATACTAAAATTACATTATTACGTTATTTTTAATTATTTATCTATCCAACGCCCGAGCTTGGCTTCTTGACCATTTGATGCCGAACCTCCCAGTACCGACTGACGATGTCGTCAGCCGGGTATTCATCGAGTCCAGTGCATTGGAGTAGGTAGTCGCCAGTCACCATCCATAATGGCATGGTTGCAGATTGGGCAGGCCTCGTTAGCAGCTACGCCAAACCAGTGGAGGTATACTCCCAAAAAGTCATGTCCGGTAGCTACGCGAAAGCGGGCAGCAGCCTCGGCTCTCTCCAGGTACATCTGGATTGGGCCCACAGTGGCCAGAGTTCCCCATGGCATTCCAAAACTCTTCGTTTTTTGGGTCATGGCAGTATATTTGTCAATGCATGTTGATTATATTAAATGGTAATTTTGTAATGAATTTTTATAATCAGGACTAGACTTTTGGTTCATTCTGCATTAAGCATATAAAAACAATCAATTAGCTATCTAGAATATACAGGCTTGTAAAGGGTGCCCTTCTCCTTGATTATCCGCTTGAGCTAGAGGTGTAGGAATAAGTGAAGAACTAGAAGCTGCCATGATCTTAATATGGCTTTATTAGGACCTTAAACTTAAACCTCTAACAGATAAGATAATAATATGATATGTGAGAGAATCTACGGTAGCTAAACACGCAATATATATAATATCGAAATAACGTAACCCGGACCACTATCAATAACTAACTCGCCTAAGCTCAATTGCAATTCGATCACAGATCCGAATATTAAATAGTCACTCCTACCTTAATGTCGAATGAAATAGTGATCAAATCTGATCCTAGTTGAAGTTGCGTTTCAGTGGAGTGCAATGTTATGCACCTTGACCTAAGGGTTCTCTGTCACGGATAACTTCTGTTGGCTGTCACTTAACCTTTCAAAACCTCCTCACACTTGAATCAGGGACTATCATATCATTCCCCAAATGCCACACCGCTTACTCTAAGCTTCTGTTATTTAAAAGCTTCCTAATTTGCATCTTTCCTTCCCGCTTCACTTCTTGGGTTTGGTTGGAAAATAATTGCCATTAATTCCGGCCCCAAAGAACCCAAGGGAATGAAAAGACGCGTCAGCCCGTCACAGGCGTAGCTTTAAGCAAAGTATCGGTGTTTTAAATAAATTTTCGAAGAACATCTGAAATCTTGTTTACGAACGCAATCAAAGAAAACTTTGCAAATATAAGTACTTACGGTGGTCGGAGCAAGATGATAGCCCGACATGTTGCCTTCTGATCTCACCATACAGATGGCACTCGGAGGCTGTAAGAAAAGAGATGTAAATTTAATTAGATTAAATTATAATACGGTATATCAACACAGTATCAGAATTATCATTCACAAATTATCAGTACATAATTTAAATGTCCTTACACCATGGTCTGCTTTTTTAATTCCTACTATTAGCTCACTATTAGCTACTATTAGCTACTATTATTTATCTTGGTGGAATTTTCAATCGTTAATAAAACACATTTTAAAGCGTTCAATTGAGCTGAAATTTTCTATGCACTATTGTTTTGGGTAAAAATACAACAATTTAATTATAATTAATTAAAATTAATTGACTGAAACTAATTATTTAAAAAATTACAGACACAACCTAGTTGGTTTCATTTTTATCGACTTGGGTCAAAACTTTAAAAGATTTTTTTTTTCTCACGTTTTAAAGCATTCAGTTGAACGGAAACGGTTGATGACTGGTAGACTCTCCTTCCTTGAGCACTGCATTAAAAGCGAAAAGGAATTTTCAGACCTCACTGACGATGCCGTCCTCGTCGGCTACCAAAAAGATTACGACGAACTCGCCTCCCTGAAGGAGCACAAACGGGGTGAGTTAGCTTTGATTCTTCCTTGCCCTGTACTGGATTGCCCGGAAAATAGTAATAATTCTATCAAACTAAATGATCCCCCAGAAAATAACGCGAAGAAGCACTCGCGTCAAGCAAGTCATGATAGTAAGAAAATAGCAAACCCAAATACCGATGGTGGTTTCACCTCCCCCCAAAAAGTTGCAAAGAAGTTAAAACTTTCTGATCCCGTTGCCGGGACCATTCAGCCTGTCAGCGTTAAGAATAAATTTAGAAGCCTTGCCGGCAAGGAAGCTAAAGTTACTCCCCCGATTTCAAATCAAACAACGGCTCCAGTTGCCACCCGCCCTAAAGTCCCCCCCCAATTATGTTCAAACATAAAAAAGAAAATTATAAAATAATCATTAAAGACTGAAATAAGGATTTCCCCAACTGCGACGTCAAGTTAGCAGGAAAATACCTCAAAATTTTCACGACAAGCAGCGATGAACACCGCATCGTAACGGACTACCTCAAAGAAAAGCGCGAGGAATTCTACGTGATTAATCCGCCAGATTCCCGCCCCCCCAGAAAATTGTCATCAAAGGACTCCCGGTTTCCACTGAAATCGGTGCGATCCAAGCAGATTTAACCTCACAAGGAGTTTGTGTCGAAAAGGTGGCCCAGCTCACCAGATCGAAAAGAAAATCCCCGCTCCCCATTTTTATGGTTGAGCTCCAGCGAAACCCAGACTCCCCAGATATCTTCCAATTAAAAAATTGTTGTTACCTAGCTGTGCAGGTCGACACTTTTAACATACGTCCGGGGGTTTCACAATATTACAATTGTAACTTGTTTAACCACTCGTCAAAAAATTGTCATATGCGCACTAGGTACTTAAAATGCGGTGAATCTCACCGAACTAGCGACTGCCCCATAAAAGAAAAAATAACTGACCCCATATGCATTAATTGCAACAAGAAAGGACATATGGCTAACTGGAGCCAGTGTGAAGAATTTCCTAAAAGAAAACCGAAAAAAAAAAATGAAACGATTCCCAATCGTAACACCATCAAAGAAACAGAAATCAAAAAACCCTTCAAGCCGGTCACACCTAATCTCTCTTTTGCAGCCGCCCTCTCGGGCGCTCGAAATAAAAATTAAAATCCCGGAACTTCGGCCGCCACCGAAGAAGCCCCTACAACCAATGAAAATAATAACTAAAATTACTTTGGATTTAATGACGCGATCAACGAATTAAGAAGATTCTTCCTCGACTACCCCTTTCTCTTGGAAATGGGAAGACAGTTCAGGAATACGAAAGACGAAGAGAGGATTGATATCTTTTATCAAAATCTCATTAATAGTTATGACCGTCAGGCCTAAGATTCGTCTTAGGACCCTAAATTCTAAATATTCCTCCAAATTTTAAGATTCCTAATACCGTTCGCGTGAGAATATTTTTCTCTCTGCCAACTCCCCCTTTTCTTCCTAGTGACCCGTCCTCCCAATGGGAGACGAGCTGCCCGACCAATGGAGAGAGTTCCTCTCCCGTCACATATCGTATTCCTTCTCTGCACTTCTCATCCCCAAGACACGTCGAAAGCTCGCTCGCCCATTGGCCGGGAAACCCTCGGCCATTGGTCGAGCAAGTCACTCTGAATGATCCTCGGTCGCTCGACGACCCCGAAAATCTAGCAATCCAGTACTTATTTTTCTACTTTAATTTTCAACAAGGGCAAGTAAAGAATTTCAATATTATTCCCCAAATGTTCTGATAGGAGATTAAGATCTCTTCGGAGATCAGGTGCTCCGACAGGACCGTCAACATCTTGAACGGAAATTTTATATACACGATTGTTTTTGATGACAATGCCACACTTAAATGATAATTAATAAAAATTAATTACCACTTAATGTTGTGATTCTGTCAAATGTATATACCTATTTATATTAATTGTAACTATTTAATAAAAAGTAGCTAAAATAAAAAATTTCTTTGTTGATCTAAGTAGGAATTTATTAGTAGTAGTTTAAACACATTAGAGTGCGAGGGGAGCTTGTAAAGTAAGTTTAAGAAAAATTAATAATTCTTCCTTTATATAAGAAAGGTAGACAGTAGCGCACACAGGAATTTTTCAAGGGGGGATGGTTCGGGGTCGAAAGTTCACCATGCTTGTATCATGCTCCTTTTGATTTTGTCGATTTTCGGGAACAAAACACAGTGAGAATCTAATTATTGAATAAATAATTAGCATTAATTAATAAAATTAATCATTAATAACAAATACTTAATTAAATTTTACGTACTATATACTTAGAATTATAATCAATCGGAAAAACATCAAGGGCTTGGGGGGGTCCGGATCCCCAGGACCCCTTTTGGGTGCGCCACTGGGGGTAGATATACCAAGGTCACATTTTTTTACATGGTAAATACCGGACCCGGATAAGCTGGACTTAACGAGATTTTCTGGTTCCCCAGTGCCAAGTAAGCTTGTAGATCTGCACTCAGGGCCTAAAATGAGTTTAAATCCGCACTGGATATATAGGTCTGAAATTAAAATCTTAATGATCTTTGCAAGCAATCTACCTCCGCTTTAATTATTGCAGCTAATTAAAGAGACTAACTAAACTCAGTGGCGCATCAGCCCATAAGGGCGAAGGTCTACTGCTCCCATCTCAGCATACGTGACTTTGGGCGCTGAGGTGCATCAACAGATGCTCCAATTAAGTTGTCAGTCTGACGAGCAACTCCAGTGTTTAGTTCCCATGCAAGCCTGGTACTCATTTATCAACCCACTAAAGGGAAAGGCTGAGTCGACCCTGCCCTGCCTGGGGTTTGAACCCAGGACCTCTGATGTGGAAGCACGAAACACTATCATTCAGCCCCTGGTCTTCAATTAAAGATACTAACAACAAGAAATATTCATCAGTTCTGACGAGGCCCAGTATCAAATTCCTTGGGAGCTCTTTTTTGGGTTAATTAGCATATTTTGTTTTCTCGTTTTGGGCCCCCTCAAGATTGAGCCTCGTATCATTGATACGGCTGACACACAGCGGTAGCTACCGCCCTGATATTCAATATAAAAGCTATAATTAAAAACTGAATTATTTCTGAAGGTTTTCCTTATTCTGTAGTTGTAAAAGGATTTCTAAATCATCTTAAGCATTATTAGTTTTGTCCGGATTTTCTTTATTAAATTATAAGGAAAAATAAGATAATTACGTGCTATATAAACAACAAACGTGTTTATGTGAATAAATTTCTGTCCAAACAAAGATTTCTTTCTACATAAAATCTAGCAAAGATTTTCATAAAATATTTTCATTTCATCAAATATGTCATCAGTAGTGGATACAAGGAAGAGATTAAAATCTAGTGTACGTAAAATTAAGTTGTTTTTAATACTAAGGTGACCAACCGTCCTCCTTTTATAGGTTCTGTCCCTCGAAAAGTATTCTCCTTATCAATGCTCTAAAACTGATGTGTTAATCTCAGTATTCAGAGATCAACTAAACATGTTACAAATATGTCGAAGAATGATCTGAAACATAGTATCACAGGAAATATCAATGATGTTTTTGACTACATCGCACATAAATTGGGCAGATTTAGAAAACTGTGTTGAGTTTTTATGGAAAGATATGCTTGATAGATAAATAATCGATGACAATTGTCTGTTTAAAGAAATTAGAATACTGAATGTATGTTTAAGTGGTAATAAATTGAAACGAGTGGGAAATATACATGAGAGAGATGAAATTGATAAAAGATGGGTGGAAATGCTTTTAACATTTCACACAAAAATGAACACATTCCATATGATAGTTAAGTTATTCTTGTTGAACTTTCGTTGTGCTGCCCTGAAACTAATGCAGCAGTTGAAAGAGTTTTTTCAGTTGGTAATAATTTTTGGACAAATGAGAAAAAAAAGCATTCAATGAGAGAATACTCGTTTATGTAAATAATTAACAGGAATGTAAGCGTAATTAGCGTATTTTTGTTTGAATTAATGAAATGTTTCATATATTTACGTTGTAACTTTTTCTTAAATTTTTCGTCCTCTTAAATTTTACGTCCTCTCTCTTTCCGTCTTAATATGGCTGTGGTAACCCCGTGGTCAAGATATCGGATCATGGCAGGCATGTCATGAGTTCAAGCCCAGTACCACTAAAGAGCCGCCGTGTAGGGCAGCGATGCACGTTAAATCTGTCGAGAGCTGAAACCTCCTTCTGTTGGTGTGGTTGGGTAGTTAGGAGTGCCAGCTCAGATGTCGTCCACGTCACTTGACCATGGTTCAAAATTACGTGGTCCGTCGCCAAAAGCCCTCGTGTAGTTGAATAGTGCGACGTTAATATTCACTCCCTCACTCAGTTTCCGTCTTAATAATTAATTTTACTAATTATTGATTCAATAAATTTTTTTTACTGTTTTTCGTGCCCGAAAATCGATTAAATCATAAGAATATGTTGGGTGGCGTGTTGGAGCATGGTACGAGAATAGTGGACTTTCGACCCCTCCCCCTTTTCAAAAATTCTTGTGTGAGCCACTGTACGCCATAAAAAGAAGAAACAAACATTTCAACTGTTTACTCAGAAACATATTCCACACAAGTTCGACAATAACACAAATGTTTAACACCCAACTGTATCATTCCCACCACACTCAAACAGTTTTAATACTTTCTAACAAAACCTATTATTTCTCACTTAAAAAAAATCGGAGAAAGTAAAAAAAAAAATCCGGGCCCAAGTGTTCCACTGAAAAAAGGGGCGGGGAGAGGGGGAAGGGAAACTCTCTCACTTGTTCATTGAAACAAATATTTTCTCGTAAAACCTAAGAGGGCTGAAAAAGTTCAAGCAACTCCTCATCCATTCATTGGAAAAAACTCTTGAGATTCCGTGGTATCTTCCCCCCTAGCTAAGTATCGGGGGCGTGGTCTCAGTTAAAGGTCACACTTGGGGAATTTCCCATTCATCACATTTTCCCGCCAAATTTTCCTTCCAGGGTTGCAGTAGGAATTTTTTCGCTTGGAAAGAACCGTGGGAGAGTAGTAAAAATTCCAAAAGCTTTTTTTTATCGCTGCTTTTCTTCTACGAAAAGCGCCTATTGTGTCAGCCCCTTTTCCTCCCTCTACACGACACCGTAGAGTTCCATTCAGTATTTTGTGGGGAGTTTTGAATTACTTATCGAGTTATTCAAATTACCGCGCCTATGTAACAAAACGGTTAAACCCTTTTACATAACAAGTTGTCATTCTGGAAACAACATGTTTTTATAATCGAAGCATAATTTCTGCAATGAGTACCAAAAATAATTTCGCTTCACTTCAAGATTTCTTTATTATGTTTAAGTAAGGTGACCATTTTTTTTACAAGGACGAAAACTTCAAGAAAAAGTTACAACTTAAAATATATGTGTGTGAAATGTTATATTAATTCATACAAAAATACGCTAATTACGATTCCCTTCTTTTTAATTTTTATCTTAAAACGAGTGTTTTTTCATTGAATGAATTTTTTTTGTCAATATATCATTATCTAATATATCGGAAAGTTCGGTCAAAAAATATCCTTCATACTGAATTTTACGGTAAGCACTGTAGCTAAAATATAAACAATCAATTTTGATTTCTCACTAGTCGCTACGGAAAAATCATTACTAACACAAAAAAAACTCTTTCAACTGCTGCATTAGTTCCAGGGCAGCACAACGTAAATTCAACAAGAGTAACTAAATTTTTATATGGAATGTGTTCATTTTTTGAATGGTTAAGAATTTCCACCCATCTTTTATCAATTTCAGCATGATGATGCTCCAATTATTTCAATTTATTATAATTTAAATGTACATTCACAGTCTTCCAATTTCACCAAGCAAACCATTGTCGACGATTTAAATATCAGGCATTTCTTTTGATAAAAAATCGACACAGTTTTCTATATTTGCCCAATTTACTTGTGATGAAGTCAAAAAACACCATAGAAAACTGTTATTTCCTGTGATATTTGTTTAAAACCATTCTTTGACATTTTGGAAACATATTTGGTTCATCTATGAAAAAAAGAGATTAACAGAACAATTTTAAAGTATTGAAAAGGAGGACGACAGAACCTTTCGACCTTTTCGAGGAAGGACAGAACCTTTAAAAGGAGGACGTTTGGCACTGGCGTAGCGAGCTCTGAGGGGGCCCTGTATCAAAATTCTTTTGGAGCCGTTTTTTCAGATATGGAAGCCTTGTTAGTGGACTATAGTTAGACGTGTTGGGGCCCCGTATCATTGATACGGCGGAAGCTACGCCTCTGACGTTTGGTCACCTTAGTAATACGTACAAAAAATAATTTCGCTTCACTTCAAGTTTTCTTTATTATGTTTAAGGCAAGGGCGTAGCTACATGAAAGAAGTTGTTTTTCAACTAATGTTTTAAAAAAATCCAAAAAAAGGAAACTTTTTTTTGAAAAAAAAAATCGAAACAAAATAATATTTAGAGTCCAATCAGTGGCATACCCAGACCTTTTTTATGGGGAGAGGGTACAATCTAAAAAGCACATAGTCCAAAACGCCGTGTTTGGGTAATCTCTGCGGTAAAAATCAAAAATATATTGTTCAATTGAAGGGGCCCCAGTGGCGTAACGGAAAATAATATTCTCCCCCCTGCAAAGTCAGGTTTTGAATAAATTTTTAAGGAAAGTGAGTGAGGTGTGAGGGGAAGGGAGTACTCTTTGTCACTTAATTGGAAGACACCAATTTTGATAACGCCAATGGTTATACGAATAAAGAATTACAATCATGAACGAAAAATTATTCTATCAGAAAAAAAAGATGTTCTGTTTGAGTCTAAATTTTGCATCAAATGGCAAAGACAGCCTTAATGATTTATGGCAGAGACATCTTATATGACAAATAGCATCATAATATGGCAAAGACAGATACTGTTTATCAACATCGCATTTTGAAGCGAGGATTATTGGTAACGGACCTCGGAAATTAGGAACTCCGTCAAGTGACGAGAACAACACCTGGGCTGGCAACTCACTTTCGAAATACCCACAATACGTCAATGTGCGGACTTCGAGCTTAGGCAGATCTAACGAGTAGTAACGTTTCAATATGGCGGTCTTTAGAGACATAAGGACTCGAACTCATAAATCGACAGAAATAATGCTGGCCACGAGTTCGTGACTATGACCATTGACTACCTTGGTCTAGTAGGATGTCAAATGTCCCAGTTGCAATGTTATGAATGTTAAGAGAGCTTGTATTTTATCCTAATAACTGAATTTATTTTCTGTCATTTCATTCAACTAAATTAATGTTTTGCTGTATCATTTTAAAAATTCGTAAATGTTTGTTCATATATTTATCTGCTGCCCTCAAGGCCGAAACTGTAATAAGGACAATATTGCAATGATGTATTCTATCATGTCATAAAAAGGTCTCTGTCAATAACTGTAGAATTAATTATATTTTGATCAATACAATAAACACCCACTTTATTTATGAAAGAACAAAATCGGCCATTTTAATTTCCCACACAGTTATTTTCCCACTATTTATTCCCTTCATTTTGTTGAAAATGAATGGGTAGTTTTTTAGAAATAACAACAGTATAAAATAAATAGAATGAAAATTAATCTGTTAAAAAAAGGTATGCAAAAAATTATTTTATAGAGCTCGTAAATAATGTTATTTATGTATTCTTCCATCTCATATTGTTCCAATTTCGATATATAACTCTCTTACAAAAATATAATATAATATATAATATAATAACAGCTAAATAAGTTGCTAAGAATAGAAGTAAAACCTAAATTAAAAGTGTAAATAATAGCAAAAAAAGAGAAAAAAGATACATTTAAAATACGCTTTTAACTAAACGACACAAAATTAAATTACTTATCTTTCTAAAGATAACAATAAACAAATTTTTAATTGCAAAGTATAATGCAAGCAATCTTTTATTTAATCCACGAAGAATAATAAACAAAAGTAATGTTGGTTTCACCAGTAATTAAATTAATTAAAAAAAAATTTTATGGGAAGAACTCTCTGTTTATATATAAGCCACCAGGGAGGCTATTGTTGAAAATATATTACTATTTTTATTTATTTATTTTAGCATAGCAGCGTTAGAGATAAAATTGTATAATTATTTCTTTTTTCTATGAGTGGCAATGGGGAATATAACTATGCCATTATTTTGTGAATGGCAACACCCTGTTCTAAGTTTGTTCGATTGTTTTGAAAAACAGATGTTCGAATAAAGTTTCGATGATCTTGAAAATATTATTTGTCTCTTTTGTTGTTAAAATATATATATATATATATATATATATATATATATATATATATACAATAGAGAGAGAACACAATAATTATAATAAAATGGCCGAAAAAATCCGGAAAAAGATTTGAAACTGAACTCGAAGAATTTTGCTATACTCTCAAGACACCTTCAAAATAAGCCTTCACCAAATGTGATTTTAAACATATTCAATGTTCAAAAAATTCGACAAATTTTTAAATGTTATAACTATTTATCTGTAAGTATTATTTATTATATTATAATATACTGACAAAAATATTGCAGTCATAAATCACATTTCAATTTATTTAAACATTACAAAACAATTTGGATGAAACGGGCACATGATATAATAAATAATAATTTTAAATATTTTCATTCGTTCAACCGTTTTGACCCACAAACGATAATTCGTTTCCTTATGCTCGTGTTCAAAGATTTGTTTTTATTCTTTAAAAAAAAAAAGTTGTCGAGAGCAATCGTGTTGCCATTCTTTCTGCAAAATAATAACCGTCCACAAAAATTGTTAGAAAATTTGATTTCTATTTTACTTTCGTATATAAATCACCAAGAATTGTTATCTGTTTAATCTACGTTGGCAGGGTAACAATTGCGAAAATAGTTACATTGATTTAACGCAGCACGAAAAAGTCTCTCTCTCTCTCTTTTTTAACCTTAGGGTAAACTTACTTAGCTACTTTGTGTTTTGTTTGAAATGAATAATAAATGACAATAATACTTAGTGAAGGAAAAAATAATAAACTCAACCAGTATTACAAGGTTAATCGTCGTCTGGGAAATTAAAAGAAACTATTTTCATAATGGAAAGGTTTTCGACCTAATAATAACAAAGCTTTGTTGATAAATTCTAGAGACGATTGAATGAATGACCAAGCTTTTCAACCTTCTACGCGCAATCTATCACTCAATAAAGAGACGATTTTTGAAACTAGTTATACCTATTCTGAAGTTTTGCGACTTTGTTATGAATTATAAAAGATAATTATATATTTAGAATTTTTTAAAAAAAAGGACTGGTTATTGTATGTAAAATAAAAGATAACTACGCAAGAATAAAAAGAATTCTATTTCTACAACAGTAAGAAAATATCGAGTTAAATTGAGACTTAATTGAAATGATTTTAAAGTATCCGACTACTTGCGACAACTTTTTTTTAAAAAAAATGGAGAGATGGAGATTTTTTTGTGGTTTTTAGATTTATTTAGCGTACTTTAAGAAAAAGGCAAAAATTAAGAAGAGAAAAATAAACTATTACTACTAAAAAGGGAAAAATTAGGAAAAAAATTGCATAAACGGGGCCCGCTCTGAGCAATTAATAAATGAAAGAATTCTCAATTTTTCAATTTTGATGTATTACTTTGCTATTCCTTTTTGAAATGTCTTTCAGGATAAGAAAATTTTAATTTTTACAAAAACCAGAGCACTTTATCTTAGTTATTATATGAAATTGCCTAAAAAAACCAGTGATTATATATTCACTTAAAGAACTGTAAATTTTGTAATAAAACAGTGATTAATAAATTTGAAGATTAAAATACTACTGTTTTAAACAACATGCACAAAAAATTTCAGCAAATTATTTTAAAAACTTTTTGAGCAATTGCTGCCACCGTTTGAGTTTTTCGAGAGAAAAAAACACATTTGGAGTAAAATGCATTTTAAAGTTTGACATCTTATGTAAAGTTATGACATCTACTTTTACTAAAAACACTTGTAGTTTTTGTTCTAGTGAATGGTAAATAAAAAACTTGGTATTTTTATAAAGCTAAAAAGATGGCCTATAAAATAAAATCAAAAAAATTCGTAAATTTTTAAGAAAAATCATGATTTTAGGGTAGTTGAATACCTTAATACTTTTTGCATCAATCATTAACTGCTATTGAGTAGCGACTTGGTAAAGAAATAACAATTTACGTTCAAAGATATTCAATACTTTTTCTAAACAGTACTTACATAATACTTAATGCACCTGGATAGCTATACCATTCCATTAATTGTTGCTGAAAATTTACTGTGAAATAAATAATTAGATTTTTTACATAATATACTTATAAACGCATCATTTGTATTAAGTAAATAATTTTTTTTCGTAAAAATACAAACTTTTGCTGTGATTCCTAATAGAAATTCAAAAACGAAGGTTCAAAACATAATGAGACGTCGTGGACTGATAGCGAGCAAATAACGTCACAGCCAAATGTTGAAATAAAAGAAAAATTTATTTTCTCTACAAATTAATTATCATTGATGCAATAAAGTAAAGTCTCTGCGCCAAGCCGGTGCATTCTGTCTATTCCACAGAGAAGATCAATCACTTCCCAGCACTGCTTTGTCCGAAGGACGCTTACCCATATTTCTAAGAAGTTGGTTCGTTAACTTCTACAACGCCACCGGCGTTCATACTCTTTCCTTTCCCCAGGAAAATCCGTTGCTGACTTTCCCCCGACCTCGGCTATCCGCTCTCCGATCTAATCTCGACCTCGTATCTCATCTCCGTCTCTGCTCCTCAGTCTCTTCCCTCTCTCTGTTCTCTGGTCTCTTCTCGTCCAACATCTGGTCACTTGTCTATCACACCGCCTTTGTTTTTTAAATCCATTCTCTCACTAGCTGCCAAGGCGGCAGGGTTCCTCCTCAGACGGGCTTTGCCTATTGTCGCCTGGTGGGCATTCCAATGTCCATTATGACTTTCAGTCCGAGTGTCAACGCGGCTCCGAAATCAAACAATAAATAATGACCCCACGTGCACTGGTCTCTTAGCCATCTGCTCTGAGCCGTAAAACTTGGCGTGAATAGAAGGGTGGGGCTCGTACCAAGACAAGACGTTACAATAGGTTCACTTTCAAGTGATTTTATTTTCATATAAACACAAGACAATGCATATAAATGTGAAAACTTCATTTGATATAGCTCAATTCTCATATTAAAAATTTAATTTAAATTTAATTTTAAATTCGTTTTATTGGTACGATGGTACAGAGTTTATGTATATATATGTGGAATCCAATCGTCAGCAAAGCACGCAGTCTTCGCGCGCAGGCGCAGCTAATCGAAACAAAAACTTTTGACCATTGAGAAAAGAACGGAGAAAGACTGAGGTACGCGAGCAGGCGTTACCGTCGTCACATCATGGAAATCCAATTGTAGAATAGCTACCTTTTTTTTAATTAATTTTTGTTAAGTTTAAAATAAATCTGAAGAAAGACAAATGTCTTGGACCCCTTGTTGTCTCCCACAAATTATGGGGGCTCGGCCGGGATAGATAAAATTTCGATTTTGATCAAAGTTTGGAACGCGTGAACAAAAGAAGCGTAGGTGGAGGAGACGCGCCGCCATTTTTTGGAAACTTCGTTCAACCTGTGTAGAGGTTGAATTTTTCATTTGAACTCAGCGTGAATACTCCGCCTGTGTAGAGGCCGGGATCGATAAAATTTCGATTTTGATCAAAGTTTGGAACGCGTGAACAAAAGCGTCCGTGGAGGAGACGCACCGCCATTTTTTGGAAACTTGGCTCAAACTGTGTAGAGGTTGAATTTTTCATTCGAACCCTGAATATTCCGCCTGTGTAGAGGCCGGAACTATTGCAAGAATTATTTTTCGTCTAACAATATAACCTGTGTAGAGGTTGAATTTTTCATTCGAACCCAGTGTGAATATTCCGCCTGTGTAGAGGCCGGAACTATTGAACTATATTTCATCTAACGATATAACCTGCGAAGAGGTGAGATCTGTGGAATCAACGTTTTTCTTCAATTATTGGATACATCGTACGTGCGAGCAACAAGGGAGCTAGAAAAAAGGTAGGATATTTCCATATTTTTTCTAAAATGTATAAAAACGCTCTTAAAGAGGATCTCATAAGAGTTGTTGAGGATCTAGACGGTACTGTGGAGAGTACGGACACCATAGCTAAACTAAAGACTAAAATTGAGAAGAGTAGTACATTTGAGAGTGATGCAGATTTCGTTAAAACTTTAATTAAAAACTGTATAGATGAGAGGGTATCGCGAAACGAAAGAGAGGCAACTTTAGAAAAACAGAAAATTGAGCTCGCAAAACTACAGTTAGCACAGTTAGAAAAAGAAGTCGAACTTCAAACAGCTAAAAATAAAGCATTAAGTTTAAATCCTGCAGCTAAAGTCGAAGAGAAACAGTTCGAAACAAACATAGAACATATGATCAAAAGCATTAAAACTTTATCTCTTCCTGTTCCCACCAGATCTGAAAATTTTAATCTGTTCTTCCAATCATTAGAACGCGCATTTTTAACCAAGAAAATAAATGACGAATATAAATCTGAAATTTTAATAAATCTTCTGGGCGAAAGAGCTCATAATGTCTTATTGTATATTAAAAAGGAGGAATTAAATGACTATGAAAAACTAAAATCTATAGTACTCAGAGAATTCCAAGTAACCCCTCGCGAGTGTTTAAACTCATTTAAAAATGCTGTAAAATCATCAGGCGAGACATACATCCAATTTGCTGCAAGATTGACGGCAAACTTCCAATATTATTGTTCGTTAAGAAAAGTTAATTCCTTTGAATCTCTGTGTGATCTTTTAATTTCTGATAAATTATTTGAAACTTTAAATAAAAAAACCGCAACTCATATTGGCATTCGAGAAGCGGAAGATTGGTTTAGGCCTATTGATTTAGCTAAAGAGTGCGATATTTATATTTCATCTAGAAGCGGATCACGTAAGGAAACTCCTATTGCTTGTGGATATACCGAAGGCCCCTTTAAAAATAGACCACGAAACTATAAACCAAAGATTAAAGATAGCTATCCCCAAAATCTTGAATGACAAAATAAAAATTGCTACATATGCGGTGATTCATCTCATTACGCAAGAGATTGTGAGAAGCTTTTTAAGCCTAAAGAATCTCACATCCATAATAGAAAAAACGTGAACAGTTTGAAAGTCAAGAGCGAAAAACAAAAAAGCGATGAGTTCGCACAGCTCCAATATGTAAACATTTTTGTAGAAAATCAGTCCGTAACAGCCTTGATTGATTCAGGTGGCCAGATCCCAGTTCTAAATTCCTCACTAATTAGAGTGAACAAACCTTCCGAAGAGAGGATAACATTAAGCACGTGTTTTAACGAAAGGCGTATGGTAGAAGTTAAGCCGATAAATATTTCTCTTACTCAGCACTCTCCCAGTTTAAGTGTTCGAACGGCAATATCACCGACCTTGACCGAAGAATTTATTATACATCCCAGTGTATATACTGAAATAAAGAAACTAAGCCACGCAAAGAGCGATGTTTTATTGAATGAAAGTTAATCCTCTTTAGGTGCTTATTCTGGTGCTTATTCTAATTCTATTTTTTATGTTGCAAATGTGATAGAAAACTCTAGTTATGATTTGTCACATGTTAAAAACTTTAATACTAGAAATGATTTGAGTTCTCTAATTAAGAATTATAAACCTAATAAAATTAAGAGTACTAAGTTAAAAATGGGTATTATGAAAGAAAAATGTTTTGATTATTGTTCACCTATAGTATTGTATAAGAAAGTCAATGGTGCCATGAAAATGAGTTCCGTGGGCTCCAACTCCCGCTCACCCACCCCTTCACCTATGGAGCGTAAACATAGTCGGTTCACGATGCTCCGGAGACTCTTCAAGCCCTGGAAGTGGAAACGGAAGAAAAAGAGCGATCGTTTTGAACAGACGTCCAGAACTCTAGAGAGAAAAAAAACGATGCGTTCAACCAAAGAAGAGCTAATTAAAAAGGGCGTTCTTATGCCTGATGGATCTGATAAAGACCAAGATAGCAAAATAAATGATTCCGTTCATCCTACCGTACTATCGTCATCTCAGAATCATGCCATGCCTGTGAAGCACAATGTTTCCCTGTTGAAACTTCCGGATGTCGAAGAGATGCCTTCACATGATGGAGAAACTGTCTAGTTCAGCAAAATTATGCTATGTTAAATATTTGTGTATTTGTTGTATAGTCCTTGTCTGTTCCGTCTTTTTTGTATGTTTCAGATTCTCCTCTGGTCTACATGAAAAAGAAAAGGAATAAGTACCGCTGCGGACAGCGTACAGTCAGGCTGGCCGTTGTGGAATCCAATCGTCAGCAAAGCACGCAGTCTTCGCGCGCAGGCGCAGCTAATCGAAACAAAAACTTTTGACCATTGAGAAAAGAACGGAGAAAGACTGAGGTACGCGCGAGCAGGCGTTACCGTCGTCACATCATGGAAATCCAATTGTAGAATAGCTACCTTTTTTTTAATTAATTTTTGTTAAGTTTAAAATAAATCTGAAGAAAGACAAATGTCTTGGACCCCTTGTTGTCTCCCACATATATATTTTTAAAAAAACTAGATCATACTTAAATTTACTTGTTAGCGTTTTTGTTGATCACATGCGCGTCTTTATTTAAAAGAACAATGTATTGTTAATGATGTGCGTTCAAATTAATAAAAATAGTACCCGAAAAAAAGAAGCTGTTGTTGTTGCTATTGACACCTGTCTGACGGTGTCAGATCGAGGCCCACGATATTCATCACGTCACATATCCTTCAAAACCAGTATCAGACTCACAGTTTCCGACTCGTTAGTAAAATTCTTTTTCACCTAAAACGATATTTGAATCAGAGGCGTAAGGTACACCACCGCAACCCTCGCATCGCGGGGAAGGGACAGGATTCTAGAAGGCCCAAAGACTGACTGACGCCATGTATGTATGGTTTTGCAGTCTATTGTAAGATTTAACTTCTCGCCCCAAATCTGACTTTGCAGGGGGACCCGAAGATTCTCCGTTACGCCACTGGTCTGAATGCATATGATCATCATGCAGTTTCTCCTTCAAGGCATGAAATATAGGTCGACGACCAAATGCCGTTTACAAATTTTTCTTTCAGCTCATTTTCCAAAAAAGGGGGGCGCAGAAAGTAAAACTAGCAAAGATATTGACAAGAATAACGAATGAAAAAATGTTAGATTCAGATAGGTTTGCAAGAGATGAAATTATTGTTGTTGGTGGCCGATGTTTTGCTGTACAGTAATTTAATTGGAAAATATTCCACAACATTTTTGCCATCCAAGCTACAAGTGCAAAAATCGCGGGATTTTTTTTCTCAGTTTGGCTTTAATACAGGTTTTAAATTTTGAGTAAATTTTCGAAGAAAAAGCGCACCCTTGACTTATACATGGATCGGCTTATAATCAGATATATACTACATTATATACATATTCTTAAAAGAGTTTTCTTAGAGATGTATTTCTTTGATGTGGGAAATACCATTGGCGTTGTAAAAATGCATATGACGTAAACTTTTTGCAAAAGTACTACATTTACAAATATAAGTATATAAATACCAAGGGCGTAGAGCTACCGCCGTATTAATGATACGGAGGTAACTATACCAAAGATGATGGGGATGATACTACCCAACCCTAGATAATACTACCCTAGATATTGGGGCCCTCAAGCAAAAGGAGCCCCAATATGTTTGAAAAAGTCGAAAAATGCTGAGAGGCCACAAAAAGAGGGCCCCCAAGAAATTTTGATGCTGAGCCCACTCAGGACTAACTACGTCACCGATAAACACACACACACATCCATTCCGCACCATACGGTATTGGGAATGAAATAAGGAACACAGTATGCACAAAAAAAATAAGCTCGTTTCACACTGAGTATGACAAAATTTAAAAAAAAAGGCTTTCTGTAGAATACTGGTCATAATATAATAATAATGTTGGAACACTTATTTGAATGAAAAACTCCCATTCTGAGACCATTAGCCGAAGCTAACCTAAAACCTTTCGCTTATTCTATGTGGGAAACTGCTGAGTTGAAATGATTTACAGCTCGCACTACAGTAGTCTTGAAAACATGGCACTCGATAACACGGCAGTCCGGGGTTACACCCTTGCAAGTCGAAACTTCACCCACCCCTTCCCGTGCAGACCAAATTATTGCTCTTGTTACAATTAATGAAAAAATGCCGGGAAATGATAACGTTGGAGACACCAGACAAACTCCAAAAATATCACGTAACAAGGGACTAAAAGCTGTCGAAACCACCCTTCAGCATTTTAACTACAAGGCAGGGACGTCTTAAAGCATAAGTCAACTGGACCCGGGCCCAGGGCCTCGTTTCGTTCTCGACTCTGTCTTAATAAGATCGTGATCCGGATAATTTTTATGGACAAATATTATTCCCGTACATATTTTTAGGAAAACAGGGAATTTCAAACTGCATGTCAACTGGCAAAAGTGACAAGAGTGTATTGTTATTGGATGACCGTTGTCCATGTCTAAGCCTAATATCATAAACAAACATTCAACTCATTTAGTCAAAATGTCTCCATCTGTCCAATCCATTTGTGAGTCACGCACATTTATTTGTTTCAAACTGTCGTTTGTACAAGTATTTGACAAACCATGCTAAAGAGTGTTTTTTTCCAGGTATAGAAGTTTAAGTTGGCATTACTTTCCAAGATGGCGACCGATTTAACAGCTGTCAAGGGATTTATTCTCAGTTTGGTTTGGCAATTCATCAAAACGATCATCAAGCAAGGCGTAGATTCGTCGAATGGGCCCAAAACGAGATTGCCGTTGTTCCCGATTTTCATAAGCGAATTTTGTTTAGCGATGAAGCGCACTTCTGGTTGAATGGCTACGTCAACAAACAAAACTGCCGCATTTGGAGTGAAGCTAATCCACAAGTGTATGTAGAAACACCGTTACATCCAGAAAAACTGACTGTTTGGTGCGCTTTATGGGCTGGTGGAATCCTTCTTCAGAAACGATGAAGGCCACAACGTTACAGTCAATGGTGATCGGTATAGAGCCAAGATTACTAACTTTTCATTCCTGAATTGAACAATCATGATGTCCAGGAGCTGTGGTTCCAACAAGACGGCGCAACATGTCACACAGCTCGTGCCACAATCGATTTATTGAAAGACACGTTGGGTGACCACCTAATTTCACGTTTTGGACCTGTGAATTGGCCTCCAAGATCTTGTGATTTAACACCGCTAGACTATTTTCTGTGGGGCTATGTAAAGTCATTGGTCTATGCGGATAAGCCACAAACGCTTGACCATTTGGAAGACAACATTCGCCGTGTTATTGCCGATATACGGCCACAAATGTTGGAAAAAGTCATCGAAAATTGGACGTCCAGATTGGACTACATCCTAGCCAGCCGTGGCAGTCCTATGCCAGAAATCATATTTAAAATGTAATGCCACAAGATTATCTTTCGAATAAAAAAAATCATGTCAATCTAATAATACATCGTTGTTTTATTGCAATTTAAAGTTCTATACCTCTAAAAAAAACACCCTTTATATACTATCTACTATACATACTATATACAAAGGTAGGGCCTACTTTTGCAAAGGGGCCAAGGGCCTCAAAAAGTCTTTGTACGAATTCGTTAATTTTCATTTGCCTTCATAAAATACATACGTTTTCTTCGTTTAAAGGTGTTTGAGCAGTTTATTTTATGTTGCATTCTCAAAAAAAACAATAAATCCAAGTACAGTACAATATTTTCTGAAGAAACACGCGCAATTGTTATTTTTAGTCCCATTCTCAGCAACCCGGCATTTTCACAAACTCTGCCACCCTTCTACTCACATTAGGCTAAGTTTTCGGGACTTTACTGCACCAGTCTCATTTGACATAAACTAAAAATTTAGCTGCTTCAACTATCAAGAAACACCCCTTGAGAAGATATCTCCTTGACACTTCAACAATCCTACGGATGGATTACTCTCACATCCTCCCTTCTTGCCCTTCAGAGACAAATACCTGAACAGCATTACGACGGAACTCGACTCCAGTCTGTGAAATGCAATCCATCATTCCTTCTTCTTTATCTCTATGATCTATATATGCAAAGACAGCAGTCAAAGGGGGGGGGGAAATGGTTGCTGCTTGCCTTCGTCCATGGATGGCATGTCACCGCCCTTGGCCTCATGCAAATGATCGCGATCTCACTCAGCATCAAGTTCACGCGGTCTGTTAGTAAACATACAGAGAAGAAACTTTGTGCCTTGCTTCTCTACGGAAGATGGGAGTCAGCATTCTTTGGATGAATGACGTTTTGAACCTCAGGGTTACTATAGTATTTGGAGATATATGAATGGAAGAAAAGAAGTGAAGTAAGAAGGGTAACTGCTTGTAAAACTAAGCACAATGAATTATCTATAATCCAATTCACATTACATTATTTTGGATTAACTTTTTATCTACCGACGGTACTTATCAGTACCACTCACTTTAAATTTACATACAATAACCTTTTTTACGAATATTCTGACGATACTTAGCAGGAATATTCCTTGAAATCCACTCTTCCAAGATATATGGCAGCATGGGTTCTATGATGAGTATTTTAGCGGAGAAGGTGAATAGTTTAATAGCAGAAGTTGCGTTTTCGGCTGACGTAATTTTAACATAAAATAAATACAACAGAAAGTAATATTAATGTATTACACTTTCATATATAAATTATTTACACTATTTTAAGCGTTCTTTATGCAAAACTTTTAACAATGTGTTACTTTTGCTGAGCAGAGATCAACTTAGGGAGGTATTTTCAAAAATCGACCCTCAGGATTTTCACGGGGAATTATAAATAAAAAAAAATCCTTTTTATCAGCTATTATATCTACATACTTAAAATTTAACAAAGGTGTTTTTTTCTTTCTTTTTGTTTAGCTGAGATACGCAAAAGCTTTTTTTTTTTGTTTAATTTGCAATTTACGTAAAATTAACTCATTAAAAACTTCTTTATCCTTCAATCTGTGCTGTTTAATTTTTCAGTTCACCCGTGCGAAGAACGGGTATACCAGAAAGTAAAATTATATAAAAACACACTTCTTTACAACACATAATTTGCAACTTTTCTTTTTCATTTCCACTCTGATTGAAAATCAATAATTTCTGTGGGTTAATATTTTCTGTATGAAATTATTATTGAAAATGAATAATTTCTGAGGATTAGTATTTTCTGTATGAAATTATGATTGAAAATGAAAAATTTCTATATGAAACTATGATTGAAAATGAATAATTTCTCTATACGGAACTATGATTGAAAATGAATAATTTCTATACGGAACTATGATAGAAAAGGAATAATTTCTACATGAAACCATGATTGAAAATGAATAATTTCTGATTATTAATACTTTCTGAAGAAACTATGATTAAAAATGAATAATTTCTGAAGATTAATACTTTCTGATGAAACTATGATTGAAAATGAATAATTTCTGAGGATTAATATTTTCTGTATGAAATTATGATTGAAAATGAAAAATTTCTATATGAAACTATGATTGAAAATGAATAATTTCTATATGAAACTATGATTGAAAATGAATAATTGAAATGATTGAAATAATTTCTACATGAAACCATGATTGAAAATATATGGTATTAAACTGATGAAACTATGATTAAAAATGAATAATTTCTGAGTATTAATACTTTCTGAAGAAGCCATGATTGAAAATGAATAACTTCTGAGTATTAATACTTTCTGTTGAAACTATGACTGAAAATGAATAATTTCTACATGGAACTATGATTTAAAAGGAAATAGCTCTGTATGAAGCTAGGATTTAAATAGAATAATTTCAACGTGGAACTATGATTGAAAAGGAATAATTTCTAAATTGAACTATGATTGAAACTGAATAATTTCTACATGAAACTATGATTTCATGCTTCTCTTATAGAAATACACAAATGAGATTATTAAAATTAATCAACGAAATATACAAGAAATCTCACACAACATAGAATTTGACATTTATCTACAAAAAACATAAAATCAAAACAATTTTTCCGAAAAACATGCGCAGCCCTACACAGAAGTAACAACAACATTTATGTATTCACGCATTTCCCATTAGCCTATCCCATCCATTCTATAAACGATCTACCAACAACATCTTTATGTCGAGACTCCCGATGATGATAATTTACTGTTCTATGTCCTATCATAATCTAACGCGTTATTATCTGTTGTTTCAAATGATAATGATGATTGACTGGTGCCCTTTAACTTCATGCTGATTGCTTTTTGATTTTCCGCCGTATCATTGTTATAATCCAGTTCCCCCTTTGAAGGTTCCTGCCCTGTCACTCAGTAGGAAAATTTTTATGTATCGTTCATTAGCAATGCCGGAAAAAAGAACATTTCATAACAATGAAGGGCAGCACATTTGGCATAATAATCAAACTTGTTCTTCTGCATCATTACAGATAATAAAATGTCAGTAATAAATCTGTAAGTTTAACAGCATGGAGGGAGCATACAGATTTCATCAACAGGGAGTCAATAAAGAGATACTTATGAGTATCATCTCGGAAAAGGGTAGTTGGAAGTAAAATATAAAATTACCGTAAAATCCGTCGTATGACGCACACCTATACTTTCAAGCTGCAAATTTAAATTTATTGGTATATTCGCCGTAAAATGTGCATCCTCTTTTTTACGAAGGAACAAGAATTATATCTGTGAAATGGTCTTCTATTCTGAAATAATTTAATAGAGGCTTTTGGAAAAAAATAGTATACTTCTAGAACTACAGCCCTTTTAGTTCATAAGGAATGTCATTTATTTTAAATAAACATTATTTCGATTTATGTAGAAGTCTAGTATTTTTCTATGCTCATTTGCATGAGTAAACGCAGTTCGCATCGATTATAAAAAGCCGATTCTCCATTGTAGCTGGCGTCGGTGTTCCGTAAATATGTTTCTTTTAGTATGCGCATTTTAGCAAAGGCAGTCATCTCCCCCGGTAAATCGCGATCGCCCATCCCTGTTCTAAAGTTTAAAAAAAATACCAAGGTATTTGAGGTATCTGTAATATATATCTTTTTTAACACGCTTTTAGAAGTTTCATTAGTATGAAATGGAATCTTTGAACTCGATTTCCCCAATTTTAAAAGGTTAGATCAATTCGAAATTTTGGCACATTTGTCAAGGACCGATGACAATACAATAATTTCAAAATTTTGTTCCATTGTCCTGAACAGGATAATCCAGGTTTGACGACTAATTCATAATACCATTTCCAGGTTTGACGACTAAAAGATTAAAAGCGAAAACGTTTTTTTTTGTGTGTATCAGCAATTTCTTATCATACTAAAGAGTGTTTTTTTTCCAGGTATAGAAGTTTAAGTTGGCATTACTTTCCAAGATGGCGACCGATTTAACAGCTGTCAAGGGATTTATTCTCAGTTTGGTTTGGCAATTCATCAAAACGATCATCAAGCAAGGCGTAGATTCGTCGAATGGGCCCAAAACGAGATTGCCGTTGTTCCCGATTTTCATAAGCGAATTTTGTTTAGCGATGAAGCGCACTTCTGGTTGAATGGCTACGTCAACAAACAAAACTGCCGCATTTGGAGTGAAGCTAATTACAAGTGTATGTCGAAACACCGTTACATCCAGAAAAACTGACTGTTTGGTGCGCTTTATGGGCTGGTGGAATCCTTCTTCAAAAACGATGAAGGCCACAACGTTACAGTCAATGCTAATCGGTATAGAGCCATGATTACTAATTTTTTCATTCCTGAATTGAACAATCATGATGTCCAGGAGCTGTGGTTCCAACAAGACGGCGCAACATGTCACACAGCTCGTGCCACAATCGATTTATTGAAAGACACGTTTGGTGACCGCCTAATTTCACGTTTTGGACCTGTGAATTAACCTCCAAGATCTTGTGATTTAACACCGCTAGACTATTTTCTGTGGGGCTATGTAAAGTCATTGGTCTATGCGGATAAGCCACAAACGCTTGACCATTTGGAAGACAACATTCGCCGTGTTATTGCCGATATACGGCCACAAATGTTGGAAAAAGTCATCGAAAATTGGACGTCCAGATTAGACTACATCCGAGCCAGCCATGGCAGTCCTATGCCAGAAATCATATTTAAAATGTAATGCCACAAAATTATCTTTCGAATAAAAAAAATTCATGTCAATCGAATAATACATCGTTGTTTTATTGCAATTTAAAGTTCTATACCTCTAAAAAAACACCCTTTATAAGCAACTGTCCAGTCTTTCCGAAAATGGAAATAAAAAAAAGACTCGTGCATGTGAAAAAAAATAGTTTGTTCTAACTCAGGGATGAGCAAACTTTTCGGTCGCGGATCAAAAATTAAAAATAATAAGTGTATTAATAAATGAAAGTTAAAAAAACTAAAAATACATGCTTTTACAGTAGATCGAACTATAACAAATGAAAAATAAACTATAGTTTTAAAAAAACTAAAAAACACTTTTTTATGGTGTGTGTCTGGTGGGAATCGAACTAAAAAGTAAAAAATAATTCTTAATGTAAGAATAAAATGATTTAGGAGAAAATTATTGTCATTGTGTGTGTGTGTGTGTGGTAAAAGCGTGGGGTGTGCTTTGTACTAATTTTTTACAACTCAGCATTTCGGAATAGAACTAGTAAGCAATTATAACAATTGATATAGCGCACCCCATGCTCTTACCCCCTTAATTTTCTCGTAAATGATTTTATTCTTATATTAAGAATTATTCGTTTACCTTTTAGTTCGATTAAAAAACCATAAAAGCGTGTTTTTCAGTTTTTTAAAAAACTATAATTTACGTATACAGCATGCAATGTTACAAAAATGAAAATGTATACATAGATCAAAATCTGATACACAGTTTAAGGATTATTTGAATTATTATTTCGACTTATACTGTAGCAATGTGTAAAACTGATTCTAAATTTTCTTTAATGAATGTTATTAATTATCATTAATAATGCTAACGCGTAACTTCTAGAAACAAAAATAAACACAAGGTAATGTAAGCACGAGCAACGAAGGCTTTTTGTGGCCGGCAGGTCAGGGCTCATACATCTAAGGTTTATACAATTTATAAATGCACTAAAAAAAACGCATGTAGCATTAAAGATCGAGAGCCACCCCTCAAGGCAGGTGTCTCGTGATCAGACATTACAACTGGAATTCCATTTCTGTTTTTCTTTTTTTATCAAAAATTCGCATTCTTCACCACGTGTCAATCATCCCATCTTTCCGCAGTCGGGAGTCAAAAAGTGGAAAAATTCCCTCAAAAAAAGAGCACAAAAGAATTCTTAAACTAGTTCAACCAGCACATCCAGTTCCCCACAACCACTCACTTCCAATACCCTGCCAAAAGATAATCAAAAGAACAGGAGCGGTCACTGGTCTTTTCCGAGTCCAGAAGCGAAGGACGCAGGTCCTAGGTTGTATGTACCAATCCCTGCACTGTCCTTGACCCTATCTGCCGTCAAGGACACGCGTGGCTATGCTGGACACGCGCTCCCCTGGTGCCACGAGATTCGAATACTAATAGGAACCATTCAGGGAGGGAAAGGGGTAAGGTCGTCACGCAATCAGCAAACGATCGGAATAAAATAAAAGTGCGCAGACGGAAGACCATGTGATGGAACCTTTTCTTACAAGAACAATAAAAGAAGGAAATTTTGATGATTATAGGGATAGGCTACCGTTTTGGTGGAATCGGTTACAATAAACGAGATCGTTTTGCTCGAAAGGAATTGCGATACAAAATGTTTGTTTTCTGCATATTTATGTGTTGCCCACAAGTTTGAACACGAAACATGTGCTTGTTAAAATCGATGTAACAAAGAAGGTGTGGTGATTCTCTGAAACATAAGCCTTGCGCATAAAAAGTTTGCTTAAAATTTTAAAATTATTATAAATTTAAAAAAAACATCAAGAAGTATTTTAAAAACGTATCCTTTAGTGAGAGTAAAGATTTCCATTTAGGTTTTAAAAACACTAAACAATTACCAAAACATATGGTCATTCGGTATTTGAAACACAAAATCTCCGTCTTAATAATAGAGATATTATTTCTAATTTAGCTTCGTTTCCACATAATTAAAAAGTAAACATTCTGCAGAGAATCTCAAATTTACATAAGTAAACCTTGTTATTCTAAGATTACAAACTGTAAAAAAATAGAAAGCAAATAATCTAATTTCAGTTATAGAGCATATTTTTTAAAGTTGTACCTATTATCGAATAAAACAACTAATGATTGGGACCTGTAATAATTTGTCTCGTATAGTTGAGGTTATAGTCCTCTGGAGACTATTAACAATCTCAAGTACGAAACTTAACACTTTATTTTATGCCCTCTTTTTTAAAACAATCTAAACTTGGCGTTTCCCAGTAACATCACCCATTTCCAAATCAGCAAAAGTTTTTTCACCTAATTAAGAATTTTTTGTTTATTTATCTGTGTACGTATACATTTTATTTTTATTTATACACTGAAAAGCCATTACATCATGACCCCCTATTTAATATGAAGTAAGACCAAATTACTCTCTGAAAATCATCAACACATGGGGAAGTATTGACTGGACAAGGTAGTCTGAGGAATCTAGAACCGACTCTCATCAGTTGATCAACCAGCATGTTGTGAGGTGGTAGCGTTGCAGCACGAATTCGGTTTTCCAGGAAGAAGCGCAAATGTTCGATTAAATTCAGTTAATTCACAGGCCAAGACATGACATGAAATTCACCGGAATGTTCCTTGAATCCCCTTGAGCCATGGCCCGCTGCAGAGGCCGCAAATGTGATTGATTGGAAAATGTTACTTGTCAAACAAGTGTAAACTCTTGCATTCTTCTATAACCAAATGCTGATGTCGTATGGTCCATTGCAAGCGTGTTGGTGAAGTAGTAGCGAAACAGCACGAATTAAGTTTTCCTAGTGAAACCAAAGTGTTCGACTGGATTCAAGTTAGGTGAATTTGGAGGTCAAGACATCGTTTGAAATTCACTCGAGTGTTCCTCAAATCACTTCCAGACGATTCGGCCCTTATAACGTTGTATTATCTTGTGCGTGAACGACATCACTCGCCAGAAACACTTCTGTCATGTAAGGTGCACCTGATCTGCAATGATGCACACAATCTTTATGGATTGCTCTCTTGGGATGACGGGTCTTAATGTGTCTCATGAAAACATTACCCACACCATAATACTTCCACCAATGGCGCCTTGTTTTCTACCAATTGTGTACTCGGGTATAAGGTTTCTGTGGAAATAGATGAATTCACATTAGACTTTCAATGTGACAGAACAAACGACTTTCCTTTTTGGTCCAATACCGATATTCTATAGTGAATTGGAATCGCTGGTAACGATGATGTGCCGTCAGCGCAGGGTTGCTTTTCGGGCCCATGCGCAGCAATACATACTGCACAGTGTATTGAGGCACACCATCTAGGTCCCCATGATCATAGCGGCAGGTTATATTCAGCAGTTCTAACCCTTAACTCATGGCGAAAAATTCGCATGTCTCCACTTTCCATAAGAATTAATATGCCCCAAACCACTGGACAGCCATTTGCTGTTTCACCATCCTACTTATGCACAACATTCCATAAGTACTCACAACGATTGCATATAAGCAACTGACCTACAGCGTTGTTTCTGCCAAGCCAAAACGATTTGACCTTTACCAAAACATGATTAATCTATTGCTTTACCATTATTTCGCTAATTACTCTACGTATGAATAAACAGGTTATTGGTGCTTTCTATAGTCCAGCATCAATCACGTGCATATCGTGATAATGTCTCCGGGTGAGCTCGTTGCTCCAGGTGAAGAATAGTCATAACGTATCGGCTCTTCGGTGTATGTCACATTGGAGAAATTTCATTTTTTAAGTTTCTCGTTGATCCCTTTGTGACGTCTTACGCGTCTTTTCTTTAACAAGTCCTTTGGGTTCTTTGGGCCAGAATTAATGGCAACTCTTTTCCAACCACATCCAAGAAACGAGAAGTGAAGAGATGCAAATAATATAGGATAAATATAGGATTTTAGAGTAAGCGAGATGGCAATGTAAAGGAATGTTAGACAGTTGAGGTGCGTTGTGGCAGTTGATGATTATTGCAGTTCGTGGTTCAAGATTTAAGTTCTACGTGTCGAGGATAAACATATTGGTGTTCGACTAGAAGTTAAACATCAAGCTACATACCATTGTAGATAAAGACAAGTTTATTACAGAATAATATAAGGTAGGATCGATTACTTATTAGTATATTTGAAGATTAGGTGGTTCGATTATTGAGATTGGTCTGAATTATATTGTGTGTTGCGTATTGCGTCATCGTAGATTCTCTCATATTAATTATTATAATTATATTTGTTAAAAGTCTAAGTTGAATATCTTAATAAAGTCATATTAAGATAATGTTTGATCCTAGTTCTTTCGCTGGCCCTACACCTCTAGCTCACGCTGATACTTCGAGGGATGTACTTCCAAGGGGAGGTACATCACACCTTTACACAAAACTATGCCTTCCCAGGGAACCACACCTCCCAGTTTGGTGACTACTGCGTCATATGTAACAGGATGACTTAGAACGGGGTCAAGCGAATATAAGGATGAAGCCATTAATGTTATAAACATTAATCCATATTTATTGGATAGTGCCATTTTTGGCGGTTGAACACCGCTGTACACAAATACTAAAATAAACTATTGTTGCATCATCCCCAACATCTTTATGAAAGTTAAGGAAAACTGAACATATGCAGGACAAAATTGGCTGATTGTAAAATCAGTTAAGAAACTTTCGAAGAACATCAATATTGACCATCAATAAATGATGCAGGCTTATACCCACGTTATTGTGTAAGACATTTATATTTCACCACATAATAAGCAAAATAATCTGCAATAATCTTGGGGCATATTGCAATATTTCTTAAAAGATGGATCAAGTAGTATTCAGCGGTGTTTCAAGTCAGTGTCCATCACATCCAAGTGTGAATGAGCCCGATCCGAAGATTCCAAGTAGACAATTATTTTTAAATGCAGAATAGTATTACTCCTGGGATGCTGGATAGTATATCTTGTGATGATAGCTCACCTGCAGAAGACCAGAGTAAAACTTGTGACATACCGTTTATTAGCCTTTTTAAATGTGTGAAGTGATACTAATCCAATGAAATTGGTATCTTACTCCTCAAATGCGATAAAAAAAGAAATGTGCACTCGAAGGAGATAGGAAAAAGTAATGGAGGTTTCCACTGGAATTACTGTTTTTCTTCCATATTTGAAAACATGACTTGGATCTGAGCAAGTGAATGTTTATTAACGTCACACTATAAAGAAACACTAGGGGTATTGGCAACGGATCTCGTCATTTTGAACCTCTGTCAAGTGACACCTGATCTGTCACCCTTCCCTCCAAACTTCCTCACCAAGTGAATGGGAGAAATTTGAGCCTCAACAAATTTAACGTGTCTGCAAGGTGAGTCTTCAGTGTCACTAGACTCGAACTAATGATACGCCAGCCACGAGTCCATGATTATGAACACAAATCTACCCAAGCCACACAGCTGGTAGTCATTAACACTTCAATCATGTATTGATGGCATCCTCTGACCGTTTATATTACCTTTCATTATGGTGCCCCACTTTTGTATCATCTAGCACAATGCTATGTACAGAGCTCATTTAGCTTTGATGAGTGAGTAAATATTAACGTCGTACTGTTCAGCTACACGCGGACTTTTGGCGACGAACCTTGTAATTTTGAACCATGGTCAAGTGATGTGGACAACGCCTGACCTGGCACACCTTCTCCTAATTACCACACCAGCTGGAGGACGTTTCAGCTCTCGACAGATTTAACGTGCATCGCTGCCCAACACGGCGGGTCTTTAGTGGTACTGGGCTCGAACTCATGACATGCCTGCCACGAGTCAGTTACCTTGACCATTAGGCTACCGCGGCCACATTGTTAGGTTAGATCAGTGCTTCTCAAACTTTCCATGTTCGCGACCCAATATTCAATCATAATTTGCATCGCCCCCCCCTCTCCATACAATAGCGGTGTATTAAATTCAATAATATGATACTTTGACGTTAAACCTACAATACGTCTAAAACCCCTTAAATCCCCGGAGTATATAAACGTCTCATTCAGCCAGTGTATTAATTGCCCCAGACGTATATATACGTCCTTCCGAAATACTATCTTTTCTGTGAACTGATATCCATAAAATTATTCCGAAGGCTTTGGAAAGCAATAAAATTGCCTTGACAGTGTTTGCGAAGGATTTACTTATTACAGAGGATGAACTTATTTATTCCTTTCTACCACCACCCACCCTCAATACACCACATACTCTTACCTACGTGCTAAATGGTGGCATTGGGGAACAAATCGCGTAATTTGTAATCGTTTTTAAGGGATTAATTATAAACCGTATAAGTTATCAAGATAAGTATTAATATTGGCATATAATTTTATACATGACAAATCTATAGAGTCACTGGTAATTATTAAACATGTCTTTATAACTAGTACTGTTAAATTAATTATAAAATAGATTGTACAGTACTGATACATTTATAAGTGTATTATAGTGCAAATGAGAATTTTATTTTTTATTATGTCAGAGTGTATTTGTTTGTTTACTTTCTGTAAGTTAATAATTATTTTAAATAAACTTTTGTTTTCGACTTTTCAATAGGCTCGTGCCCCCCTCGTAAGGTTATCACGCCCCACAGTTTGAGAAACACTGGGTTAGACCGAAGTCCAATACAAAAAAACGAATTGTTGTTGTAATATGGCATCGTGGATAGTACCGTGGTGACTGTAAAATAGGTCCAGACAGATAGAAAGAGAGACTTTTAGAGTACAAGTATAAACAGAAAATGTCGAAACATCTCTACAATTAGAATCTACTTCAATAACAAAAATATAAAACATGTCTATAACAATTAAAAGAAAAATAAACTTCTGACAAATTTTTCAGACACATCACGAGTTGATGCAAAAATTAAAACCATTCATTACAAAATATCACAATCTGTTCCAACCCATTATTTTCTATCACTTTCTTTTTTCCAAATCGTCTTGCATTTAACCCAGATATCAACTGGATTTAGAGAAGACTCTCGTCTATTAAAGCAATCCTCCTCCCCCCATCCAACAACAAAAAAAAAGCTAAAAATCCAGACATTGTAATCAATCTTCAAGGTATTCGCTTTAAGGACCATTGACCGTGTTGGAATACTTTTAAGTTATCTTTTCTCTAAATCAAATAAACCTTCAAAGTTGCAAGTATCCTATACAACCGGTCGTACCCGGATTCTGTTAGTTACAGATATTATACTGTCTGTGAGAGTTTTTAATTGCATTTTCGTATTTGCACTATTTTCCTCGCTTTTTCTGTCTTTGAAAGTAGGTTGTACGAGTTGTGATGAATTCTTCGAAAGGCAAAGGTTATGTTTAACTTCAGCAATTAAGACAAATTATATAAGGAACTAGTAGAGTCATTGTGAAAAAGGTTAAATAAAGACTTCGTTCCGATAATGTCTGAATCGTGTTCCGGAGATTTAAAGAAAGTAAAATAAATAACGTCTGCCTATAGAAGTCTCGCATTAAAAAAATGTTTATCGCCATTCTTTTTATAGGTGAAGCTTAATGCTACTACAGCAACGTTTCTCAAACTGTGGGGCGCCCCCCCCTAGGGGGCCGTGATAACTCTAAAAGGGAGGTGCGAGCATATTGAAAAGTGGGAACAAAAGATTATTTAAAAAATATATTAATTTACAGAAAGTAAGCGAACAAAATACATTCGGATATAATAAGAAAACACACACACATTTTCACTGATAAAAAACACTTATAAAATGTATCAGAGTATTTTATGATTAATTGAACAATACTAAGTTATATATAAAAACAAATTAAGTAATTACCAGTGACCCCACAAGGACTTGTCATATATAAAATTATATACAAAAAATAACACTTATCTTAGTAATATGTACGGTTTATAATTAATCCTTTAACTGCCGATTAAAAGCTACGCGATTCTCAACCGTTTTCCTCGTAGGTACGCGTATGAGATGTTTTTTTAGGGGGGGGGGAGAAAAGAAATAAATAAACAAATCCTTTGAAATAAGTAAATCCTCTGAAAATACTCTCAAGGTCCTTTTCTTGCATTCTGAAGTCTTCGGAATAATTTTATGAAAAGCAGCGCACAGAAAAGGTAAAGACGTATATATACGTCTTCATAAAGACGTACATATACGTCCGGGACAATTTTGGCTGAGCTAGACGTTTATATACGCAGGTGGCACTTCAGAGGTTAAAGTCGTATATTGTAGCTTTAGTGTCAAAGTTTAATATTATTGAATTTGATACATTGTTATTGTATGGAGGGGGCGTGATGAAAATTAAGATTGAATATATTGGATCACAAATAATTAGAGTTTGAGAAGCACTGTACTTTAGATATGTGTTTGGAAAAAAAGTAGAATAATTCTGTTCTCTTAAATATTCAGCTGTTAATCAATTCGTCGACTCGGGAGTTTAGAGCAGTGGTCCCCAAACCCCGGCCGCGGACTGGTATCGGTTCGTGGATCAAATGGTACCAAACCGCCCAAAGAACATTAAACTATTTCTATTTTATTTACTGTAGTGTATATCCCTCGGGTTTGTGCAACTTTCCATGGAAATCCCTTTATACTCCATGTTAAATCCTTTTATATTCCTTTTTAGTGTAATTGTACTTTATTCTAAACACAATTAAATTGAAAATATTAAATCAAAATCTAAAATATAAACAATTAATGCTCCCTCTTCCTCATCAGCGAGCCATGGTAGAATTATCAAACGTTGACCGGTCCGAAGTGACAAAAAGTTTGGGGAACACTAGGTTTAAGGGTAGTGTACCCGCCTCGTAAGCCTAAGGTTGCGGGTTCGATCCCGGTTGGAATGGATAGATATTCTGAATTCGAAAATCGTAGCATGCAGGTCATATGATTATATGGCATGTGAAAGATCCCTTGAATATCAATTTGGCTCTGGTACTCTTGGAAAAATTAAAGCACGGTAATACTTAGCATCCGACGAGAGCTTGAATTAAATAAATTCAAGCATCAAAAATTTGGTAGCGAGAGCCGCCACTAGATGGTGCTACCAATGAAATAGTTCTACATTTAGGGACTTGGCGTGTCGCTGTGTCTGCAAAGGCTTTTCAGCCAAAATGCAGCCCATTTGAAAGAACGTTATTCAATCACTTTTAGTTCAATACGAGGTATGTACCCGACCGTTTTTGACAAGATGTAAAAATAAATAAATAACACGAATAACGTTACACAGCACTAAATTTTGTACCGAGTTTCGGTAATTCTCAAAGACCAAAAACCACCAGGGGGAAAAAAACCCCAGTAAAAAGGATCAAATCAGTAAAGGTAAGATGCAATGACAGTAAAGAGGAGTTCTAGTACTGCGAGAATGGCAGAATCATTGGAAGATGTGTATGGTACAAGTATTTTTAACTCATAAATATGAAATATTTTTAAAACTAGTACACTAGTACTATAAGCACTAAAGTAAACTAGCACTAGACACTAGCAAACTAGTGTTAAACTTTAGTACTAATCACAAGTAAAGTAGTACTAAACTCTAGTACTAATCATAAGTAAACTAGTACTTAATCACTAGTAAGCTAGTACTAGACAGTTATAAATAGTACTAAAAACTAGCATAGTATACCAGCACTAAAACTAAAAGCTAGTAAACTAGTATTAAACACTAACAATGTATGTGTGCTCGTATTTTGTTCTAATAGTACCAGCTATAAACACTACTACTAAACACCTCGTATAGATTTTGTACCGACTAGATAGCGCAGTGTAGTTTTCCTGTTAATTACAAACATTCAAGATTCCAACACCCAATTCCATAAATAAAGAACAAAAGTGTCCTTTGTTTCAAAAAATTAATTGTAGAGAAGTAATGTTGGCATGTTTTGGGGACGAGAGTGTTTGTAAATAATATATTGCTAGTGTGAGATTCAAATTCGGAATAGAGCTTTTGTCAATATTGAATAATTTGTCATGACCTTTAAACGATGTTCAATAGAACAATAAGGGATGTACGAGCATATCAGTTGTAGTAACTGGTGTTAAAACACCCCCTTCTTTAAATATCTCTCAAAAAGTCCCTCAAGAACAAAAACACTTTCCATTTTGGAAGGTGAGGCCGACTCCTTTCGCCAATCAAAACTAAAAATTAGTGGCGTATACATTCTTCTTTTATACGAGGAAAATGTAGAAGAAAGCATCGAATTGTAAGCTTTATTCCAAGAATTTAAAATGAAATCATCAATGGAATATGCTTGAACCCCCCTTCCCACCTCCTCTTATGTGCGCCATCGATAGAAATTTTAGGAACAAAAACGTATAAACGCTTCGAATCTAATTCGATTCGGTTCGAATCCCGCCAAGAGTCTCAAAGAATCACTTGAGGAGCAAAAGGAACAAAATGATTGAGTGACAGAAGATTAACATTTTTACTTTCAACGAAAACCTTCGCTCGTCATAGCCCAATGCTCGAGCGGAATATAAATTCTTTTGCGACCATTCATATTAAACGTAATGAGGATATTTAGCAATCAAGACATGTGATTAAATACGAATTGCTATCTTTTCACGTGCTTCTGGGATTTCAAATACTTCGCTGTATTTCCATATCTGTGAAAGGTAGATTTTGAATGAGAGAGAGAGTAGTTCCTTGTTTTTTTTTTTCCAAAACGTCGACCGCCAGACTTCTGACTTGAATATTGACAAATTACCTTCAGAATACATTACAGTAGACTCTAAATGAATGGGAATTCCAAGATGATAAAAATCGCGATTAATATACAAGGATTGCATAAATGAATCATTCGTTTGAAAAGGCTATATTTTCATAAGTGTTACAGAGGTATACACATGAGACATATATATAAAAAGAGCCACAAATACGCCAGATTTATGTTCGTCGACCAGATTTTTGCGCCAACATGCAGGAAGCATTGAGCACCAAGATTTCGCAGCCAAGTTATATTCAGTGAAGAAGCATCATTCCACTTATGCGGGATGTGCGATTCTGCGAAATAAAAAATCCACGGTCAGTTGAAAGGGATTCGTCAATTTGAATGTGTTCTGTGCAGTATCACAAACAAAAATGTGAGGGATGCTTTTTTTCTAGGAGAAAAAATATGGCCCGTAAAAGTTACTCGGATATGTTGCAGTTGTGGTCGTTCCCACCACTCAGTGCTAGCCTCGGGGATTTTGTCTTCTAACAAGACGGAGTATCCCTCATTGACACATCCCAGTTCTTAACTACGTCACTGATTTGAAGGTATTGGTGAGAATGATTCAGCTGTGTTCCCCTGGCCTCCCGGATCCCTTGGTTTAACCCCTTGTGACTTCTTTCAGTGGCAAAATGAATTTATCCGTGCCTGTTGTGAGCATGCTCTTGAAACAGTGCTTTTGCTACTACCTGCCTTTTCTATAATTCCTTTGTAAGAAAATGGCCAGTTATTCATCGATAACCTCTGAGGCAGTGGTGTAACGTATACCCCCGCATGGGGGGGCAGGATTCTAGGGAACCCAGATCCTGGCTGACGCCTAGTACAGTAAGACCCCGCTTAACGCTGTTTCGGTTTAACTCTCTTTTATTTGAATTGTGAGATTCCCCCAAATTGCACGCAGCGTTAGGCTTGCCGATATCCGAAGCAGTTTATCTGTGTTTCTTCTTTCTTGCGGTGTTATACGAACGTATTTTTTTATCGTTTCAAATATTTGTTGACGTTATTGTAAGTATAAATTTATATAATATAATGATTTCTATGATGACAAATATTACGATTTTTAGTTTTTACCACGACTGATAATAAAAAACACGAAAATAAAGCAACAAGCAAAAGCATTTCACTAGAAACTAGAATGCAAGTGATTAGAAGATCAGATACTGGTGAACGTCAATCTCAAATTGCTGCATTGAATTTGGCAACTTTAACAATGAGGACCATTCTTAAGAACAAAGAAAAAAATATTGTCACTGGCAATTGCAACTACGACAAGCTCTGCAACTAGAATTACCCATTCTAAAATAATACAATAGAGGAAAATGAAAAACGACTTTCTATATGGATTGACGATGAAATTGAACGCAATATGCCATTAAGTCAATCTACTTTCTTGATAAAAAGGTAGAAAATTGGAAATACAGAACAGACAATGATTTGAAATATAAACATACTGACCAAGAATTTCACTTATTTTTATATGTATATTCGTTTTTATCATGTTTCTATATTAGTAAAAAATAAATTTTTGTTTTATTGTTATAAAAATATAATTAATAAATTTAATGGTAAAATACCCGACCAATTTTCTATCCATTTCCCCTTATTCCCATTATTTACATGATGAGATTGATTTGATTTAATATTAACGTCGCACTGTTCAGCTACACGAGGGCTTTTGGCGACGGACCACGTAATTTTGAACCATGGTCAAGTGACGTGGACGACACCTGAGCTGGCACCCCCCCCTCTCCTAACTACCACACCACACCAACGGGAGGACGTTTCAGCTCTCGACAGATTTAACGTGCATCGCTGCCCTACACGGCGGGTCTTTAGTGGTACTGGGATCGAACTCGTGACCAGGCAAGCCACGATCCGATACCTATACCACTCGGCTACCGCGGCCACTTTGCATGATGAGATAACCTCGCTTAACGCTGTTTCATATTACGCTCAACTTTGATGGAACGTATACCCCGCGTTAAGCGGGGTCTTACTGTATGTATTTGGGTACGTGGGTTCCAAGTACCTGACTTTGCAGGGGGTCCTAATATTCTCCGTTACACCACTGCTCTTAGGTTGTCTTTATTAACTATGTGATACATTGTTCTTTTTGACATGCTGATTTGCTTAGCAAGAGAAATTTTCTTTCGACAAGGATTTCGACGAGTTCCCATCCTGACTGCCTTGACAAGAATTGGTACTTTTGCCGAGAGCGGTATAGTGTGCAATTCTGCTGGTCTAAGAAAATCTCTATTAATTTTTCGATAAATGAATATCCTTTTGATGTATAAATATTTAAGAGCCTTCTAAATATCCGACAGACTTTGCTTTTTCAGATGCAGAAAAATAACTGTTGTACATATTCATTGTACTGAGTTAAAGCCCTGTCAAGTGGCGTAACGGAGAATATTAAAGCCACCGTGCAGGGTTTTACCTTACGCCACTGGCCCTGTCTGATTCAAAACATGTGTGAAAGATTACAATTTTTTTGAAAAATACTGTAAATGATCTCCAACGAAGTTTAAAATCGTCTGCTGCGTTTGAAATAGCAGACGATCTCGAATTTTTGAGTCAGAACTTATGGCCCGACAAGGTATACGATTACCGCCGTGGTTACGCCACTCTGTTTTTCTTTCTTTTATTACTGCTTTTTTCAATCCTGCAACATCTTGAAAACAAATTTGATGGGTTTTCAAAACCATGTTAAACGACGCGTAATATCTAAAGAAAAAAATGCGATGAATGATGACTAAGTAACAAAAAAGTCCCGCTAAAAAAAGTCTGCTTCTGATACATTTAAAATAAAAATATCGTCTTTGAAAAAACTGTCGTAGGATGGCGAGAGTCATGCAAACGATCAAATAAATTCCAAATACGGGAACACAAAGATACAGAAAAAAGGGTACGTTGTAAGGTGTTTCATAGACAGCGTGTCATTTATCACTAGGAAACGGGAGGTGTTTTTATAGTGAAATCATTCAAATTTTAACCACTCATAACGGAGAAAAAAATCCACACACTTTACCATTATCGTAAACATTGCGTATTTTAATTTATTCAATACACATACATGGTAAAATGTTTACCTTTTTTTATGAAACATTAATCTATTTCGCTATTAACTTTTGAGTAAAAAAAATGATTTTGTAATAAGGAAAAAAAATCGCATGTTAAATAAATTATTTCTAAAATGAATTTATAATGATTTCGAAAGATTTTTCAGTGTGAAAAGCCAATGTTTTTATTAAATTTTAAATGTTTACACAGGCCTGTTATTTTGATGCATTTCGAAAACCATGAGCACGCACACACAAAATTACAAAAATCATTATTATTAGTCTTTTATAAATGAATGCTGATAGTCATTGGTGTCATGAAGTTAAGGTATCCGACTACGTTCGGAGATGTGATTTTGAAAAGCACATAAATGGAAAATTTTCATAATATTTAGTGTCACTTAGATTAGATTATATGCATAAAATTGTTTTAAGGACATTTTGACAAAAAAATTTATTTAAATACAATATTTTGGCAAAAAATTAACTTAGAAAAATCTTTTTTCCAAATGTTCTCCTTTTGTGAAAAATGGTTCTATTATAATAATATTTTGCCTGTATATAGCTCAGACCTCTCTAAAGAGGCTCAGCTAGAATTTTTGAAAAATTCACATTATTTTCAGAGTTACCACCAATTGAAATAATTATCGGCGTTTTTTTCTTAAAATTGCTCCCCTCTGTTGTCGTAAAATATGAATAAACGCACTTCTAAGTCATACATTTCAAAAATTCTAGTTGAACCTCTGTACAGATGTCTGAGCTATATACAGGCAAAATATTATTATAATAGAACCATTTTTCACAAAAGGAGAACATTTGGAAAAAAGATAATTCTAAGTTAATTTTTTGCCAAAATATTATATTTAAATATTTTTTGTTGTCAAAATGTCTTTAAAACAATTTTATGCATATATTCTAATCTAAGTGACACTAAATATCATGAAAATTATCCTTTTATGTGCTTTTTTAAAATCACGGTTCCGAACGTAGTCGGATACCTTAAGGGTCCAAAACCTGTAGAACTGAAACACATGTTACGAAAGATGGAAGTTTCTGAGTGAGTGTTTATTAACGTCACACTCTGAAGCAGACCTCGTAATTTTGGACCACGACACCAGAGCTACCACACCACGTCAACGGGAGGACTTTGAGCCTCGACAGATTTAACGGACATCAGCCCCTCTGCACGGTGAGTATACAGTGTCATGAGAGAGAGAGAGAGAGGACTGGAACCCAAGACTGGCCATGAATTCGTGAGCCTGAGATCCAGGATACATTTCTGAATAATATTTTATCATTTTTTGAAATCGCGACAGCCAACCGGCACTTTTCGTGAATAAGGAAAGTCGATGAACCAATATCAATTTGCGACACGTAGCGCCATCTAGTTGTTTTCTTTGGTACCAGTTCTTCGTTAGCTCAGAGTGTAGACCACGAGCTATAGTCAGAGGCATCTTACGGCAGGGGTGGGCAGACTTTTCCAGGGTACAGGCGATTCCTAATTTTTTCAAGGTGCTGCGGTCCCCTCAGACGCGTGACGGAGAATATTAGGGTTCCCTGCAAAGTCAGGTTTTGGGTCTTCAGCCCTAATATGTACTTGGTGTCAATAAGTTTTGGGCCCGCTAGAACTCCAGACCCCGCAACGCGGAAGTTACGGGGTGTACGTTTCGCCACTGGATAGACCCAGTGGCGTAGGCGTAGTGAGCTAACAGAAAGTCTACAATACAGTCGGACCTCCATTTTACGGACCTCTATATTGCGAATTTCTCTATTAGTGAAATTTTTCCTGGAACTAAGAAAATTTTGCGAGTTTCTTCGTAAAATAACCCCCAAATATCGAAGTATATTTTCCATTTAACGAACTTTTTCTTTTGTGATTCGAATTTTTTTCCTCCGTATTTTTAAAATATTTTACGACCCCCTTCGTATGATGAAATGATTTTTAAGACTTAAAACAAAAGACGGTCAACCCGAAATGCCTTGGCGGTCCATTGGGCGACCGCGATCGACTTAATGCCCAGCTCAGTCTTAAGGCCAACTGGGCCCGGGGCCAAGGTCTCGCCCTCGGGGGAGGGAGCTCGTTTTGTTCTTGATTCTGTCGTAATCGGTCGAGCCCGTTTGTGCCTAGGTTTTTAGGATCGTGAGTCGTGCACATTTGTTTCAAATTACCGTTTGAACGAGTGTTTGATAATGCATGCTATATATTGTTTACTTTTAAAGATCTCAGGTAAGGCCTACTTTTGCTTAGAGGCCCTAGGCTTCAAAAGATTTCTCTGGGCCCAGGGCCTCTAAAGAAGGCCCCAAAGAGTCACCCCTGGCTACACTGCTTGATTACTTTATAAAATTAATTCTGTGAACTTGGCAAGTTATCGAATGGCAAGTTGCTTGCAATCGACAATATGATGCAGAGAGTTGATAAATAAAAGAAATTCAAAACGTATCGTATTTTTCTTTGCGAAGTTTTTTGACACAGCTTTCAGATAAAAATATCTGCTGAGCAAAAATAGCGTCAAGTCTGCTTTTCTCTAAGCCGCTTTATTATTTTTTACGATGACTTTCCTTCTCAAAGTTTCAACAATCAAGGAAATTTTCAAAATATTCAAAAATAAATGCAAATAAAAATTTTTTTTAAGAATATATAAACTGGATAGATTAATCGAAAAAAATATATTCATAAATGTGTAAAAAAATTTTGTAACTTATCTTTTTTTGTTTATAAAAAGAAGTGAGTGAATATAACGGCGCACTGTTCAGCTACACGAGGGCTTTTGGCGACGGATCTTGTAATTTTGAACCATTGTCAAGTGACGAGGACGACACCTGAGTTGGAACCTCCCTCTTCTAACTACAACACCCCACCAACCGGACGTTTGAGCTCTCGACAGATTTAGCGTGCATCGCTCCCCTACACGGCAGGTCTTTAGTGGAACTAGGCTCGAACTTGTGACAAGCCAGCCGATACCTTGACCACTAGGCTACCACGGTCACTTGTTTAAAAAGAAAGTGAATGAGTGATATAAAATGCAAAAATTAAACTAATGGTATAATGACCCTTCTTTTTAAAATTTTTTACTAGTTAAAAATCAACAAAAAAAATGCATTAAGTAGATCAGGGATGGGCATTAAGTCGATCGTGATTGACCGGTGGACCGCCATTTTCGGGTGACCATCTTTACTAAGACCTAAAACGCGCATACTACAATAAATATATTTATGGAACACCGACGACAGCTAGAATGGAGAATCGTCTTTTCACAATCGATGTGACTGTGTTGATTTAAGTAAATGATTCGATAAATGTATAGACGACACATGTTCCTGCATTAGAAGCGCACGATGACGCTTAACATGTTCGCTGTAGCGAAAAAAAAAAAGAATCACCTCCATGCCAGCCGAAATAAATTTTTCCCCACACGCCGACTGAAGAGGAAAACAAATGTTAATGATCAGCTTTTACCGCGATAGCATGGAATTGGCTATTCAGACATCATCCCACACCCCGCGCTTCCACGAGATCGGGTTCTCGTGTTGATGTCATGTGCCGCGATGGTGCAGAACTTGGCAGCGAACAAATTAAGTACATACATGGGTTTCAGATTAATCAATTCACGTATGTTCTCTGCTTTCTGCATTGAATACGTCCCCGCTCCAAGGTCTAGTAATAATCTGTCATATTTTAAAAGAGGGATATAAAATCGAAAACAAGTGTTAAGAGATGGAAAAGTACAACTTGAATACAAATTGGCCAAACCTACGGCGCTGGGTGGATCACAACACCTTAAATTAGAAGTAGCCCGTATACTGGAAAAGTCCGCCCACTCCTGAAAGAGAAGATAACAGAAGAACCTGCAGCGAGGGGAAAAGATACTATTTACAAGTTAATTCCACCCAAATGGTAACCGGCTATGAAAGAATAGTTCCAACGACGTACCCCTTGCGTGTCGTAGAAGGCGACTAAAATGGGTACCAAGTGTCCGGGGGTATTATATCAAGGGACTGGTCCGCCAGGTTCGGGGGTTGGACGTAGGGTTAAGCAACCCTACTCCAGTGGCGCACACAAGAGGGGGGGTATTCTGGGGGTCCTAAGCCCCCCAAATCCTTTCCCCCCAAAGCCCTTGATTTTTTTCCGATTGATTATAATTCTAAGTACATAGTACGTAAAATTTAATTAATTATTTGTTATTAATGATTAATTTTATTAATTAATGCTAATTATTTATTCAAAAATTAAACTGTGTTTTGTTCCCGAAAATCGACAAAATCTAAAGGAGCATGAAACAAAAATGGTGAACTTTCGACCTCGGACCCACCCCCCTTGAAAAATTCTTGTGTGCGCTACTGCCCTACTCCATACAAAAAAACTCTTGCTACGGAATCTCAAGAAGAAAATATACCCGGGCTGACTTCTAGGAAATGATTTGGAAAAGGTTTAAAGGACTTGAGAATAGAATTTTGGAATATATTCGGTCTTAGAACCGAAATAAAAGAATGCAAACGTGCTAATAAAGCTGATGGGTAATTATAGGATGGGCATTCTTGCTATACAAGTAGTAAGATGGGTAAGAGAAGGACATCGTTAACTTCATCAAAGTACAACGAATTAAATGGACAGGCCAAATCATCAGAATGAATGAAGACCGCACCAGTAAAAGAAGTCTTCAATGCCCAACCAATTGGCACACGGAGAAAAGGCAAGTCAAATCTAAGATGGATTGATGGTGCCTAGAAAAAAATCTCCTAGTTTTGAAAACTAACAAGTAGTACAAAAAAAAATTTCATCGTCATTTCCTACATTGTTAAAAAAAACGTACTGGCGCCATCTGTTGTAGCTAATTCTAACTACAAGGGAAATAACGCAGAATAAATTTAAAATTAAATAATAAAATTTAATTAATGAATTCATATTGTAAGACATTCGCCCGTGGGTGATGCCTTACTTCTAAGTTATCCTCGTGACCTAGGGGTGTGGGAGTGAATGAAGAACCAGGTGTTGCCATAATTTTAAAATCTCTTTATTAAGATCTTAACTTAAACACTATACAATGATAATATTTATATTTTAACTTAGAAGATCTGAGGTGAAGAAACACACAATACGTATTACCAAATAAACGCGATCCTGACCACTATAATTACTTCACCGCTTACTCCTAACCTCTGTTTATACACAGTTCCTAATATTTAGTAGAACGGTCCTACCTCTATATCCTAGGTAGTAGCAACACTCTCGAATCCTCAATGTCGTTTCTTTATCTCGCGTGGAATGGTATCCACCTTGACTTGAACTCTGGAATATCAGCTTGCGCGTTTAAACTGAGACTAGCATAATCACTTCCCAAAAGGCCTGCTATTTAAAAGGTTCCTAATTTGCATAATCACGCTTCGCTTCTGGATTTGGTTGGAAAGAATTTGCCTTTTTCGGCCCCAAAGAACTCAAGAGGAAAATAAAAAAAAACGCGTTGAGCCCGTCACAATATTTGAAAAATCTGTATTAACATCAAGTGTCATCCACGAGAAGTTTAAAAAAATTTATTTGGACTTGATTGGATGAAAAGAAATCATTATATTAACGATTGTGAAAATTCCAACAAGATAAATAAATATATAAATATATAGAGTGTGTGAGCTAATAGTAGGAATTGAAAAATTGGAGAACACTAGCAGGAAAAAAGCTGGCCTGAAAAAGGCTTCTTGAGACCAAGGCCCACCCTGGGCAGTCGAGCCACTGAGGAAGGAAAGTTAATTCTCAAATTTAATCATTCTGAAACAATCCTCTTTACTTTAATAACACATTCAGTTTTTAAAAAGTTCTATTTTAAAACACTTTTTAAGTCTAGAGAAAAACATAAATGGATTTAACAAGATAAAAATTTATCTTTTCTCTCCTAAACGACCTAATTATCATCCTCAAAGTATGTCAGACGATTATGAAGCTCGTGTATCGTTTGCACTTACGGGGTCATGTGAATTCTAATAGTTCATCTGCCATTTTTTTCTTTTTATTCTGATATTTTAATCGTTTGGACTATAACTCGTTTTTAAGCGAATACATGTGTGAAACAGATGGCAAAGAATATCTTTTTTTTGGAAGAATTTTAATGTGTAATACATATTTAATACTTTTCCGCCTTCTTGGTTAAAAAGATAAGTGGAACAAGTGGAAGTAAAATTAAAGGAGAAAAATGCAGATTTTAGAATTTTAAATTTGTTCTTTATGTGCTCGTATCTGATATTAAAGTAGGATTGTCAAGGAATTTTATCACATTCCATAGTTGGCTGGCTTTGCATACAAAAGCTGACGTTGTTTGTTTTGCTTGTGGGGGGGGGAGGCCTTAAAATTAGGAATTATTATTCCTTTTAACAAAATCCGCATGTTTTAAATAATCTGTTGAAAAAATTTCCACTGGAATTAATTACGACTCGTAACTCTCCGATGGAATGTCAGTAGAATATGGGACTTACGTAAGACCGGTATCAGGCAGATTTTGTAATTGATTTAAATTTCTAAAACAGATAATCCTTTTTTTGTAATTATTTTTCTCCCGTTTTTGAGAATAGAAAGTGCATTTTTTAAAGAAGATGATTTAAAAATAAATTATTATATATATATATATATATATATATATACAATCACAAAAAGTTTTAATCACAAATAATGTTCCGAAGAAAAAAATTTTTTTTCCTTCAAATACCTATAAAACGCAGATTTTATTTTATTCAAGAAAATACAAGAAATACAAGTAACTATTTTTAAAATCACGAAAAAAAAAAGAAAATTTGATGAAACCACTTCAATATATATATATATATATATATATATAAAGCTTCCGTTAAGGTTTATATACAATTTCGAGACAAATGGCTCTCGAGCTAAAATTATTATCCCAACGTTTCGTTGCTGTTGCTAATGTCGCCTGATTGGCAGTGTGCCAGAACGAGGCCCACGAAAGTCGTTATGACAAAGGGCTAGATTGTACGCCTCTCGTTATCTATTGCTTTGAGCACCATGCTAGTGAAAGGACGATTTGGCTCGCTTCCACTCCAATTTTAAGGGAAAGCTCACCAAGAGTGTGGTGTGGGGGCCTCTTCCTCCTCTTCCTCTTCCACCAATATCTCGAGAGGATTTTCGGCTTGACCAATATTAGAGGGCACCCATGCCGCACAGGGCATGTGCATGAATAAATATTCATCCCTTTCCGGGATTCGAACCCAGGCCCACGCTATGGCATTCAGCGTCAATAACCACTATCCTGTCTGAGCGGCCATTATCTCAACATACTCCATACTAAAATGTGAACGTAAATTGGGTGCTGGTCAGGAGCAGTCAGAAAATCAACGGATTACATACGTTGCTGTCCCAATCAGGGGCAACTTACCTCTTGAGGCTCCGGGCTCATAAGCAAACTAGCCCCGTATTGGAGTCGTACGGGGCTCCAAGCTTCATGGGCCGCAAAATGCAGAAACAAGAAATCGTAAAATGTTAAGGATCTTCAAAAAAGAACCTCCAAGGAATTTTGATACAGGGCCCTCTCGGGGCTAGCTACGCCAGAGCTGTGACCCTTCAAATAGTTAGCATATAGCAGGGGTGGCGACCCCTTATGGATCAACGCACCATTTTTTCTAAAGAAGCGTTTAAGGAAGTATAGACGTGCCGTCAAATTATTTTGACTTGTGATTATTGGGAAAATAAAAAAATAAAATGTTAACAAAACTCAAAACTCTTGATTTACTACGAAAAAATACCTTTTGCACTACATAGTTGTAAATGTTTTACTTATACATGTAATTAAAATTAAAGTAACATTAGAGGGGCTTCTGTTATTGCAGATTGGATGACAAATAACTTATATTAGGATTTTAAGATGTTACTTTTAGTAGAATGCATGCTGAATTGGAGTCATCTGCCAAATGGTTTCTAAGCAATTAATTATTTTTGCTGTGGTTTACTTTTTTGACAAGAAAGGATTTGTGATTTGTCTCAAAATACCATTTTACAGACGATATATGTTCTGCATACCACTGTTCCAGAACATAAAAAACACACCGCTTTTTGTCGCCTTTATTAATCATGCCATATTTCTAGATTCACCATGTTTGAAATTCTCTTTTACACTTACTATCTTGCCCTTTTTATTCCTTAGCTGAACTAGACATGTTAAGCGACTAATCACTCGCGTTTTTTTTAGTAATATTTCATAGTGAATTTTGTTATTTTGAAATAAAATGCAAACCATTTTGATCGCTGGCGTGCTCAAAATATTGTGTCACGTGCCATTGATGGCACGCGTGCCACTGGTTCGCCATCCCTGGTATATAGCATACATTGCTATAAATACTCGTGCAACGTGTGACGGGCTCACGCGTCTTTTCTTTAACATGTCCTTTGGGTTCTTTGGGCCAGAATTAATGGCAACTATTTTCCAACCAAATCCAAGAAGTGAAGTGCGAATGAAAGATGCAAATTAACAAGCTTTTAAATATCGGAACTTAGAGTAAACGGGATGGCAATGTATGGCAATTGATGGCAAGTAGAGAAATGTTAATTTAGTTTGTGGTTCAAGTTTGGATAAAGATACGTAGCGGTAATTAGAAGTTATAAGTGATTGAATATATGGAATACAAGTTGCATACAATTGCACGCAAATAAAGACAAGATTGAGCATAGGACAACATTGGTTGATTCTTCAAACTGCAACAAGGTAGGATTGACTATTTAATATTAGAATCAGTGATTGAATTGGAATCGAGTTTAGGTGGTTCAGTTATTGATAGTGATCCGAATTAGATTAAGACGTTATTATCTATATACACTGCTGGACAATTGCTAAGGACGGATAACACTATCATCCATAGCAACCACAAAATGAAAGGAAGCAAAATGTGGAAAATTAGAATAAGTGCGGGATATTAGTAAGAAGAAGTATGAGTATGCAAATTTTTTTTCCACGTCTGTTCATCACGTGACAGCGTTCATAAGAGCTTTAAAGGTTTTGACGCGTGTGGACAGTTGTTGTTTCAAGTCAAAGTTTTACAGCAAAGATTTAATAGACGAACTTAAAATTTTTGGCATGTCTTCCCGACATCACATAGATGTTTTTATGCGTGGCCGAATTATTGGAAAGATCGAAGAAGGGCGAAAAATAACAGATGTTGCCAGGGAGTTCGACATCGCTCACAGCGTTATTTCACGGCTGTGGAAGTCATTAAGACAGATATATCGTCCTATCAGCAAAAAGGAACAGGCGCACCACAGCTCAGCAGGTGGCAAACCAGTTTCTTGCTGCCTCAGGAAAGCAGATCTCCCGAAAAACTGTTGCCAGACGTTTGAGGGGAGGAGGACTATACGCACGCAGACCTGTTGTGTGTGTCCCATTGACCAGACAGCACCGTACTGCCCGTTTGCAATGGTGTCGTGAGCATCGCAATTGGACTGAACAGGACTGGGCATGCGTACTATTCTCAGATGAGAGTAGGTTCAGTCTGTCATCGGATTGTAGACGCCAACTGATCTGGCGCGAGTGGTACTGCTTATCGTCCAGAAAATATCCAGGAAAAGGACCGATATCCGACATGCAGTATCATGGTGTGGGCCGGCATCATGATCAATGGCCGCACGCGCCTACATGTGGTTGCGAATGGGACTATGACGGGCCAACGATACATTGATGAAGTTCTACTTCCTCATGTTCGTCTTTTCCGTGGTGCTGTCGGTGATAAATTCGTTTTTATGGACGACAACGCAACATGTCATCGAACACTCGCTGTTCAGGATTGTCTAAACAGCGAGGGTATTCAACGTCTCGTATGGCCAGCGCGTTCTCCAGATCTAAATCCCATTGAAAATGTGTGGGATGCTTTGGGAGGCAAGTTGCTGGTAGAAACTATCCTCCGACAAACAAGAACACCCTCATCCGTGCACTCACAGAGGAATGGGATAAATTGCCTCAACAGCTGCTGGATAATGTTGTGCAAAGTATGGTACGATGTGTGGAATGTTGCATCACACTCCACGGTGGACATATCCCGTACTGATACCTTTCTTTAAGGTGCCTGCTGACTTTTAGATGCATTGTTCCATTTCTCCGTACGCAGATCAAATAAACATTTTTTTTTCTTTCAGATGTTTCACAGCTTTTGTACTTTCCAGAACAATAAATATTTTTTATTCTAATGTCTGAACAGTGTGGCAACTATATTTTATCCTACTGGGCCTCATGTCTCGCTTAATGTTATGCTACATAGCAATTTGTGACCCGTCCTTAGCAATTGTCCAGCAGTGTATATTGTGTGTTGCGTATTTTTTCATCGTAGATTCTCTCACATTAATTATTATAATTTAATTTGTTAAAAGTTTAAGTTGAATATCTTAATAAAATCATATTAAGATAATGTTTCCTTCTACTTCTTTAGTTAATCCTACGCCTCTAGCTCACGCTGACACTTCGAGAGATATTCTCCCAAGGGGGGACTATCACAAACGGTAACCTGGAACAAATAAATGTGTATGACTCATAATCTCACAAGCCTAGGCATAAACTAACACGACTGACTGCGCTCTTTTTGACTAAATGAGTAATTATGGCGTATGATGGTAGGTCTACGCCTAGACATGAACGAAGTACATCACATAATAATGCAAGATTGCCTGTTAGAATAGATTTCTTTTTTCCCCAGAGAATATGTCCAGGCCATTCTTCAAAATTTGGCCATTAAAGTTATTCAGATCATGATCTATTAAGGTTGAGTCGAGCACGAGACGAGTCCCTGGACTCAGACCCAGTTGCCTATGCCATAAGAGATCCCTGGTCTCAATTAATACTGCGAACTTCTTTTCAGGCACTCAAAAAAGCAGCAACAGATGGTTTTTGCAAACTTTTCATTTGATTTAACTGAGATTAAATTGTACATTTTCCCAACTATCAAGGGACTCAAAGATTTTAACAAAATCAAGGCTTTTTATTACGAGCTGTTATTTTCGAATGTAATCAAATCTTGAACTCGTTCGTCTGCAATTACCGTGCTTACACCGCAAACCTTTTCATCAAAACACTTTAGCCCCTGGGGCGTAGCTACAGCCTTATCCATGATACGGGGCTCCCAAGCTATAGGGGCCTTAAATGTGTAAGCAAAAATCGTATTTTGGTATCAACGATCCCATTAACATAATTCCTATTTCCAGAAAGGGGTCCCCGAAGAATTTTGATACAGGACCCATTCAAGAGTAGCTATGCCAGGGCTAAGTCCAAAAATTTTCAAAGTTCTAAAGGAGAAATGTTGCCTTTGATGAAAAATGCTTAAGACAATTAGGTATGAAGAGAGAAAGATAGAGAGACAAAACAAAGGAAACATATAAATTAAAATTTTAAAAGTAGCAGTAGGCTTTGGTGTTCAGTAATATCAGCATATGTGGTTTTTTATTTCTTCTGGAATTCTGCATATCTTGGAATAATGGGAGAAAGTGGATATTTCTTATCAAATTACCTGGAGCAAAATCAAAATTTTATAACCTAAAATATATCATTTGAAGGAAGAGAGAGAATATTCCTGTCAATAATGCTGAATAGTAAATGTGATTTTTTTTTGGTGAAAAATTAGAAGTCAAAAATAAATTTGTCGAGATTAACTTAGAAGGATCTAGGATGAATATTTGATGACAGAATTCTAGAGAATGCGATTAATTATTTCCCATCAAAAGGTACCCATCGTGACCCATAAAAGACAATGCAGTGAGGTAATATTAAAGATTAGTGTTTGGCAGCGTCTGGGAAACTTCTTGCGATACCTCAATCGATATACTCAGAAAAAGCCTGCAAACAATTGCGTGGACCTTTCTTATATTTGAAAGATGTGTGTTGCACATTTAATAACTAAAGGGGAAAAGAATTAAAATACGAAATAGGAATTAAATAAATTAAGATTAAGACTACAAAAGCAGTAAAGAAAAAGAACAATATAAAATAGGAAATACAGGTTAAAGCTAGACACTAATGAAGCTATATATAGAATTCTTATTAGAGGAAATAGGAGTCAATAAGGGTATAGAACCAACCAACTTCGCACCCAAAGGTGGCCAGTTCAAATCACCCTGCTCCGAGCAGCAGCCAAGATCATCAACGATGACCCGTCACCAACAGCTTCCCCCGAAGTGGTGATTCAGGAATGGCAGAATCGTTTAACCTTACTGGTTAATTATGCCTTCACTCCATGGAGAGTTTAATTAATACATTTCGAATAAATCACGACTAGTGATTCAACCGGCTACTGCACACGCGACAACTAGACCCTCCAACAAGAGACTGCCCAAGTCAACGGAAAAAAGTTCTGACAACAATCAAACCTATTGGAGATGTATAAGAGTTGCAGTAATGGCTGAAAAGAAAAAGCTTCTCTAAACATCTCTCAGAAAGTTCATAAACGGCCCAAAACACTTTCTTTCTTTAGGAAGGGATTTTCAGCGTGCCCTTCTGCTGCAAGTCGCACACAACAAACAACAGGAATAAGAAACCGTAAATAACTGGGCCGAATGGGAATCCCTTTTGTCCCAGTTGTCAAACGCGTACACTTCGGATTCAAAAGTGGCCAGTTGGTGGCGCAACGGAGAATATAAGGCAGCAATACTCAACTTGCGGCCCACCAGGCTTTTCTGAGTGGTCCACTCATTGCTCATTGCACACACAAAAAAAATTCAATTATTTAAGAACATTGTATTAAAAATTTGGCGGGAAATTATGTTAATCAAGCAATTAAATACATAAATTTTGCTATAAATGTCGTTTGGGTATGATTTGCAAGACTTTTTTTTGTCTATTTGTAACTGTAATAGGTAGCAATAACAAATACCAGAGGAATAGCGAATTGAACTGGAATATTGATTATTTTATGGGTGAAATTGAGTTTAATTATAAATACAGATTTCAGTATGGAATTCTGTCAAAACTTCTTTTTGCGGCCCTTCTACGCTTGATAAAGTAGTAAAAATAAGAGAGGCTTTATTAAAAGGAAAAAAATATCAAACGGGGTTTGGCAGCTTTATTTGTACGACAATGGATCATGGGTGGAATGAAACTGAAACTAATTCACAACTTAATAAAAAAATGCATAAAATTGAAAGAAAATTTTATGTCTGTTTGATAGAGATTAATAGAGAAAAAGCCAAAAATAAGTTTTAATATTTTGTGTGTGTGTGTGATCACTTTTCCACATTATAAGACCAAGGCAATATTTGAACCTTAAAGATTCAAATATTGCCTTGGTCCTATAATGTTTTTTCCATTAATCCAGTGCTTCTCAAACTTTTAATATTCGTGACCCAATATCCAATCATCATTTCCATCGCGCCCCCCCTCCATACAATAACAATGCATTGAATTCAATAATACTCTACTTTGACATTAAAGCTGCAATACGACTTTAACATCTTATGTACCACCGACGTATATAAACGTCTTGCTCAGCCAAAGCATTAATTTTGTGGGCCTTTATATACGTCTTTTCGAAGTACGATCTTTTCTGTGCAGTGCCATCCATAAAATTATTCCGAAGGCTCTTGACTGCAATAAAAAGACCTTAACAGTGTTTGCGAAGGATTTACTTATTTCAGAGAATTAGCGTAGTTATTTCTTTTCTCCTCCCCCTCCCTCTCAAAAAAAAAGCATCAAAATACGCTCGTCTACATGGTAAACGGTGGCATTGGGAAGTGAATCACGGGACTTTTAATCGGCAGTTAAGGAATTAATTATAAACCGTATAAATTATCAAGATAAGTGTTAATACACGCCCATGGGGTCACTGATAAATATCAAATTTGTTCTTAACTTAGTATTTGTACTGATATATGTGTATTATATCAATGTAAATGTGCATTCTATATTTTATTGCATCAGAAAGTATTTTGTTTATTTACTTTCAGTAAATTAATAATTTTTAAATGATCTTTTGTTTTCGACTTTTCAATATGCTCACGCCCCCCTCGTAGAGTTATCACGCCCTTAAAAGGGGGGGGGAGGCGCCCCACAGTTTGAGAAACGTTGCATTAATCTTCATGTTGCGGCCCGCGTGAAATATCTGCCACATGCATGCGGCCAGGCGGGAAGAAAGGTTGAGTACCCCTGATATAAGGGCTCCCTTGCAAAGTCTGGTTTTGGGGCCCAAGCCGGCTCTAATAAAAAATCGCAAAACCATAGCACAGCATAGGTTTTGGGCCCTCACTCCGCTATACAGGGGTTGCGGGGGTGTACGTTACGCCACTGTGGCAAGTCCAAATCACCCTGCTCCGAGCGGAAGCCAAGGTTATCGTGAATGACCCTTCACCAACAGCTTTCCCCGTGTTATTTCTAAAACTAGAAGTAAAATTGGAAAAATTAAAATATATAAAAATGAACTTAATTAAATTATTGGAATCTAGATTTGAAACTAAGAGCTGTTAAAATAGGAAGGGCAAAAATTAAAATATAAGGTAAGACCGAGACATTTTTTTGAAATTGTAAGGTGGGGGGGGTAAATGCTAAATTAAGCTTTTTAAGATAAGGGACCAAACAAAATGCGGTGTATAAAAAACAAAACAAAAAAAGAGAGAAATAGAGAAAAAACTTTTGTAAAAGTTTTGGAGCTAGAAACAATAAAAGGAATTTAATTCAAAATTTTTATCTAAAATAGAAAAACAAACTAAATAAGAACTATCAAATCAATTTATATATATTTTGAGAGTGAAGGAAATAAATCCTCAACTTCATACAGACTTGATAAATACTAGGAAGAGAATTATCTATATTTTAAAGTAGGAAACGAATATTGTGTATTATAATACTTTAAGAGTTCATTCCCCTCTTCGTTCAAGACAGATACTTCATTTGTTTTCTTCACAAAATGTTACAACAACAGGATCTTCTGAATTGTTTTTATTTACTAATTCAATGCAACAGACGTCAAACCAACACCGTTTCTATGCCAGAAAGTATCACCGTTACAATACCTCGTAATAAAAACTCAGAGCTCTCAAGGAAGTTATTATGCAGTATTCTCATTCAGTGAGTGTCTGTCTTTAATTACTGAAATGGATAAAAGAGAAGAACCATCTTTAACACGATCGTTTACATGACGCCGTTTATAAATCTAGACATAAAATTTGTAATTGAGGCGACAAAAACACCTATAGGAACGGTCTGACGAAATACGTAACCTTGACACGAACTTTTGTTTTTTTGACATAAAACTTTTTTGTTGTAACAGTGTGTTTGGGGTGTAATTATATTTTACCTTAATTTTCCTCAATAAAACTGTTCTTTTAATTCTATGAATACGATTTTATATACAATTAATTAATTATATTTTTCTTGCCAGCAGATTGAATGATTACAGCAAAGAAGTGATTGATTATTTATCACGTGGAAAAATGAGAGTGGTCTAGATTCACTTATTCATATCACTTATTTATTGACCTAGGTTTCTGGAAGAGGAGAATCGGAATCTTGAGAGAGAAAAATGTTTGGTGACGTAAAAATTCACCTTCAACGTAATGCGAAGAAAATCGAATACTTAATTTTTGGACACACCTAAAATATACTTAGAGCTTTTAAGTATACCTTCATTTTTATTTTTATCTAATTAATGTTGCACTGAAGTCGTTAAAACGTCATTAGCAACGGATTACGTAGTTTTACGTGTGATCAGATAATTATAGCAACGCGATAAATAACTTATTCTCCACTCTTCCAAGCCACGCCAGTTGCATATTTTCCACTGTTTTTACTCTACAGAAGACATATTTAAGTAAACTTTCAGAAACTTCTTGGTTCAAAAAATTTTATTTACAAATCCAAAATTCATGCAAGATTAATATATTGCAAATAGCTGCGGTTCGATATTTTCTTCTTCACTCCATCTAGCATGGTGTAAAGAGTCTATTGAAAACTCCTATATACTTCTGGCTATTAAAATATCAACACCAAAAAGAAAACATCAATACAAGCGTCAAATTCGAACGAAAAAAAAGATTTCAAGATATGAAAATGATTAGTATTAAGATGCAATCAAACGACGCAAGTAGGAGAAATGGCTTCTCAAACTTTATATAAAAGGGAAGTTGTGCAGCTGGTACCCAACAACAAAACTGGATGCAAGATCGAAACCACATCGTATTTTCAGCAGAGTTCCGGTTTTGCACACAGCATCATGAAGGACGTAATTTCGTCTCGGGCACGAAAGAGAACGCATGTAACTTGCTTATATTCTATATCATCCATGGAAGCCCTGCACCAGGCGCAGTGAATGGCATGATAGTTTTTCGGTATTCGAAAAGAACACTTCTCCGCGTCGTCGGTAATCTGAACAGCCAGTTATATTTCTCAGATTTTAAGACTGGTGGCTGTGCACTATCTTCGAGGTCTCAGAGATTTCATCTTTGGACAAGATAACACGGTCGTATGTTGTCCGTTTTGTCCTGACCTCTCTCTTCAAAAAGGGTGTTTGATTGCTGTCTTTGATAAAGCGTTCTCAAGATCTCTCCCCACTAAAAACATCAAGGCATGGGTTATTAAGAGACTGAACCGTCATCGCTCTCTACGCACTGGCGTAACCAGGCCTGCAGGGGCCCTGTATTAAAATACCTTGTGGGGCCCTTGTAGCTTGGGGCCCCCGTATCATTGATATAGCTGATATATGGTGGTAGCTGCAGTGGCGTAACGGAGAACATTATGGCCCCCCTGCAAAGTCAGGTTTTGGGCCCCACGTTAAATTTTACAAACGGTGGCACTTGTGTCAGTCAGGCTTTGAGTCCCTTAGAATCCTGGGCCCCCCGCGATGCGGGGGTGTACGTTACGCCACTGGGTAGATGCGTCTCTGGTGCTACGATTGATAAAGTACGGCACAGACCCGAAGAAATATGGAAGGACTTGCCCGTATTTGTCATCCAAGCACATTTCGATTCGTTACTAAATGGGCAAGTGCCGTTTTAAGTGGCAGAAACGGTAGGTGCATGTACTAATTTCGGACTCCGTATACCCCAAACTGCCCACAAATTTATACGTACTGTGCAGTATATGTACAATAAGTATAGGTGTGCTATGTGTTTTCCTTCTTGGTGTTGAATAGTCACCCATCCGGTATAGTGGTTAGCGACGCTGACTGCTGTGCCGTAGGGCCTGGGTTCGAATCCCGGTGAAGACATGGATGTTCGTAAATGCATAGTGCCTTCGCGGCATTGAGGTACTTAAAAAAATAGCCGTCGAGCCGCAAGTCCTCTCGTGAAGTTGATGGAAGGGGAAGAGAGGTGGAAGGCCCCTGATTACCCCCAGGGTGTTCTCCCTCAAAATTGGGGTGAAACCGAGGTAAATCATTCTGTCACCTATATGGTGCTCAAAGCTACGGTTAATGAACATGCGTCACTTACCCCTTTGCCGTGATGAATTTCGTGGGCCTTGGCCGATCAGGTGGAATTAGTAACAACAATTTGAATAGCCATCAGTGTATGTACATGTGAGTATATATATGTTTCTTGTACATATACATACACTATATATGTTTGTAGGTATATGTATGTTTTGTTTTATGCAGTTCTTTTGTTGAATAAAATTTTCAATCAGGCAGCTGATGTGGTAACCTTCCCGGGAGACCGTTTTAAAAGTTCTGAACTCCTCCTGTGCTCGTTCAGTCTCCTTGGGTAAAGAACTAAACAATGGATATTGCTAATGTATCAGCTATTTGGCTATTTGATAGCATTCATTTAAATCAACCACCGGTTTGGAAAAATAAAAGAAAACATTTCTGAAACCTATTCTACTGCATATTGCTAAACCTGTACACGCTCTTATAACAACAAATAATAATAGAATATAGGGATGTAATCCACCTCATTTTGAAAGGAAAGTTTTAAGCCTGCATGAATGTATTTGATCATTATTATTGTAAAAACCTGTACAAATGGTGTGCAATGCAGAAATGGATTCTTTTAAAGAAGGCTCTGTTTATAATGCTAAATCACTCACAAGGTTTGCGATGACAGTTTGAAAAATGAAATTTCGGTTTCATAGATATCCATGCTATTGTGGAGCAGTGGCTACGTTGTCGTTGAGAAGCCTGTTGTATTCAATTGAAGATTTTAGTACAATGGGATTGTATGTACAAAGTGTCGCATAAGTAGCACCCAAACTCTGCACAGTCAGATTTCTCGTAGGGAGTACATAAAAAATGCCCAATGAAGTATACCTGTACGATCCAAAATTTATGAGAAAAATATGAAAAACAAAGTCGCCATCAGAACATTAGGCACGTAGATCTGTAAATGTGTGAGTCAAGGGCGTTGCTAAAGCCATATCAAGGATACGGGGCCCCCAAGCTTCAGGGACTCTAAAACGTGTCAGTAAAAAAAAGCTATAATGTTAAATGCATCCTAAAAGGGCCACCAAGGTATTTTGATACGGGGTTCACTCAGGACTAGGCCAGTGGTGTGAGCGGGCATACTCACGGATCTTCTGCTGGGACCATACCTATCGCTTGAACGGCTCTCGGGAGAATCCTACTTGGTATGATAAGGTTTCCATGACGTCTTAACCGAGTTCCTCGAAGACATACCCTTAGCAGCAACTTTCGGCCATTGGTTCCAGCATGATGAGCCTCTCTTATGCGTGATTGGTTGAGTATGTCATATTCAGACCGATGGATCGAACATGGAGGTCCAATTTTGGGCCACCACAATCGCCAGATCTCACACCATTGGATTTTTTTCCTGTGGGGTCATCTCAAGTAATTGGTGTATCGATACGCAGTGACTTAGTTGCTCGGATACATGCTGCTTTTACTTCACTGGACACAGCGCTGGTGTGACGTGTGCATTCCACGGTGGACACTTTCAACATCCGCCTTCAAATATTTGTAAATACTACTGTTGATGTGCCTTATAAGGTGTTTTTTTCTTGCACCAGCTGAAACGTCATACTTTGTTTTTCGTATATTTCTCGTAAATTATGGATCGTACAGGTACAATACTTTGGGCTTTTTTTATGCACTGCCAAAGATAAATTTGTCTGTGCAGAGTTTACGCACTTTTTATGGGTCACCTTGCATACGTTGATTTTAAAAAGGACTTGAAATTCTCACTTAATATAAAGTGAAAGGTATCAATAAAGATTATAATATGTGATTTAAAATTATTGAGTTAGACATTAAGAGCTCATCACACACAATGTAAATTCGATAATATTTCGTATACATCCAGGGACGTCTTACGAACTCTTGAGGTCCTGGGCCCCTATACAAATGTAGCCCCCTCCCCCTAATACTCTTAAAAGTATAGGGCGTTTTTTTAGAGGTATAGAACTTTAAATTGCAATAAAACAACGATGTATTATTCGATTGACATGAATTTTTTTTATTCGAATGATAATCTTGTGGCATTACATTTTAAATATGATTTCTGGCATATGACTGCCACGGCTGGCTCGGATGTAGTCCAATCTGGACGTCCAATTTTCGATGACTTTTTCCAACATTTGTGGCCGTATATCGGCAATAACACGGCGAATGTTGTCTTCCAAATGGTCAAGCGTTTGTGGTTTATCCGCATAGACCAATGACTTTACATAGCCCCACAGAAAATAGTCTAGCGGTGTTAAATCACAAGATCTTGGAGGCCAATTCACAGGTCCAAAACGTGAAATTAGGCGGTCACCAAACGTGTCTTTCAATAAATCGATTGTGGCAAGAGCTGTGTGACATGTTGTGCCGTCTTGTCGGAACCACAGCTCCTGGACATCATGATTGTTCAATTCAGGAATGAAAAAGTTAGTAATCATGACTCTATACCGATCACCATTGACTGTAACGTTGTGGCCTTCATCGTTTTTGAAGAAGGATTCCACCAGCCCATAAAGCGCACCAAACAGTCAGTTTTTCTGGATATAACGGTGTTTCGACATACACTTGTAGATTAGCTTCACTCCAAATGCGGCAATTTTGTTTGTTGACGTAGCCATTCAACCAGAAGTGCGCTTCATCGCTAAACAAAATTCGCTTATGAAAATCGGGAACAACGGCAATCTCGTTTTGGGCCCATTCGACGAATCTACGCCTTGCTTGATCATATTTAAAATGTAATGCCACAAGATTATCTTTCGAATAAAAAAAAATTCATGTCAATAGAATAATACATCGTTGTTTTATTGCAATGTAAAGTTCTATACCTCTAAAAAAACACCCTATAGATAGAACATAGCTTGCTTTGTCAAATACTCGTACAAACAATAACAGGGAACAAATAGATGTGCATGACTTGCAATTGGACGAACCGACTCTACTGATTAGACTAAATGAGTAACAATCGTGTTTGGTGGTTGGCCTAGTCCTATACATGGACGTCGGTCATCACATGTAGCCAGTCGGCATATTGTCCAAACTTACCAGCTTTCCGGAGAATGCAACGGGAAATATCATTTTACCGTTGAAATTATTCGAATTATGATCGTATTAAGGCAAACGAGACAAGACACCCATTGTAGCCAAAGCCCTAGGCCCCGGGCCCAGTTTTCTCATGCCTTCAGACGTCCCAGTATACTTTAAAGAATCACCTTTATCATAGTTCAGACTTGTAGCATTCATCCAAATGGATGAGATTAAGTAATGCGCAATTTACAATGATGCTTAAACTAAGCATCCAAGAAGTCTTCCTCATTTTTCATTCAATTGTCCAGGAAGCCAGGCAAATTTCCCATGCTATTAATAAAAGTGCACTTAAAGTAATCAAGGGATATATGATTTTCTATTTGGAGATTTAGGTAATTGTGAATTCAAATCCTCATCTATAATTTCCCCAAAATTACGCTCCACTTAACATATATACAGATCGTTAATCATTCCAACAGGACCTCATATCAACCCTCTTTAACCTGAAGACGTACGACCCTTACAACAGCAAAGTTTCAGGACCCATTTGAATGACGTGTTCAATGAATGGACCAATCAAGAGAATGGAACCAAAAAATCACCATTTCTCTTTCACTTAAATTTACGACGATAATTGAGCCTCATTCTTCGAACCATTTTCAACATCGTTTGACCCCGATTCTGTGTCTTCAGGTGGTCGGTTGGGTGACGCCCGTCCATCAACCACGGTTTGTTCCTGCTGGTTGCAAAAAGTTGGGGTCGTCCCCTTTCCGTGGAGGACCAGACACGCAAAGATAAGATGAAAAAAATTGTCTGCGAGAAAGGGAAAAAAAAAACTTCCTGGTTGCGTAACGGGGAGGTTTGACATGTAAAGGTCGACCCCTTTCGTCATTAGTGAGCTTGGGTAAAAAGAAGGAAATGGGCGTACAATCTCTTTTCGTTCGAATCTAAGTATCATCCTTGTTTCCCAACTGCGAAACATATCAATATCGTCAGACTTGACAACAAATGATTTGACCATAGTGGCGCAAACAGGGATTTTTCATAAGAGAGGTCGACGGTCAAAAATCCATCTATCTTGTATCATACCCCAATGCACCACAAAATATATTCTTTTGATTTAATCGATTGTCAAGAACAAAAAACAATAAAAAATAAATTATTAAATAAGTAATTAGCATATATAAATTAATAAAATATTTTTTATAATAAACGTTAATAATAAATATTATTAATAATTTAATGACGAAAAGTAAACGCATTTTACAGAAATAAAAAGAGTAAACATGATTTTTCATTATTGAAAGTTTTTTTTCAATTCCGACTATTAGTTCACTATCTCCCTATATACATTTATTTATGTGTATATATGTATATCTTGTTCAAATTTTTAACTGGTAATAAAATACTTTCTATTCATCCATTCAAGTTCAAATACATTTTTAAACATGTAGTGGATGATACTTGATGTTAATACATTTCTTCAAATATTAATTCATAAATTAAATTAAAAAATGAATAAATAGTACGATAACAAACAAAAATAATAGTACGACAGTATATATAGAAAGGAAAACGGTTCACTGTGTCCCTGTAGCGCATTGGACTTATAATCCAAAGGTCGTGGGTTCGAATCCCACCTGGGATGCGCTAATTTCTGAGAATGTGATTTCTTTTTTACTACTGTATTTTATTAGAATAATTAAATTTAATGAATGAATAAATTGTAACACAAACAAAAATCGTCCAACACTCTATATAGAAAGGAAAATGGCAACGAAAATCGCTTTCTATTTTGCCACTTAATAGTGTGATTCTGTCATATGTATATGCATATTTATATTAATTGCAACTACTTAATAAAAAGTAGCTAAAGTAAATTTTTTCTTTGTTGATCTAAGTAGAAATTGACTTAAAACATTTTTTTTTGTATTACTTTGTGACAAATCTATACGGAACTTTATCACTAACCTTCTGAGTCGTCCTTTTTAGAGAAATTTAATTCCCTACCTATTTCCAATCAACTCCAAAAAGCGGACAGTATTCCTTGTTATGCAGATTAGATAAAGTATTTAAGTCAAACGGAATAGTAAAGTAAGAGCAGTAGGAGAGAGAGATTGAAGTTGAAAGTTATAGTGAAGTTAAATTGAAGATTTCTTGTTGGATAATTTAATCTCAAGAAGAGTTGAGATTCCGTGTGGTAAATATTGATTTATAATTAAAGTCTCATTAAAGATTTATTTTAGGAGTGAAATTAAAGATAAATGTTCAATAGGAACATTATTAAATATAATTCTGGGATCTCTTATCGTGGTAATCTCTGCGTGATCGTTATTTAATAAATTAATTAATTGGATCATTAATTAATTAAGTTAATTTAAAGGATATTACTTTTAAAACCTCATAATACTAGTTAGATAAACTTGTCAATAAGTCTTTGATTCTATTTGGATAAGATAACCAAATAAAGAAAGTTGTTTATAAAAATGGCTACTGGTTCTTACATGACTCCTATTTATTCTCGTTCTCAAAGTGAGGTCCTAGGAGACCTTCACAACTTGTTCATTTATAATTGGTCATTTCCAGTAGCGCACACAGAAATTTTTCAAGGGGGGGGTACGGGGTCGAAAGTTCACCATTCTTGCATCATGCTCCTTTGGATTTTGTCGATATTCGGGAACAAAAAACAGTAAAAAACTAATTATTATATAAATAATTAGCATTAATTAATAAAATTAATCATTAATAACAAATACAAAAAGTTTCACGTACTATAAACTTAGAACTATAATCAATCGGAAAAAAATCAAGGGCTTTGGAGGGGGTCCGGATCCTCAGGACCCCCTCGTGTGCGCCCATTTCCCATTAATACAAAAAGCAATCAAAGAGGTATCAAATTTTTAATATGAAGTACCGTAAAATCCGGAGTATAACCCGCACCTATACTTTCAAGCGGCAATTTTTAATTTTGGGGTCTATTCGCCATATAACACGCACCCTTTTTTTAAGAAACCCTTTTTTTTTTGCGCAATGCCCTTATGTTTTGAAGTTATTTATTAGAGCTATTATTACAATCTCTTAAAAAAATAGTTTACTTTTCTAGAACTACAACCCTTTAAGTTCATAAGGAATGTCGTTTCTTTTAAATAGAAAGTATTTCGATCTACTTTAGAAGCCTAATATTTGTCTATGCCCATCTTGTTTTTTTATTTTTAAAACTCCCATTTTGATCACGGCGTATATCGCGCACTTTGAAATTTTGCTCTTATTTTCTGAGTTAAAAGTGCGCGTTATATATGCCGGATTTTAAAAATGGCAGATAAAATTTCACCCCCCCTCCATACACACACACAGAAACACTCAGATGGAAAAAAACCAGTGAAATTCTAATTAAAACGCGACATATTGTTTCACAAAATACGAGTATAATGAAATCTTACTGAACAATTTTTAAAAAAAAATTCGAAAAAAGTTAACGACCATGAAAGTACGTATTAAAATTCTGAGCAAATAAATATAAGTACTAGTGCCTCCCAAAATTTATATTCGTTTTCTCATTCCAGGATTTTGTTCCTAAAGTAGAATTTGTCATGTGCGTCATCCACAAAGGATTGCGTAAATGAAGAGAAAATGAGCATCAATAAACAGGAGCACTCCTCTCAGGATTGGTCTACAGGATGTGACGTCACACTGTTATTGTAATCGATCCGATTTTGTAGTTGTTTTTGAGGCGGGGAGAGAAAATGGAAATAGTTGTGTTCGATCAATTTTGGTTTCCAGAGATATTGCAGCGTCACCTAGAACGAACAGCATGTACTCGATGCAACATTTCAACATTCGGATTTTGTTTTTTATCAGTAACACACCATTTGAAATTTACAGATGTAGTCTTTGCAGCCTTTTGAGTAATTTTAGTAGTTTAGGGATGCTGTTTAAATAAAATAGCAAGATATAGCAATTACAAAACAGTAAATACAAACAACTTGTTTTCATTTACTGTTTTGTAATTGCTATATCTTGGAACGATGGGAAACGATGGTTCACCTACATACAGTAGAACTCCGATTTAACTAACTCGTATTTAACGAATTTTTCTTTTCCTTGATCAAGGCAAAAATCTCCATTTAACGAATAAAAAACCCGGAATTAACGAATTATTTTAATAGCCGAATCTTTTTTTATTAGTTAGATTAGAAAAAATTGGATTTCTTTTCAAATAATATCCTTTTTGTCCGGAACAGAAAAAGATTTTTCTTGTGAGCTATAAATTTTGAAGGGAAGGGGTGTATCCCATTATTAACAGGTGTAGATGAGTCATGAGTGTAACCTACCGAGTGAGTTTTGAATGGGACAGGAATATACTTTATCTCATCCCGCTCTACAATACAGGGTATATTTTTTTACCGCGTTTTCTTTTTTTCTTAAGAGAAGTGAGAGGTTTATTATACGTACGGTTTTGCGGAAAATTTTGTTTTTGAAGATTTGAAACATGACAGAAATTAGTAATGAAAATCCTATCAAAAGTCTTACGTTTCCAAATGCTTTACATTGTTTGGAAACTGAAAACATACCTCATGCAGCAAAATGTGAATGACGCAGTATTTCCTTTTCTTTGCCTTAAGTTAAAAAAAAAGAACTCTTTCAAGTCAGGAATCAAAAAGATTGTCAAATATCTATTAGTTAGTATTTTAAAATTTTCAATTAACTAGAACGTAATAATTCGCGAATAATCTTTTCAGCTGCGGAATAAAAAAAATGAGTAATTTCTAACTATGGATATTTTTTGTGCAGTTGCCTGTTATAGAATTACCAAAAGGTAAGAGCAAAAAAATTGTATTCTTTTTGGACTCCGATATATAACGAATAGCTCCGAATTAACGAATAAAACTTTCGGTCCAATAAATTCGTTAAATTGAGTCCAACTGTAAATAATATTTTTTATACACGAAATAAAACTAGCATAGAATGTATCAAGAATCATTGCACTAAATAATAAAAGACAATTCTAAAGATCTTTTCAATAAAAAGAAACCAAAAATTTCACTCTGAAAAATATTTTTAACATGCCTGGACATGTCTTACTTCTTACAGCAATCCTCTATCGGTGACAGCAGAAATATTTAAAAGTAACCTTCAAAATTGATTATCTTTCAATCAAGAAAGCAAGAGCAAACAGTGAGATTGATGCTAATGAGATTTTTTAAAACCTTAATTTACCTGTTGATGAAACAAGCACAGATTTTGAAATAAGTCCAGTCAAATGTTCATAAACAACTATAATAAGTGATGACGAAGAATAACTTTGTGAGCATAACATTGTTTCTTTTTTACACTTTATAACAGAAAAAACGACGCACCAAGAACGAGTTGTCCGAAAGAGACAAACATTGGTGGGTAGAAAGATTATGTACAGAATAGAAAATGATTAAAATTTCAAAAAAATTCAATGGTTCATTTCAGAGTTACGTAGTTACAAAGTAATAAGCTCGATAAGGTATTGACCCACCTCTAATCTGGATTCAAGCTGCCACACGACGTGGCATAGTGTGATAAAGCACCCTGATGGTCCCCTGCGGTATTTGCCCCAATTGTCGGACCAGATCATCAACATTCCCTGGTAGATGCAGTCGTCTTCAAATCATATCCCAGACATGCTCGGCGATCTGGCTGGCTAAGGAAGTGTTTGACAAGCAGTAAGGCAGTTTATAGCAACACGTGCCGTATGTGGTGTGGCCTTATCTTGCTGAAAACTGAGGCCAGGGTACTGCAAAAGGAACGGTAGCAAAACAGTTCTCAGAATGTCATCGACGTACCGCTGCTCTGTAAGTGTGCCTCTAATGACGACCAAAGGGGTCTGGCTGTCAAAAGAAATGGCACCTTAGGCCATAACTCCTGGTTGAGGGTTTGTGTGACGTGCAATAGTGGAAGTAGGATAGGCTCGCTGCCCTGGGCGTCTCCAGACACGTCTTCGATGATCGTCAGGTTACAGTTGGAAGCGGGATTCGTCGCTAAACACTATACGTCCACAGTCAGCATGATTTCAACCTTATCGAGCCAAGCAGCACTGTAATCTGGCTCGACAGTGTACAGGGGTAAGTGGCAGGTGGCGTAGCGGTCGGTACGAGCGTAAATTTCGCCATATCAGCCGTCTGTGAATGGTCATGTTGGACAGTCGTGTGTGGATCGCACGTCTGGTGGTTGATAATGATTAATTAGGCCCTGTGACAGTTGATCTGCCGATCAATCTGTCCTCCCGATCTGATGTGGCCCTAGGTCAACCGCTACCATCATGAGGCTGAAATCTGCCATTGTCCACCCATTCTTGCCATCATCTTCTAATGGCCGCATCGCTTCGACCCATATGATGAGCGATTCTCCGATTTGCCCAACCTACCTCTTTCAATCCAATGATAAGACCTCTTTCAAACTCTGACAAATGCTTGTAATGAGCTCGAATTCTACGGCGAGGCATTTTTTCAGTCATTGAAAGGTATCCTAAATCGCAATTCAACAGAAATTTTGACCATCAGATTGAGAATCACTTCTCACAGACACCTGCTGAGTGCACAATTCCGATGCATTGTAGCTACCGCTATTCATTCATTGGACATCAAATTTTAATCATTTTTGCATGTTCGGTACAAATGTCTTTGCATACGAAATTTCATTACAATCGGGCAACTCCTTCTTGGTGTGTCGTTTTTTTTTTTTGTTATAGAGTGTATTTCGGCTTGAAATCAGTCTTATAATTTTTTATGATGTTAAATTTTATTTAAGTTTTCATGAATTTTTTTTTGCACATAAATTTAAAAAATAGTTAAAATGTTACACCATAAAAGGCAGTTTATCTCTTTTTAGAACTGAGTACCAGCTTTTGTATTAAGTTGGTGTCCTCTATAACGCGACTTCCCACAACTCGGCATTTTCAAGCACAACGTATCTATTACATTGTAGAAGGCCTACACCTTACTGCCAATTCGTAACCAAACTATTGAACAGGACTTAGTGGCGCGCGCGCGCTCTTTTTTATTATTCTTCTCATAAATAAATAAATTTATTACATCATCTCACATAAAATACTTAGAAAATATAGAATATAGAGAGAAAAAAATACGAGAAAAATATTTTTGTGTTGTACACTTTTTATTTATTTTCTTTTACTTATAGCTCCACATCATTGAAGGTAAGTTTTAAATTGTATATTTAAAATAAAGTCCATTTATATCAGTACTTCTCAAACTTTCGATATTTGCGACCCAATATTCAATTATATTTTCATCGCGTCCCTCCCCCCCTCCATACAAGTAACAAAGCAATGAATTGAATAACATTATACTTTGACGCAAAGCTACAATACAATTATAGTCACTAAAGTGCCACCGGCGTGTATATACGTCTCTCTCAAGCTGTGCGTTAAATGCCCCGGACGTATATATACGTCTTTCTGAAGTACGATCTTTTCCGTGCACTGCTATCCATAATATTATTCTCAAGGCCTTGGAATGCAATAAAAGGATTTTGACAGTGTTTGCGAAGGTTTTATTTATTTCAGAGAGGATTTGCTTATTTATTCCTTTTCTCTTCCCCCCCTCCGCCAATACATTACATACACGTGCCTACGTGGAAAAAGGAGGCACAGGGGAGCGAATCGCATAACTTTTAATCGACAGTGAAAGGATTATTTATAAACCGTATAAATTATCAAAGATGAGTGTTATAATTTTTTTATGTAATTTTATGTATGACAAACCCATGAGGTCAATGGTTATTATTACACTGCATTGTTAAATTATTTATAAAACACATTGTGCAGTACTGATACATTTATAAGTATATTACATCCATGTAAATGTTAAGTTTATTTTTTAATATGTCAGAATGTATTTTGTTTGTTTACTTTGAGTTAATTAATAATTCCTTTAAATAATCGCTTCTTTTCAACTTTTCAATATGCTCGCGCCATCCTCGTAGAGTTATCACGCCCCACAGTTTGAGAAACGCTAATTTACATTTATACCTTACTTTAAAAAAAACGACTATAAACCAGTTTACTCCTTTTTCTCTAAATAAAAAAAAAATGAAAATCAGGTTTTGAAATTTCATTGGGATTTTGCAAAACCCTCGTGAGAGTGTGAGTGTGTGGGTACTTTCTACTTTTTTTATCCAACTAAATGGCCACTCGAAACCACTTCTCCAAACTAACATCCCTTTCTCCAAAATTCGCATTGTTTGCACAGAACAATTTTACATCATTTACATTTTCCCTCCCTTTCGGCCACGTAAAGGGCTCCGTTAATTGAATCCAGTTATCTCCCTCCCTTCATTTCACTTCCTTCATAAAGAGATCCGTTACGGCAGCGCTCATCCGCGGCAGGTGTTTAAGCTTTGCTTATGACCTCACAGGTAAGACTTTCAGTCACACCTGCCGACTTATTTATTTATTATTTCCCTTCCCCCATCGTTTTTCTCCTTAAAGGAAGGGGGAAAAAATTCGTACTCATATACATATGAAGTCACGATAGGGTAGAGGTATAATATACTACTTTACACGGTAAGAATTATATGCGGAGTAATGCTGTGCGCAGTTTTATTTTTTATTTTAAAAGAGTGCGCAGGAAATGATGGGATTCAATGAGAAATAAAACAATTCACTGATGAAAAAATTTGAATTGGATCTGTAAACTAATAAAATTTTTAAGTAATTTTTTTTAAAAAAAGAGAATTTGCTTTAAAAAAAATTTTTTTTTAAATATTTTTGACATATACAGTTGAATCCCTACGTAACAAACCTTTATATTGCGAATTTTTCTATATAACGAACTTTTTCCTGGAACCTTGAACACATTTCACGATTTTCTTCGTAAAATAACCCTCTCTATGGCGAAGTACATCTTCTATGTAACGAACTTTTTCTTTTGTGGTTAAATTTTTTTTCTCCCTATTTCTTAAGTATTTCTGAATATTTCAAGTTATTTTCTCTTTACCTCATTTCATGGTGGTCATAAATCTTGAACTGGTTTCATTAGATCCTAACTCGCCGAGAGCGATAGAGTTCTGGACGTTTCATCTAAGAAGTGCAACCTTTAATCCCTATTGTCCAGTTCACTAGAAACATCTTCGATATCCCCTTTCACACTCAGTTGAGTTGTCCCATGTCCCCGTGTTCTACTTACAAAATAATGCATGTTTAATATTACCTGTATGCCTTGAATTATGAAATGTCCTTAAAATTCATTAATTTTAATAGAAAATTATTTTCTTAATATTGAAAATACAATGCGTTCTTCGGCATTCTTTTTTCTTGATTTGCTTGCAGTTTTTTCTTCTTTTTTTGTATGGGAAAGATATTTCATTTATAAAGTATATTAAAAGATGAACCTTTATGTAACGAACTTTTTTCCGGGATTTAGCGACTTCGTTATATAAAGGTCCGACTGTTTATATATACACTGGCCTCAAAAAGTTAAGGTACAACATGTTTTTCGAAGCTCACCATAAAAAAAATGGCAGTAACAATAAAATGCATAGTTTACATGAATGATAATAACGAACTTTAAAAACATTAATGCAAAAACGATTGCTACCACTTTTATTTTATAGAAAAGAACGTATATTTATGAGTGAGAGAAAAATATGCAAATATCAAGCTTTCGTACTTTTGTGTGTAAGTTGTGTTGATTTTCAACAGTTGTTGGCAGTTTCGGTGACAATAGTCAATAGAGTTTAGAAAATGTCTCAGAGACGTCGTTTACCCAATTCGTTAAGGTGGCGGGCAGTTGGATGGATGGAAATGGGATTTTCGCAGGCTGATGCTGCTAGACGTCTCAATGTGTCTCGTAGTGTTGTTCAGCGACTTTGGGATCAATACCAATCCGAAGATTCTGTGTCCAGAAGACCTGTTCCAGGCCGACCACGAGCTACAACACCTGCAGAAGACCGTTTTCTCAGCTCTTTCGGCACGAAGGAGAAGAACCACTACTGTGCCGCAGCTCGTTGCAGACCACTTTCAAGCATCAGGAAGAAGAATCTCCGCTATTACGGTGCGAAATCGTCTTCACAATGCAGGTCTGTATGCAAGAAGACCAGTTGTGTGCGATCCCCTCGAAGGACGACAGCGAAGGAACCGCTTATGCTGGGCAAGAGAACATGTTTCTTGGACGCAGCAACAATGGGCTTCTGTGCTGTTCACAGACGAGTCCAGATTTACAATGGAGAGTGATTCAGGGCGTCTACTGATCTAGAGGGAACAGCGCACTAGATACCATCAATCCAACACTGTTGAAAGACACAGTTATAGAGGTGGTGGAATCCTGGTTTGGGCAGGGATCTCGCTCGGTGGCCACACTGACCTGCATGTGTTCCATGGAGGAACTGTAACTGGTCTTAGATATCGGGATGAGATCCTTGATCCATATGTCCGCCCATATGCTGCTGCTATTGGTAACGACTTCATTCTGATGGATGTTAATGCACGACCTCACCGAGCTCGGATTGTTGAGGAGTATCTGGAGGATCACGGTTTGGAACGAATGGAATGGCCAGCTTGATCTCCAGACCTGAATTCGATAGAACATCTTTGGGACTATCTTGGCAGAGAGGTTGCTGCTTTAAATCCTCCTCCAAGGTCGTTACATGAGCTGAACCTTTATCTGTGTCTGGTCTTCGCTTCCTATTCCGGTGTCCGACAACTTAATAAACAGCATGGGAAATCGATGCCGCCAATGCATTCAAGTTAGGGGTGGACACATTCCTTATTAGAACCCATTTTTGTACTGTTTTTATGCCATTTTACCACATAACACTGTGATGTGCTGTTTTCTCCAAGAATGGACTTTTCCGCAGAGATTGATTTTTTTGTTATAAATCGTTTTTGCAATACACTTATACAAATTTCTATGACGCATTCAATACAAAACTATTTAATGCACATATCCTCCAAATTTTTTGTTTCTACATTCATTCATTTGCAAATTAGACACAAAAACCCGGTTGTACCTTAACTTTTTGAGGCCAGTGTATATATATATATATATATATATATATATATATATTACGTCATTAACTTCTATATCAGAGGTGGAAAACCCACGCCCTTAGAGCCGCATACGGCCTCCGTGAGTTCCTTGTGAGGACTTAATAAAAGCCACGACAATAAATATTTAATTATATTGATAGAAGGAAGGAAGTTTCGTTCTAGGTACCTTCCACTCCGAACGAATGCGAGTATACCGATCACGCCAAAACAATCGTCTAAGCGTGATGTTGGTACTAGTTCATATAGATATCACACCGCCACATACTCCCCTGCCAGTGTTTCGGCGAATAGGCAAACGAGCGATACCATATTCGTGGCGATCATGTAAGCAGTTGCGTCACGTGTGACGGTCTAATTGCGTCATTCGTGCGTGACGGCTTGAGAATTGCGCCATTTGTGCGACGGCTTGAGAATTGCGTCATTCGTGTGACGGTTTAATTGCGTCATTGTTTGACAGTTTGATTGCTTTTGCGGTGGATAGATGGCGCCACGACTGCGGCGCGCAAAGGGTGCGATTCATATCACGTCCAGGGTCACCAATGAAGGAAGGAAGGTTCGTTCTGGGTACCTTCCGTTCCGAACGAATGCAAGTACTTTACCGATCACGCTAAAACGATCGTCTAAGCGTGATGTTGGTACTAGTAGTTCATATAGATATCACACCGGCACAAGATTATAACAATTTGAAAATCATTGTACCGTCAAATCCGACGTACAACGTGCACCTATACTTTCAAGCTGCATTTTTTGATTTTTAAGTATATTCGCCGTATAACGCGCACGCCCCTTTTTACGAAGGAACCTGAAATGTACATGTGCAATTTTCTATTATGTTTTGAAGTCATTTAATGGAGGTATTATACCACTATTTTTTAAAAATAGTATACTCTACAATTACAACCCTTTAAATTCATTAGGCATGTCGTTTCTATTAAATAGTGTTTCTATCTATGCAGGAGTCGAACTTTTTCTTTTTATTGGTGCGCTAATTTTTTTTGTCCATGAGTGTAGTTTACTTCTAGAACTACAACCCTTTAAGTCCATATGGAATGCCATATCTTTTAAATAAACAGTAATTAGAAATATGTAGAAGTCTAGTATTTTTCTACGCTCACTTTTCTTTTATTTTTGAAGCTATCATTTTTATACCTGGCGTATAACACATATCCGTAAATTTCGATCTCATTTTTGTATTAAAAGTGCGCGTTATACGCCGTATTTTACGGTAATTAAATAAAGAGGATGTATACATGTTTCAATGCCAAATTGTGAGAATAGCCAGTTGTACATTTCGAACGTTAGAACGCTACTTGTGCAACACTACCAGACATGTTACATGAACCCTACAAAAAACTATTTTCTTATTATTATTGTTGTTACTGGCTGCATGCACGTGAAAAAGTATTATTTTTCTGCATGGACGGCTTTTGAATATTAATGAAGTGTTTTATTATAAGTTTCTGTTAATTAAAATACAACAGTTACATACTAAAAAAAGACGCTTGTGACTTGTTGGGCATCAAACATTCATAATCATCACAAAATTTTCATAATTTTATACCAAAACTATAATTAATGATTAATGTCATAACAAATTTTTACCCTTATGGGAGTCCAAAAATATTTTATATTGTAACTTTTTATGTCAAACAATCCTTACTAATATTATAAACGCGAAAGTTTGTAAGAATGTTTGTAATTCTTTCACGTAAAAAAAAACTGAATGGATATTACTGAAACCACAATAATATAGCTTATACATCAGAATAACACATAGGCTGTAATTTATAAAGATATTGTGTGAAGTTTCCAAAATATAACGATAATTGTCAAGAAAGTAGGAAAAAATTCTGCCATCTGCAAAAAAGCCCGCGACAGCATTATCTATCTTTTTTGTGTGAAGCAAAACAATTCCCTTTTTGTTTTATCTACGCCCTGCCTCAGTGCGCGCTCGTTCTTTTAATTTATTCCTTTGATCAATGTAATCACTATTTTTTTTATTTCATAATAAAACTCGATTTCGAAGGGAGAGGTGGTGGCAAGGTTCTTAACATAAAATAAATACAACAGAAAGTAATATATTAACGTATTACACTTCCAGATATAAATTATTTACACTATTTTTTTTAAGCGTTCATTACACAAAATTTGCAACAATGTGTTACTTTTGCTGAGTATGGATCAGCTTAGGAAGGTGTTTTCAAAAATCGACTGACCAGAGAGTTACGGGGAAAATTATAAATAAATAAAAAAATCCCTTTTATCAGCTATTAGATCTACAGACTTAAAATTTAACAAATATGTTTTTTTCCTGTTCAGCTGAGATATACAAAAACATTTTTTTTTGTTTTTGTTTAATTTGCAATTCACGTAAAATTAACTCATTAAAAACTGCTTTATGCTTCAATCTGTATTATTTAATTTTTCAATTTACCCGTGCAAAGAACGGGTACAAGAGCTAGTAAATAAATAAATAAGGATTTAATTCTCTTTTCTTGTAACATTTCTGTATAATAAACCAAAGTGTTAAAACTGTACAAAAACTATAATAATTTCATAAAAGTCGCATTTATATGTACATCAACCTATGCGGTCTCCTTTATTACTGCTTAATTTACATGTGGCCTCTAATGGTAACAAAAGGTTCCCCTCTCTGCTCTATACTATCCGGTATTGTGGTAGTGACACTGACTGCTGTACTTAAGGCCCCCCTGAGTTTGAATCCTTGAGAAGGCGTTTGCAAACATACAGAGCAGGGGTGGCGAACCTTTATCGAACAATGTACCATTCTTTTTTCTAAATAAGGGTAGAATGAGGATTAGACGTGTCGTCAAAAATTTTTGATTTGGGATTATTGGAAAAATAATAAAACTAACTACCAACAAAACTCTTTATTTACTACGAAAAAATACCCTTTGTACTGTATAGTTGAAAATATTTTAGTTATACATGTAATTCGAATTAAAATGATATTAGTGTGACTTCCGTTGTTGCAGATTGGATGACAAATAACTTATATTAGGATTGTAAGATGTTACTTTTAGTAGAATGCATGATGAATTAGGAGTCATCTGCTAAAAGGTTTCTAAGCAATTAATTATTTTTGCTGTGGTTCATTTTTTTGACAGAATTTGTGATTTGTTTCAGAATGCCGACTTACTGACGATGTTCTGCATATATATATACTTTTGTTCCAGAACATATAACACGCACCGCTTTGTTGCCTTTATTAATAATGCTTATTTCTAGATTTTCCCAGTTTGAAATTCTCTGTTACACTTACTATCTTGCACTTTTTGCTCTAATGCTGAACTAGCCATATTAAAAATAACAATTTAAAAATCTTAAATATATAACACAAATAAACTTTAAAATACAGTTGTGTCGGCGAAATTGGCTATGCAATGAGTAGACAAATTTTGCATCATAAGTAACTGTAGTTCACGACGCGTCGCGACGTAACTTAGACCAGTGATCCGCAACCCCCGGTTCGCGGACCGGTATAAGTCCGTGGATCAAATGGTGCCGGGCCGCCTAAAGGACATTAAACCATTGCCATTTTATTTAAAATGGTGCATTTCTCTTGGATTTGCGCAACTTTCCACGGAAATCGCTTTTATTCATTTTTGGTGTAACTATATTTTATTCTGAAGGCATATTTAAATGTAACTAAATTAAAATAGTTAAATCAAAACAATCTAAAATATAAATAATCAACGTGTCCCACCCTCAGCAGTCCACGGCAAAATTATCAAACGTTGACCAGTCCGCAGCGATAAAAAGGTTGCGGAGCACTGATTTAGACAATAACAAACGAGGGTGCGCATCGTTACCACGTGACCGATCACTCGCATTTGTTTGTAATACTTCATAGAGAACTCTGTTACTTTGAAATAAACTGCAAATCATTTCGAAAACTGACGTGCTCAAAATATTGCGTCGCATGCCGTTGATGGCACGCGTGCCACTGGTTCACCATCCCTGATATAGAGCCTGTGGGGATATGGAGACACTCTAAATATTCGTCGAGCCGCAGTCCTCCAGAGCAGTGGTCCACAACCCCCGGTCAGTGGATCGAATGGTATTGGGCCGTACAAGGAACATTAAATTATTTCTATTTTATTTACTGTGGTGTATTTCTCTCGGGTTTGTGCAATTTCTCGCGGAATTTAGTTTATATTCCATTTTAAGTTATATTATATTCATTTTTTTGTGTAACTGTATTTAATTCTGAAGACATATTTAGGTACAATTAAATTTAAATTATTAAATCAAAACAATCAAAAATATAAACAAGCAATGTCTCCCCTCACTCAGTGGGCCGCGGTAAAAATTATCAATTGTTGAGAAGCCCCCGACACCCCCCCCCTCCCGGGTGTTCTCCCACAAAATTGGAGTAAAACCGAGCCAAATATTGGTGTCCTTTGTATGGTGCTCAAAGCTGTGGCTAATGACGGACGTAAAACTAACTACTTTACACCATGTACGATACATATACCATGACACCATATACCATCTTCACGTTATGATAAAGAACAGAGAACTCAAACATTCTACATTTTATTCCATGAAAAATATTTCAACATTAATAACATATTCTGACTTAGCCTTATTTATTGCCGTATTGACCGTTAACTGAACCGGTGGTCAAAAGAAGAAAACCGGGCTTTCACCGTAGCGAGTTCATTCTCTGACTCCGGTTCAGGTTAGAAAATTTTGACCGGGCTCTAAGCAGGGACGTCTTAAGGCATTTGCCAAGTGGGCACGTTCAGTACTCGACTCGAACCTTATAAAGTTTGAGATCCGGATAACTTTAATGGTCAAATATTATTTCCGTACGTATTCTCCGAAAAACATAGAATTTCTAACTGCTTGTCAACTGGCAAAAGCGGTACGACTGTATTATTATGAGATGACCGCTGTCCATGTCTAGGTCTAGGCCTAGTACCTAAACAATCATTCAACTCATTTAGTCGAAATGCGGCCATCAGTCGAGCTCGTTTGTGCCTAGGTTTTTGAGATTGTCAGTCGTACACATTTATTGATTTTAAACTATCGTTTGAACGGGTATTTGACAATGCATGCTATATAATGTCTACTTTTAAATATCTCAGGTAAGACATCGAGATTTCTCTGGGTCCAGAGTCTCAAAGAGTCTTAAGATGCCCCCGTTTAATCGTGTTTGCGCTTGTGCAGTCAAGCGGTCTATTTTTATCAATGAGGTTGCAAACTCGCAGTTGAGTAATAGGAGTCAATTAAAAAGAGGTGAAAAGAAGTTTTCACGTGGTCAGAATAGACGAAGACCGCACCACTAAAAAAGTCTCCAATGCCGAACCAATTGGCACATGAAGAAAAGGCAGGCCAAATGTTAGATGGATTGATGTCCTAGAAAAAGATATCCTAGTTTTGAGAACTAATAATTGGAGAACACTAGAAGGAAGAAGGCTGGCCTGGAAAAGGCTTCTTGAGGAAGACAGGACCCACCCTGGGCTGCCGAGCCACTGAGGAAGGAAAAGGAGTTTTAAAAGGCGGTTTCTTTCTCTTACCGCCGGAATTCACCGCTGATTGAACTGGGCTATGAAACCTGAAGTTAAGTAACTACCACGCCGTTGAAACTTTATTTCACCACCATTTAGTTAATACCGATTACTCACCTGCTAATCTGCAACTTCATCGCTCAAATTAGACCCCGTAACTGTGCGTACTGAACAAGTGTGGTTAAATCAAATCGAGTTTTGAGCCCAATCAGAATTTTCAAATTGAACTTGCGACAGTGAAATGAAAAGGCGAAAAACTGGTTTTCTTTCTATGTTTTCCGGTTCGGTTTACGGTGAAATACTGTGATCAGAGAACAGGACACCTTATTACACGAAATGCAACCATTTATTCTTCCCTCAGAATGAGACATTTACTGCCTTTTAGGTAAAACAGTGGAGAGGGGTAAACTTCTTACGATTTGAAGCCGTATATTAATTAAGCAGTAATTAAAGTTGCCGCTTTAAATTTTTATTATTTGCTTAGAGTATAAAGAAAAGTAAAAAAAGCCCTTATACAAGGGTATGTCCTATCTGTAAACTTTTAAAGTAGACAGCCTGCTAATCTGCACCTACTCTGTACGTTGTCAAACACACGAACAAAAAGTAACCCGTAACAAATACATGTGCGTGACTCACAATCTCTCAAATCGACTCGATCGACTGCCGCCTTTTGACTAAATGAGTAATGATGGTGCATGGTGGTAAGATTAGAGACGGACATGGCATAATAATGCGGCTTTCCCACTGTTGCCAGTTGGCATAGAGCTCGAAATTCCCAGTTTTTCGGAGAATGTGTCCAGGAATAATTTTCGGTGATTAAAATTATTCGTTTATCTCACGTTTGGTTCATTGTTCGAAAAATGATTGGGCCATATTCCACCAAGCTACACCAACCATTCATTAATTCTTTGGTATTCAAGTGTATCGTGTGAATAATTGGATTAGATTATGTTTTAGTGCGCCTCTTTATTAACCACCAACTTTGCGAATTATCATTGTTATGTTGAATAGAAGTCCAAAGAAGATGCAATATGGCGACATTTATTTCCTACGTCGCCAAAGATGCGAACCAAACTAGGATTCTGTCAATAACGGCTGTAAAAGTATAACTGGGAGGGAGAGTTCACGTCTCACTATAAAGCTATTTACGACAGACTTCTTTATTTTGAACCTCAATCAAATGAAGACTAAACCTGAGATGGCAACCCTCTCTCCTCACTACCATACCACAGCAACAGGACAAATTTAACATGTCTCGGCCCTCTCTGTACGTCAGTGGCACCAGGACTCCAACCTGCAACACCGCGGACACGAGTCCGTAACAATAACCGCTAGGTTCAGTGGCGTAACGTACACCCCGCAACGGGGGGTCAGGGTTCTAGAGCATCCAAAGCCTGACTGCCATCAAGTAACTACTTTATGTAAAATCCAACTTGGGAGCCCCAAACCTGACTTTTCAGGGGATCCAAATGTTCTCAGTTACGTCACTGACTGGGTTACTATGGCCTCAAAGTATATCTGTGATCTAGAAGCAAGGAGAAGGAACAAAAGAAGAAATAAGTATTAGTTGAAAAGGGGGCAAGTCGAAAATAGGCAAAATTCGCAAGGGATGCATGCCTCTGTGTTTAATTTCTTCTTGTTTCTAATCCCATATGATATAGCTACGCGCGCGTTACGCCATCTTCATAAAACCACACAACTCAAAAAATGATTCAAGATCTTTAGCACTAGCGTAGCTAGCTCTGAGTGGGATTTGTATCAAAATTCCTTCTTTGTCCTTTTTTAGTTATGGGAACCCTGTTAGTGGGACTGTAGTTATACAAATTAGGCCCCCTGTAGCTTGGGTCCCGTATCATTGATACAGCGATAGTTACGCCCCTGGTCTTTAAAAAGTCTTGCGAACAATGAAGCTAAAAGATTTAAGTACATGAGCGGGGAAGGCCTAATTTACTTTGTACCCAAATGACACTCGGTAAAGAGCCTCCAACCTTGGTGGATGGAAAGAGCTTTGGTGTCGGGTTACTCAAAAAGCACAAAAGAGCCGTCTGTTGCTTTCTGGGAATATTGAGTTGGGGAGACAGACCAACGTGGTTGTTCCAAAGTACCACTGGTGGATAGGTGGGACTCTCCTAAGTGTACTTAATTCCATCTTTTTATTTGAGGAAGATTTCGTGATAGTTTAGTGTTTATATGTCTTCAAGCAAATTGTGCCAGCAGAGGCAGTCTTGGTCAAGGTATCATCTATATCAGGGGTTGTCATTAAGTCGATCGCAATCAACCGGCGGACCGCCTAGACATTTTGGTATGACCGCCTGAAGATTAGCCAAAAATAATTATATACCGAAATATTCAAGATTAGCTGACAGTATGCAGACTAACTTTTCTATTGACTATAGCTACACGAAAACTAACTTAAGATGAAAATATTTTATTTTTTCTGTATTTTGAATTGTTTGAAAATCAATGCATCATTTGACATTATTATATTTGTGACTATTATTTTTATGTTTTATTGTTATGTTCGTTTTTGTTTTCAACGCGATCTTAAAAGTGTAAGATTTGTATTGTAGTTATGTATGTAAGTACACATATAAATTCGGTATTTATTATTAAGTTATCACAAATATTGTAGACCTTTTACTTAGTTCACCACACCTATGCCCCTACATGGATCGCAACACCTTGAAAAAATTAGAAGTAGCCCGTACCCAGGAAAAGTCTGCCCTCCCCTGATCTATATCATTATTATTCAGTCCTGCATGGGAGAGGGTCAATTTGAAAGTGTAGAGAGTGCCTCGACGAAGGGAATTAAAGTAAGGCGACCATTTTTTTACAGTGAAAAGAAGGACGAAAAATTCTAGAAAAAATTACGTGTGAAACGTTCTATTAATTCAAACAAAAATACGCTAATTACGTTTACATTATTTTTAATTATTATCTTAAAAGAATATTTTGCCATTGAATGTTTTTTTTTGTCACAGCACATTATTTTCTAATATAATATATCGGAAAGTTCGGGTAAAAAATATCCTTCATAGTGAATTTTACGGTAAGCACTGTGTAGCTAAAATATTAACACATTCAATTTTGATTTCTCACTAGTCGCTACGCAAAAATCATTACTGAATGAAAAAAACTCTTTCAACTGGTGCATCAGTTCCAGGGCAGCACAACGTAAATTTAACAAGAACAATTACATTTTCATATGAAATGTGCTCATTTTTGAAATGGTTTAAGTCATTTCACCCATTTTTTACCAATTTCTCAGCATGTTGATATTCCAATTGTTCTAGTTTATTAGGATTTAAATGTACGTTTAGTCTTCTTTCTACTTCAAACAGACAATTGTCATCGATTTTAATATTAGGCATTTCTTTCGATAAAAACTTAACGTAATTTTCTATATCTGCCCACTTTACTTGAGACCAAATCAAAAAATACCATTCAAAACTGTTATTTCCTGTGATATTTGTTTCAGACCATTCTTCGACATTTTGGAAACATATTTGGTTCATATCTGAATACAGAAATTAACAGATCAGTTTTAAAATATTGAAAAGGAGGACACTTTTCGAGGAAGGACAGAACCTATAAAAGGAGGACTGTCCTCCTTAAAGGAAGATGATTGGTCACCTTAATTAAAGAATTCAGGGTTGACGTCCCCCAGATTCGTCCAATGAGAAAGATACTGTACCGAGGTACGAACTGTCTGTTAAAATCCAAATGTCCCTGAAGTCAAGTTTTGCAGACGTGTCAATTAATTATTCGCCTTTATAGACTGTAATGTTCTGATCTAAAAACAAAACCCGTAGTCAGCATTTTCAGTCATAATTGCGCTCCGGGTGTCTCAATTTGCATGATTTTAATTTAATTAATAAGCTAGACAATTTTTATATGGTTAACTGTTAGACTGGATAATCTTTTTCTGTGTAACATTGCTGATTAAATGCCCCATTAGGTATATATTAAGGTGACGAATTTTTTTTACAATGAAAAGGAGGAAGAAAAATTTAAGGAAAAATTACAACGTAAATATATGAAAAGTTTTATTCATTCAAACAAAAATACACTTCTTACACCCTTTTTAATCATTTACTTAAGTATTTTTCCATCGAATGAATTTTTTTTCGCCAATTATCATTTTCTTTTTCTCTGAAATTTTCGGAGCAAGAATATGGAACTTTTAAGTTAAGTGCTACAACTAAGGTTTCATCTTTCATTCTTTATTTCTCACTTATCCAAAAATCATTACCAATTGGAAAAAAACCTTTCTACTGCAGCATTAGTTCCAGGGCACCACACACACAACGTAAATTCAAAAATAACTAAACTTTTATTTGGAATGTATTAATTTTTGAAGTGGTTAAATATTTCTACCCATCTGCTATCAATTTCAACATGCTGATTTTCCTATCGTTCTAATTTATCTCAGAATTTATAAATGCATTCAGTATTCGAATTTCTTCAAAAAGACAATTATTATCGAATTTAATATCAGGCATTTCTTTCGATAAAAACTCAACACAATTAAAAACTGTTATTTCTGATGATATTTGTTTCAGACCATACTTTTACATGTTGGAAACATGTTTGGTAAATATTCTGCACTTCTTTGATAAACTTTTCCATTACGCTCAGATTTGATTCTTCCAAGTTTGACAATTTTATTTTTATTATTAAAGGAATAAATTTGTCTTCAAATCGTAATCTTTATTGGAGGACAAAATAGTTCAATATAAGATTAACTTCTGTAGCTGAAATGTGTTCACCACAAATCTTTTGAATCGTTTTGTGGAAATTAGATCCCTGATTATGCCCAAAATGCATAAATATCTTCGATAATGCATACTGTACCGGCACATGATGTGTAACAGTTCGGCCTGGCATCTCTGAACATAGAGATTAACAGATTAGTTTTAAAATATCGGAAAGGAAGACAAGTAGGAGGACAAGGAAGGCAGAACCTATGAAAGAAGGACGATTGGTCACTTTATACATATGGTTGCTTGATTCGAAAAGTTATCTAACTGTATATGTAGGGATTTGTGCATCAAATATCTGTCTATTTTAATAATGAGTTAGATACACTGAGTCGCTATATTGTGTCCTAGGTTAAAATAGAGTAGCTGGGAGATGTCCCCACTATACTCCAGGGTATATTGCTTTTTATGAAAACAATGTTATGCGAAAATTTCCTGCCAGTTCACATTCCTTATTTCTTACATCCCTGTCCCACAGTATTCTTCGCATGACCTACAAGCATCTTACACCACGCTGCCAAACTTGGCACCGCGCCAGTCTTCCTGAGTCCATTGACTCAACCAAAAGGCCTTGGATTTTTAATCCATTTCCACTGAACGATTCATTCTGCATTGATTTCTATTGAAATTTCTCGTTCTGGCTTCACGCCGCGCAAATATCGAACACATCTTCCTTCACCTTCTCTGGAAAGGCACACCACCAAACGATAATTACCCACCATCTTCCAAGATCACCCACGCCGCGTACTTTTCCCATGACGCATCCTTAAGTGCAAGGGAGAAAAAAAATAAACGTTAAAAAGATAAACATTCTCGGAGCATTAAAATTTACAACCTTGCAAAGTTGTAACATTCATGAATGGGCGAAGGGTGAGTGGGCGGAAGGAGAGGGAGAGAGTGGGCAATTCCATTTTTGGGAAGTACCACCACCGTCTGAGAGATATCGTCTGCGCGCACGCGGGATGAACCAGACGGGTCAAGTTCAACGTCCCTCTTTCTTCTCTCTCTCTGCCCCACTTTGGTTCGGGAGGCTTGTTCAATCGATAAACATCGCGCACTGGGGTAATTATTATGGGGCGGGAAGGGGGTGGGGTGGAGATGGATTTTTCGGTGGATCCGCCGGGAGGGGTGTTTTAGCAAACGACGGCTTGTTTTGCAACAAGATTCATCAATCAACAAATGAGTTTGATGGACGAGACTTCATTTACAAATATATACGCTTCTATGTAGAATGATGTCTGTGAGAGAAACATTTTCTGTAATTTGAAATTATCATTGTAAGATAGTTCTTATAACGAGATAACAATAAAAATAAAGCTTTTGAAAAAAATAAAAAAAAAATTTATTTCCCGTTTAACCCCTTAAGCTAGGGATACTCAACCTTTTTTTTCTTCTGCCCGGCCACTTACATATGATGGCTATTTCTCGCGGGCCGCAAAATGAGAATTGATGGAGGAGGAGAGGGATAGAAATGCTGTAAGACCAGTGGCGCACACACAAGGGGGGTCCGTACCCCCTCCCCCAAAGCCCTTGATTTTTTCCCCGATTGATTATAATTCTAAGTACATAGTACGTAAAATTTAATTAAGTATTTGTTATTAATGATTAATTTTATTAATTAATGCTAATTATTTATTCAATAATTAGTTTTTTGCTGTGTTTTGTTCCCCAAAATCGACAAAATCAAAAGGAGCATGATACAAGAATGGTGAACTTTCAACCCCTGAACCCCCCTTGAAAAATTCCTGTGTGCGCCACTGCTTAAGACCAAGATAACACAGAAAATTTAAAATGTGCCAAAATTGATCAAAATATTGAAACTCCTATTTTGCTTTATTTAATTTTATTACTTTTTATTTTTGTAACTGAATTTTTCTAAATTGGAAGCATTTAAGAATCACTCCTTCACAATTCCAGCATCAGTAAACGGTTTCATATGATTGCCAATAATATAATAAATTTCAAAGGGTGCCTTTGTTATCATTGTGACATCACCACTGACAAAACACTTTTTTATTGTAAAGATTATTCAAAAAAGCCTATTTATCACCTCTTGAAAGAAATATTCGAGGAAAAGTGTCATTGAACGATTCCTGTTCATTGGAATTTTTTAAATACAACACTTTCGTGACAACTCACTGATCCATACTTGCTTTTCACTACAGAATATAGTCAACTTCCCAATCGTCTTGAAACCACTTATTTTCTTCAAATATTTTTCGCTTGAAAGGTATGAAATATACTTAAAAATTAGTTCCACTCATAAAATGGTTGCTACTCCACTGTTGTCTATTATCACTAATCAGAAAAAAAATATATCAATTCGCACCCATACGACATCGACAGCAAAAATCAAAATGATACATTGGATTTCTTAACAAAGAATTTCCCACCGAATTTTTATAAATAAATGAATTTTTCAGAGCAATGTCACATGACCGGGCCACTTTAAATGGGCCGCAGGTTGAGTGAGTATCGCTGCCTTAAGTAGTCGATTTTTGTGCCCAGAATGTTCCAAAAAAAGGCAGAGTTCTTTATGGCACATAACTAAAATTAATGCTTGACAGAAAGAGAAAATAAAATTAATGCTTGACAGAAAGCGAAAATGGAAAATTTTTATTTTAGTTTTCAATTTTAAAGCTCTCTCCATGTTTTTTATTTTATAATAGTGGAGTACAAAACCCCCTGTATGTTTGCTTTTTGTAAGTACATTCTGTATGCCATGAAGAACATTTCATATATATATACCTTAAATAATTTCTCCCATACTTACAATAAAATTTCATCTTCGTACCTCTTTTTCATATAGCTATGGATTTTGTGTGTGTGTGCATTTTTCTTTGCACACACACTATTTGAAGCACGGTGTAATACTAAGTCTTACAGTGCAATGTTGACAGGGATAATGCCGACTTTTTTATATTATCTTTCCATTTTCATTTCTTCTTAGGCAACGAATTGTACATTGCCTTGCCAATTCCTGTTCATTATCGAATATTTTCAAGGATCTAAATTTCTGCTTTCAATGCAAAATTCCCGCTCGAAAAGAAAGACTGACTACCTGACCGGAACGCCTGCTCATGCGCCACAGTGGCCAAGGTCATGCAAACTGAGATGGGCACAGTAAGCCTTAGCCCTCTATGGCCTGTTGTGCTACTGAGTTTAGTTCAAGTATTGCCTTTGCGTTTTAACTAGCTTATATTAAATTAATAAATAGCTGTTACGTATTAAAGAGAAACTTTATTGAACCCAACCACGAATTTACCACTTTTATTTTAGTCTTTAACATCCAACCCTCTATAGCAGAGGTGGCGGACCTTAATGCATCAAAGTGCCATTTTTTCAAAAGAAATGCTCAATGAGGTTTAGACGTGCCATCAAATAATTTTGACTTGTGATTATTGGGAAAATAATGAAACTAAATAATAACACAAAACTCTTTATTTACTACAGAAAACTACATTTTGTATTTTATAGTAATAAATGTTTTAGTTAAACGTGTAATTCAAATTATATAAAATAACATTAGTGTGATTTCTGCTATTGCAGATTAGATGACAAATAAATTATATTCGTATTGGGTAAGATGTTACTTCTAACAGAATGGATGCTGGTTGAATTCAACTGCCAAATGGTTTTTAAGAGTCTTGAATGTTTCATTATTTTCAGAGATGAATAACATTGTTCATCTCTGAAACTAATGACTCGTAGGCATAGGTCGATGAAAATATGGCTAAAATAGCATGAGCTTACTTCTTCAAACAGTTAAGGTATCCGATTACGTTCGGAACCGTGATTTTGCAAAAGAGTATAAATGGATAATATTTATGATATTTAGTGTCACTTAGATTAGAAAATGTATATAAAATTGTTTTAAGTATAGTATTACAATTAAAAATTATTTAAGTACAATATTTTGACAAAAAATGAACATAGAACGACAAATTTTCAAAATATTCTCCTTTTGTGAAAAATGCTTCTATTATAATATTTTGCCTGTATATAGCTCAGACCTCTGTACAGAGGCTCAACTAGAATTTTTGAAATATATAACTTAGAAGGGGGTTTATCCATGTTTTACGACAACAGAGGGGAGAAATTTTAAGAAAAAAACGCCGATAATTATTTCAATTGGTTGTAACTCTGAAAATAATGTGAATTTTTCAAAAATCCTAGTTCAGATTCCCTGGAGAAGTTTTTAATTTTTTTTTTTATTATTTTTTTATAAGCATTTTTTATAAAAGGAGAACATTTTGAAAAAAGATTATTCTAAGTTAATTTTTTGCGAAAATATTGTACTTAAATAAATTTTTTGGTCAAAATATTCTTAAAACAATTTTATACATATATTTTAATTAATCTAAGTGACACTAAATATCATGAAAATTATCCATTTATGCTTTTTTAAAATCGCGGTTCCGGACGTAGTCGGATACCTTAAACGTATCTGGAATCGAATTCAATGTTTTCAAAATTTCGTTACGGGCATTTTTACTTATAATGCTTGAGTTAATATCTTTCTGTTTCAATCAATTCTAACTTTTTCCTTGTTCCAATAAATTTTTGAATTCATATTGAACTATACTAGAAACAAATAAGTTGCATTTCAAATTCTTCAATTTCCAACCAATCGAATTGGGGAAAGTTCAATTTTTCAAATGATGTCACATCAGGGTGCATAATAAACTTGAGCATTTTTGATAATTATTTGAACTGAGAAAATCTCACAGAAAATTCCTTGATTGAAGAATCAATCGCGGTTGATCGTTTTGACCGGTTGCGTGCCCAAAATATTGTTCCGCATGCCAATGGTTCGCAATCCCTGCTCTATAGTATGTTAAAACACACTGTTTTGTACATTTTAATGAAATCATAACATAATACTGATATTGGTTGTTAAGATTCTATTCTTAAACATTAAATGAAAGCTTCTTTAAATCTCAGTACAATGATCCCCCCCCAAAAAAAAAACTTTGATTTTTCATCAAATGCCAATTGTGAAATTTATAGTTATTTGTTTCAAGTCCTTCAGTTTAGTTTTACTGCGTTCTATCAATGCCTCTCCTCACAACAAGTCGAGATTCATTTCCCGAAGTAAATAGGTGAACAAATGAAGCGAATTGCATCTTTCTCTGCGACGTAGTCGGATTTTAACGGGAAAAAAAGATAAAATTACTTGATTTCTGCCGCGAGCAGGAATATTATTGCACTTAATTTTGTTGCATATATTTAGTTTTCGATACGTGTTAAATCTTCAAACCTCTTTCACGTTGCAATTTTTTTTTGTGCATTCTTCCTACTTTTAATAAAGTTATTTGTCATCACTCACAAGCTTTTAGGGACTTTGATTCAGTTTATTAAAATAAAAATATTTTTTAATTCGTATTGTTCGTTATAGACACGAGGAAATTAACAGGAGAAACATCATCAAATTATGTACAGCAATAAATATATTGCGCACGTATAAAGTACTTCATTTGCTAGAAAATTCATTAATTTACTTAAATCTGTCTCCTAAAACATTGTTTTTATTGACAGAAACCGCACAAATGACGTTTCAGAACGAGGACAGTGATCGATTATTACCGCCCACTCAAAACTGGTTGCATTCCCAACCGGAGGTGTGGTGAGGGCCACTCGCTGACAGTAGCGGTTAAACATTAAGTAAAATATAGTAGAAATTCAATGACCAAAAATTACTAATGAGTTAGGAAAATGAGGTCGGTTTTCGAGTGGTCATTGCAGCAAAAGTAGTAGCTAGGGATTGCAATACCGGGATATTGAATACCGGTAATTTGAGCCATTTGTATCACTTTGTAATACCTGTATTCACAAGTTTAAATACTGTTTTTTCGGTATTTACTAGAAATTTTTTAAATTGTCTCCACTATGTTCAGTTCAGGGACCACCAATATAGTAAAATAGTATACGTTTTTGTTTTTATGTCTCCCTAACAGGCGAAATTAGTTAGACTATGAATATATAAAGGGTGTTTTTTTTAGAGGTATAGAACTTTAAATTGCAATAAAACAACGATGTATTATTGACATGAATTTTTTTTATTCGAAAGATAATCTTGTGGCATTACATTTTAAATATGATTTCTCGCATAGGACTGCAACGGCTGGCTCGGATGTAGTCCAATCTGGAAGTCCAATTTTCGATGACTTTTTCCAACACTTGTGGCCGTATATCGGCAATAACACGGCGAATGTTGTCTTCCAAATGGTCAAGCGTTTGTGGCTTATCCGCATAGACCAATGACTTTACATAGCCCCACAGAAAATAGTCTAGCGGTGTTAAATCACAAGATCTTGGAGGCCAATTCACAGGTCCAAACCGTGAAATTAGGCGGTCACCAAACGTGTCTTTCAATAAATCGATTGTGGCACGAACTGTGTGACATGTTGCGCCGTCTTGTTGAAACCACAGCTCCTGGACATCATGATTGTTCAATTCAGGAATGAAAAAGTTAGTAAACATGGCTCTATACCGATCACCATTGACTGTAACGTTGTGGCCTTCATCGTTTTTGAAGAAGGATTCCACCAGCCCATAAAGCGCACCAAACAGTCAGTTTTTCTGGATGTAACGGTGTTTCGACATACACTTGTGGATTAGCTTCACTCCAAATGCGGCAGTTTTGTTTGTTGACGTAGCCATTCAACCAGAAGTGCGCTTCATCGCTAAACAAAATTCGCTTATGAAAATCGCGCGCGACCATTATTTTCGAAATAAAATTGCACAATTTGAAAGCATTGTTCAGGCGGGAGTCTATTCATGATGAATTGCCAAACCAAACTGAGAATAAATCACTTGACAGCTGTTAAATAGGTCACCATCTTGGAAAGTAATGCCAACTTAAACTTCTATACCTGGAAAAAAACGCTCTGTAGTTGCATTATACAATCAAGATAAGTGATAAAATTTGTGAATTATCCAAGGGGCGGGCTAAAACTATCATATTACAGATCAGAGAGATACTGCACACGTAGTCTGATATTCATATCTGTGAAAACAAGGTTGTAGTTGTGAAGAAAGTGCGTAATATTTCGATATCTCTTAAATTGGTGAGTTTCGTATTTACATTGTATTTGCATATCAGACTTTAGGATTCAAATTTCAGATTCATATACATAGATGTTGTAGGAAAACAATAAAATTAGGGCTTTCGTCAAATCCCTAAAAGAGATGATCAATTCACGCAAGATGTTTAAATAACGTCTCTTTGAGGTCTTTTCCCTAATAATGTAAGTAAGTGAACCAATTAAATCCCCGAACTATTTTAGTGAAATGATGAAATGAACAAGTCAGCCATTTTTTTTAAAGATATGGGGTTGATATTTAGGCAGTCCCTCCATGTTATTCCTATGGGGAAGTAGATTTTTAAAATGCCACTTTTTTGGTGCTAAGGGACTGATATTTGGGGGATCGTAAAAACTTCTGTTATGGTTAGGATCTGCTGGGACGCATCCTCCGGTGCATTCCCCCTATACAGCTTTTTGGCCAATATCTCGACACACGAGCTTCACAGTCTATTCAGACCTGGCTCAATCTCAATCCCTCTCTAATTTCTCTTGCAGTAATTATAATTTCATGCTCATAGGGCTATTCCTCACATAGTTTTTAATTGTTTTAAGCTTTTTAACCTTTTTCAATTTATTTAAATCCACAATATCTTGGCTCCTGTTTGAGTCTCGGACTTGAGATTTTAACCAACTGCTCCACTCGTTAAGATCCATCCAATCATCTACTTTACTCCCATTGTGTAGGCATGGGGAGGGCTTAAGCACTAAAATATCATGTTCCCATGTTAATCCTATGGGGTTTGAAAAACTTCATCCCTCACCCAGTAGCGCACACAAGTATTTTTCAGGGGGCTCCGGGGTCGAAAGTTCACCATTCTTGTATCATGCTCCATTTGATTTTGTCGATTTTCGGGAACAGAACACAGTAAAAAACTAATTTTTGAATAAATAATTAGCATTAATTAATAAAATTAATCATTAATAACAAACACTTAATTAAATTTTACGTACTATATACTTAGAATTATAATCAATCGGAAAAAAATCAAAGGCTTTGGAGGGGGTCCGGACCCCCAGGACCCCCCTTGTGTGCGCCACTGCCCCTACCCCCTAAGGAATTGAGCTTGGGACTTGATTTTTGGGGGTCCTCCATACTTTAGTATGCGCGGGAATTGGCATCCTCCGGTGCTCCCCCCCTCTCCGGGGCTTCCCCATTAATTGTTCTCCCTATGAGCTCTTCAAATATGTAACTTAATCCCAATAGCCCCATTCCTCCCACCCCCCTACACCACGTTTTTAAACAATTTTAAAAAATTTAAATTCCCCATAGCTCCGAGGATTTTCGACCTGATGGTTAGGAAGTACAAGGACTCGACCTCCCAGGTGTCTCTCCCCCCTTCTGGACAGCATTCCATTCCAAAACATTCCAGCTTCAAACCATTTTACTATAATACGAGGGTTATTCGCAGTATAATTTCGCATAAATTATTTTTAGTTGAGGCAGGAGATGAAAAAAAAATAATTTAGAAAAAAAAAAACTGAGATGACACAAGTATACAAAATCGCAAGCCAAAGTTATTTGGTGATGTAGAAAGTTTCATAAAATCTAACTGTAAGTAGAGAGTCTCCAGCTCAAAGATATTTTCTACCGTAGAATTTCCTCGCTGCACGCTAATAATTTTATTTTATTCCTTGTTTTGATGAAAAAATACGTTTATCGTTGGAGTCTATATTTTCTAAAATTTGTAATTCTTATTCAATAAAACTGGGTCCTTCTGTCAAATTCCAAACCGTCATTCGATCTTTTGTTCGAACTGGGTCTAAAGATCCAAGTTCTTCAATGTCTTGCTCACCCATTTCTATGAACTCATCAATTGTCAGGCCAGGATTGTGGGAATCCAGCAGTTCTTGCACGTCATCACTATCCACTTCTAAATTTATTTGCCTGGCAAGATCGACAACTTCTTCAATCACATGAACAATTTTACCCTTTTTTTTCTCAAAACGAAAGAAGAATCTGTGAGATATGAAAATCGCGTAACTCCGGGTAAGTCGGGATAGTGAAAGTCTAAGTATTACTGCACTGCAAAAAATCAATTAGGTGGCACACTAAAAAGTGATACAATCTCCTGTGGAATGTACGATAAATTACCAATGTACAACCTCCTGGGGAGGTCTGCAACGGTAATTACCAATTCACAGCCAGGGACGTTTTAAGACTCTTTGAGGTCCTAGATCAAGAGATATCTTAAGATTTTTTAGGCCATTGGCCCCTATGCAAAAGTAGGCCCTACCCTAGATCTTTAAAAGTAGACAGTCTATAGCAGGGGTGGCGAACCTTGATGGATCAACGTGCCATTTTTCTAAAAAGTGTTTAATGAGGTATAGACGTGCCATCAAATAATTTTGATTTGTTTTGTGATTATTGGAAAAATAATAAAACTAAATACTAAGAACACACACACAAGCCTCTCTATTTACTACGCAAAAATACCCTTTGTACTGCATAGTTGTAAATGCTTTTGTTATACGTGTTATTCATATTAAAGTAACATAATGTGAGTTCTGCTGTTAAAGATTGGATGACAAATAACTTATAATATTTGAATTGTAAAATTTTACCTTAGTAGAATGCTTACTTAATTGTGGAGTCATTTGCCAATCGAATTTTAAGCAATTCGTTATTTTTGCTGTGGTTCACTTTTTTGACAAGAGTATTCGTGATTTGTTTCAAAATGCCGTTTTACAGACGATGTTCTGCACACCACTATTCCAGAACATAAAACACACACCGCTTTTTATCGCCTTTACTAATAATGCCATATTTCTAGATTCACCAAATTTGAAATTCTCTTTTTCACTTACTATTTTGACCTTTTCATTCCTTGGCTGAACTAGCCATGTTAAATAACTCTTAAAATCGTAAATATAACACAAATAAACTTTAAAATACAGTTGAGACAATGAAATTGACTATGCTACATGTAGACAATCTTTGCATCGTAAACAATTGTAGTCCACGACGTAACTAATGCAAGACAATAAGAAACGAGTGTGATCCAACCGCGAGCGATCACTCGCGTTTGTTCGCAATACTTGAAAGTGAACTTCGTTATTTTCGAATAAAATGCAAACCATTTTGATCGCTGGCGTGCCCAAAATCTTGTGTCGCGTGCCATAGGAGTTCACCATCCCTGGTATAAAGCATGCATTGTTAAATACTCGTACAAACGGTAATTTGAAACAAAAAAAATGAGCACGACTCACAATCGCTTAAACCGGCTCGACCGATAACCGCATTTCGAGTGAGTTGAATGTTTGTTTCCAGGCGTAGACATGGACAACGGTCATTACATATAATAATACAGTCTTACCACTTTTCCCAGCTGACATGCAGTTAGAAATTCCCTTTATTCGGAGAATGTGTACGAGAATAATATTTGACGATTAAAATTACCTAGATCATGATCTTATACAAACAGATTCGAGAATAAAACGAGGCCCCCACCGCCTCCTGGGCCCAGTTGGCTCATGCCTTAAAACGTCCCTGTCCACAGCCCCTTTTTGAAAGAAAACAAAAATTAATTTCATTATTTTTTTGTAACACCGAACGAGTTCAAAAATTTGAATTTTGAACACCTATGAAAACATCCAAATTAAAAATCAGAACCCAGAAAAAGTGATGCAATCTAAACACAATCAAACGATTTCCAATTACAAAATCCTACTTCAATGCGCGCGCGAATCGCACTCCAACTCTTACAACTGACATAAAATTACCATTATAAATGTGCTTTAACTGCTTATTCCACAAACCGCTACGAAGGCATTGCGAAAGAAGTTAACTAATCCTAAATCTAAATAATGAAAAGAATTAAAGAGGCAGGTAACTGTTACATAATGGATTTGGCCTTGACGTCTACAGCCACCGGTAGAACTTTGAACTCTATCCGTTTTCCAGTTATGGTATGGACCATTCTATCACATGCTGTTGAATACGTGGGAGGCTTTTGATGAATACCTGTTCTAAGTCTAATGGATGACATTAGTAATTCGGGGTTTGGATGATTGCACCATGTGTGGTTGGACATGACCTGACTGCTGACTTAACTACTGGACACGGGTGCGAGAAACGTTCTGGATATGAATCAGACACTCCAAGCTGCATTTGACCATTAACCTCTTAAGTGATCAATTTTTCTCCTCAAAAACTAATCCGAAAAAGGGATTTTTTTTAATTCCATATAACTATGCATAATACTTAACAGAATGTGAAAATGAAAGAATTTTATTAAAATTTTCAATTTTTAAAGTTCTCGCACAATTTTTTTATTTTGTAGTTGTGAAACACAAAGCCGCCTAAATTTTTGCTTTTTATAAGTACACTCTGCATGTTATGAAGCATAATTCATACATATCTTAAGAGGATTTCTTTCATACTTACAAAGAAATTTCATCTTCGTACTTCTTTTTCATGTGGTTGAGGATTTTGTGTGTGTGTGCATTTTTCTAAGCGCATACTATTTGAAGTATGGTGTAATACTAGGTCTTACATTGCAATAAGAACGGAGATAATATCTGCTTTTTTGGATAATCTTTCAGCTTTCATTTCTTCTCAGGCAACAAATTGCACACTGCCTTGCCAATCCCTGTTCTATATCGAATATTTTCAAGAATCTAAAATCCTTCAATGAAAAATTCCCGCTTGCACCACAAAGAACATCCCGAATGAGAAGTATTTCAGTACCATGGACAAACTGTATCTCTAAAAAACTTACTAGCACTAATATATCTCACTATAAAAATGAAAAATATGTGCAAATCAAAGAGAGAAAGAAGAAAATTCAGCGTATGGCCAAACCAGTTGTAGCCAACTTTCGGTAGCCCGTATGGCGTTCGGGCAAACTAGTTAAGGGGTTAAATATAGCAAGTATATTCGTAACCTTTAAAAACGCAGGCGGTTGGTTAGTAGTGCTATCATTTTGTGGTACCCTCATCTGCAGCGGCGTAACGGAGAACATTTGGGCCCCCGCAAATGCAGGTTCTGTGTCTCAAGCAGCATCTTTCAAAGGAACGCGCTTAGCGTCAGTCAGGCTTTGGGCACCCTTAGAACCTTGCCCCCGCAATGTGGGAGTGTACGTTACGCTTCTCTTCATATATACGTCGACGCCTTTTGAAGGAAAAAAAATTGAATTAACATTTACTGATAGTTTTGTTTTGTTGCACGATTAGTAATAGTTTAAAAGTTGTTGTTCTTTCTAATGCCACCTGACTGACGTAGTCAGATCGAGGCCCACGAAATTCATCGTGGCAAGGGGCTAGAAGTACGCCTGTCGTTGGCTTTGGCCTTGAGCACCATACAGGTGACAGTACGAATTAGCTCGGCGAAATTCCCTGAAGGGACGATAGATGGCGACACCACCTATCTGCACCTCCACAATTTTGCATGGAACTGAAAGGGAGGGAAATATTCTCCAGTCCCCTGCGCTCCTGATCCAGCCCACAAGACTTCGGACTCACTGATTTAACGAGCACGTACACCGTGTGTACTCAGAGGATATTTGGTGGCATCGGGCATCGAACCCAGGCCTTCTGGTTTGGAGTCCGATGCTCTAACCACTAGGCTACCCACGGCCCAAATCGGGGTGACTAGGTAGATCCATCCACGATATCTAACAAACAGCTTAAAAGTATTAAATGAATGTGAATGTTTTTGATTCATTTATTTTTATTTAATGCATGCATATATTTGTATTTATGTTAAGAAAAAAATGCAATATAATAAATTTAATTTTGTGTTGAACATAAGTTTTTTTTTTGCAATATTCTTTAACACGAAAAAACATTTCAGTTCTTTCAGTTTCGTGTTAAACGATTTTCACTGTAACACCTAGCAAAATTAAGAAGAATTACCTCGTTAGCTGAAAATAACCTACAAAACGAAATAAATACAGATGAATTAAACTTAATATATTTGTTATTGTTTTTTTCAGAGGTGTTATACGGTTTTCATAACTACCAAGATTAAAATTCACGCATTAAAGAAATCAGGAACTTAATCACTATACAAAATAGCAACCTGATGGATTATGTAACATGTGATATATAATCAGAGATGTAGAAATTCTTCCCTTTCAATTTCCCTTTCTACTTTTATAAAAATATATACGCTGTTATATTCCTACTTGTTATGTGCTGCTCACTACACAAAACTCCAAAAATTACATTCATCTTCGTCCACTCATTTTCACAACACAGCCCGCATAAATAATTTTAACAGGATAAAAAAGCAGCACAAGTTCGAACCTCATCTAAAAGTTCACCTGCACCTCAAAGCACTAAAAAAACCCAACAAGAACAAAACAGCTGACGTCAGAGAAATAATTCATTCCCAAAAATCTGTGTGATCGCCACGTGTAAAACATTGCAGACAGGTGGTAAGCTCGGAAATGGAGAAAGGGGGAGGGAAGGGGAGGTTAAATAATAATACAAAAAAAAACCATAATCAAACATGATACGTCAACAGTGCTACCATGTATGGCCAAGCCTTTACCACTAAAATCTCCAGGAATGTAGCAGAAACTGCTAGTTTTGCCTTTTCTGGATGCCAACCATTTGTAGATAGATCGCTTTTCGAATACTAATAAGATTCAGGCACCACTCAGGCGTTTTAATTTATTCTTTATTTTGTTTTCTCTGGAACAGCCGGCGGCGTTTAATTTTTCTTTCTTTGGCTGATTTATTACTTTTTACTGTAGTGTTTCCTCCCTTCACCAGGAGGCGCACTGTGCTCCCCTCCGGTAAGAATGTGTTTTTTTTTATAGAAGAGAGAGTCTCTCGGCACCGGCGCGTTAGGTCGGAGGCCATTTTGAAACATTACCCGCGTGGGTACTTTAATTTTAAAATTTACATGTTTATATTGAATAAAAGTGCTGTCCGTAAAATACGTCTCTCTGTTGGGGAAAACTGAAACAACATTATACATTTTACCACAACGTATCACATTGGCGCATCACGACAGGATCTAGAACGCCTGAGGGAGTCAAGACATCAAAAGGAACCACGAGGTAGGCAACCCTTTTGTATCGTTTTGAGCGAATTCAGCAAGGTTTTTTTTTTTTCTCTTTTCTAAATTTTCTGGGTTAATTCATTTGGTATAATTCTTTCTTTCTAATCATGTTTCGCGGAGCTAGAAAGGAGGAATTAATATTAATTGCGGATGAATTGGGTGAGAAAACAACCCCAGAAATGAAAGTGCTAGATTTAAAAAATTTAATTTTAAATAGCGAGAAGTATAAAAACAATAAAGAGTTTATGGATGACTATTTAGATTCAATTATTTCGAACAGAATATCGTACGAAGAACAAGCGCGTGCGGACAGAAAATCGAAGGAAGAGCAAGCGCGTGCGGACAGAAAATCGAAGGAAGAGCAAGCGCGTTTAACGGCAGAATCGCAGCTTGAGTTTGAAAGAATAAATCTGGAAAAAGTTAAACTGGAAATAGAATTGGGAAAAATAAATTTAGAAAGGGCAAAATTGGAAAGTCAAAGGGATAGCAATGAGTTGCAGCGTACAAATCCCGAAACAAAGCAAACTTCGATAGAAAATTTTATTCTAAGTGTTCGTACTTTAACTCTGCCGATTCCTAAAAAACAAGAGGGGTGGAATTTATTTTTCTCTTCTTTAGAACGTTCATTTAAAACCAAAAATGTGCCGGATGAATTTAAAGGAGAAATTCTTTTAAATTTGCTAGGAGAAAAGGCCGAAAATATTTTGGTTTATGTAAAAGATGAAGAAATAAGCGACTATAATAAATTAAAAAGTTTAGTTCTAAGAGAATTTGAGCCAACACCTTTAATTTGCTTACAAAATTTTCAAAAAGCGAAACGAATGCCAAATGAAACGCATGTTCAGTTGGCATCTCGTTTGTTAACGAATTGGGATCAATACTGTAATTTGAGAAATGTAAATGATTTTAATTCTTTAAAGGAGTTAATTGTTAGCGATAAACTATATGAAACATTAGATAATGAAACTGCCGTTCATATAAATATAAAACAGGAGCAAAATTGGTTCAAACCAATTGAAATGGGAAAAAGAGTGTGACATGTTTTATGCTTGTAAAGGAAAATCATTTTCGGAGTTTACACATAGAGCATGTCATAATCAGAATGACTCACGCAAGGATTTTAAATATATCCCTCCTAACGCGAGACGGGAAGTAATAAATCTCAATTCGAAAGAAAACAAATTTATTAACTCAAAACAAAGTAGGTTAAATAAAAAAATAGAATGCTACATTTGCGGTGAAAACCATTTAGCTCGAGATTGTAATAGAAAGTATTCTAAATTAAAAAATGAGAAAAAAGAGACTTCTCAAGTGCAATATGTACAACCGAAAGTTGACCTTGAGCCTTTGAAATATGTAATTGTTTATATTAACGGGAAAGCAATAAATTGTGTTTTGGATAGCGGAACCCAGATTTTTATATGCAATTCCGATACCTTTCCAGATAGTTCTAATGATGAATTCGGAAAAATTACTTTAAGCTCTGCATTCGGAGAAAATGTAGAAGCAAAACTAATTAAAACCGCTATAGCTCTCGATAATAATTCTTTGAATCATCCAATGGATTGCTTGGTAGCGATCACAGATAAATTAAATGCTGATGCTTTAATACCTCCTGCTTTATATGAGTCTTTGTGTTCAATAAATGACAAAAATGATAAAAAGGAAAATGAGATTTTTGCCGAATCGGCTGATAGTTCTATTACGTTTTCAAATGATGAAAATGAGGTAGAGTGTGGGAAAGATATATTTTATGTTGAGAGTGACTCAGATAACATAAATTTTAATTCGGATTACACTAAAATGAAAGATGAGCAGAATACTTGTGATTCTCTTAAAACGGTTCGTGAAGAGTTAAAATTAAACAAAGGAAATTTTTATTAATTGATGGATTAATTTATCACAGGGATAAAATTCTAAATGAACCAGTTATGCAATTAGTTTTACCGCGTTGCAGAATAGATAAGGTAATGAAACTAGCCCATGAGTCAGTTTTTGGAGGTCATATGGGGGTTAAGAAAACAAAAGAGAGGATAAAATATAATTTCTTTTGGCCAAATATGTCTGGCGAAATTGCTGAATTCGTCCAGACATGCAAAGGGTGTCAGCTTCGGAAGCCTGAGAAAATTGGAGATAGAGCTCCCATTACACCTATTGTCCGTCCTGAACTTCCCTTTGAGATTGTTAACATAGACGTGATCGGACCTATTCAACCGCCATCTGGTAGAGGGCATAAATACGTTCTTTGTATGATGGATCAACATACACGTTGGCCTGAAGCAGTACCACTTAGATCCCTAACAGCCAAAAATGCATGTGACTCTCTATTACAAATATTTTCGAGGACTGGAATTCCGAGTATAATTGCCAGTGATCAAGGCACAAACTTCAAGTCGGCTTTAACCCAAGAATTTACGAAAAGGATTGGATCTAGTCCTAGGTTTTCCTGTCCTGGCTACCCGGCCAGCAACGGACTAGTTGAAAGATGGAATAAGGTATTGAAGGACATGATTCATCACGTTATTCGTGAAGATCCACGAAGCTGGGATCGACAATTACCTTTTTTGTTGTTTGCATACCGTGAAGTACCGAACACTACCACAGGTGTATCACCATTTAGGTTATTGTATGGCAGAGAAGCTCGAGGGCCGTTAGCCATTCTTAAATCATCCTGGGCAGGCGAAATACATCTTCCGACGAACATTTCCCAGTCAGCTGCTGATTACCTTCAGGAAATGAAGATAAATATGGAAAAGGCTGCTGAGAGTGCCTCTTTAACTGCTGCTCAGAAACAAAAGGGTTATGGAGATTACTTCAACAAGAGGTCATCTGTGAAGAATTTTAGCATCGGAGAACAAGTTGTTTTGCTGATACCAGATTCTAGTAATAAGATCTATGCGAGATGGACTGGACCTGGAGAGATAATTCAACACCATCCACCCCATTCATATAAAGTTAAACTGCCCGATGGAACTGTAAGACATGTTCACGTGAATAAGATCAGGAAGTATCATCCTCGTGCACTTGCAGTTGGGGTCATTTTTTGAAGGTGACCACGAATTCGGAGAAATCCATCCTACTCCTAATTTATCGAGGTCCACATCTGAAAGAGTTCTACATGAAATCAATCTGAATCATCTGAAGGAGAGTGAGAGGGAACAAGTGCTAGCGATTGTTCTAAAACACCAAACACTATTCACAAGTGATGTGAAAATAGCCAAAGTAGGGACTCATCGAATTCGCTTAAAGCCGAACATTGAACGTAAAAAGCCGTTTGTATATCGCATACCAGAGTCCTTGAAGATTAAAGTTGATGAGCAGATAGAGGAGCTTGTGCGACTTGATTTAATTGAAGAATCTGACGCAGAAATAGCCTATCCAATTGTTTGCGTTAACAAGAAAGACGGTACCCTACGACTTTGCGTTGACTTCAGAGCTCTGAACTCGGAGAGTGTGTCTGATGATTTTCCGATGGAAGATGCAGTGGAGCTCATACATTCTATTGGAAGAGCCAATATCATCACAACGTTAGATCTCTTGAAGGGGTATTGGGCTATACCCATGGCTGAAGACAGCAAAAATCTTACATCTTTCAAGACTCATCGGCAACAGTACCGTTTCAAGGTGATGAGTTTTGGTTTGAAAAATGCCTCTGCCACATTTCAGCGTGAAATGAACAAAGCATTATCGTGTTACAGAGAATTTTCACGTGCCTACATCGACGACATTGCAATCTTCTCCAAAAATTGGGAAGAACATCTTTTCATCTGGATACTATTTTAACGAAACTTTCAGAGTTAAATTTCACTGTGAATCTCAAAAAGTGTGCCTTTGGAAAAGCTCAAATTAAATATTTGGGTCATATTATCGGTTCTGGTAAGCACGAACCAGATCCCGAAAAGACTGCAGTTATCAACAACTTACCAGTGCCTAAAACGAAGAAGGAGCTTCGTAGTGTACTTGGACTGTGTAATTACTATCGTGAGTATATTCCTAAATATTCAGAACTTGTGTATCCATTGACGGAACTCACCAAAAAGAGAGTACCTGATTCCATCCCATGGACTGAGAAACATGATTCCTCATTTCATCTTCTAAAAAAGGCTTTAGTGGAAGCACCTTCGCTGTACTCTCCAGTTCCAGATAAACCGTATACCATTCATTCAGATGCATCGCAAATTGGCATAGCTGCTTGCCTGTCACAAAAATGTGGTGATAAGTGTTACCCAATTGCTTATGCAAGTCAAAAATTAAGTAAGACCCAACAGTCATGGTCAACTATTGAACGAGAGGCATTTGCGATTGTGTGGAGCTTAAAAAAGTTTGAAGTATGGGTATTTGGGACTGAAATTGAATTTTATACTGATCATAACCCTTTACCCTACTTAACAAAAAGTGCACCACAATCTGCGAGGCTACAACGATGGGCTTTTGCTCTACAAAAGTTCAATGTGACAATCAAACATTGTCCTGGTGTAAAAATGCCTCATGCTGATGCACTCTCACGATTAGTGTAACAAATGTGCTTTTCAATTTTAAAAAGAAATTTTGGATTTAGTGAATAATTATTTTCTTTATCTTATTTTGTGTATCTCATTATATTATTTGTGTGTCTATTTACATTTAAAAATGCTAGTGTTTCTTTTCGAGTAACAGTTTTTTTATATTAATGTTTATTATGTGAATTCCTTAAATTTAAATTTTCTTTATTATTATGGTATAATTAATCATATCAAAATTGTATTCTTAATTTAGTTTTGTGTAATTTGTTATGTATACTTATTTTTCATATTTTTTTAAAAAGTGTGAGGTAATACTAATTACTTGTATTTTAGTGTATTATATGAATGTATATTATTTTATGCTTTATGATCAGATTGAGTATCATGTGTGACACATCAATCTTGTGTGGGGGGTGTAGTGTTTCCTCCCTTCACCAGGAGGCGCACTGTGCTCCCCTCCGGTAAGAATGTGTTTTTTTTTATAGAAGAGAGAGTCTCTCGGCACCGGCGCGTTAGGTCGGAGGCCATTTTGAAACATTACCCGCGTGGGTACTTTAATTTTAAAATTTACATGTTTATATTGAATAAAAGTGCTGTCCGTAAAATACGTCTCTCTGTTGGGGAAAACTGAAACAACATTATACATTTTACCACAACGTATCACAAATACAAAATATTTAGGTGACCAAATTTTTTACAATGAAAAGGATGACGAAAAATTTAAGAAAAAATTACGAAGTAAACATATGAAACATTTTATTAATTCAAGCAAAAATACACTAATAACTCTAGATCTCTTTTAATTATTTACTTAAACGAATAGTTTCCCATTGAATAAATTCTTTTTGTCAATATATCATTTTCTAATACATCGGAAATTTCCGAAAAAGAAATATTCTTCATATTGATCTTTAGGTTAAAAGCTACAGCTAAAGTACCACCATTCGATCTTGATTTCTCATTTGTCCTAAAATCATCAACAATTGAAAAAACTCTTTCAATTGCTGACTTAGTTCCAGGACAACACTACGTAAATTCAACAAGAAAAACTAAATTTTCTTATATGTGTTGTCTTTTGAAATGGTTAAGTATTTCTACCTATCTTTTATCAATTTTAACGTGTTGATTTACCAATTGTTCTAATTTATTAGAAATTAAATATATACATTCAGTCTTCTAATTTCTTCAAACAAACAGTTGTCACAGATTTTGATATCGGGCATTTCTTTCGATAAAAATTCAACACAGTTTTCTACATCTGCTCAATTTACTTGCGATGGTCAAAAAACACCATTGAAAACTGTTCTTCCCTTTGATATTAGTTTCAGACTATTCATCGACATATTGGAAACATGTTTAGTACATCTCTAAATACAGAGATTAAGAGATCAGTTTTAAAACATTGAAAACGAGGACACTTTTAGAGGAAGGACAGAATCTATAAAAGAAGGACTGTCCACCCTAAAGAAGGACGGTTGGTCATCTTAGAAATATGGAAAATTTAAGATGAACACATGCGTCCTCGTCTGCACTCGTTGTAACAGCATTTAAATTCGCGCATTCCAAATTTATTTATGCGCAATGATAATGTTTTTTAGGTGTTAGCGAAGAAGGTGCAAAGTCAAAAGTCGGGAAGTTGATTTATAAGAAAGTGCCTTCAGGTATACTTAGCCAGGGGGCAAATGCATGGTGTCGACCATGCGCTGAGCCCATTGATAGCTGCTGGGACGAAATTACTAGCTATTGAGTGGTGTAAATACCAATTGTTTGATAAGTGTGTTGACATTAGAGTAATGGCCCAATACCATTCTGCCTAAAAATAGTGCCGATTTAAGCTAATTTCGGGCCCTGGGTGCAGAAGATCTACATGTCTTCCTGGCATTGTAGGATCGAAATTTATAGCCAGAAAATCTGGTTAAATCCAGCTTATCAGGGCCGCTGCGCGCCAACCCCAAGCGCCCAATGGACAAACCGGCACTGCTAAAAAGCAGTTATTTTATTAGGGTGGGAAAGGCAAGAATACTCTCTGGTAAGAGAACTGTGATCAACCCTACAGCACCTCTCCAGAACTGTCCTAGTGCAGTGTTTCTCAAACTGTGGGGCGCCCCCCCTAGGGGCATCATCACCCTACAAGTGGGGCGCGAGCATACTGAAAAATCGAAAGGAAAAGATTATTTAAAAAAATTATTAATTTTCTGAAAGTGTAAACAAACAAAATACATTCATATATCAGTACTGCTCAATATACATTTTACAGTGAATTTAACAATACTAACTAAGTTAAGAACGTTTAATAATTACCAGTAACCCCATGGGCTCTTCAGATATAAAATTAATTTTTGCATATAACACCTATCCTGATGATTTGTCCGGTTTATAATTAATTATTTCAATGCCAATTAAAAGTTAGTTGATTCGTTCCCCAATACCACCGTTTAACACGCAGGCGAGCGTACTTGTTGTATTGGGGGAGGGGTAGTAAAGGAATAAATTATCAAATACCCTGAAATAAGTTAATCCTTTGCAAATACTGTCCAGGTAATTTTAATGCATTCCAAAGCCTTCGGAATTATTTTACGGATAGCAGTTCACAGAAAAGATCGTACTTCGGAAAGACGTATATATACGTCCGGAGTAATCAGCGTACTGGTTGAGCGAGACGTTTATATACGCTAGCAGCACTTAAGAGGTTAAAGTCAAATTGTAGGTTTAGTGTCAAAATAAAGTATTATTGAATTTAATGCATTGTTATTGTATGAGGGGGGGGCGATGAAAATTACGAATGAATATTGGGTCGCTAATATTGAAAGTTTGAGAACTGCCCTAGTGTCAAGACAGGTAGAAAATATTTTGTCAGTAAGGAAGGAAGTAAATCAGTATTTGTTTAGGTCTCTCAATCCGGGAATTTCGACGGTCACTAAAATTTATAGATATCCATAAAAGCTTTCGGTCAGTTGCTTTTTTTTCGAGTAAAATGAATGTAATATATGTTTATGTTTAACAAATGAATAAGAGTTAGTAATAAAAGTTTGTAAAATAAACTCTTTTTGATACAATATTGAATAGTTGCAAATAGTCTCGTAATCGAACATTAAATACTTACATTTTCTCCAGTATAGCATCTAATTAAAAATAAACAAAAAGCGAAGAAATGGGAGAGTCCAATACCAAAAATGAGAAAACAACAGCTGCATTGGGTAGGAAGGGGATTATTGCGACCTAAATCCTATTTCAACACACAAACAGATCAGGGGAAATAACATAGCGAGAGAGAAAGTGTTTGGGTTGTGTGGCTTTTGGTATCAAATAGAATGTTTACAGAAATAGTTGTTTTTCTAATAGCAAAACTCTTATATGATGGGCACTAATTAATGATGCTCAATTGGTAAGAGTCACAACGCAATAATTAAAAACGTATTTGATGTCCTACTTCGCCTTTAAAAGTACGGAATAATTAAGAAATTGTTAATCTATAATTATAGATTTCAAACAGAAAGGTGTTTGAATCGCCCAAGAGAACAAAAAAGAAATAGAACCCCCCCAAAAAAAACCTGAGCCATTAAATCGATTTTCCAGGAAAATTTAATGAAAATAGGAGAGAAAAAACGGAATTTGCTGAAATAAGTTTTCACAATCGCAAAATTAAGATTTTACGCAACGAATTTTTACATCAAGAATTTTTCTTAAAGATTTAACATAGGAAGATTTTAGAACATTAGTAAGATTTACATTATAGACTTACACCGAGAGCTTGAAACTTTCACATCGTATTACCATTGAAGAATTCTTTGCGAAATTTATAGACAAGATTTAATAAATCTAAGAATCAAAATTTAAATTTAAAAGAAATTAAAATTAAACAATTGGTGCATTATATTGAAATATTGTACCAATGCAAGAGTGTTAGCTAAGCTAAGAAAAGTGTGTCCACATTGATATATTAAGGTATCCGACTACGTTCGGAACCGTGATTTTAAAAAGGTGCATAAATGGATAATTTTCATGATATTTAGTGTCACTTAGATTAGAATACTTGTATAAAATTGTTTTAAGGACAATTTTGGCAAAACAAATTATTTAAATACAATATTTCGGCAAAAAATTAACTTAGAAAAATCTTTTTTCCAAATGTTCTCCTTTTGTGAAAAATGGTTCTATTATAATAATATTTTGCCTGTATATAGCTCAGACCTCTCTAAAGAGGCTCAACTAGAATTTTTGAAATATATAACTTAGAAGTGGGTTTATTCATATTTTACGACAACAGAGGGGAGCAATTTTAAGAAAAAAACGCCGATAATTATTTCAATTGGTGGTAACTCTGAAAATAATGTGAATTTTTCAAAAATTCTAGTTGAGCAAAAGGAGAACATTTTGAATTTTTTGCGAAAATATTGAATTTAAATAGTTTTTTTGTCAAAATGTCCTTAAAACAATTTTATACATATATTCTAATCTAAGTGACACTAAATATCATGAAAATTATCCATTTATGCGCTTTTTTAAAATCACAGTTCCGAACGTAGTCGGATACCTTAAGAAAAAAAAACGCTGATAATTATTTCAATTGGTTGTAACTCTGAAAATAATGTGAGTTTTGCAAAAATCATTGTTGAGCCTTTGCACAGAGGCCTGAGCTATATACAGGCAAAATATTATTATAATAGAAGCATTTTTGATAAAAGAAGAACATTTTGAAAAAAGCTTATTTAAAGTTAATTTTTTGCCGTAATATTGTATTTAAGTAATTTTTTTTTGTCAAAATGTCCTTAAAATAATTTTATACATGTATTCTAATCTAAGTGACACTAAATAACATGAAAATTATCCATTTATGCGCTTTTTTAAAATCACGGTTCCGAACGTAGTGGGATACCTTAAAGAAGTGTTGTAGAAGTAAATTCAAAACTAAAATACAATAAGATAGAAAAATATACACGGGCTTATTTAAGACAAAGAGTAAGGATTAAGCTTTTTTTAGACAGTATTATCAATTGATTAGTAGCGTAACGGAAAGTATTAGTAAAGTATTTCCTGTGCAAAGTCAGGTTTCGGGCCTCAAGTCGTACTTGGCGCCAGTCAGGTTTGGGCCCCTTAGAATCCTGCCTCGCGAGTTGCGGTGGTATACGTTACGCCACTGCAACTAATAAAGTTCTGAGCGTAAAAATTATTTTTCTACACAATTATGTTTAAATTTTCTAGAAATGTATAAAAACATAACTTAAAATTAATGATTCAACTAAAATTAAATGATTTATAATAAATAGCAGCAAGGAAATAAATATTTGTGTTGTACAGAAAAAAATGTAAGGATCATTTTTACAATTACTTATAATGCATTTTTCTATATTTTCCTCTCTTTTTCATAAAGCTTGGAAACATATAAATTAATTCTCTACATTTTATTTCTTTCGCTTTTTTAATAAAATATATAAAAATAACCAATTAAGGGGAAAATATTTCTTCATTCAGAAAATCAAGTTCAAAGAAAAATATTTACATCTATTTTTAACTCCAATATTAAAGGAATTTTTTTAAAAAAAGATATATATACTAGAGGACCCGACAGACGTTGTCCTGTACACACATCTTAAATTCAAAAATTCCAAATTTTTATGAATAAGCTTTAACAATCTGGACCGTTTTGAGTAAAATTAGAGAAAAATTGAGTAAAATTTCAAACACTAATTACATCTGAATGTAATAATTTAATTAACACACGATTTATTTCAACAAAATAATAACACGAAGTGACAAAATATTTTCCTGAAATGATCACAGCACCAATTGTTGGGACCAACTTGAATTATAATAAAAGATTTTTGAATATTCGATACTGCGATCGTAGCGCACGCAGTCTGCCGGATCCAATGTAAAACATTCCAAGATCAACAATTTATATAAAAAAAATTAATTAAATAAACATTTCTACACCGAATTATAAATGTAAACCATTCTCGAGTCCACTGGAAGACAAAAACTTTCATCAAAATCGGTCCAGCCGTTTAGGGGGAGTTCAGTTACATACACACGCACAGAAGAATTACATATATAAAGATTATTTGAAAAGATATTAATTAAAAACGCTAAAAAGCGTGAATCGCGCGCGCGTCTGCATTTTCGTAACAATAAGGACCGGGTTTGGCCAGTTTGGCTCAAAATCAATTTTCAACGCCAACTTACGTCTTTTTCAATTCCTATTAGCTCACGATCTCCATACATATTTTATTTGTTTGTTTGTTTATTTATTTATCTTGGTGGAATTTTCAATCGTTAAAAAAATACATTTTAAAGCGCTCAATTGAGCTGAAATGTAATGAACATGATTAATTTGGATGACCAAACAATAATTTTTAATTATAATTAATAAAAATTAATTGATTAAAACTAATTATTTAAAAAATTACAAATACAGCCACGTTGACGACTTAGCGACCCTTTTGGCGACTTATGCCAAAATTTGAAAAGGTTTTTTTCTCACGTATAAAAAGCATTCAGTTGAAAAAAAATTTATATACACGATTGTGTTTTGGATGAGAATACGATACTTTAATGATAATTAATAAAAATTAATTACCACTTAATGTTGTGATTCTGTCATATGCATATACATATCTAATATATATATTATAAATGTGAAAGTTTGTGTGAAAATTTTTGTTGGTCTTTCACGCAAAAACTACTGAATAGATTTTAATGAAACTTTACAGTAATATAGCTTATACATCAGAAAAGCACATAGGCTATAATTTATAGCATAGACTATAATTTATAAAGATTTGGGAAAAGTGTCAAAAATATAACGATATTTGTCAAGTAAGTAGGAAAAAATTCTGTCTTCTGCTAGCAATTCTGGCATGCGCTGCAAAAAAAAAAAAAAAAACCACGTCTGCATATATCTATCTTTTGTTTGTGAAAAACCTTTTTTGTTTTGGCTACGCAAGGTGCTCGCTTCTAATTAATTCCTCTGATATAATGCCTATTTTTTTTATTTCAGAATCAAACTAATTTTTGAAGGGAGAGGTTGTTATAAATCTCTCTTTATTTTAATGTTTTTTTAACATCTTATTATGTACATTTGGTAGTAAGAAATTGATCTTTTTTTCAAAATAAATGCTTTTATCGGTTCTGATACTTAAAGTAAATAAGCTTTCTCTTTCACACTGCATCATTTGGACAAATTTTCAAAATTTATTTGTGGTTAGTAAATTATAACGCTATAATTTTAATTGAATAGGCAGATATAATTATTTTTACACTTAAAAACGCAATAACTATTGTTCTGTATTTCTTGGAATGTGAGAGTGAGTGAATATTAATGTTGCACTGTTCAGCTACACGAGGGCTTTTGGCAACGGATCACGTAATTTTGAACCATAGTCAAGTAACGTGGACGACATCTGAGCTGGCACCCCTTTCTCCTAACTACCACACCAACTTAGAAGGAATATTCTATCAATACTTAGCAGGAATATTCTTTGAAATCCACTCTTCCAAGATATATGGCAGCACGGGTTCCATGATGAGTATTTTAGCGGAAAAAATAGTTTGTCAAAATTTAAGTGTCTTATGTTTTTGTATGTTAATGAAGACCTTAGAAAATGATTTGACTACTTATTTTAAGTGAACGGTATATATAATTAATTTTACAGTGGAATATCTTTATTTAATTTATTAGCTCTAACGGATTAAATTTTCCAAAGTGGAGTATTTTGTTTATGTATATCCCTTAATTTTAAATGTAGCGATCCAAAAAAATATTGTATGAAAAAAACTGCAATAAATCATAATGCGGTTGGATAAAGTATTAACGTGCATCGCGCCCCTACACGGCGGGTCTTACAAAGCTCTAATAAAGCTCGAGTTATGAAAGTAGCTAGGCATTTGCCAACTTTACTCTATCGTTAACATTTCGCTATGTTTTTCATTGGATCGTCATTATAATTTAAGAAACGGCGTTGCTTGCGAATATTACAATTTTAAAATAAAATAAATACAACAGAAAGTAATATTAATGTATTACACATTCAGATATAAATTATTTACACTACTTTAAGCGTTCATTACACAAAACTTTTAACAATGTGTTACTTTTGCTGAGCAGAGCTTAGGAAGGTATTTTCAAAAATCAACCCTCAAGAGTGTTACGGGGAGTTATAAATTAAAAAAAAATCCTTTTTATCAGCTATTAGACCTACATACTTAAAATTTAACAAAGGTGTTTTATTTCTCTCTTTTTTTTGTTACCTGAGTTACGCCAAAAGCTTTTTTTGTTTAATTTGCAATTCACGTAAAATTAACTCATTAAAAACTTCTTTATCCTTCAATCTGTGTTGTTTAATTTTTCAGTTCACCCGTGCGAAGAACGGGTATACCAGCTAGTTTATATTAATTGCAACAATTTAATAAGAAGTAAGTAAAATAAATTTTTCTTGGTTGATCTAAGTAGGAATTGATTTAATTTTTTTATATATATTACTTTTTTTTTGTTTATAACAATAGCGTTGTTACAACAATGCAGGTGAATGTTGAGTTGTATTTTTGAATGTTTTTAATTAAATATCTTTTTAACTAATTGCGATATCGGACCGAATTGTGAATCTAAACCATTCTCGAATTTACTTGAACCCACACAAAAAATTTCATCGAAATCGGTCCAGCCGTTTAGGAGGAGTTTAGTGACCAACACACGCACAAAAGATTTTTATATATAAAGATATATTTCTCCAGATTAGATATGTAATGGAATTTCTTTTCCTTCTTTTGTTGCTAAGCAACCATGTATGGAGAAAATGAAACAGTAAACTCATAGTCTGTGTTTTAAAGCAAGAAATGGAAATACTTTTCGAAAAATACATTAGGAAAACGTTAGAATCGAGAAATTGTAATTTTTTTTAAACGAACCAAATTAATTTTTGAAATAAGTATAACTTAATACAGAGAGAGAGAGAGAGAATAGTTTTCGAATCAACAACGAAGAGGAAAGAAGATACTAACAAGCTTTATTTTGCTTTTATCTGTAGTTGGAAAATTTCTAGATTAGATTTCTTTTTCTCTGAATTAAATGCAATTGAATTTTGATTACCTTTTTTTTTGTTTGCTAAATGTAATATCAAATAAAAAATTAGTTTAAAATACTTTCATTCTATTTAAATTAGTTTTTTATTTAAAAATTTTTTAATGAAGTATTTTTTGTAACAAATAAACGGGTTTAATCAATAATGAAAAAAATATAAGTAATTAATTTTAAATTTGCTTATTGATATGGTTGCCAAATATGATTGTTTGAGAGTGTATCATAATTTAGTAGTTCTAATTAAATTAATTACACATATAAATTAAAAATAAAAAAGAACTGTTTAAGAGCTTATGAATTTTCAAAGCAAATTGCTGTAGATTTATACGCGGAAAAGAATAAATTTGACAATTATAGCTAGTATTATTTAAGGCTCTATCCATAGAAGCCTTAAACTTTAATTGTAATTATTAAAACTATAAAAAGAATTAATTATTGCGATGATCTCTTTAACTTATCGTGGCTTCATTTCTTTCAGAGATTTTTTTTACCCTTTTCTGTCAAGCCGATACTGAATTATTTATGCAGATATATAAACAACTTAAATGAATTCAATTTTTTAGTTAAGTACAGTAATGACGAACCAGTGGCACGTGTGCCATTGATGGCACGTGATAAATGTTTTGGGCACGCCAGCGATCAAAATGGTTTGCATTTTATTTCAAAATAACAAAATTCACTATGAAATATTACAAAAAAAACGCGAGTGATCGGTCGCGAGACAGCGGGGAGCAAGCACACTCGTTTGTTATTGTCTCTTAGTTATTGCCTTAGTTACGGCATGAACCAGTTGCTTATGATGCAAAATTTTTCTAAGTACAGTATAGTCAATTTCGTCGACACAACTGTATTTTAAAGTTTATTTGTGTTATGTTTACGATTTTTAACTTTTATTTAACATGGCTAGTTCAACAGAAGAACAAAAGTGCAAGATAGTAAGTGTAGCAGAGAATTTCAAACGTTGAATCTAGAAATATGGCATGATTAGTAAAGGCGACAAAGCGGTGTGTTTTATATGTTCGGGAACAGTAGTATGCAGAACATCGTCTGTAAAATGGTATTTTGAGACAAATCACAAATCCTTTCTTGTCAAAAAAGTAAACCACAGCAAAAATAATTAATTGCTTAGAAACCATTCGGCCAGATGACTCCATTTCCCATGCATTCTTCTAAAAGTATCATAAAATCCTAATATAAGTTATTTGTCATCCAATCTGCAGCAACAGAAGTCCCACTAATGTTACTTTAATTTTAATTACATGTATAAGTAAAGCATTTACAACTATATAGTGCAAACGGTATTTTTTCATAGTAAAAAAAAGAGTTTTGAGTTTTGTTAGTATTTACTTTTTTTATTTTCGCAATAATCACAAGTCAAAATTATTTGACGGCACACCTATACCTCATTAAACATTTCTTTAGAAAAAATGGCATTTTAATCCATAACGGTTCGCCTCCCGTTTAGTATATAATGGCTTACATGGACGCAGTTGAGAGGTTTATTAATTTATTTATTTACAGTGTATTGTAGTTATCGTCTCAATGAAAATCTCTTTCTCAATACAACTTTTTAATTTTGAACCAAGATCAAGTGAAGAGGACGGTACCTGAGCAGACAGCCCACTCTCCAAATTTCCACTTCAGCGTGAAGGCTTTGAGTGTCAAACCGGCTTGATTCATAATTCCGCCGATGAAATATGGCCATTTACTGGTACCAATGCAATGGTTTTGCCAATTTAAATTGATGCGCGACAACTAAGACTTAGGGTGATTTCTGATAGCCGAAATAAGTTTAAATAGTTTAAAATATTTGTAAAATCTTTCCTGTGAATAAATACACCTGTAACGGGTCTATTCACGTACCTCCTACTAATTCTCTTGAGGTAAAACTGTTGCTTTAAATATTATTCTATTGAAAACTTTCTCCCGAAGAAGAAGACGCGAATTATGCAAACTAAGACTTATATTTAAAAATTAACTTTCAGGTTCAATGGAGAGAGAGGTTAGAAGCTAAAGAATAGCAGTTAGTGATTAACGTAAAGCTAGTCGAGGGCGCTTCGTAGATTAATTGCTTAATATTTAAAGTTGACGATTTGGTCAATTAGCTGTTTAAATTAGAACTGTGTTAGATTGGAGAGGATTAACTTGGAGCGTAATTTCAAATACTTAGAAGTTGTATTGCCAGGACGTTCCGCGAGTAAGCGATTCGATTTATAATTAAATCTTCCATTACCTCGTCTACCTCACTTTTGCTCCCATATTTATATAAAAGGTGCATTTCCTAACTTGGGTTGTTGAATGTTTGTTTTGACTATGGGTAATCTTCCTTCTACAGAGTGTTTTTTTTCCAGGTATAGAAGTTTAAGTTGGCATTACTTTCCAAGATGGTGACCGATTTAACAGCTGTCAAGGGATTTATTCTGTTTGGTTTGGCAATTCATCATGAATAGACTCACGCCTGAACAACGCTTTCAAATTGTGCAATTTTATTTCGAAAATAATGGTCGATTTTCATAAAAGCGAATTTTGTTTAGCGATGAAGCGCACTTCTGGTTGAATGGCTACGTCAACAAACAAAACTACCGCATTTGGAGTGAAGCTAATCCACAAGTGTATGTCGAAACACCGTTACATCCAGAAAAACTGACTGTTTGGTGCGCTTTATGGGCTGGTGGAATCCTTCTTCAAAAACGATGAAGGCCACAACGTTACAGTCAATGGTCATCGGTATAGAGCCATGATTACTAACTTTTTCATTCCTGAATCGAACAATCATGATGTCCAGGAGCTGTGGTTCCAACAAGATGGCGCAACATGTCACACAGCTCGTGCCACAATCAATTTATTGAAAGACACGTTTGGTGACCGTCTAATTTCACGTTTTGGACCTGTGAATTAACCTCCAAGATCTTGTGATTTAACACCGCTAGACTATTTTCTGTGGGGCTATGTAAAGTCATTGGTCTATGCGGATAAGCCACAAACGCTTGACCATTTGGAAGACAACATTCGCCGTGTTATTGCCGATATACGGCCACAAATGTTGGAAAAAGTCATCGAAAATTGGACGTCCAGATTAGACTACATCCGAGCCAGCCGTGGCAGTCCTATGCCAAAAATCATATTTAAAATGTAATGCCACAAGATTATCTTTCGAATAAAAAAAATTCATGTCAATCGAATAATACATCGTTGTTTTATTGCAATTTAAAGTTCTATATCTCTAAAAAAACACCCTTTAATTCTCGCACACTAATGGATGGGAGAGACCATTCATTACACACCTTACTTAAGACAAAACAATAATCGAGACAGCATACACATGAAAGCGTTTTACGTTGAAGACATGGTAAGGTAATTTAATGTAAAAAAATATAATGTATAGAAATTTGAATGTAATATATATAAAAAAACTCTAAAGAAAAATAACTCTCTCTTTTTATATATAAAATGTTTGAGTAATTTTACTATCTCAATCTATTCATGTGCAGGCAAAGTGACTAACTTACTCACTCTTTACGAGAAACTATTAGACAGGTAATTGTCTTGAAATTTGTCAAGCATGTTTCTTTTAATGAGTACAGATCCACTAAAAATGGTGTTCGACGAAATTGACTACGAAGAGGAGGCTACAGGGCGTAAATAATTAGTATACTTCTGTTTTTGCAATTCAAGTTGTGTTCTTACATCATGTGGCGAATGCTATAACAATATTTTTCAGTGCAATTGAAAACTTAATACTAGGCATTAATTAACAATAACCTAAAAAGAATGTAGTCTTACAATTGTGATATCCCCCCTCGGGTGGACATCTCTTTGATTATCAGCGTGAGCTAGAGGTGTAGGGTTAACGGAAGAACTATCTTAATATGACTTTATTAAGATATTTAACTTAATACATTAACAAATTAGATTATAATAATACATGTGAGAGAATCTACGGTGGCAAAGCACACAATTTATATAATACTGAATTAACCTAATCCGGACCACTATAAATAACTGACTCGCCTAAACACAATTCCAATACTATTATAGATCCTAATATTAAATAGTCAATCCTACCTTTCCTTAGTTTGAGTAACGATCACAACAATCTTAGATGAAGCCTTGTAATTATTCGAGTGCAATGGTATGCACTTTGACTCAATGGATCTCTATCACGTATGATTTCTGTTCGTCACCACGTAACGTTTTCCAAAACTTCTTCACGCTTGAACCACGGATTATGTTTACATTCCTCAAATTGCCATCTTGCTTACTCTAACTTCGGATATTTAAAAGCTTCCTAATTTGCATCTTTCTTTCATGCTTCACTTCTTAGATTTGGTTGGAAAAGAGTTGTCATTAATTCTGGCCCCAAAGAACCCAAAGGACATGCTAAAGAAAAGACGCGTGAGCCCGTCACACGATGTTATGAAATACCCAGGAAAGCGAGAGGGTATCGCTAGTTATTTAATAACAAACGCGTTAATTCAGAGTTCAGAGTTGTAAAAGTTTTTAATTTACTCTAATTATATTCTTTAAAAACTACAGTCATGCATGAAGAAAAAGCAAATTTGTTGAATCATATTTATACGATTACGGAAGTCTTTAATGATTACAAAACAATTTCATAAAATTAACATGAAGTTACAATTTTTATTACAATCAAAATTTTAGGTAAGAGGCATTTTTTTTTGACAGAAAGTCATGTTACGTAAAAGCTTTTTCGTTGTGTAACGCTCATTCAAAAGAATTCTTTTAGCAGGTGCACCTACAACTTGAATGGCTGATACAATATTCAACGATGCGTTTCTCCTGATGAGTCATCCTAATCAGGAGAAAACCTTGTGACATCAACCTTCAGTCTACGGGATTACTGCGTAATACGAATGAATATCATGTTATGAATAAAGATTTCACGTTGTCAGTGTTTCTTCATTACACAGCCTTTACAAATAAATGTAATACAAAACAATTTCGCAAAAATTATCAGCTGCTACAAAAGTAAAACTCAATTTTTTCGAGTACGAGTTGGAAGAATTATAAGACCTATCATAATTCATCAAGACTAAGAACGGTTTCTAGACTGGGAAGTTGCTAAATTATTTCGGACTTGTGTCCCTTCATTTATATCTTAAGAACCAGGTATAGTTTGGGACTTTTGGTTTAGATGCAACATATGATCCAATACGTCACAGCTTGACTGATTTCATTTGTACAATGGAAATACAAAGGACGTTTCAAAAATATGTTTGATCTTTTTTTTTGAAAGAGAAGATGGTACACCAAATGAAAATAAAACAGTCATTTGAAGTTTCCTTCCATCTTTTTTCCCAGTTTCTTTAAAGACGAATTGAAACGAACTCTGATCAAACTGCCAATAGGAGGAAGAATTAGTTAATGAAAAGATGGTAGATGTATAAAAATAGGATTGCATCGATATTTAAGATTATCTCAAGGTAAGCACGTTAGGTTCAAAAATTCAAGCCTCTACAAGGATTTTACCACTGAATGATTCAAATATCAGTACAGAAATTGCAGTACTTTTTGGTTCGTCGGGGCATGGCGATAAATCACCAAATGTCGCTATCGAACGCGAATAAAATATCGCCAATTGCAAACATTTCCCGTTTCTTTTTCGTTCTTTCTCCGAAGAATTTTTATGAGTAATTTGATAAAATTAGTTTTAAAAAAAAGGAGTATGTAAATGGAGTTGTTTTATTAGGTGTTTGGTTGTTGATAACAGGATGGGGAAATTCAACGCGATTTTTTCCCGTTTCCTGTCTAATGGAATCAGAGATTTATACGAGGATAACTCTGATACGCGCAGACAAGAAGTTACAAAACAAAATCAACGGTTTAATTTGAAAATACGAAATATTTTAACGCAACAGATGACTTTTTTTTTACTGACTTACTTCAAGTTGTTTAGCGTAGAATAAATATTAAACAGAAGAGAAAATAGAGTTGACGTGAGAATATTATCGTGCTATGATTTTCTACGATTTTAAAGCGGGATTAAATCAAGAGGAATGCGTTCAACGGCTACAGTTAGCATTTGGTGATAAATCTGCATGTCATGCTATTGTATTCAGATGGTTTAAAGAATTTTGCAGTAGTAACAATTCTCTTCAGGATGAGGAACACACAGGAAGGCCACGGTTGGCGGTAATCCCGGATAATGTGTCTGCCATACGAAACATTTTAACGGATGATAATCACTGTACCTATCAAACGATACAGAAGGAAATTAACTTAGGAACCGCAGCCATATAGAGGGTGTTTTTGAGAGGTATAGAACTTTAAATTGCAATAAAACAACGATGTATTATTCGATTGACATCAATTTTTTTTTATTCGAAAGATAATCTTGTGGCATTAAATTTTAAATATGATTTCTGGCATAGGACTGCCACGGCTGGCTCGGATGTAGTCCAATCTGGACGTCCAATTTTCGATGACTTTTCCCAACACTTGTGGCCGTATATCGGCAATAACACGGCGAATGTTGTCTTCCAAATGGTCAAGCGTTTGTGGCTTATCCGCATAGACCAATGACTTTGCATAGCCCCACAGAAAATAGTCTAGCGGTGTTAAATCATAAGATCTTGGAGGCCAATTCACAGGTCCAAAACGTGAAATTAGGCAGTCACCAAACGTGTCTTTCAATAAATCGATTGTGGCACGAGCTGTGTGACATGTTGCGCCGTCTTGATGGAACCACAGCTCCTGGACGTCATGATTGTTCAATTCAGGAATGAAAAAGTTAGTAATCATGGCTCTATACCGATCACCATTGACTGTAACGTTGTGGCCTTCATCGTTTTTGAAGAAGTATTCCACCAGCCCATAAAGCGCACCAAACAGTCAGTTTTTCTGGATGTAACGGTGTTTCGACATACACTTGTGGATTAGCTTCACTCCAAATGCGACAGTTTTGTTTGTTGACGTAGCCATTCAACCAGAAGTGCGCTTCATCGCTAAACAAAATTCGCTTATGAAAATCGGGAACAACGGCAATCTCGTTTTGGGCCCATTCGACGAATCTACGCCTTGCTTGATCATATTTAAAATGTAATGCCACAAGATTATCTTTCGAATAAAAAAAAATCATGTCAATCGAATAATATATTGTTGTTTTATTGCAATTTAAAGTTCTATACCTCTAAAAAAACACCCTTTACAAAATTATTCATGAAGAATTGCATATGAAAAAAGTAGTTTGCCTTTGGGTTCCCCATGATCTAACTGAACCCCAAAAAGAGGAGCGTGTCAGAATCAGGAAAAAAATCCATGATATTGCTAAATGATGGTGGCCACCGCATCATTTCTAAATTTGTAACAGAAGATGAAACGTGCATACCGTTTTTCGACGTTCCAATACGTCTAGAAAGCAAAGTATGGGTCTTTAAAGATGATCTCACGCCAACAATGGTGATAAGCCAACGAGCAATGAAAAAAAAATAATATATGCCGTTTTCTTCAGAAGTACGGAATTGATCAAAGTCATCAAGTTGGAAGGTCAGAAAACAGTAACAGCAAACTGGTATACCACTAAATGTCTTCCAGAAATTCTCTAAGAAGTTAATATCAGGGGACTAATGCTTCACCATGACACATCTCCCCATACAGCCGGATTAACAGCTGAGTTTCTTGAACAAAAAGAGATTAAAGTGATAGAGTATCTAGCCATGTATGACTTTTAGTTATTGTTTAATCTAAAAAAGAACTTACGTGGATGTCGTTTCTCCTCAGAAGAATACATTGATGTGGCTGTCTCTCTCTCTCTATAAATGCATTTTTTTCATTAATTCCAAGAAATGCATGGTTTCAGGCATTTAATCTGTGGAAAATTCGTCTACAAAAGTACATTGATGCTGGAGAAGGCTACTTTAAATACTAATAAAATTTTGTAAATATTACTTAAAAAACCTGGAAGTATCTCAAAAATTTCAGAGTGACCCTCGTATATATATATATATACACTGCTGGACAATTGCTAAGGACGGATCACAAATTGCTATGTAGCATAACATTAAGCGAGACATGAGGCCTAGTAGGATAAAATATAGTTGCCACACTGTTAAGACATTAGAATAAAGAATATTTATTGTTCTGGAAAGTACAAAAGCTGTGAAACATCTGAAAGAAAAAAAATGTTCATTTGATCTGCGTACGGAGAAATGGAACAATGCATCTAAAAGTCAGCAGGCACCTTAAAGAAAGGTATCAGTACGGGATATGTCCACCGTGGAGTGTGATGCAACATTCCACACGTCGTACCATACTTTGCACAACATTATCCAATGTTGAGGCAATTTATCCCATTCCTCTGTGAGTGCACGGATGAGGGTGTTCTTGTTTGTCGGAGGATAGTTTCGACCAGCAATTTGCCTCCCCAAAGCATCCCACACATTTTCAATGGGGTTTAGATCTGGAGAACGCGCTGGCCGTACGAGGCGTTGAATACCCTCGCTGTCTAGACAATCCTGAACAGCGAGAGTTCGATGACATGTTGCGTTGTCGTCCATAAAAACAAATTTATCACCGACAGCACCATGGAAAAGACGAACATGAGGAAGTAGAACTTCATCAATGTATCGTTGGCCCGTCATAGTCCCATTCGCAACCACATGTAGGCGCGTGCGGCCATTGATCATGATGCTGGCCCACACCATGATACTGCATGTCGGATATCGGTCCTTTTCCTGGATATTTTCTGGACGATAAGCAGTACCACTCTCGCACTAGATCAGTTGGTGTCTACAATCCGATGACAGACTGAACCTACTCTCATCTGATAATAGTACGCATGCCCAGTCCTGTTCAGTCCAATTGTGATGCTCACGACACCATTGCAAACGGGCAGTACGGTGTTGTCTGGTCAATGGGACACACACAACAGGTCTGCGTGCGTATAGTCCTCCTCCCCTCAAACGTCTGGCAACAGTTTTTCGGGAGATCTGCTTTCCTGAGGCAGCAAGAAACTGATTTGCCACCTGCTGAGCTGTGGTGCGCCTGTTCCTTTTTGCTGATAGGACGATATATCTGTCTTCTGCAGGCGTCGTACTTCTAACACGACCTCCCCCGTGCCGTCTACTACACATTCCAGTAGTTTTAAATGACTTCCACAGCCGTGAAGCAACGCTGTGAGCGATGTCGAACTCCCTGGCAACATTTGTTATTTTTCGCACTTCTTCGATCTTTCCAATAATTCGGCCACGCATAAAATCATCTATGTGATGTCGGGAAGACATGCCAAAAATTTTAAGTTCGTCTATTTAATCTTTCCTGTAAAACTTTGACTTGAAACAACAACTGTCCACACGCGTCAAAACCTTTAAAGCTCTTATGAACGCTATCACGCGATGAACAGACGTGGAAAAAAAATTTGCATACTCATACTTCTTCTTACTAATATCCCGCACTTATTCTAATTTTCCACATTTTGCTTCCTTTCATTGTGTGGTTGCTATGGATGATAGTGTTATCCGTCCTTAGCAATTGTCCAGCAGTGTATATATATATATATATATATATATATATATATATATATGTAACCCTGGGAGATTAGAATATGTTTCAAAGTTTTTGAGGTAATAGTACCCTCTTTCTTTCTTTCTTCATCCTAGTTATTTAAATGTAAATCATATGAATTGCTTTTATTAAATAAGAATTTAATAAACAAATTAGCTTGAAAAGAAACTACTATTACTGAAATTTTTCGGATAAGATTGTCGGGGAAAATTAAACATAAGTGTAACGTTATTCACAGAAGGCTTCCGGAGCGGATTATTGGTGCAATAGTTATCTTTTACACAGGTACTTTTTCTTATAATAAATAGTAATCTATACAATAGATTATAAGTGATGAATTTCGTCCATTCTCTGTTTATTTATCGAAGAGAATGTCAATGTGAGTTTTATTTTCCATACAATATGATCTAAAGACAACGATGCCTTATCTTACGATAAAAGACAACGATGCTTTGTCTAGTGTTACACGATGTTTCTAAAAACTCTTACAATTTATTCTCTTTAACAGTCTTTGATGGTTCCAATTTACAAAGGGTTAAGTTCATGACGGTCACATGATGAATGCAATCACGTGTTCTCCATTGAATTTAAAACCAACATTAGATCTGTGCTTGTTCTGTACTTATAAAACAAAGATACATTTTCGGATTTGATAATTGGGTAAAGACGTTCAAGTATTTAAGTTTCTTCAAAATGTTCGTAAAAATCAGAAATTTTTTTTTATATTATACGTGTGTTTTTAAAATCAAGTGTATTTTGTTTACCTACGTGGATTATTAATGATGACAAATATTTACTTAGTAAAATAAAGTTTCTGTAAAAATCAAAAGTTGGCAACAGTGAAGTCCACGAACTGATTGGCTGAAAATACTTAATTTCAGTTATCAAGTGACTATGATGTCACTATTCTGTTTTCTAAATTAAGAAATCCCGCTATAAATCCATGTACAATTTTTTACAAAAAACTAATTAAAAAAATAAAGATGAATGTAAATCTTACACGTTATTAAGAACCAAATTTGAAAGAAAAATTCTTAAAGTCATATATGATTTAAAAATATACTGTTAATCCGGCGTATGTAATATATAACGTTCACCTATACTTTCAAACTGTATTTTTTTTAATTTTTAGGTATATTCGTCGTATAAGGCGCACCCCTTTTTTACGAAGGAATCTGAAAGGTGCATCTACAATACTCTTATGTTTTAAAGTCATTTATTCATAGTATTATTCGAGGATTTTATAAAGAAATATTATTCTTCAAGAACACTACAACCCGTTAAGGTATCTGACTACATTCGGAATCTCGATTTTAAAAAAACGCATAAATGGATAATTTTCGGATATTTAGTGTCACTTAGATTATAATACATGTATAAAATTGTTTTAAGGATATTTTGACAAAAAAAAATTATTTAAATACAATATTTTGGCAAAAAATTAACTTCCAATAACCTTTTTTCAAAATGTTCTCCTTTTATAAAAAAATGCTTTTAATATAATAATATTTTGCTTATATAAAGTAAAGACTTATCCAGAGAGTTTGAACTATTTTTTTAAGAAAATTCACATTATTTTCAGAGTTACAACCAATTGAAATAATTATCGGCGTTTTTTTCTTAAAATGTCTCCCCTCCGTTGTCGTAAAACATGAATAAACCCACTTCTAAGTTATATGCTTCAAAAATTCTAATTGAGCCTCTGTACAGAGATCTGAGCTATATACAGACAAAATATTATTATAATAGAAGCCTTTTTCCCAAAAGGAGAATATTTTGAAAATACGTCATTCTATGTTCATTTTTTGTCAAAATATTGTACTTAAATAATTTTTTATTGTAATACTATCCTTAAAACAATTTTATATACATTTTCGAATCTAAGTGACACTAAATATCATAAATATTATCCATTTATACGCTTTTACAAAATTTCGGTTCCGAACGTAGTCGGATACCTTAAGTTCACATTAGGTTTTATAAATAAATAGTATTTCAATCTAAGTAAAAATTTAATTTTTTTATGTTTTTCTTTCTTTTTTTTTAACTTTTGAAGCTGTTATTGTTATGCCCAGCATATATATAACGCGCACTCGTACATTTCGATCTTACTTTTTGCGTTAAAAGTGAACGTTATATATATATATATATATATATATAAATGCACCGGATTTTACGGTACTCTTGATAAATTCATGAATCTACCATTATGGTTTATGAATTTTTTCCTGCAATAAAAAAATATTAAGGAATCTTATCTTCGAAGAACTGAAGAAAACGCTTTAAGAAGAATGTTTAAATAATAAATTAATTATATTTTTTTTCAAAAAAATAGATTACAATATTATCACAATAAAAATATCTTAATTATAAGTCTCGAACGTAATTCGATTGGAAATTCTGTTCCTATTAGAAATTGAAAAAATCAGTTGAGATATAGAAAGTAGCAATGGTTGCACAAAACAACAAAACTGTGTTCGCATAAATATATCTTTATTGAAGAATGATTGTATAAATAATAAAATAGTTTGGTGATAATTATCACTTAATATTTTCAAATTAATCAAATATCAAAAGTAAAATCTGTAGTATATCTAAACAATGTTTTTGTGCATAACCCAAATAATAAATATTTTTTTACCTTTATACTTAATATAGTATGTTAGCAAAAATACTATTCTAAATATAAAAAAGTTAGTTATAACTCATTGATTCATTACATAATTTTGTCGTCAACTTCTCAAACTGAAATTTTATCAGATTTTGTTTTATTATAATTTAATCCTTTTAAAATAAAACTATAACTTTAATTGGTTCTCAATGGGCTCAATTCATGTGACATCATAGTGACATGATAATGATAACGTGTTTTTAGCCAATCAGATCAAAAACTCATGTGATGTCATAGTCACACGATAAAAGCAATTTTGCGTTTCCAGTTAATCAGCTGTTGCTAACTTTTCTCTTTACAGAAACTTTCTCTTAAAACATACAAATTTGTCAACAACTATAACGCACAAAAATGTAGACAAAATGCTTTTTATTTAAAAGTATATGCATAAAATAAGATTTTTTTAAAAAATTTTAAAATCTTTTGAAGGATTTTTTTCATAAACATTTGAACTTAATTGCCCAATTATGAAATTTGAAATTTATGTATGTTTTACAAATAGGACAACAAGTACAATTAGTTTGATGTCTGTTGCGAATTCAATCGAGAACACGTGTTCGTCTCTATCATGTGATCATCCTGAATTGAGCCCATAGATTCTCCTAGTTAAAAAAAACACATTAAAAATAATCAATACCGACAAAAAATTTTTAACTGTCCAATCAGAGGAACTTTAAAGTGTGAAAGTTCAATGAACTAAGATTCAAAAAGGAAAAGTTAGTCATTGAATGGTACAGAAATCACAAGACAATACAAATAAAAATTTCATCAATCATACATCAAAAATAGAAGCAACTATAAACATATATGCAATTTTCTCACGACAATAATAGAAATTCATAATAGCGTGCCAAAATCAGAAAAAAAGGAGAAAAAAAAATTTAAAAAAAAGATCCTTTGAATAACTTATGTAGCCTTTTTAATATCTTATTTTTGTATTTAATTTTTAATAGAAATTAAATGAACTATTATATTAAACTTCCTGCATCAATATAAAAATCAGTTGATGTTTTCATAGAAGCCCTGTTCCAAAAAGTAATTGTAAGTCGAACATTTCGAATAAATTACTTTGACACAATTACTCGATCCATAATAATACTCTCGTAACTATTATTTTCATTTACAAAATGTGATTAAATTATTATAAAGTACTATACTTAGAATGCAGCTACAACCAAATAAAAAAATGAATGACGTACAAATAAAATGTCATCCATTCCACTTAAACGGCAATTTAGCGTTTGTTTCAATTCCTATACTATTAGTTCTCTCTCTCTATATATATATATATTTATTTATGTAGGTATATATATCTTGTTCAAATTTTCTATCGTTAATAAAATAGTTTTTATTCATCCATTCAAGTTTAAGTATACTTTTTTAAAACTTGTAGTGGATAACACTTGATGTTAATACAGTATTTTAAAAATTAATTCATTAATTAAATTTCATTTTATAATTTAAATTTATTCTGCGTTATTTTTGACCAGGTTAGATTTATCTACTAATAAATTTTTCTAAAGTAGGAATTGACTTGAATTTTTTTTATATATTACTTGTTTTTAAATAGTGTTGTACTGTGACGAGCTTTATCGGTATTTCTTCCATGAATCCTCTTGGGATTTCTTTGGGGCCAGAATGGCAATTCATTCCTACCAACCCAAGAAGAGAGCGCGGCTATGCAGATTAGGAATCATATATATTGAAACGTTAGTATTTGCGAGGAGAGCTAAGTAATGCTAGAAGTGGAGCGCTAAGTGAAGTGAGGTAAAGTTCTAGGAGAAGAGAGTTAGTGTATTCTGTGAGTTTGGTGAGTCGGTCTAACAGTGCCAGTGAAGATAAGCCTTAAGTGGGCCCTAGATCAGAAGAGTGTGGTCTTAGCCAGAGCAAGTCAGATTAAAGGAAAAATTGATGATTAACGGACCGTAGCTGTTCGCCAAGGAAATAGCGGTAAGTTTGTTTAATAGAGCGGATACTATTAAGTTAGGAAATAATCTATAAATATAGATTCAGTGGTGAATTGCGTTATTTATCAGAATTACGGTTTGCGTCGTATCACTCCTGATCATAAGCCTCCTAGACTAGTATTGTTTTATTGTATATAAATTAAGATCATAATAAACTAATTTTATTATGGCAGAGTTTAGTGGTTCATCTTTCATTCCTTCAGATGTAGATCGCGTGGTTGGTGACGATAGGATACCCCCAAGGCGCAGGCTATCACAAAAGCCCCCAACCCTGAGGATATAACAGTACTAGAAGCTGCACTTGAGTTACTGGAAACAATCCTCAATATTCTGAACCATGTTCAAAGTGACTAAAATGATTCTTGAGCTCAACACCTCATTCTCCACATTTTCACATCACATTGAGTGAGGACTTTTTATCAAACCTGAGAATCAAATGAAGGGCAGTCAGTAGGGTAATAATCTCTTAAAAATCGATTTTGAGTTTGTGATATTTCTAAAATCTCCAAATCGACAGCTTTCCATTGATGTACCATTATATGAATTAGAAGTACTTTAAAATGATTTTAAAAAAAAATAATCAGCTTATGAACCACGCCCATTTGACAGATAGAATTGTCTTTTTAAATCTGGGGCAAAGTTGCAAAGCCTCAATTTATCTTTATTAATACGCATTAGATACCTGTACAGTAACAGCAAATTAAACTGTGTTAGATATGCACAAAATTTTTGTGCCAAATTTGGAAGCGTGGTTTTAATTTGAATGTTACATTTAATATTTAGTGATTTTACCTAAATTTAAGTCTGCTCTTCACTTTAAATTTAGTTTTAATTAGTTTTATTACTAATTATTTAAATTTTATAAGGCTTAGAAAAACGCTTAAAATATTTTTAAAATACTTGAAGTTACAATTATATGATGATTTAAGAAAAAAATTTGGATTAAATTTAATACAAAGGTAAGATTTTTTTATAAAATTTTTTGTTTTCTAAAATTTATTTTTTTTAAATTGTGTAAATTTACTGTATGCATGTTTAAAATTTATATTTTTAAAATTGTGTAAATTTACTGTGTGTATGTTTCTTAAATGTAATTGTGTATACTGAAGTGACATTTTTGAAATAATCTTAAAACATTTAAGTATAAAGCAGCTATCATAACAAAAAAATGACAATTTTTAATAAATTCATAATAATTGTTCGGTGAACTAAAAGTTTGTCTTTGAAAAAACTAATTATTATATTTTTAAAAAATCACTTCAGTATAAATATAATGTCTAATTAATATAAATAAAAATTTGAGTATGTTTAATAGTTTCTGAGAAAAAGGTATGAGATGATACATTAAATGTGATGTTTGTTGTCTTTGCGAGAAGCTTGTTACATACATAAAAATACATAAATTTCATGTTTAAGAACATAAAAACAGCTTTATTTTGTCTGTTTTAGAAATCATTTGTCCAGTTTAGAGTAACTTTTGAAGTTTAAAACTTAGAAACTCTGTCTGCAACAACAATATTACGAAAACCAAACGAAAACTTAAGAAACGTCGTATATATATATATATATATATATATATATATAAACAGGTATTTTTAAATACCATCTCAAATTCACACCAAAACCATATTGATACAGTTTCACATTATATTTATGATGCTTTCTGTTCAAATTTGATACCTGTAATGTATGAAAGCTACAAATTGTTTAAAAATTGATACAGAATTTGAGAAAATTTTGATGTTTTCTCGGTAAAAAAACTGAAAAATGTTGTTCTGGGCAATTTAAGACTTTTTTGTTTACTATTTTATGCAAAATAAATTGCAAAGATGCTAATGTTTAATAAAATGGGACAAATACATGCTGTAATTCATTATTTTTGTGATAAAGTGGCACTTAATAGTGAAAATTCAATTTTTTCAAAAATGATGTTTTTAAAACTGTATTCATCTTTTTCTCAGAATATAAGGTATGAATGTACATAAAATTTCCCCCTCATGTTACTGATATGTAACTACATATATTCATGTGAGTTTTTGGGGGATTTTCCCAAAATATTTGACTGGAGTCCATATCTCTCGTGACAAAAAATGTCAATTTTTTTAAAAATTCATAGTGAAGTTTTTATGTTACATGTTTTTGAGAAAACTAAACAATATATATTAAATATTTCTCTTAATTACAAATATTAATGTTTATTTATTGTTCAGACAAGTTTTTAAGCTTTAATATTCAAAAATTTTTCAATAATAGGTAACTAACAACAACTCAGATGTGTAATGCTTTTTGTCGTTGCGAGAAGCTTGTTACATGCATAAAAATGCACAAATTTCATATTTAAAAACATAACAACAGTTTTTTTTGACTTTTTTAGAAATCTTTTGTACAGTTTAGAGAAAATTTTGAATTTTGAAACTTTTAGAAATTGTGTTTTTATGGGAACATACAAATCCGTAGTCAAAATTTTTCTAACGTCGTAAAATCACATATTACCAAATCATGACTTTTACATTTTAATGCATGTTTACATTATATTTATGATGTTATAAGGTCAAATTTGATATTTATAATGCATCGGAGTTAAAAATTCTTCACAGATTGTTACATAATTTGTGAAAATTGATGCAAAATGCTAAAAAAATATCTCGTTGAACAAAAACTGAAAATTACTATATATGTATTTTCTGAACATTTTAAGGCCTTTTTGTTTCCTATTTTATGCTTAAGAAATTAAGAAGATACTAATGTTTGATAAAATAGGGCAGATACATGTTGTAATTCATTATTTTTGTGATTAAGTGGCTTTTTACACTTAAAATGCAATTATCTCAAAATGGTTGTTTTCCAAGTGCGTGTACCTTTTTCATAGAAAATACTGAATGAAACTACTTGCAATTTTTACTGCATATAAACAATATGTAACTATATATAATGGAGCTACTTTGTTGGAGATTTACCCGAAATATTTTGCTCAGAAGCAGTTATCGTAAAAAAAATGACAACTTTCACAAATTTCAAAGCGATACTTTTACGTTGAATTTTTTTGAAAAAAGTAAACAATATATTTGAAACATTTTACCATTATTTAAATAAAAAAGCCTAATTATTATACAGACAAAATTTGAAGTTTTTTTATTTAACTATTTCTGAGAAACAGGTTCCCAAAATGGCTCAATTTAACATTGTCGGTATAGGAGGTACCTACTACTCTTAAATATGTTAATTCAAAACTTGTTTATTACAACAGAGGATCTCCTTCTTACACACATATAAAAAAATTGTACTGCCCTAGTCATACAGTAATACACACGCTGAACCAATGATTTTTTATATGAGAAGTTGAATCAACGCTTTTAAACTGAGGAAGATTTGCGAAGTAACCGGGACATCAAACCAAGCATAATATGTAAAAGTTTGCAGTGGCATCAAGCTAACGAAGGAATGGGTAAATAGTGACCCACAAATATTTCTTTTGCGGCCCTCCAAGACAGTCAGAAAAGGTGATACAGTACATTTGTCTTTTTAAACTGATTTCAAAATATTATCGTAAAGTTCTGATTCTAAAGAGTAGATATATATATATAATATATACACTGGTTTTCTAAATTAATGTCATAAGCAGATTTTTCACAATAATCCAAAAAAATTCTGCAACGATACCAATAAAATCTCAAGTTATTTATTTTGAAAAACGGGTAGAAAAATGTCAGCGTCTAGCTTGAAATTAATGATGTCAGTTGTGTGTGTATGACACAACATGTAATTTGACCGTTTATATAAAAACATCCCCGATTTTTGCTGACAGTGCTGAGAATGTTGTGTTAGACACACAAGTTTGAATGTTTGCAGTAAGTTCTCGCAATCCTTTAGATGATTGAATGAAACGAAGAGAGGTTGGCAGACTTGAAGTTGAACAATCTCCAGCGGAGATGGCTCGATGATTACAAGTGGTACCGAAAAAGGTATCCAAGTTGTGTGGAATCAATTCCAAAAAAGTAGTACAACCATCAAGAAGCCTGGCCAAAGTCGACAGAGATAGATGATACACATGATAGCTGCTTGGGATTAGGCGTATAGCAACAAAGCTTTCTCGCAAAACTACTGCTGCGTCTGGAAAAGGAATTTTCAGGTAAATAGTAAACATATGTGTGTGTGTCTAACAGAAGGAACTTTTTACGCTTAGCGTCAAATAATGTCTCTTAATCTGAGTACATCGCACAAGATAGCCCGTTTGTCGCGGAACTGAATACCCCGTTCTTGGGCATACCAATAATGTGTGGGAGCTTGTTCCTTTCACTAATAAATCCAGATTCAACACGCAGAGTGGTACTCTGTGAATTTTCATCAAGAGAGAATGTGGTATACTGACTATATTATCCCTCCAACGTTCTTACCATTATTTCTTTAATTAATTTAATTGTAGAGGAATCCTTGTTGTGGCTACATCACGTTGAGCAGTCGTACACCCCTACACGCCTCTGATGCGGCTAGGGTCACCACATCGCACTATAGGGATATGATCCTTGAAGCCAATGTGACATTTTTCTGCGATGCTGAGGACTTGGATTTCTAATAAGAGACCACACAGATCTCATACTTTTGATGATTTTCTTGAAGGTAAGGCTGTTCACTGTATGTGAACTAACCCATGAATATTTCGGATCTCAATCCCATAGAAAATATTTGGGATAGTCTAAGAAAAGCCACTGAATGCCTCTCAGGCAGTAAAACTCACGCTTTTGCTGTAGGCATCCCTCGACAACCTCATTTAACGTTGGACGTCTTGTCGTAACACTTGTACAGCAATGCACGGTGGTTTACCCTCCATATTAGATGGATCTTTCCCGTTATAAAACGCATCATGATTTGATCATTTTTTGTATAATCTCAACAATTCACTACTTTTCCAAATTGTTCTACAGCTACGTACTTTCTCCCGTAGTTATATATCTCTGTGCCAAGATTTGTTGCAACAAATGAAATATTTCTCAGATTTTCATACATTTTGTGTTTTAAATTACAATTTTAAACACTAATGTATACATATATAAGGAATAGATCCCCATCACTGGTGTAGCTAGTTCCGAGTGGGCCCTGTATCGAAATTCCTTCGGGCCCCTTTTCAGATATGAGAGCCCTGTTAGTGGGACGGTAGTTACACATGTTGAGGGCCCTCTAGTTTGGGGGTCCCGTATCATTGATACGGCGGTAACTACGCCCCTGATCCCCATCCCTTCTTAGCGTGACTGAAAGAACTCTTTGGAAAAGTTTGGTTATAATATTTTAAAATAATCTCTTTTCTATGTTATTATGAACTCTGCACATATATAGATAAAATAAATTTCCATGACAGGTTTTTCCTTCATAGCCTTTTCCTTCAGATCTGTAAAAGTCTTTCCTTTAGCATTACATTTATAAACATCAACTCAACCTCTCGTATACCGACGGGTTTATAGCCTCTTTTTTGTTGAGATTTTATTTCAAAAAGAGAGCTATTTTTTTTTCAAATATTCCATCCAAAAATAGCTACATTCTACTCATGCATAAGAACAAAACGTATATAAAATCCAATTTAGTTAAAACAATTCAACTATTTTTTTTTATCAAAAGTTTCGAAGTTCAATTTACGTCACCATTTATCAAACATCTTAAAATATATATAACATAAAAAAATGATACAAAACCAATATAAAAAAAACACGCCAAATGTTTCCAAGTGAATGAAAACCCATTTCTCGAATCATAAAAATAGACAGCCAATTTCACTCTTGTTTGCAGCGGTGCTGTCAAAATGACAGACCACAATCCATAACCACAGCAGATGTTCTCGTGACCCCACAAGGATCGTTTGCGCGTTATCTTGTCGTTTGGCTATTCTTAGAGCGAAAGCACGCCCTACCCTGACAATCAGTACCGTCGAGTTCCGGAAATGTTTTCATAAGCGATGCTTCTACCAGAATGCGACGCAGGATTTAAGGGTAGATGATTTTTAGAACATGATTTATGTGAATTGGAGTAGAGGAGTAATATGTCAGGACTAATTCTGACAGTGATATTTGTGGAGGTGAATTTTTTTTCGGTACTTATTAATTCTTTAACGGGCACAACGCTAAAATATACTTTTCTGTGATAAAGTACTTGATAAATGTAATGTTCTCATCCCCTATATAAACATTATTTAGTTCCCAAAAAATATCTGATCAAGGGTTTTTTTTCTGGGTGGTGGCTAGACGTTATAACCACGTGCGCACTTAGGACATTTAACTTACTTTTCAGGACAGAAATAATGAATCATATTACAATGAACTTTTTATGAAAAATTCACATTTATGTAAATAACTATTTCAATAACAATTAAATACTAAGTATAAGTGTAATTAAATAATAATAGAATAATTGTACATCATAGAATATATATATATATATATATATATATACTTACCAAGAATATATATAGAATACTTGGTCTTGGTGACTTAGAATATATATATAAAACTAGAATTTACATTGAAATTGGTATATATTCACATTTTATATTTTATTTAATTTTAGTATAAAAGGTTAGAAATAAAGTAATATTTTTGAGAATTTAAATTAGTTATTTCCAAAATTTGACGAGCTATTTACTGTGGAACTTTATAAAATGCAAACTTTTTTTCCTTGCAGAAAAGCTGTAATGAAAGATTTTCGAACCCGAGAATCTTGTACCACATATTGTAAACAAAGTTTGTATTTCCGACCCCCAACATTCTCATATGATTCTAAGTGTTCTCTCTCGATTGGAGGAAAAGCGAAAATTTCTGGGTCATTTTTCTGTTCTATGTGGGCAGTGAATAGAGCAGGGGTGTCCAACCCGCGGCCCGGGGTCGCATGTGGCCCACCTTGAATAATTTTGCGGCCCGCGAGATTCTTTACAACTTTACAAAATTCGACTAATTTGTACAATATTTTTTGTGCAAAGAGTTTTTATTTTTTGTAAAAAATAAATCCCATAACTGTTATTATTTTATCACGTTGCTTCTGTTACTGTGAATCTCTTTTTTTTTTTCTAAACGGAAATTTATCAAACAGAAATCATGCTCAACATTAACGCACAAAAATCTGCATCATCAATTACGATACGCAAATACACATGCTTTGAGATCGACTTGCAAAAACTAAGTGAAAGAGTTATCTCACTAATTAAATAAATTAAACATTATTTGATCATTACATTATTATTATTATACTATCTACATTTGTATGCATGCAAAGCAATGAAAACAATAATAATATATCAGTTTGTTTTAAATTTTCACTCCCAACAAATGTTTGTAATGGATCCAAATCTAATATAAAAGTATATATTTTTATATGCGGCCCGCGGGATCGTAAAGTTCTTCCGAAGTGGCCCGCGAGGTCATTTGGGTTGGCCACCCCTGGGATAGAGCCTCTAACCCTGTGTTTTAGGGGTTTCTAATGTATTGTTCTTTATATATAAAATTGATCACTTATTCAAACTTCTATAAGTTATACATGAAATAAATTCCATTTATGTCTGATCATTATTTCAGAAAGCAGCACAAACGATGTCAAAAAAAAAAACGATGGAACGGAAAATGCGGCAAAAAATAGTACAGGTGTGACGAATCTATTCGGCACTTTTCCACTAATACTCTTAGGCTTTTGGGGGTTGTAAATTCGCGTATATTTCCAATCAGCTCTAAAAGAAGAAAATGGGATATGTAAATAAATTAAGGTATTTAAGGAGAGCGTTGTAAATTAGCAGATAGAAGGCAATTGAGCCAAGAGCGGTAGTGAAGACGTTAATAGGATTCAAGTGAATTGCGGGCTTAGAGTATTGCTGTTAATATTCAGCGAAGTAGCATTAGCAGGGTTGATCTTCTTGGAGAGAACGACATTACAGCCAGGTGATATATTATAATTTAGTTCTCTGACCACAAGAGTTATTATATAATAAAGTTAGCGAAAATTTAATGAAGGTTAATAATTCTAGTTGCGTATATTTCTCGGTCCTCTTATTCCGGTAAACCCGTTCAATATTGAGATTAGTAGTTCATTAATATCATATTTTGTAATTTAATTTAATAGTAAACGTAAATCCCTTTGACGTGGATATATTGTTTAGTATTTGTAATTAGAAGGTTTCTAATTGAATTTGTTGAATAAATCTAATTTGTTATTATACAAATGGCGTCTGGTCATTCTTTGCTTCAAGTTAATCTTAGTGTCCAAGGTGGAACCCAGGGGGTTTCTCACACAGGGTGAGCACAAATGATGAACCTGATTTCAAAAAATCATATTTTCGAAACTACTGCATATATTAAAATAAGTGATACAGGAATGTAAAGAGAAATATACCAAGTCTTCCCCCCACCAATGATTAACAGCACATTCAAGATCGCTATGATTGAAATCCAAACATGGCGTAAATGACAGAGGAGTTTTTGTCTATTAGAGTATGCACGGGGTTTTTCAGTTATTTCCGTGCAATGGGCATTTACAAATCGTTACGGAAAAGAAGCACCAACCAACAAGAGCATTCTGCAATGGTATCACCAATTTAAGAAAACGGGTTGTTTGTGCAAAAAGAAAAGCAGCGTATGGCCAAGCGTCTCGGAAGAAACAGAGGAGAGGGTGAAGCAGGGTTTTGTTCGAAGTCCACGGAAGTCTACGAGAGTTGCCACCTGTGAACTTGGAATGCTCCAGAAAAAGAAAAAAAAATTAAGGAAATTTAAGGAACAAGAAATTAAATTTCATGCCGTATCATTTGCAATTGTCACCAGAAATAACAGAGGACGACAAGTAAGCATCTGTGCAGCATTACAAACCTTTGGGCCGTAGGTAGCCTAGTGGTTAGAGCATCGGACTCCAGACCGAAAGGCCTGGGTTCGATGCCCGATGCCACCAAATACCCTCCGAGTACACACGGAGTACGTGCTCGTTAAATCAGTGGGTTTGAAGTCTTGTGGGCTGAGTCACGAGCGCAGGGGACTGGAGAATATTTCCCTCCACTTCAGTTCCATGCAGAAATTGTGGAGGTGGAGATAGGTGGTGTCGCAATCTATTTTCCCTTCGGGGAGTTTCTCCGAGCTAAATCGTACTGTCACTTCTGTGGTGCTCAAGGCTAACGACAAGCGTACTTCTAGCCCCTTGCCACGATGAATTTCGTGGGCCTCGATCTGACTACGTCAGACAGGTGGCATTAGAAACAACAACAATGAATCTTTGATAGAGTGGTGCTACAAAATGTAAGGAACGAACTGGATTACAGATTAAATGTATGCCGTGTAAAAAGAGGATCACACATCGAAAAAAACTTTATATAATTATCTTTACATTCATATTGTAACGGGGACAATATGGAATGCACTTGAGAAAAATTCTCTTTTTAACTCTGATTTTAGTTGAAAACCGCTTTTCGTAGATGGAACTTGATTTTATGCAAATGCAAACTTCTATTTAAGTGCTAAATCTTGAAGTAGGCGGGGTGATGGTTGTAAATTGATCCTAAGCGAAAAGCATAGTGTGAGTGTCCGGTGGTCACACTTCTCAAAATTAATTCCAAAGGGAAGGACTCAAGAGCAAGGTAGAAGTCGTCCAATTTGCAGCTGACGATTAAGCAAGTTGTTAGCAAGAGAGTTCAAGGGAACTGATAAGATATATGTTTATATTTATCTAATAGGATTAATAAGTTTTATTGCTCCTCGGATTTAGTTAGCAGAGTACATTCTCATAAATTCTCATAATTATTAAAGGCAAAATAAAAGTTAACTTGATTAGAAACTTTAGATAATGTCTGTTTCTTACTCGAACCCTCTAACACACGCGATCGAAGGACCGCGACAATGTTTCACTTATTGTAATATGAGCAGTAGTTTCGATAATATGATTTTTTAAAATCGAGTCCATCCTTTATACTCACCCTGTATATCAAAATATATGGATGTACCATAGATTTATTTGATATTGAGAGATTTAATATTTACCTTCACACCGGTATTTCTAAAAAATTTCCTTTAGGACAAAATTAAACTAATTGCAACTCCCCCGCCCCTTCCCGCCATCCAATATATTTTACAATAGCAGAATTTAGAAAGTTTCCAAAGTTGCAATTTCAAAATTATTTTTTCATATATTGGGATATCAGAAGTAAAGAGCTTTATATTCATGTCTGAAATCATGTGATTCCTTCGAAAGTACAGAGTAAATGCTGTCATGAATGGAACTGTTTAAAAAAAGTGAAAAAATCTGAGAAATCTAAAACTGAATCAATATTTTTACATTCTCTTGCAAGGAAATAAAGATTACTACAGGCAAACACGCGAAAAATTTTAGCAGCTGTGTGTAAAGAAGTATGATCTGTTGACCTACAAGGTGTTATGATTGAAAAAGATACAAGTACTACACTATGTAAAATACGAGTAAATTTGATTCTAATCTGAAGAAAAAATGTAGAATGTGATGTAACAGAAAAGCATACTTTTTTTTCAACATACGGGTATGCTATGTAAACAATAACAATATCAGAATACGGTGAGTAAATATTTTGAAGGACATTGAATATAATAATTTCAATATATAAATGTATCAACACAATTTTTTAGTTAAATTGTGAGGAGAGCGCGCGGTATTATATTCAAAGAAGATATTAAATACTTTTTCAATTCCTACTATTAGCTCTCTCTCTCTTCCTACACACACATATATATATATATATGACATGTTTTTTGAGCCAGAATCAGACATAGTTTTAAAAAGGATCTTTATTCGATGAAATCTATACAAGTTTTGACGCTGAGAGGTGAGAGAAAAAAGAACGCCACCGTGAAAACTAAGTGGGTTAACACTTAAAACACCGATGAGGAAAGTATCGCGGCTTTTATGATTGTACTTGAAAGTTAATGCTGACATATAGGGCTATTATATCTAACGATCTGGAATTAGACATGTTTATTGGCTGGCCCATATATTCGGAAGAAATAAATGGGTGATTAGTTTGATACTTGAAGATGAAATGAAAAAATATGAGTTAAGTGCTAGATAGGGAATTTAATTTTTAATCTAATTTAATTATCCTTACATATATATATATATATATATACACTGGTGTGCAAAAATTAAGGATGAAGTCGAAAAATTAGCATATCAGCTGAACGAAGAGGCAGAGCGGACAGAAAGACCAATCAGGAGATTAAGTAAGGTGATGTACGGTAGCACATGCGCAGATATGCAGGAAGACGTAATGGGGGAGTGTCTGAGTAGTATAAAGCATGTTGTCGGTGTAAGATCAGTATTTCTGGCAAAGAGATTGCACGCCGAATAGCAGTTAAAATCACACCGAGTTGCTGCCTCAGCGAGAAATGGCGAATAATCAATCTGTTAGACGACATCTGGATGCTTTTACCCGAGGTCGATACATTGGGAAGTTGGAGGAAGGCCGCAGTGTGACAAGTGTGGCTGCAGAGTTCGGAATTGCTCACAGCATCATTTCTCGACTTTGGAGATAATTTCAAACTACAGGAACAGCTATCCGGGGGTTCAGTAGTGGTCGTCCACGAGGAACCACACCCGCAGATGACCGGTACATTGTCTTACAGGCCAGAAGAAACAGGCGGCAGACAGCGTGAGAAATCGCTAGACACACGACACAGGCGACTGGACGACCGATATCGCGTTTTACCGTGGCCAGAAGACTGCACGGTGGTGGTCTGTTTGCACGACGCCCTGTACGGTGTGTACCTTTAACGCCTGCCCATCGGAGAAGGCGTTCTCTGTGGCGCCGGGAACACCGGAATTGGAGAGACAATGAATGGGGACGAGTACTCTTTACAGATGAGAACAGATTCAGTTTGAGTAGCGATTCTCTTCGCATACTCATCTGGAGAGAGCGGGGAAGCCGCAATCATCCCTCGAACATCATTGAAAGGGACAGGTATGGAGGTCGCGGTGTTCTCGTTTGGGGAGGCATCATGCTTGGTAGTCGTACAGACCTTCACATCTTCGACGCAGGTTCAGTCAACGGGACCCGTTATTGTAACGAGATTCTTCTTCCATATGTGCGTCTTTTTAGAGGCGCTATGGGTCTGCAGTTCCTTTTCATGGACGACAATGCACCATGTCATCGCACAGTAGCTGCCGAACAGCTCTTAGAGAGTGAGGATATTGAACGTATGGATTGGCCGGCACGATCTCCGGATCTCAATCCCATCGAGCATGTATGGGATTTTCTAGGCAGACGCTTGGCAGCTCGTACCTTACCACCAGTAACGATTCGGGAGCTTCGATTGGCGCTGCAAGACGAATGGGCAGCAATGTCTCAACAACTCATTGACACCCTCATTCTCAGCATGGGCAGACGCTGTGAAACCTGCCTAGCAGTCAAAGGAGATCATATCCCCTACTAAAGACCGGATGTTTCTTGCTGGACACCCATCACAGGGATGTTTCGGCCTTCAGTCGCATTGCGCTCCATGCTACTTTTTCAATAAAGCTTCTTTTTTTAGCCCTCTGATTTCTCTTTTAGTAAGTGTTGCTTACATTACACATGTCCTTACGTATTGGGGATCTTACGGTATTAAATGTGTTGATTTGGAAAGCTTTTGTACAAAGTTATATTGAAAAAACCGTCTCGTCCTTAATTCTTGCACACCAGTATATATATATATATATACATGTTACCGTTAAACTAGGTATTTCATTTAACTAAGCAAGTCAGTTATTCTATGCAGCACCAAGTATATGATAGATGAAAAATGTCATACTTTACCTAGCCTTCACGTGTGTAAATGTGTTGATTTGGAAAACTTTTGTACAAAGTTATATTGAAAACCGTCTCGTCCTTAATTTTTGCATACCAGTATATATATATATATATATATATATATATATATATATATATATATATATATATATATATATGTTACCGTTAAACTAGGTATTTCATTTAACTAAGCAAGTCAGTTATTCTATGCAGCACCAAGTATATGATAGATGAAAAATGTCATACTTTACCTAGTTTTTCAATGAAATAACTAGATATTCTATAAAATAACTAAGGAAAGACCGCTAAAGTGGAAAATTAACAATTTTAAAATTATTTTAAATATTAATTTTGATCATAAAAATAGCTAAAAATCTCTCTAAAAATATATTTTATCCCTATTGCGGATGATTAATTTATAAATAATAAGATAAATAATAAGGAAAACAGATAATATATATATAATTTATGATTGCTCATATTGCGAACATTAGTTAAACAATAAGGAGAAAAGAGAATATGTTTTGCATCGGTTTTACTGGTATAATTTATTTTTCTTCTCTTTGAACTTCGAGACTATCATAATCCTGGAGTAACCAAGTCATGTGGTCCTTTTTTTGAATGCTGCTTTAGCACTTTTTACTTCTGCTATCTAAGTTAATAATTTTTCACGAGTAAGTGCAACACTGTTTTTCTTTATCCCACGCTTATTTAATTAAGATTCAAATCTCTCGCATAGAATATTTCTTATTTATAAGGTTAGTCATCCATTCTTGCAGAAGTCATTACATGAAACAGGTTGCAAAATTTGTTAATAATCCAAAATGTAAAAAACACTAATATATATAACACCACCTAAATTCTACGTTTAAAAGCAACGGAACAAAACCTACACACACAAAGTTATTGCAAAGCAGCTATTAGCTAGAATTGGTTCAAAGAACTTTCGAGTTCTGTATTTCATACTTTAACGATCAAGTAATCGTTATTCTATAGAATACCTAGTTAAATCGTAGAATTCAATAATTTGTTATACTTTAACTGACTTGTCCATTTATTTCATGAAATACCTAGTTATTTTATGGAATAACGGATTTCACACTTTAACGGTAGCATATATAATTTCAATATGAATGTATCAACACAATTTTTGAGTTAAATTGTAAAGAGAGCGCGGGAATATATATTCATAGAGGAAGATATGAAATACTTTTTTTCTTTTAAAAGAGCTAGGAATGAATCAAGTTTGCAAAACAGTTAAGGAAAAAATATTTAAATTAAGTTATGAAAGTACGAGTTACAAATTCATAAAAAAGAAATTATGTTGCAAAAGATATATATATTTTTTTCTCATTATCATTCATATAATATAAGCAAAGAATATGAAGTAGAATTAAATTTTAACTTTTTGTGATTTTTTATTAAGATTACTGAATTGTAATTCATTATGCTACATTACGTCACTATGTTACGTGCCACTATGACACAACAAATAAAAATGAAAAAAATATTTTTTTGAATTTATTTTAAAATTACATTAGAGAGGTTGGGGAAAAAGAAATCCATTATTTCTTCGGTAGATGGCTGTAGTGTTCATATCTCCTGAAGTATCGATCAAACAATTTCAAATTTATGCTCGTTCTCAAGGTGACATTTCACACTATAAAAATTCTTTTGCTGCTTTTTGTTTGGTCCATTCAGTTGTGAGTTACAAGGTGTTAAAAAGGGAAGTCAACAAAGAGAAAATTCGATACATTTTACAGTTTTTCTTTGATAAAGGCGAAAATCCGAGCCAGGCAGCCAGGAAGGATCTACTGTGTATTTGGAGGGACTGGAAAGAAATCATTTATTAGGAGTTGCTGCCGCATGGCCAAACACTGAATTCAAATCTCTACTGTCAACAACTGAATCGTTTGAAGCAAGCGATTGACCAGAAAAATCCTGAATTGGCCAACAGAAGAGGTGTTGTGTTCCGTCAGGACAACGCCAGGCCACACACGCCTGTAGTGACTCGACAGAAACCCTGGGAGCTTGGTTGGGAGTTTTAATGCATCCACCATATAGTCCGGACCTGGCACCAAGCGAAGATTGGGCAAATCTATTGCTAGAGTTCTTCACCAATAAGGACCATGGCTTCTATGATAGAGGCATTATGAAGCTACCTTTAAAATGGCAACAAATTATTCAACAAAACGGTGCATATTTGACCCAAATTGGACAATCCGAACTATGTTAAATAAAGTCTTGAATTTCATGCAAAAATAATGGATTTCTTTTCCCCAACCTAATAAAACAAAATATATGTGTAGTAAAAAAAAAATTCAGCACATTTTCTAAAATCGACCAATTTTGTCAAATAAAAAAAATCGTCGCTAAATGCCGTGAAATGCTGCCAATAGAGAAAATCCGTGCCCGCGCATGTTCAAACACAACAATATCTTTCGGGGATGCCAATAACTTTTTTATAGGTTGTACCGTTCCCGTGTAGGTTTAAACACAATATTCACGAATGCGCATACTCGAAAATAATAGAACATTGTTTATAATTAGTAATATCTAGCGGCAAAAAAAGTATTAAAATTTGGTATCTAGTTTTACTTAAGAGAACGCAGCTGGGTATTTTAAAAAACGCGGTCTAATACGCAAATGCCTGAAAGACCACAAGGTTTAGTAAAATGGCAAAACAAGAAACATCGCGGATCTACGCGACAGCGTATAGTTTTGTGCTCATGTGAATACATGTGGCGTAGTTTACATAGATATATTTGTCACAATTTTGAAAGTTTTGGGGGTTTTAGCCGCCCGAATAATGTAAATGTTAGTGAATCTTTCGTTTATTTCAAGAGTGTGTATTCTTTTTTTAATGTACGTTATAAAATTCTTTCAAATCTTCACCACTATTTGTCGACGTATTTATACGGAAGAAAAAAGCGCGGGAATTTTTTTCGTATATGCGCGGAAACGACAACAGCATTTGGTGAAATTGGTCGACGGTATAGTATGTAATGTAAGATCGTCTTGTCGTTGAATTAATCATCACTCAAATTAACCGGATTTACCGTTTTTACAAGCTTTTATTTACATTGCAATGTAAAATGTTCGGGTGGAATCTTGCTACTCAATTTTGAAGCTGATGTTTTCAACCGATTGAGCTGAAATTTTGTATACAAGTTTAGTTTGGATGACAATGCCTGTTTTGACTATTTATATTCCGATATCGCAATTAGTTAAAAATATATTAATTAAAGTAATTTGTTCGGGTGGAATCTTGCAACTCGATTTTGAAACTGATGTCTTCAACCGATTGAACTGAAATTTTGTATACACGTTTAGTTTGGACGACAATGCATATTTTGACCATTGATACTCCGATATCGCAGTTAGTTAAAAAGATATTTCAAAATGTGTTTTGTTCGGTGGAATCCAGCAACTCGATTTTGAAGCTGATGTCTTCAACCGATTAAGCTGAAATTTTGTACAGACGTTTAGTTTGGATGACATGCATATTTTGATCATTTATAATCCGATATCGCAATTAGTTAAAAAGATATTAATTAAATAATTGTTATCCATGTTAGAAGCTTACTTTACCTTGTTACACGAGTCCTCGTGGCCTAGTGGTTAGAGAAGCTAACTTCAAATGAATTTCCCCGGGTTCGATTTTTGGGTGCTCGTGGTTTTTAAATCACTTTAATTTACCTTCAAAAACTATTTCTCTTGATCTCAAATGTAAATTTCCACGTTCTTTCCTGTTTTTTACACAAGCTTATATTTAACTTGCAATGTAAAACAACATTACACAATTTATGATATAAAAGCTTGTCGCGAGATTTACCTGCGTAGATAAACAAGCAAATTAAAAAGCTTGATCCGATTGATTTTAATTTTTAAAATTTTCAAACTAAGTAAATACGGATATGTAAATCTCGCGACAAGCTTTCATATCATAAATTGTGCTATGACGTAATAAGTTGATAGCAAAAAAATTTTTTAAAAGAATAGTTTATTTTATTCTTTTTAGAGCATTTAAATAAAAGCTTGTTTTTAAAAAGTTTTTTTACTTTTAATTTTATTTTCTTCAAAGCATATCACTATATATCTACAACTCTATTTACAATTATAACTCGCATAGGGAACTACAGGTATAGTCCTCCATTTTAACGTTCGACACCACCTTCTTCTCTCTTTCCCGCTCAAAGGTCAAAGCAGTTCACAGCAGCGCCCTCTTTCTAGTCTATCGTGTGCTATGTGTCAAGCCTCCTAGTGTACTATGTGCCACGCCGTTACAATAAGTACCGAAAAGGTATATAAATAAAAAGTTTTAGCTGCAATTTAAATAAACCATTTTATCTTTTAAAAACACATAAAAAAACCACCAGTTTAAGAAACATTAAAATTACTCGGAAATTTTCATTAAAAGAAGTTTGTTTCATCATTCCTTGAAACCGTTTAAAAAAAATGACGAACGATAAAATTTGCAAATAATATTTTTAAAAAAATTACCGTAAAATCCAACGTATATAACGCTCACTATCAATACAAAAATAAGAGCGAAATTTAAGGTTGTGCGTTTTACACCAGGTATAAAAATGAGAGCTTTAAAAATAAGAAAAAGATGAACATAGAAAAAAAATTAGACTTCTGTATGTATGGAAATACTGTTTCTTTAAAAGAAATGGCATTCCTTATAAGCTTTTAAAGGATTGCAATTCTAGAAGAGTACTATTTTTTTCTAAAAAGCTTTGAATAATATCTCTTCAAAACATAAAAGCATTGCGCATATACATTTCATGTCTCTTCGTAAAAAGGAGGTGAGCGTTATACGGCGAATGTACCAAAAAACTAAAAATTGCAGCTTGAAAGTATAAGTATGCGTTATGCACCGGATTTTACGGTATATGTTTCTATAGTTTTATAATTATGCAGTTCAAGTTTTTAAATATGAATAAATTGCTAAATAAAATAATCTTTAAAATTATCGTCTGACAATACAAAAATACTACTTCGAATATATTTCATTTCGTTAATGGAGAATTTTTTCCCTTTATAAATAAATAACACTGTTTTTTATGCGATCAATCAAATTTTTGGAAGCAACTATATATCGTTACGAATATTAATTATATCGTTACGAATATTAATTATATCGTTTCAATTTTGCGTACGTCACACTAAAAAAAACATAACTTGAGATATGTTTCTAACGTAGTGGCATTACAAGGAAGATAACCGGCTTTCTTACTTATTATGTAACAATTTTATTACACTGGAAGTTGATATGAATTAAAGAAAAAGAAATGCACTTTTTTTAAAGATTAAAGCACGATAAAGCTGTTTTAGTATTACCTTGCAGGCTGATAGAGTTCAGAATTTTTGCTAGACAGAATGGAATGCTTGACGTCTGTCATGCTTAAGTAGGGTAAATTTTGATTGGTCATTTTAAACACATTCGAAGATTTAATTTTCATGAGAGAAACTGTATACAAAGACAAAATTTTATGCATATACAGCAGTGTTCCTCAACCTTGCCATCGTCACTGACCGGTGAACGTTTTATAATTTTAACGCTGGTTCGCTGAGTGAGGGAAGTTAAATGTTTATATTTTAAATTGTTTTTATTTAATAATTTTAATTTAATCGTACTTAAGCTCTTTCAGAATAAAATACAATCACACCAAAAAATGAATATTAAGTAATTTGACATGGAATATAAAATGATTTCCATGGCAACTTGCACAAACCCAAGACAAATTACACGACGATAAATAAAATAGAGGTAATTTAATGTTCCTTGGGCGGCCAGGTACCATTTGATCCACAGGCCGAGGATTGGGGACCACTGATATAAAGTATTTCCCAAATTTTAAAAATTTTTGAAAGAGTTTTAATATATGCACATTTTATGTATAGTAGACCACATTTTAATACTTTTTATTTTTATTTAGTAACTTATATTTAACAAATTAGGGGATTTTTTTTGTTTCATAGCAATAATATTACGTATTTTTTTAGATATTACTTAGATATGAAGTATTTCTGGTAATTAAAATAATTCGATAGCTCTTCTTAAAAATGCTAAGAAAGGGCAACTTTGTTTAACAACTTATATTAAACAAATTAGGGCATTCTTTTTGTTCCATAGCAATAATATTAAGCAAATATTTTTTTAGTTATCACTTACGGTATTAAGTATTTCTGGTAACTTAAAACAATTTGATAGTTCTTTTCAAAAATGCTATAAAAATCAAAATTGCTAACCTGGACCTTATATTTCACTTCAACTAGAAATGGTTTCAGAAACTTAAACACTTATCGGGTTTTAATATATAGTATTTAACTAAAATAACACAGTCGATGAATCTGAAAGTTTTTAAATTCCCAATCAGTAGATGAAAAAGAAAATATAACCTCTTAAAAACACTGATCAGTTTTACACTATGATGAGGATTCTGAATTCCATTTGAATTTAGAGAATACAGTGAAGTCCCCATTATTTCATAAAATATAGTCATTCCTATAGCCTTAAAACCATTTACCTAGTGCCAGTTGTAGGTAGATTGATTTAATTTAAAATCTCTCTAGAGCCTCGGAGACACAGAAGGCATACTTGAGTATAAACCTTCTAAACCAGAGGTTGGCAAAGTGGTGATTCACGAGAAAATTTCGCTGGCCCCCCAGAAAAATGTGGAATATACATACTAATCACGAAAATTTGCAGCGAAAATTCAGGGTAATAATTTAAGCATGCATCTTAAAGAAAGACTCATCGACCTATGGTCCGAAGAAACTCTCAAATTTAAATTTCATTCATCAAGATCTCAGTTTTGGCTTTCCATAAAAAGTGAATACCCTTTTCTTAGTGAACAGACGATTAAAGCTCTGATTCAATTATCCACAACTTATTTATGTAAAAAGGCTTTTTCATCTGTCATAGCCACATCAAAACACGGTACCGATCTCAGCTTGAAATAAATGCTGTTCTCCATCTTGCACTAACCACATTGGATTCAAATATGCCTAATCTTGTTTCAAGCAAGAGGAACATCCATCACACTAGGAATGTATAATACTATGAGTTTGATATACTTAAGCATTTTTGTTTTGTTTTTAGAGGTTTTTTTTAAATTTTTATTTTATTATGGTTTATTAAGAAAGCTTTCATAATTTGGTTGCAATTAATAACTTCATTTTATTAACTAACTACATTTTATGTGTTATTAGATCACAAATTTTTTATCAATGTCTTTAACACTCAAAAAATTCTATTAGTGGTCCGTGGGATTTAAATTACAAATTTACTGGTCCGAGAGGCCAAAAAGTTTGGCAACCGCTGTTCTAAACACGTGACAACTTGGGGATCGTGTTAGTGGAATTGCCATAGTCGTGAACTTCATAGTTGGTTATGTTCAGGTTGAACAGATTATGATTCCAGTTCCATTAATAATCCGTTGTGTTTAACAATGGGCTGATACACATTAAATAAAAACAATTTCATTGTCCTCTAATATATTCGCTTGAATGATAGGCTCATAATTTTGAATCTTGGTCAAGTAATGAGGTTGACGAGACAACACGCTAACGCGAGGACCTCAACATATCTAAAACGCATCAGCCCCTCTATCGGTGCATCTTTTGTGGCGCTAGGATCAGAACCCGTTACTAGACAGAACCATTGCTGGTCACGAGTTCAAGACTAAAATTATTCGGTTACTGCCACTCAGCTATCTTGGAACGTATCCCTCGTTGTTGTGATGACTAAATGCATCGTTTACCTATTTTTCAAAAGGTTATGATCATTGTTTCTTGCTCCAAGATGGAAATATTTCGGAAACTGTTCAGTTTATTAACTGATTGCGTGCTGCTGTGATGAAAATATACCATTACGAAGTAAAGGAACCTTCGAGAAAAAAATCGTGGAAACTCTGGTGTACGGAGTACCAATCAGGGAGGTGAATGTTGGTTGCGACAGTGTCTGAGAACTGACCAACATGCAACAATTACGAAAATAAGTGAACTTGAGGACTTCCAGACTTGTGTCTAAAACGAATTCTGTTATTGGGTCTCTGAAGCAAGCGGATAGTCATTGCACACATGCTGACCATTCAACTACGTTGGACAGGAGTTAGAAGCCATGACCACTCGACCACCATGGCCACACAATCAAAACAAATGGAAAATTTTAAGAACACGAGATCTCAATACAACATGTAATGGTGTTCACTATTCAACGTGATAGTGAGTGACGGCAGTGATGTCTTAAGTCTTCTTGAGGCCCTATACCAAGGATGGTGAACCGATGGCACGCGACGCAATATTTTTGGCACGGCAGTGATCAAAATGGCTTGCCCTTTTTAAAAACATTTCAAAGTTTACTATGAAGTATTACGAACAAACACGAGTGATCTGTTGCCGGGTGGCACACTCGTTTGTTATTGTCTTGCATTAGTTACATTGTGGACTACAATTGCTTATGATGTAAAGTTTGTCTACGCATAGCATAGCCAATTTAATTGACACAGTTGTACTTTAAAGTTTATCTGCGTTATATTTACGATTTTTAATTGTAATTTAACATGGCTAGTTCAGCAAAAGAACGAAAAGTGCAAGTTAGTAAGTGTAACAGAGAATTTCAAATTTGATGGACCGAGAAACATGGCATTATAAGTAAAGGCGACAAAGCGCGGTGTGTGTTTTATCTTCTGGAATAGTGGTATGCAGAACATCGTCTGTGAAACGGTATTTTGAAACAAATCACAAACCCTCCTGTCAGAAAGAGTGAACCACATCAAAAATAATTAATTGCTTAAAAACCGATTGGCAGATGACTGAAATTCAGCATGTATTCTACAAAAAGTAAAATCTTACAATCCTAATATAATTTATTTGTCATCCTATCTGCAACAGCAAAGTCATACTATTGTTAATTTAATTTGAATTACACGTTTAACTAAAACATTTATAACTATACAGTGAAAAAAGGTATTTTTTCGTAGTAAACAGAATTTTGTGTTTTGATAGTATTTAGTTTTATTATTTTCCCAAAATTATTTGACGGCACGTCTATACTGTATTAAACACTCCTTTTTAGAAAAAATGTCACGTTGATGCATAAAGGTTCGCCACCCCTGTCCTATACAAAAGTAGGCCTCACCTGCGATCTTATGGAACAAAGTATATATAAAATACGTCGTCAAAATATTCGTACGAAGGTAACATAAAGAGAAAATGTAGTAGATGCGTATTATACTATCGAAACCAAATTCGCCAAATCAAAAGATTTCGCCAGTTCCAGAAAATGGTGCCAAATGTTGTCATCGTTATTATGCTGCTCGAACATGCGCGCGGGAACGGTTTTCTCTACAGGCAGTATTACAGGAAAATAGGAAATATCTTGATTTGACCAAATTGGTCTCGACGGTATAATACGTAAGTACTAGAAATAAACTCTATGCATTGTTTTATTTCACAGTAAAGAAACCGCGATATATACGCAAATGAGAAATACTACTTAGAGTTAAATGAAGAGTTGATGAATTAAGCAATCAAGAGAGAGTTTTAGTATTTCTCCCAATTATTCCCCCATAGATCCTCTTGTAAAAATCACTAAATTTTAATTACAGTATATTTACCTTCCCTATACAGGATGAAAAATAAAACAGAGTTGAAACTTTAAAAGAACAAAATAACGAATTAGCAAAACAAATCTATTGACATTGATCGAGAACAGAGACCAGAACTACACGTGTCTTCACTTATATTTTTATCATCATAACGACGCATTCTTTTGTACTTTTTTCTCTTCCTCCCTCCCCCTAGACTTGGAAATTCAGTTCACTTTTAAAGTGAACATTCCTCTGGCAGCATCATAAACTTTTAGTTCGGTGCAATAGTAAAAGAATGCGCGAAAAAAAAGGCATTTAATGGGTTCGAAAGAATGTGTCCAAAAAATTGCCACAATTTCGCATTCCTGACGCAAGAGAGTTGTTTCTTCTCTAACAGGGAAACGGCGTTCCTTTATCGAATCACATAAATTTCTCGTCTGCCACGGTCGAATGTGATGGCATATCTCTTTAATTCTACCATAAATATGGATTATTTTTGTTTACGCCAATGGTGTCAAACTCAAAGGTTGACTTGTGCCAAACAAATAAGATTTAACTTTAAGTGGACCGCAAAAAAAAAAAAAAAAAATCAATATTCACAGAAAAGAAGTTTATTTCGAATAATACATTAAGGCATCCGACTACGTTCGGAACCGAGATTTTAAAAAGGTGCATAAATGGATAATTTTCATGATATTTAGTGTCACTTAGCTTAGAATACATGCATAAAATTGTCTTAAGGACCTTTTGACAAAAAAAAAATTATTTAAATACAATATTTCGGCAAAAAATTAACTTAAGAGCAACCTTTTTTCTAAATGTTCTCCATCTGTGAAACATGCTTCTATTATATTGATATTTTGCCTGTATATAGCTCAGACCTGTGTACAGCGGCTCAACTACGATTTTTGAAAAATTCATATAGTTTCAGTGTTACAACCCATTGAAATAATTATCGGCGTTTTTTTTCTTAAAATTTCTTCCCTCTGTTGTCGTAAAACATGGATATAAACCCGCTTCTAAGTTATATATTTCAAAAATTCTAGTTGAGCCTCTGTACAGAGGTCTGAGCTATATACAGGCAGAATAATATTATAATAGAAGCATTTTTCACAGATGGAGAACATTTTGAAAATGGATCATTCTATGTTCAATTTTTGTCAGAATATTGTACTTAAATAATTTTTTATTGTAATATTATTTCTAAAACAATTTTTTATACATTTTCTAATTTAAGTGACACTAAATATCGTAAATATTATCCATTTCTACGCTTTTGCACAATCACGGTTCCGAACGTAGTGGGATAACTTATATAAACATAAATAAAAGAACGACACTGACATACATCCTAACACTCTCTTGACATCTCTTCTCAGCTACTATCTTTCCTATTTCAGGAGAATTTTGATGTTTTATAATATATTATTGTGTGCCGGTATACTGGCCAGGCCGCAAAAATGTTCGTCGTGGGCAGCGAGTTTGACACTCCTGGTTTACGCATCCACTGGACATATGGTATAGAATGGTGAAGGCTTTCTATGAAAGCGTATTATTTATTACAAGCAGTTAAAAAGATTTTCTGAAAGAAAGAAAATTTATTTCGCAATTTATATGCTGATTCGTTTTCTTTTAATGCGTTATGTTCACATGACGTCAAAGTCATATGATAACTGCGATCATGTGTTTACAGCTAATTAGTTTATTTGCCGCACTGTTGCCAACTATAGCTTTTAATAGAAACCTCCTTTTAAAAAATACATTTTTGTCAATAATTCTAACAATAACAGAGTAATAATGCTAAATTCATGTGACGTCATAGTCACAGGAAAACTGCGATCACGAGTTTACAGTCAATCAGATCGTATGCCTGAATGTTGCCAACGTTAGCTTTTTTGCGAAACTTTCTTTTAAAAAGTACGTACATCTATTTGTGAACAATATTGATGCACATAGGTAAACAAAATGCCCTTGATTTAAGCACACGTATAATAGAAGAATATATATATATATATATATATATAATCCAATATAAAAGAATTTTTTCAATACATAATCATATACATATACATACACATATATATAAATTTATACACACATATACATATACATAAACAAAAATATATAAAAATAATCATATAGTTATATATCTAAGATAACTAAAAGTAGGAAGGAGGGGCACATAGTATAAAGAAAAATTCTTTGCCTTAGGAACCAGGATTGCAGGTTTAAACAAGTTTTGCGGCGCCAACCTTCACCTGTAATACTATGTACCAAGAGGAAAGGAAAGAGTTATATATGTGTAGAATTTAAATATTAAATCATTAAACTAAAGAACATATGAACATAAACATAACCTACTAAAACGGATTTATAACGATGGCCAAGAGTGCAGTATCGTGTTCCCGCCAAATAGGGAGAGCAGAACCGCATAAAGTTAATTGTATATATATATATATAATTATAAAGTTACATATATATATATTTAATTTAAAGGAAGTTTTTGAAGAAAATGCTAATATTTGACACAGGCGTAGCTAGTTCTGAGTGGGCCCTGAATCAAAATTCTTTCGGGGTCCATTTTTAGATACGAGAGCCATGTTTAGTTGTACTGTAGTTACACGTGTTGGGGCTCCTGTAATTTGAGGGCCCCGTATCATTGATACGGTTGATACTTGGACAACTTTAACCAACCATCAAATCTTAAATTTTATCCAAATTTTACAAATATAAGTAGTATCAGTTCTGAATTTGATAGAGAACACGTGATTGCACTTATCACTTGATCCTCATGAAATAAGCCCATTAAAGCCACGCACAAGCAGTACAGTGGACCATTCACATCGAATCTCGTAATTTCACATGCCGGTCTAGAAGACTTGGAAGACACTTTAACTGATACCTTTATCGCAGAGGTCGCCAAAGTGGTGATCCGCGAGAAAATTTCGCTGGTCCCCAGAAAAATGTGTGGAGTATACTTACTCGTTAAGTTTTAAAATGCATTGAAACATAATTCGATGCATAGCAATAATTTAGCACTTAAAAAATCCTATTAGTGGTCCGCGGGATTTAAATTAGGAATTTACTGCTCTGTGAGGTCAAAAAGTTTGGCGACGGCTGCTCTATCGTTATTCCCTCCCGGTAACTGAGGGTTCTTAATCGCGAATTCTTGACCAATGTTATATATGCCAAGTCGTGGATTGAGCCATCCTGATGCCACTAAATGGGGCTGAAGCACGTTAAATCAGCCATAATTCAAAGCCCTCACAGTAGCGTCAGTGAGTGAAAGAGTGAAGAATGGGGTGCCAACTCAGGTCTCTTCAGGTTCGCATCAATGCCTATTAACTCGCTTCTGAAAACCGATTAGAAGTCTAAATTACATTTCTTGAGAGTCAATTTCTCCTGGAGGTTATCAGTATACAGTAGAGTTAAAAAGTTCCTGGAATAGGTCAATTACAAATTATTAAAAAAATTAACAATAATTGAATCATATTGGCCTTCAAAATATTGCCTGCCCTACTGCATCCACACACTTGTTCCAGCGTTCGTATAACTGTTCAAAGCACTCATGGAATCCATTTTTTGAGAGGTTCTTCAGTTGCTTCGTCGCATTTTGGATCACCTCATCTGAATCCACAAAACGGTGTCCCCTTAATTTCATTCACAACCATGGAAATAGGTAAAAACTATGTGGTACTTGAACGATTTCCGTATGCTTTCTTCTGCATCTCGAGTGTCTCAAAAGGTGATTTTTCTCGAGCAAAGCACAGAATTTGATATTTGTACGCTGGTGCAAAACGACATTGCAAAATCCAACGAAAGAAGTATTCGCTTTATCAGAAATAATCTACAGCTAACGCCAACAGTACAGGAAATGATAGCTGAGTGTTTTCCTTATTAGTGCTGACAACCGTCGAAAAACAGACATTTCCCCTCCAAAGAACACACGCGTGAATGTAAGGGACCATTCCGGGAAGTTTTTGACTCTAGTAGTAGTTAGTGTTACCTGCTTGGTTAGAAATTATACTGCCATCAGAATAAATCTTAATTTCATAGTTGGGGATCTTGTTAATGACCTATGATGGTAATTGTCCAAGATAAATTGGAACAAAATCTTTCTTAATGACAAGAGAACTTAGTAGCCGAGTGGTATAGGTATCGGACTGTGACTTGCTTTGTCACGGGTTCGAGCCCAGTACCACTAAAGACCCGCCGTGTAGGGCAGCGATGCACGTTAAATCTGTCGAGAGCTGAAACGTCCTCCCGTTGGTGTGGTGTGGTAGTTAGGAGAGGGGGTGCCAGCTCAGGTGTCGTCCACGTCACTTGACCATGGTTCAAAATTACGTGGTCCGTCGCCAAAAGCCCTCCTGTAGCTGAACAGTGCGACGTTAATATTCAATCAATCAATCGACAAGAGAACTTAGGTTAAAACGGAAGTAGACCCTGGAGAGTCCCTCCGAAGGATTCAAGTTACACTGTCGTCATTAGAGTTCTACATCGCCACTAAGAAAGTTCTAGGACTCAATTAAAGAAGCTGATTTTCTTTAGTCTTTGTTTCTCCAGCTATTGATATATGTAGACTTTCCTTTTGTTGACCAAAGCTACAGAGTTTATTAATGTATTTGACCAGTCAAGCCTGTCTACGATATTGAAAAAAAACGGTCAATGGAAACGGTTCTTAAACTGGTGTCCGCGAACCCTTTGAGACCCTGTGCCTTTCTAGAAGGTCCACAAAGTCTAAGTTATAAAAAGAAAATAACTGGAAAATAACCAGGAAAGAAAAAAAAATAGCTGAATTAGAGATCCATTTGCAGTAGATGTCAGAGAACAGGATGGTGTGTCACTTCAGTTGAAGAATAGCCGATATAAAAATTTCCACAGATTGAGCTTTTAAAATTGGTTTACAAGAATAATTCTCCCCCAAACTTTTGGGGTAACTTACAGAAATATTTTTCCTAGGAGTCTTCGAAAGCTCTGAAAGTTTTTATGCCTTTCCAAATTACTTATTTATGTGAAAGAACACTTTCAGCTCTTCATTATCTTAAAAATAAGTTCAGGGACTGTATGGAAAGCGCAGAACCGGAATTGAGACTGCAGATTTCAAATATTACACCTAATAAAACAGCACTTTTAACAGAAACTCTGCATCATTCTTCTAAATAAAAATTTAATTAACATAGTTAAAAACATTATTTATTTATTTGAATTTAGTATTTTGCAACATTTTGTATATATAATTAGATATTTGCTGCTTTTTTTTTCTTAAAGGGAAAAATAAGTGTTAAAAAAGTCTGTATAAGTAGCAGAAACAATCTTAAAATTACTGAAGAACCTTTAAATCCCTCACACAGTCATGGGTTTCAGGGAAGTGTGTTCAAAATTTTTGGGGACCGCAATGTCAGATTGATACATAAAAGGGGGCGCCAGTGATCAAAAGTTTAAGAACTGCTAGTCAACGGTCTCTCAACAAGAAGAAGAAAAATGAAGTAACCATTGTGGAGAAGTAATCGAGCATGTGGTCTTCTACCGTTTCCTCCAAATATTTGTGTTTACTTAAGAAAATGATCCAATAAATGTGTAGACGACACATGTACCTTCAATGGAAGCACACTATGGCGCTTAACACGTTTACTGCAGCTCTGTAAGGCAAGTGCCCGTGGGGGTTGCCCTACTTCTACATTATTTTCGCGACCTAGAGGTGGGGGAGTGAATGAAGAACTAGACGTTGCCATAATCTTAATATCTCTTTATTAAGATCTTAACATAAACAGTATACAATACTAATATTAATATTCAAACCAAGTGAATCTGGGGTGAGGAGACACACGATACGTATTACCAAATAATCGCGTAACTGGCCACTTTGTCTAACTTTACCGACTAATCCTAAACTCAATAAATACACAGTTCCTAGCAGTTTAATTAAATGGTCTTACCGCTCTAACTTGGGTAAGCAGAAATTCGCTTAAATCCAAACTGACGTGGCGGTTATCCTTGTTGAATTGTATCCACCTTTAACTTGATCGCACTGGCATGGATAGATTAAATCTTGAATGCGGAATTTCCTCTCACTTAAACTTAAATACTTGTAAACATAGACCTCGTGTATATTCACTTCCCATATCCACCTGCGTACGCTCAAATACTACTATTTATAAGATTCCTAATTCGAATATTTCACGTTTCGCTTCTCAAGTTGGTTGGAAAGAATTGCCATTCTGGCCCCATAGAAACCCAAAAGGAGTTTTAGTAGAAATCGCGATGAGCCCGTCACAGCTCTACGAGAAAAAAGCGATCACTGCGATGCCATCCGCAGAAAGAATTTTTCTTCACTCGCTAACTGAAGTGAGGAATATATGTTAATCATCAGCCCTTCCTGCGATAGCACGGGATTGGCTATGAGACATGATCCCACACCCCACATTTCTCCGGGATTAGTTTCTCGTGCCGATGTCATGTCCTGCAATGGCGTGGAACATGGCAAAGAATAATTAAGTACATACGTCCGTTTCAGATTCACTGGTTCACGTATATTATGTGTAGGTTGTATTGAATACGTCCACACTCCATTACACATTGTCTAGTAATAAACAGTCATATTTCAAAAGAGGGGTACGAAATGGAACACAAGTGTTAAGAAATAAAAACATGCAATTTTAATACAGAATGGCCATTGAGTGATCCGCAATACCTAGAAACATTAGAAGTAACATATACCCTGGAAAAGTCTGTCCACCCCTGTTATATAATGATCAAATGTGAATATAATTCTTTTTTATACCATTTTATTTCGAATGCTTCAAAAATTAGATTATACATCGGGAAAATCTGTTTAAGAATTTAATAAATTTTGTTAAGTTACTTTACAAATCCGTTAGCATCTCTCTGAAGAATTAAGAACAATATCAACTTTGTCCAGCTGCGATGGAAACCAGGAAAGTTATGAAGGGTGATCTCTTTTTGGCGTATTTCGTCTCAGCTATTATCTATTGTAATTATTTCTTTTTTGAAAGGGAAAGAAAAAGTACTTAAATGTGATGATCGATTGCAGATGTCATAAATCCAGAATGATATTTTGTCGTCTCCTGTCGCGTCTATCCGGTTTCACGCAACTTTCTTCTAAGAATCGTTGGAAAATAAAAAAAATAAAAAATGACAGTTACGGATAATTAATATAAAGTATTTGAAAATTTCTTTGTATGAAAAGTCATTGAAATTTTTACTGGTCGAATGTGAGTGAGTGAGTGAATATTAAAGTCGCACTGTTCAGCTACACGAGGGCTTTTGGCGACGGACCACGTAATTTTGAACCATGGTCAATTGACGTGGACGACACCTGAGCTGGCAAATGATGGATATAGTTTTAAGAGAGGAGAGAAAAGAGAAACAGCTTGAAAGTTAAAGCACTTGATACTTCAATTTACTTATGAAATGATACCCCGAAAGACTTTGTACAATAACACAAAAATAATTCAGTATATACATGCCCTAGAATTATTTAATTAACTATCGAGAAAATCAATTTATTCAATAGAAATAAATCTATAATGCAGGGTGTATACAAATAACTTGGACAATTTCATAAGTTAAGAACTTCCGAATTATTGAAAGAAATTAACTCATTTAAAATCATACGAGTAGTAATACATCTTAAATTTATCCATACAGGGCGTTAGGTGTCATACTGTAAGAATTTGGTGGTCGGAAAATCCTCATCCCATCTTAAATCATGAAAAGGATATTCCCAAAGTAAACGTGTTTTGTGCAGTGACACGAACCTCGAATGTTTTGGTCCATTTTTCTTCGCTAAAAAGACTGTTAAATGAATTATTTATCTGGACATGATATAGATTTTACTAATGCTAATCATCAAAGAAAAAATGTCAGAAGCTTGCATTTTTCAACAGGATGGCGAGTCTTATCACTACCACAACGACGTTGCATCGAATTTCAAAGCTGAGGTACCAAATTGGATTGGTCGTAGAGGTGTTATTTTGTGGCCATCACGATCACCATATCTTTCCCAGGTGTATTTCAGTGTATGGGGTTTTGTAAAGCATCGAGCGTATATTTCACCATTTTCTGCATCAATTCCTGAACTTAAATCAAGAATCTACGCTGCAACTAATTTGATCGACGGAAACCTGTTGACAAATCTATGGCAAGAATTGATTTATCGATGGGACATTTGCATAGTAACGAAAGGAATCCACATAGAACATTTGTGATAATGGTAAATTTGGACAATTTCTCTATTTTACAACAATATATACTTTAATTTTTCCCTTTATAAATTACTTGCAATAAATCATTCTTTTTGCCCAACTAATTTGTAGACACCCTGCACATACAAGATGTGACACAAAAAAACGAGACTAATTGTGTAGCTTGTAAAAAGAACGGAGTTGGCAACAACTGTTTTGATGATGTCATCCCACACCCCTCTATCCATGTTACCAGTTTCGTCTTAATTGATCACGCCAGTTGGGAGTACTGCGTCATTGTGTGAACATGTGCAACTGCCAGAAAAATGTCGAATCAAAATCAAGTTCATAAAAACATTTCAAATATTGACCGAGGCTTACGGAGATGAAACTTTGTCTCGTGCACATGTGTTTGAATGGCTTAAGCAGTTTTCAAGGGAAAGGGACAGTGTGGAAGATGATGAACGTGCTGGGAGCCCAAGGCTAGCGATTACAGACCAAAACATTGCCAAAATTACACTCGCATCAGTGTTCAGAACTCACATCAATTATTTCTCACATCAGTGGTCAAACTGTTAATCAACACAACTACATAGAAGTACTAAAAAAAATTCGAGAAATTTTTTGAAAAAAAAGGCCAGAATTGGGGAGTCATGGATTGCTGTTGCACCAAGACAATACACCAGCACACACAGCCCTATTTGTTAAGCAGTGTCTAACCAGCAAAAACATTACAGTGATGGGGCATCCTCCTTATTCACCTGATTTGGCCTCATGTGAATTTTTTTATTTCCTACAATTAAATCTTGCTAAAAGGGAATCCATTTTACCTCATTTGAAGAGGTTCAGGCAAAAACGGAAAATCTCCTGAAGGGCCTTTCAAAAACCTCATTCCAGAATTGTTACCATCAATGGTAGTATCTAATGCAGAAGTGTGTAAATGCTGAAGGGAACTGCTTTGAAGGTGATAATGTCATGGAGAATCGATTCTGTACGCACAATGATTTATTAAACCAGTCTCGTTTTTTTTTTTTTTTTTTTTTTTTTTTTTTTGTGTTACACCTCATATACTTCGCCATTTTCTGCATCCGTTCCTGAACAAAAATCAAAAATCTACGCTGAAATTAATTTCATAGACAGAAACACGCTGACAAAATCTGTGGCAAGAACTGATTTACCGATGGAACATTTGCATAGTAACGAAAGTCCAGATAGAACATTTGTGATAATGGTAAACTTCGACAAACATCAATATGTACTTTAATTTTTCTTCCTATAAATTACCTGCAATAAATCATTCTTTTTACCCTACTAATTTCTATACATCCTGTACATAAATTCCTATAAGTTATCATACAATGTTACAATAAAATTGATAAATAGAAATAATGAATTAGAATTATAGTTCAATGCTGCTTAATAGGAAAAATACAGTTGGTGTTTTAAAATTTTCTTACGGAAAAAAAAATTATTTCGTTTATATTTAAAGAGAGGATAAACAACATACACGTGTGTTTGTGCACAAGCAAATTTAAAAATTATTTGATAAAGTAGGTAAACACACAGAATTAAATAAAAAGACTATGGGTTTCAAGATGTAATTGAATGCCATAAATGCGAAGAATATAACCTTTAAATTTCTACAATAAAAGTATCTTTTTATTTTTGGGTCTCCACGTTACAAAACATCTTACCCAAACACTTTAAAAGAGGTACAGATCTTTTTTTAAAAAAAAAGAAAGAAGAACTAGCCATTTTTACTGCACTAAATATTGAAAAACACATTTCTTTGTAGTCACTAGGATATTTGGCTTCAGAAAAACAATAAACTAATATCCAGAATATCTTTTAGGTAAACATTAGTTGATGGCAAGAAAATACATTGAAAGTAAGCAAATATTACATAACCATGAAAAGCTCGTAAAATCTGGTCCATTTAGGATCGGATGTTTCATAATCGCCTCATATACGAAACAGTCGTAACCATGATCATAGACACCAAAACACTTTAAAAGTTATATGCAATAAATGAAGTTGAAATTGAAAGTACTTATTTTTTTAGCTTTTATTTGAGATAAAGTGGCGTAGTAAATAAAAACACAAAATATTACTTTTTTCGAGAAAATGTTTAACAAATTCTTAGATATCGCAAATGCAAAATCGCAAATCGAAGTTATATTTTGATGCAGAAAGTTTCATAAAATGTAACAAGTAGTCAGTCTACCGACTCGAAAAGATTTTTTTTTCTCCTTCGAAACTTCCTTGTAGCGTGCTAATATTTTTTTATTCCTTGTTTTGTTGAGAAAATACGTTCTTCGTTGGAATATGTATTTTCTAAAAAATTTGTAACCCTTTTTCAATTAAACTGATGCCTGTCAAATTACCAACCGTCATTAAATCTTCTGATTGAACAGGGTCTATACAGATTCAAGTTCTTCAATGTCTTGCTCTTACTCATGCATTTCCACGAGTTCATCAATTGTCAGATCCTGATTATGGGAATCCAGAAATTCTTAAACGTCATCACTATCCAGTACCGAATTTATTTGCCTGGCAAGATCGAGAACTTCTTCAGTCAAATTACCAATTTCATAGGATTCTGGTAATGGTTCCTCCCGAGATTTAATGATGGGGGGGACGAATCGACGAGATTTGAAAATCGCGTAACTCCGAATTCGCGTAGGTCGGGGTAGGGTAAGTCGAGGTATTACTGTATGCTAAGAATATGGCACCTACTCAGGTATTGTTTCCGTCACTTTGACCTTCATGCCAAAAGATGAGCATCATCTTATATGTAACGCAATGATATTGCTTATTAAATAAAAGCATATTTAATAAAAAAAAGCTCCCCCACCCCACAATACGAGGGCTGTGGGAGTGTACATTACGGCATTGCCCCGAGGGCTATTTGAGAAGAATCTCTTAATTTTGAACCACGATCAAGAGATGAGGACAACACACCTAAGCTAGCACCCGAACCCCTCTTAACTACCCCGCAAACGGGAGGACTCTGATCCTCGACAGATTTAAAGTGCATTATCTCCTCTACACGGCGGGTCTTCAGTGGCACTGGGATTCGGACTCTTGACTCGACAACTTCGGCCACGAGTACTCGACCTTGACTATGGTCGTGGACACCATAAAATACAGAAAAAAGAAAAACTCATAGATTGATAAGGCACAAACATGTAATGCATGAGAATACTTACTGGTGAATTTCACGACATTTTTTATGTTTTCGTTATAATCTCTTTTTTTTCTCCAAAAATGGAACAGTGTTCCCAAACAGGATAGAACGAATATTTCTTTTGGGTTCTTAACTACATTAAAATGCGCAACTACGCAACTCCTTTTTTACAGAGGAACCTGAAATGTACGAATGCAATACTCTTATGTTTTGAAGCCATTTATTCGAGTTATTATCCAAGCATTTTGAAAAAAAAAAGTATACTTCTAGAACTGTAACCCTTTAAGTTCAGTAGGTATGTCATTCTTTTAAATAAACAGTATTCTGATTTATGTAGAAGTCTAATTTTTTTAAAGCTCATCTTTCTCTTTTTTTTTTATTTTTAAGGCTATAATTTTTATTCTTGGCGCATATTGCGCACCCATAAATTTTGAGCTTATTTATTGTGTTAAAAGTGTGCGTTGTACGCAGGATTTTATGGTAAATCAAAATATTTAATTGAGTGCAAAAGTATTTATTTTAAGGTCGATAAAAATATTTTAGTTTACGACAGAAAGTTAACAAATATCCGAAAAATATTATTTTAATCTTAAAATGGCGTACAATTTCACAAAACCATATAAGACAAATAAAAACGATTTATTTATGAAGTATAACCCAACTTCCCCAAACTTATGTAATTTTCTATGTACTCTATTCCCGCAGGTTATAGATCGAGGTTGTAATTACTTTAATTACTAAATGCTAGAATTTAGTTCATTGAAAAATCAGTGGCTTGCTTTTCTTCAGCACTTAAATAGGTGACTTAAATCTTAGTATTTTTCTTTTTTAAAAGCATTACTTTTATTATAAAAAAAAAATAAAAAGATAGACGCCATTTTTTTTGTTCAAAATTCTACAATAAGAGCAAACGATTCAAACTTCGATTATAAAAACTTCAGTAAACTTAAAAAAAATTTTATACTCTGTATATTTAATTTCAACTTGCTAATTAAGTTGAAAAGTTTTCAATTAAATCAATAGTTCTTTTTTTCTTCCATGTTTATATTGTACGTAATTTAATCTTTTATTTTCCCAAGAACATAGCCTTTATAGTGAAAGAATGTAAAGACATTTGCAATTTTTGAGTTCGAAATAAAAAGGTGAGACAAAATTATTTCAATTTCGATTGTAAATTTCTATATGTTAAAAAATAATAATAGCTAAAATACGAGTGAGATTTTAACTTATTAAGTTGTAGAATTTTAAGTGCAACGAAATAAAAGTGTAATATTTTTTAAAGAAGCTTAGGTTGTGGAAAAAATTAAAATGCAAATAATTATTATTCTTTTCTAGGGAAAAAACTTAATATTTATGCTTCAATATAGAAAACGATTATTATATACTTCCTAAAATATTTTTTTGAGGAATCGCGATATATTATTTGAAGACCTAAATGTTTGCCATAAAAGTGTATTTAAAAATGGAGGCATTTAGCTGGCGTATTGAAAACAATATTTTTTTTATCTAATATTATAATAGCATTTTTCATACACAGTTATTTAAACTGAAACTGTTCAATTTTTTTTAAAAAATGGAGACATTGAAAAGAATAAATTGAACTGATAAAATAACTCAAAAGAAACAAAAATTGCAAAGCCAAAATCGAGGTATAAAATGAAATTTTAAACAACAACAAAAAAAAAGTCAAAAACTAATTTACAATAAATAAATAAATAATACGATAAAATTTATAGAGAAACAGCCGTTTGCTTAAATTTTTCTTATGGAATACATTGCAAGTGTTCTGTTTTTTTAAAACCTTAAGTAATAAGTTCTGAGAAGTTGTTGTAAAATTCAGGTTAAAGAATATTTTCTTTTATGGATATCCTCTGAAGACCACTGAGTTTCGCTGCCTTGTTTTAAATTTCTTATTCTTTGTTGCGGAGAAGTTCAACTTTCTAATTTTTAACCTTGAAATACTTTCGACAAGAAATACTCATATAAAAAAATGCGCGTTAGATAATTATAAATTATGGACTTAAAATAATTTTCTTCAAACATTTGTGAAACAATTTTTAAATGTGTGGTAAGCCTCCAGAGAAGTATAAGAACATTTAATTTATAATGCAATTAAAAACATTGGTCTATATTTATTATTTATTACAATCTATTGAAATCATGGTTAAAAACTAAAACAAGAAAATAGAATAAAAATCGTAAAAAATTTTAATTTAAAAAATATTTTTTCTTCAATGTGAATTGAGGGTAGATTTGTTTCAATTAGATTACCAATACATTTTGAGAAAAAAATCTGAGATGCAGATATTTTTTATGTACATGATTTTTATTAAGTACAGGGGGTACAGTTTTGCGTCGAAATAATTAAAAAACGCTTTTTTTTATTTATAATTATTTGTCAGCTGAGTTTTTCTTTCTAAATTTTTAAGATTTGAGATCATTCTAATTAAAAGTCTTCATATAAAGACATTAAAAAAATGAAATCTTTAATCTCGCAACAGTATTAAGGTAACCGACTACTTTCGACAACTTTTTAAAAAAAAAATGGAGATAGGTTTTTTTTTTAGTACATTTTAAGGAAAATATGCAAAAGTTAAGAAGAGAAAAAGAAATTATTTTTATTAAAATGAGAAAAAGTTGGCAAAAACTTACAAAAAATTACATAAATGAGGCTTATTCTGTACCAAACATTTATAAACAAATTTTCAATTTTGATGTGTTGCTATGTGTTATTCATTTTTGAAATGACTTTCAGGATAAGAGATATTTTAATTTTTACAAAAACTAGAGCACTTTATCTTAGTTATATGAAATTGCTTAAAAAAACAGTGATTTTATTCATATCAGGGACTGTAAATTCTGTAATAAAACACTGATTGATAAATCTGAAGGTTAAAACACTTCTACTATTATACAGGACATACACAAAAAATTTCAGTTAATTATTTTCAAAACTTTTTTTAGCAATCGCTGTCCCCGTTTGAGCATTTAAAAAAAACGCATTTCGAGTAAAACGCATTTTAAGGTATGACATCTTGCTTAATGCTGTCTTCGGTAAAAGTACGAGAGCTCTAACTAAACGCGAAGCACATTATCAGACAGAAAAATGACCCATTTTCCCTGGAAATTTGCCACAGCTTAACTCGTACCTCTGTTAACAATATAGTGTTTTTAAAAATTTCAAAATATTCCATGAGTACTTTCTGTTTTGTCTTAATACGTAAAGGCAAAGCCCATTTAACATTACGCTATAGGATGAAAAATGCGAAACACATTTTATACCAGAAAAAATTAATCAACTCGGTTAAAAATGGGAAGAAGCATAAAAAATGCTGCTCTAAAGGATAGAGAAGCCAGAATATCATATTAGTTTTTCATTTCTGTTATATCTGAAAAAATGTTCCAAATTCGGGTCCTATTCTTTGACATTAACCGAAAACAGCCTTAAAGTAGTGGCATTTGCTTTTACTAAAACACTTGCAGTTTTTGTTCTAGAGAACGGAAAGTAATAAACTTGGTATTTTTATAAAGCTGATAAGATTGCCTATAAAATAAAATCATAAAAATTGCCAATTTGTGGCAATATTCACAATTTTAGGGTGGTCGGATACCTCAACATAACGTGTCAGTCCATTTATTCCTGATCAAAATAATCAACTGCAATACCAATAATACTGTGAAATAATAACATATTTTCTGTGTAATTTTACATTAATATTCATGGTTTTAAATCTAAAATGAAGCAAACACAACAAATAACATTTTTATCTAAAACATTTATTTAATCGATGTGAATATCTGCTTCCTTTTTGGATCCTTTTCATCGTAAATTTTTAGTATAAAATTAAAATTTAAAAATACTAAAAAACACATTTTTGCAGTTAATCGAACTAAAAAGTATAAAAATAATTCTTAATATAAGAATAAGACGATTTTTACACTACCTCTGCATTACGGAATAGAGCTAATAAGAAATTATAACAATTAATACCAAGCACAACACGCTTTTACCTCAATGACATTAATTTTCTCGTTAATCGTTTTATTCTTATATTAAGAATTACTTTTTTACTTTTTAGTTCGATTTATATATATATATATATATTATAAAAGCGTGTTTTTTAGTTTTCTAAAACTATAATTTATTTTTCATTGTTTAGTTCAATCTACAATAAAAGTGTGTTTTTTTCAGTTTTTTAAACTATCATTTATTTTATTTCCTTTTGAAGAAAAACTGGACAATTGTTTATATTATGGTAAGAAATTGCCTTGACATCCTTCCCTTTTTCTCATTACGAACACTTTTTTTTTGTTTATTCTGTTTGTTTTAACCATGGGTCTTTTATCTTAAGGGTTGTAACTTAATCTTTTAGTCTCCAATCTGGAATCAGTCGCCAAATTTGGAAATGGGAAATCGTTAATCCTAATTATCTTGATTAGGACAATGGAACAAAACTATTAAACTATTGTATTGTCATTGTGGTCCGTGACAAGTATGCAAAATTTCGAATTAATCTGACCTTTTAAAGTGGAGAAAATGGATTTCCAAGATTCCGTTACATACAGGTGAAGCTAATAAAAGCGTGTTAAAGAGATAACGCATTTATTATACAAAAAAAATTAAATAAGGAATAACTTTCTCTGCGGAAATATTGTTGGAACTATTCATACAATCGATTTTAAGCATACGCGGAATAAACACGCTATTTTGTGATTTCAATTCCTAAACATTTCTCAAGGTTAACATTCTCACGTACATTTTAATCAATGCAGCAAGTCTAGACTTTTTCATTTGCCACAAATATTTATATTATTTTGTTAATCGACAAAATGAATCTCGCGAGAAAAACAAATCGAAAAACTGATAAGTACATTAGTTAACTTAAATACAAAAATTAAAAACCCTGCTGGACTTTTTCATACCTGAAAGCGACATGAAGTTAGGACCCTAATATATTCTGCAAGAACTTTTTTAAACATGAAAACAAATTGTTTAATATAAAATGAAAAAAATAGGTTAAACTTTTATTTCTTATCTGGCAATGCGAAAATTTACAATTGAATGCCTTTACTTATATTCCTTATGCTGTGGTTATATGAATTGTTTATTATTTCTTTTCGCGTAAACATTATTATTATTTTTGCAAAAGTTTCCAAAGAATCTTTTAAAATAACTCAAGTTTTCATTCGAATGCTATAATATGCAAAGAGCTTCTTGAAACAATAAATATCTTTCAAATAAAAGACAACAGAAAATTATTGAATATATTAAATCAAAAATTAAATGGATTAAACAATTAAATATCGAATTGGTTTAAACATCGCATTTTTGACCCATATTTAACGTATAACAATTAAAGTTGTAAAAAAGAATTTGCATCAACGTGTGTTATAATTTCTTTGATAAAACTACTTCGAATTTTGTTCAGAATTTGGTTTTAATACCAAAAAAAAAATTGCTCGTACATGAAGATTAATACCAATACAAGCATGTATTCCATTTTGTACTACTAAAATTTCAAAAAGAGTACTTTGACTTTATTGGACATTCATTTTCACTTTAAAATACCAGAATAATTATTAAGAAATCTAATAATAAAACTCAAAAATATAAACTTTATTAAAAAAATGACGTTATATAAAGTATTAATCAGTATATCGCTATAGCTATAATCGCTGCCGAATAATGCCCATTATCTTTACCTCAATCATTGCAACAAAATAGTAAACTACACAATCATTAAACAAACAATAACATTGAGAATCATTCAACACGATACACAATTCTAAATTATTTTAAATCAGTTAAAATAATAATAAGTCGTAATTTATCATTACGAAACGAAAATATTGTTGCTCAATTAATTATAATAATCTTTAGAGTAAGTTATCTATTTTCAAAAGCAATAGATAGCTAACTCACAAATTCTATTACTAAGAGCTGTAATCCACGTTCGTTTAGAATATTGATTGCAAATTTAATTTTCGAGAATAAATTCAATTTATTCTTAGTAATCAACTTAAGTGTATCATCAGTAATCTACTCAAGTTAATTAAGCAAACTCAATCGTTTTAAGTTAATCGTAATCTTGGATACACAGAAAGAATCATCATAAAGTTTCATTTTTCAAAATTCTACTTTTCATAGAACTTTCAGGATAAAAAAAATAAACAGTTATTCAATAAAGTAAATAATAAATCTTTGTAGAATAAATCATAAATTATATTTAAGTAAATATTTATATTTATTTATAAAAAAGATACATGAATTTATTTTTTTAAAAAAGCTGCTGATTTTGGTTCTTTATTTCAATACTTCAGTTGCCTTTTTATTCCGAGATTGAAAAACAAGACAATTTGAAACAAGAATTAAAGTTTAAAGAACTGATATTCAAAAGCTGAAAAATATATACTGGCTTATGGAAAAAAAAATTAAGAATACTTATGACACTTAAATATATTGTACGTAACTTCAAAAGCATATTGAAATTTTTTTAAAGTGTTTATCAATAGGTAATATACCGTAAAAATAGCATTCAAAAATATTCCAATTATCAGCAAACATAAATAATAAATAAATTTTCAAAATATAAGTTGAAATAAATTCATAATTCTTATATTTTAAAATACAAAATTTAGAGTAATTTTTTTGGGGGGGACTAACCACACAGAAAATCAATTGTTACAAACACACACACGTGGCTATATATTTTTGTTTACCCAAGCACATTTTGTATTGTACTCTAAGTGAAAAACAAATACGTCACCAACTAATACTTCAACAACTATTACTCTTACCTCAATACATATTTTAGTAACATTTTCTGTGACAATCCTTAAAAAAGCAATTAATTCGATTTCTTCTTTGAAATGCAATATGTACAACCACACAGTAAAAGAACTACGCAGGCAATAAAATGTATGTATTCCTACAAAAAAAAACCGACACTCCATCGTAATAAAACCCGAAGGTATGATCAACTGATATATCACGAAACGTTTATTTTTCAGCAGACGATATGACCTAAATTTTATCTTTTTTAAAAAAAATGGCAACATCGAAAGAATGTTCTTCTTCATATTATTATTTTTTTATTATTCACTTCGTATCGAAACAGACAAAGTCATTATAATGGAAAGAGTTTTTTAAAAAAATATTTATAAAAATCCACACTTACCTGTTTTTATTTTTTGTTTGATAATAGCTTTCTTTTTCTTTTTCGGAGAAAAACTAAGCGAATTTTTTTTTATGGCCAAACGATCTATTTTCCTGTAAACGATTAAAGAAATAAATTTGCGTATTATGGGTGCACAGATCACTTTTCAGAAGAGGACAACGGAGATGAGAACTGTTGGCGTATTAACCAGTTGCATCCACGTGCAAAAGACTGAATCAAGGCGACGTGACGTCACGATGACGTAAAACACGTCATCAACGGTCTCGTCTGTGTATGCTATTCGAGCAGAGCTTGTGTGCGTGAAAGGAAAATAAGTTTTCCAGGGAACTCTTGCGTTTCGGAGTAGCACCGTCTTGAAATTAGAATGTAAAAACAATACGATGTATTCAAAATCAATGTAAAATAACTCCAAAAAAAATTTTAATGTATATTTTGCCTTACTTAAATATAATAACTATACAATAGGTTGCGATAAAAGTATTAATAAATACAATAGTTGTATATTATCGGTCCGATACAAGCTTTTTCCTGTCTTCCGCTTTATCGTACACTAATGCTTCTCAAAATTTCAATATTTACGACCAAATATTCAATCATAATTTGCATCGTGCCCCTCTATACAATAACAATGTACTGAAATCTATAACAATGTACTTCAACGCTAAAGCTACAATACGACTTTAACCTCTTAAGTGCCAGCGGTGTATATAAACGTCTCACTCAGCCGAAGTATTACTTGCCCCGGACGTATGTATACGCCTTTGTGAAGTACGATCGTAAAAATTCGTAAAAATTTAATGTATGTGGCATGCAGCCAAAAGCAAAACAGTCTTCGCGCGCAGGCGCAGCTAACTAAAACACGAACTGAAACTATGGAACTTTGAAGAGAGATGAAAACAGCGGAGAGAACGACAGAGGTGCGCGAGCAGGCGTTACCTTCTGCATATCATTGTCAAACTTATCTACCTTTTTAATTAATTTTTGTTAAATTTTAAAATAAAATAGAAGAAAGACAAACGTCTTGGACCCCTTGTTGTCTCCCACAAATTATGGGGGCTCAGCCGGGATCGAAAAAATTTCGATTTTGAACCAAAGTCTGGACAATGAACAAAAGCGTCCGTGAAGGAGACGCTCCGCCATTTTTCGGAAACTTCGTTCAACCTGTGTAGAGGTTTGCACTCAGCATGAATACTCCGCCTGTGTAGAGGCCAGGATTGAAAAAAAAATTTCGATTTTGATCAAAGTTTGGAACGTGAACAAAAGCCGTCCGTGGAGGAGACGCGCCGCCATTTTTCGGAAACTTCGTTCCGCTTGTGTAGAGGTTGGAACCCATCGACGAAAATCCGCCTGTGTAGAGGTTGGATCCACTCACATAAACACCTGCGAAGAGGTGTCAATTCGAACAATTTCAACTATATTACCTGCGAAGAGGTGAAATCACAGTGGAATCGAAATTTTTCTTCAATTATTGGATACATCGTACGTGCGAGCAACAAGGGAGCTAGAAAAAAAAGGTAGGATCTTTCCATATTTTTCTAAAATGTATAAAAACGCTCTTAAAGAGCATCTCATAAGAGTTGTTGAGGATCTAGACGGTACTGTGGAGAGTACGGACACCATACCTAAACTAAAGACAAAAATTGAGAACAGTAGTACATTTGAAAGTGATCCAGATTTCGTTAAAACTTTAATTCAAAACTGTATAGATGAGAGAGTATCGCGAAACGAAATAGAGGTAACTTTAGAAAAACAGAAAATTGAGCTCGCGAAACTTCAGTTAGCAAAATTAGAAAAAGAAATCGAACTTCAAACGGCTAAAAATAAAGCATTAAGTTTAAATCCTGCAGCTAAAGTCGAAGATAAACAGTTCGAAACTAACATAGAAAATATGATAAACAGTATTAAAACTTTATCTCTTCCTGTTCCCACCAGATCTGAAAATTTTAATCTGTTCTTCCAATCATTAGAACGCGCATTTTTAACCAAGAAAATAAATGACGAATATAAATCTGAAATTTTAATAAATCTTCTGGGCGAAAGAGCTCATAATGTCTTATTGTATGTTAAAGAAGAGGAATTAAATGACTATGAAAAACTAAAATTTATAGTACTCAGAAAATTCCAATTAACCCCTCGCGAGTGTTTAAACTCATTTAAAAATGCTGTAAAATCATCAGGCGAGACATACATCCAATTTGCTGCAAGATTGACGGCAAACTTCCAATATTATTGTTCGTTAAGAAAAGTTAATTCCTTTGAATCTCTATGTGATTTTATAATTTCTGATAAATTATCTGAAACTTTAAATAAGGAAACTGCAACTCATATTGGCATTCGAGAAGCAGAAGATTGGTTTAGGCCTATTGATTTAGCTAAAGAGTGCGATATTTATATTTCATCTAGAAGCGGATCACATAAAGAAATTCCTATTACTTATGGATATACCCAAGACCCCTTTAAAAATAGATCACAAAACTTGAAACCAAAGATTAAAGAGAACTATCTCCAATATCTTGAAAGAGAAAATAAAAATTGCTTTATATGCGGTGATTCATCTCATTACGCAAGAGACTGTGAGAAGCGTTTTAAGCTTAAAGAATCTAACAGCCACATCCGTAATAAAATAAACGTGAATACTTTGAAAATCGAGAGCGAAAAACAAAATAGCGATGAATTCTCAAATCTTCAATACGTAAACATTTTTGTGGAAAATCAGCCCGTAACAGCCTTGATCGATTCAGGTTGCCAGATCCCAGTTTTAAATTCCTCACTAATTAGAGTGCACAAACCTTCCGAAGAGATCATAACATTAAGTTCATGTTTTGGCGAACAGCGTATAGTAGAAGTTAAACCGATAAATCTTTCTCTTAATCAACACTCTCCCGGTCTAAGTGTTCGAACGGCAATATCACCGACCTTGACCGAAGAATTTATTATACATCGCAGTATATATGCTGAAATAAAGAAACTAGGCCACGCAAAGAGCGATGTTTTATTGAGTGAAAGTGGATCCTCTTTGGGTGTTCATTTTAATTCAAATGTTTCTGTTTCAAATGTGATAGAAAACTCTAGTTATGATTTGTCACATGTTAAAAACTTTAATACTAGAAATGATTTGAGTTCTCTAGTTAAGAATTATAAATGCAATAACATTAAGAGTACTAAGTTAAAAAGGTGTATTAAATTGAAAAATGATATTCCTGTGTGTCAGAGAACCAGACGTTTATCTTGTTCTGATAACCATTCACCTATGAAGAGTAAATATAGACGGTTTGCGTTGCTCCGAAGGATCTTTGAGCCCTGGCAGTGGAAACGGAGGAAAAAGAGAAATCGTTTTGAACAGACGTCCAGAACTCTACAGAGGAAAATATCGATGCGTTCAACCAAAGATCAACTTGTTAAAAAAGACGTTCTTATGCCTGTGAAACACAATGTTTTCCTGTGGAACCTTCCGGATGTCGAAGAGATGCCTTCACATGATGGAGAAACTGTCTAGTTCAGAAGAATTATGATATGTTTAATCTTTGTATATTTGTCGTATAGTCCTTGTCTGTTCCGTTTTTTTTGTATGTTTCAGATTCTCCTCTGGTATCCATGGAAAGGAAAAAAGGAATACGTACCGCTGCGGACAGCGTACAGTCAGGCTGGCCGTTGTGGCATGCAGCCAAAAGCAAAACAGTCTTCGCGCGCAGGCGCAGCTAACTAAAGCACGAACTGAAACTATGGAACTTTGAAGAGAGATGAAAACAGCGGAGAGAACGACAGAGGTGCGCGAGCAGGCGTTACCTTCTGCATATCATTGTCAAACTTATCTACCTTTTTAATTAATTTTTGTTAAATTTTAAAATAAAATAGAAGAAAGACAAACGTCTTGGACCCCTTGTTGTCTCCCACATGTATGACAAGCTCTGGTTATATATATCACTGGTAATTATTCAACTTGTTTTTAACTTAGTATTGTTAACAGGGGCGTAGCTACCGCCCGTATTAGCCGCATCAATGACACGGGGCCCCCAAGATACAGGCGCCCCAACAGATGTAAGCAAAAAATTGTAAAATGGTATCAATAGTCTCATTAACTGAGCTCCCATTTTCAAAAAGGACTCTCCAAGGAATTTTGATACCGGATGGGATACGCCAATGATTGTGTGATGTACCTCCCCTTGGAAGTACATCCCTCGAAGTATCAGCGTGAGCTAGAGGTGTAGGGTTAACGTAAGAACTAGAATCAAACATTATCTTAATATGACTTTATTAAGATATTCAACTTAAACTTTTTTGAACAAATATAATCTTATTAATGAATGAGAGAATCTACGATGATGCAATACGCAACACAATATAATTCAGACCTATCTCAATAATTGAACCGCCTAATCTTCAAATATAATAATAATAAGTAATCAATCCTACCTTATATTATTCTGTAACAAACTTGACTTTATCTACAGGGTATGCAGCCTTACGTTTAACTTCTAATCGATCACCAATATGTTTATCCACAACACGTAGAACTTGAATCTTGAACGACGAACTTCAATAATCATCCACTACCACAACACACGTTAATTGTCGAACATTCCTTTACACTACCACAACACACGTTAATTGTCGAACATTCCTTTACACTACCATTGCATTGCCATCATTGCCATCCCGCTTACTCTAAGATCCTATATTTATCCTATATTATTTGCATCTCTTCACTTCTCGTTTCTTGGATTTGGTTGGAAAAGAGTTGCCATTAATTCTGGCCCAAAGAATCCAAAGGACTTGTTAAAGAAAAGACGCGTAAGACGTCACAATTGTTAACTTAATTTTAAATACATTGTGCAATACTGATACATTTATAAATGTAAAGGGTGTTTTTTTAGAGGTATAGAACTTTAAATTGCAATAAAACAATGATGTATTATTCGATTGACATGATTTTTTTATTCGAAAGATAATCTTGTGGCATTACATTTTAAATATGATTTCTGGCATAGGACTGCCACGGCTGGCTCGGATGTAGTCCAATCTGGACGTCCAATTTTCGATGACTTTTTCCAACATTTGCGGCCGTATATCGGCAATAACACGGCGAATGTTGTCTTCCAAATGGTCAAGCGTTTGTGGCTTATCCGCATAGACCAATGACTTTACATAGCCCCACAGAAAATAGTCTAGCGGTGTTAAATCACAAGATCTTGAAGGCCAATTCACAGGTCCAAATCGTGAAATTAGGCGGTCACCAAACGTGTCTTTCAATAAATCGATTGTGGCACGAGCTGTGTGACATGTTGCGCCGTCTTGTTGGAACCACAGCTCCTGGACATCATGATTGTTCAATTCAGGAATGAAAAAGTTAGTAATCATGGCTCTATACCGATCACCATTGACTATAACGTGGTAGTCTTCATCGTTTTTGAAGGATTCCACCAGCCCATAAAGCGCACCAAACAGTCAGTTTTTCTGGATGTAACGGTGTTTCGACATACATTTGTGGATTAGCTTCACTCCAAATGCGGCAGTTTTGTTTGTTGACGTAGCCATTCAACCAGAAGTGCGCTTCATCGCTAAACAAAATTCGCTTATGAAAATCGGGAACAGCGGCAATCTCGTTTTGGGCCCATTCCACGAATCTACGCCTTGCTTGATGATCGTTTTGATGAATTGCCAAACCAAACTGAGAATAAATCACTTGACAGCTGTTAAATCGGTCGCCATCTTGGAAAGTAATGCCAACTTAAACTTTTATACCTGGAAAAAAAACACTCTTTATAAAAAGGAAAATCGCTTGTTGTGTCCTTATAGCGCAATGGACTTCTAATCCAAAGGTCATGAGTTTCAATTTCATTTGGGATGGCCTTATTTCCGAGAATGGGATTTGTTTTTTCCATACTATTTTATTGAATAATTAAATTTAATTAATGAATAAATAGTTTTACAACAAAAATAATAGTTCAACACCCTATATAGAGAAAGGAAATTTGAAAATTGCAAGGAAAATAGTTTTCTATTTTGCCACTTAATATTGTGATTTTGTCATATGAATATACAGATTTATATTAATTGTAATTACTTAATAAAAAGTAATTAAAATAAAATTTTTCTTGGTTGACCTAAGTAGGAATTGACACTTTGCATGCTATAAAGATTCTTTCAAATATCTTGAAAGAATTTCTCTTATACTTACAAAAAATTACCATATATATATGTTCGTACCTCTTCTTGAAACGGCCAAAGATTTTGTTTGTGTGTGCAAAGGGGAAGGAGATTATTTCGGCCTTTTTGGATTATGTGGACGAATTTAAAATGATCTAAAGATGAAACCTAAAAAAAACATTTTCATTAAATTAATTGCATTAAAATATAAATAGTCCAATCGGCAAACCAGGAATTCTTTTTTATTTTGGAGCACATTTCGCTATGATGGTCCAACAACAAAAGAAACTGAATTATCCTTCCCTGCATTCAAATAAGGAGAAATATAATGGGAAAAATATAATCAGGTGCTTTAGTGAAGAGAAGTATTATTTATTCAATTCCTACCATTATATATATATATATATATATATATAGTTCACACTCTTTATATATTTATTTATTTATCTTGGTGGAATTTTCAATCGTTAAGAAAATACATTTTAAAGAGCTCAATTGAGCTGAAATTTGATATACATGATTATTTTGGATGACAATACAGTAATTTATTTATAATTAATAAAAATTAATTGATTAAAACTAATTATTCAAAGAATTAAAAATACAGCCCCGTTGGCATCATTTTTGGCGACCTAGCGACACTTATGGCGACTAGTGTCAAAACTTGAAAATGTTTTTTTTTTTCACATTTTAAAGCGCTCGTTTGAGCTGCAATTTTCTATACACCATAGTTTGGGGTAAAAATACGATACTTTAATGATAATTAATAAAAATTAACTACCACTTATTATGTTGTGATTCTGTCATATGTAAATACATATTTATATAAATTGTAACTATTTAATAAAAAGTAGCTAAAATAAAAATTTTCTTTGTTGATCGAAGTAGGAATTGACTTAAAAAAAATTTTTTTATATATATTTTTTGTTTTATTTTCATTTCTTTTTGAGCAACAAATTGCACATTGCCTTGATAGTTCCTATTCTTTATTGAATATTTTTAAGAATCTAAATTCCTGCCTCCAAAAAAAAAAGCCCCCCTTTATAACAAAAAAGAAAAAAATCTCGGATGAGAAGCATTTCAGTATCATGGACAAACTGTATCTCTTAAAAACACTAGCACTCATAATCTAACAATAAGAATTAAAAATTATTGCAAATCTAAGATGGGAAGAAAAAATAATATCAGTGCCAGTACAGCGTACGGGCAAACCAGTTGTGGCCAGCTTTTGACGGTGTACGGGCAAACAAGTTAAGGGGTTTAGGAACAAAAGCAAAAAAAAAAACGCAGTACACAATGCAATACAACGTGCAATTGTTCTACTTTTAGAAGAGAAATAACTTTGATTCATTATGAACTTATTTCGCTGAAATTTTTCGTAAGAATTCTGCACACTGAAATATTTATTTATTCAATTCAATTATCATAATTTAGAATGATAAAGTTCCTTAACGAAATATTAATATTTATTATATTTTAAGACATGTTTATTGCTTCGTTTTCAGTTTTAATGGTACTATTTAAATATTGTTGAAAGTACAAACCAGCATTAAACCAGTTATGTTCACTGAATAATAAGATTTCAACTGAGGGTTAAAAACAGAAAAGAAGAACGAAATAATAAGCACGATTTATTAATGTGCGCTCAATTGTGTAAAATAATCTTTTCATCACGAAGAATTAGCGTTCTAGATATTAATTTATGAGAAATAGCAACAAAATGGTAAAAAAAAAATACTCAATTTACGCATAAAATAAAAAATAATTACTTTAAATTTGCAGTATTTACTCCTTAATACAACTCAATTATTAAAATAATTAGTATTGTTAACCATTACATTTTAAAACTCAAATTATTAAAAACTACAAAAAAAAAGAACGAAAGAAAAAGAAAAATAGAAAATAATTTGATTATTTTTTCTTTTTCTTTGTAAATCTTCAAAAGAACAAAGGTAATTTAAAATATAAAAGTAGTTCTTTTGCAGTTTTATTAAATATTGTTAAGTTTAGAAGTCATCACACATACACACAATTGTGTGAGAGTGGTAAATTTAGGTTGATGTTTTTTACTTGTTAAAAATTATTGAGATTGCTTCGAATTTAGTTGATAATATTTCTCAATTTTTTTTCAAAATATTTGAAGAAAAGTATTATATGATAGTTATAATGGTTTTCTTAAAATATAAAAGAGCAGATTTTTAAGTGGATGATTACCTTTTCTGACCCCTCTCTCTCTGCCAAGTTATTTCCTATACCTTTCCTTGTATTTTTTCTCTCCGTTTTTTTTTCAAATTCTATAGCATGATTTCGCTCATGTGCAGAAACCATAGCAGCGTTTGGCGACGTTTTTTAATTTGACGATTTTTTGGGATGCCAAAAATGGTCGATGGTACAATGCATAAGTACTTCAAATTTCAATGAATTCAACTTCCATAATCTGTACAGTTAGTTAAACGGACACAAAATTAGGAAATAGATATGAAAAAATATAAAATCCAACAAAGCTTTTGAAAAATCTAGAATTAAATTTAACACTATGCATTTATTAATATTAAAAGAATTCTAACACATTTACAGAATATTGTAAATTACATCTGGAAATTACGAAACAAACCAGAAATGCAGTTTTATTTGGTAGTAAAAAGTATCGAGGAGTAACAAGAATTATTCTATGCTATACGTTGAAAAGATCCGTTTTAGTCTCTCAAGGGACATTTTGTTTCAAAAAATAATACTTTTTTAAAATTAATAGTCATCTGAAGAAAACAATAATAAAAAAGTTGCATTGATGCGTATTTATTTTGAATTAATTGCATTTTCATTCGACGAATCCTTTTTCAACCGTTCTTGTTCTTCTATAGTTAGTTTCTTACTAGCCGTGTTAAATACTACTTTCGATATTCCACGAACTTTTTCACAAATGCCAGTTAAACATTCAACACGTCCTTTGTTATACAAACACAACTGCAACAAGATGCTGGTCAGACATCCATACAGCTATAAACTCAGAGTCAAAACTTGAACACTGTGGATTCCATTTTTCAAACAAATTTTGGAAACAGTTATCAGTTAGGCATAATATAAAAATACCATTTATTTTCTTCCTTTCTCAGCGGCTTTATAGCCTCGGCTTGAAAGCGGTGGGCCTTGGCCTTCTCAAGAAGCCTTTTCCAGACAAACCCTCTTCCTGCTAGTTTCTCCAATTTTTACTTCTCAAAACTAGGAGGTCTTTTTTAGGCCATCAATACATCTTAGATTTGGCCTACCTTTTCTCCTTGTGCCAATTGGTTGGACATTGAAGACCTTTTTAGGGGTGCGGGTTTCGACCATTCTGACAATGTCACCTGCCCATTTAGTTCGTTGTGCTTTGATGCAGTTGATGATGTCAGATTCTTTATATGAATGATAGAGTACTAAATATGATCCTCACGTGCCATTTTCTTGAATTCCTCCAAAAATAATTCTTAAAATCTTCCTTTTGTAGATACTTATCACGTTCTCATCTGTTCGAGACATGGAATGAACTTCAAGATATGAATATACGTTAACATGCAGAAATAGAATCTCCTAAAATTACACTAAATAACTTAATCAAATTAAGAGCAAAAATGAACACGATATTTTGCGTCTTCAGAATAAAGAATATTATGTGTAAAACTCTTACTTTCTAAATGAAAACTTTGCGAAACTATTTTGCTTGATAAATTAAAATTTTTGGTACTTTTCCATTAGCTGAGCGTAACCAATAAATCGCCAAATGATGTTCATAAAGCTAAACGAAATATCACCAACTGCAACCATTTCCATTCGTTCTTCCCCTTAAATAACATTAATATGAACTAAAAGTAGTTAGCTTTTAAGGCGTGCATATTTTCTGCGTCGACATTATGGGCTTCTTCTAGGTAAAATTGGCAAAAAAAGGACAAATTTAGCTTATATGTAACTGTAATATGTAGGTTTTCAGAAAATATTAAAAAAAAAAATTTTAACTGTTCTGTTTTATCAAGGATTTAGAATTTATAGTATCCGACGACGTTCGGAACCGTGATTTTAAAAAAGTGCATACATGGATAATTTTCATGATATTTAGTGTCACTTAGATTAGAATACAAGTATAAAATAGTTTTGACATTTCTACAAAAAAATTATTTAAATACAATATTTCGGCAAAAAATTAACTTAGAATAACCTTTTTTCAAAATGTTCTCCTTTTGTGTAAAATGCTTCTATTATAATATTTTGCTTTTGTATATAGCTCAGACTTCTGTACAGAGGCTCAACTACGATTTTTGAAAAATTCACATTATTTTCAGAGTTACAACCAATTGAAATAATTATCGGCGTTTTTCTCTTAAAATTTCTCCCCTCTGTTGTCGTAAAATATGGATAAACCCACTTCTAAGTTATATATTTCAAAAATTCTAGTTGAGCCTCTGTACAGAGGTCTGAGCTATATGCAGGCGAAATATTATTATAATAGAAGCATTTTTCACAAAAGGAGAATGTTTTGAAAGTGGGTCATTCTATGTTCATTTTTTGTCAAAATATGGTGCTTAAATAATTTTTTATTATAATACTATTCTTAAAACAATTTTATATACATTTCCTAATCTAAGTGACACTAATTATCATAAATATTATCCATTTAGACGCTTTTGCAAAATCACGGTTCCGAACGTAGTCGGATACCTTAAGAATGTTCTGAAATAAGTTTTTAAATATTTAGTACAAAAAAAAATTTTTAAATAAACAAAACTATATATATGTATCCGATCTTTCGTAACGCATTTCTGAGAACATATTTGCCCCACAAAACTCATGTCAATTAATTCGCATTTCGTGGTTTATCTTAAACTATTTATACATTTCATAGAATCTCGAGGAGAAAGTACGCAAGAAGTTTACATTTTTAAAAGCATACATCAACTGCAAATTATGAAGTAAGCAGAAAAAAATCAGTTTGCTATTGCAGTCAGCTTCCCAGAGGTTTAAAATTAGGTGCGTGGATGATTACTTTGAAAGATTTGTTTACAACTTCGACTTCTAAAGAAACTTCAGTGAAAAGGTGGGTGGATATTTGCTTTTGTTAGTATAAACAAATCAGTCTGGATAAGACTTTGAAAGGTAAGAAACTTACAAGGATATCTTCTAAACAGCAAGATCCTGTTGTGATACGAGCAATAACATCACACACACACACACAGTTTGTATAACTTTCTTATCAAAATTCCACTTTTTAAGATTTAAATCGCGTTAAATCAATTCAACGTGTTGCAAAAGAATGCAAAAGGTTTGAATCTAACCTTAGATTCAATGACCAACAGTAATTGAAGAATCCTAGGACAAAAGTACGAGAAGTAGGAACAAATTGTTATTAAGGAATACGTTACCTTAATTGTGCTCGTAGGTTCGGTTTTATGAGAGAAGTTCACTTGTACCACTTAAAATCTAAGAATTTTAGTGATCATCCTTATTTAGACATCCACATGAAAAAGCCACACAGAACACGCTTTATGCATAGTTTAATAACCAGTGGCGTAACGTGCACCCCCTCAACCCCCGCATCGCGGGAGGGCCCAGGGTTCTAAGGGGCCCAAAGCCTGACTGACGCAAGTGCCTACCTTTTGTAAAATTTAACGTGGGGGCCCAAGACCTGACTTTGCAGGGGGGCCCAAATGTTCTCCGTTACGCCTCTGTTAATAACATAGGTTGTTTTCGGCACGATAATGATGTTAGAAGAATGTAAAGTTTTGTTAGGACATAGCAAAAATTGTGCGAGTGTGTGGGGGGAGGGGTTTTGTACTATTCTTGAAGACTAGATGAAATAGACTTCAGATCGAAAATTGCGTGTATATATGTCATTGTTAAAGTGTACAATTCAGTTATTTCATGGAATAACTAGATATTTCATGAAATAACTAGACTAGTGAGTTGAAGTATATAACTGATGGAAAATTTCACTTTACCAAGAAATTCCATGAAATAACTAGTTATATTCTACGAAATAACTAATGGTAGACTGTTAAAGTGAAAAATAAACAAATCCAAAGTTATTTTATAAATTAATTGACCATAAATAGCTAAAATCTCTCGAAAAATACATTTTATTCCTTTTACGGATGATTAATTGATAAATAATAAAAAAAATCAGATGATATAATTTATAATTTCTTATACTGCTAACAATAGTTAAACAGAAAGGGGGAAAATATGTTGAAGAAATAGTTATGTTTAAATATTATCAAACAAGTAATATAAAAAATTTTTGAGTCAATTCCTACTTAGATCAAAGAAAAGTTTTATTTTAGCTACTTTTTATTAAATAAGTACAATTAATATAAATATGTACATACATTTGACAGAATCACAACATTAAGTGGTAATTAATTTTCATTAATTATTATTAAAGTATCGTATTGTCATCCAAAACAATCGTGTATATAAAATTTCAGTTCAACTGAAGGCTTTAAAACGTGAGAAAAAAAATCTTTTAAAGCTTTGACCCAAGTCACTAAAAATAAAACTAAGGTGGTTGTATCTGTATTTCTTTAAATAATTAGTTTCAGTCAATTAATTTTAATTACTTATAATTAAATTATTGTATTGTCACCCAAAACAAAAGTGTATAAAAAAATTCAGCTCAAATTAGCGCTTTAAAATGAGAGAAAAAAAACTTAACAAGTTTTGACACAAATCGCCAAAATGGTCGCTAAGTCTCTAAAAAGGATGCCAACGTGGTTGTATTTGTAATTCTTTGAATAATTAGTTTTAATCAATTATTTTTATTAATTATAATTAAATTACTATATTGTCATCAAAAATAATCATGTATATAAAATTTCAGGTAAATTGAGCGCTTTAAAATGTATTTTATTAACGATTGAAAATTCCACCAAGATAAATAAATAAATAGAGAGTGTGAGCTAATAGTAGGAATTGAAAAATACAGCCGGAAAGAAAGCTGTTGCTTCATAAAAGCACTGTGTAAACTTTTCCAAACAAAATTGTAAGAGAGTATTAATTTAAATTTTTGACGAAATACCTTTGTTTTACTTTTTATTATTTATTAGAACAATGATTGCTGTGATGACTCTATGAATTGGGGAACAAAATTGACTAAAAGCTACTAGAACCAATTCAAAGAACTTTCGCGAGTGCTGTATTTCACACTTAAATGATCAAGTAATCGTTATTCTATAAATTTCCTAGTTAAATTGTAAAATTCAAAAATTTTATGTACTTGAACTGATTTGTCTAGTTATTTCATGAAACACCTAGTTGTTCTATGAAAAACGGATTTTACACTTAAACGGTAACATATACATTTGGAACCTGATTTACCGAACCCCTGTTAGATGAATTTCGTGATTCAACGAATTTTTCTTTTTCCCTGATTAAAACAAAGGCAAAACTCCATTTAATGAACAACAAAGCGATGATTAACGAACTACTTCAACAGCTGAATAAAATTTGATTACTTTCGATTAGAAAAAACTTGGATTTCCTTTCAACGTCAACATCAGTTACAATAATTAAACAGTGAGCAGAAATTGAAAGGCTTCTGTAGAATGTGGTGAAAAATTATTGAAAATAATAGTTACTCTATTCTTGAATCTGACTTACTGGAATGGTTCAACATCGCTTGTGCCAATAAAATAGCCATTAGCAGAACTCTGATTAAAGGAACAGTTCTCCAACTTCCCCAAAACGCATATGAAAGACTTTTCTACATCCAACAATTGGATTAACCGTTTTAGAGAAAGATACGATCTAAGATTGACAAACATTTATTAGCCTGTATTTTAAAATTTTCGATTAAAGTGGTACGTAATAATTCGTTAATGGTATTTTTAGCTGCTGAATATCAATTGTGTAATTTCTTACTACGGATTACGGATATCTTTTGTGAAGCAGCTTATTATAAAAATTAAAAAAGGTAAATGTGAAATAATTGTACTTTTTGGACCCTAATATTACGAATAACCTCGAATTAACGAATGAGAAGTTCAGTCTGATTAATTTGTTAAATAGGGGCCCGACTGTATATGTAAAGTAAGATGCCAATGACGATAGCTTTATTATGTTCTATTTGAAGTGTGAACACATCTTTTTTATCATTCATTTGTTATCATGTACTTTATTTGTTCAAATCGTACTTTCTACGCCATCTTTCTTTTTTATTGAAAATGCTCAAGAAGAGATATTCATATACGGCAAGTGATCGTTAGTCTGTGTTTCATTCCATGGAGTAAAAACTGGCTGCATAAAGAGCATTTGAAATTTCCAATGAGTGAATATAAATTTTGATGATTATTCGGAAACTCAGATTCTGAAATAAAATTTAATGGATTTATGTAACTTCCCCCCTTATATCTCTTTAAGACCCAACCCGCACGACCGTGTGGGTTATTCTTATACGTTTTTGCTTATGGAATAGTCATATGTAAGAAAATCGCGAATCAAACGATTGATAAGGTTTACAGAAAGTGTTAAGTGTCACTTTTTATCAATAGACGATGGTTGCTGTCCATGTTTTACTTTTAGCTGACAAATCTAGCTCTGTTTTCAAATACAACGAAAACACGTCTTTTTATCTGTCGTAAAAAAGTAATTATCAATATATTTCTAATTGCTTGGATACAGATTTTTGTATTAATGTTTAATAGTTGTAAAAGAGAAAAAATATTAATTGTACTCTATTAATGTTGCTTGTAAGACTCGCTATTCCGTTACCCGCATGATCGTGCGGGTTGGGCGTTACTTGAGTCACTGCAGCTGTAAAGGTAAGTACTTACCATGCGAATTTTCTTTTCTGTTTCAATAATTTTGATGAAGGCCTACATAAAAATGAAGTATATAGTTACATAATCAATACCAACTTTTCTTTTGGGTCGTCATGGATGAGTCCCTTTTTTTCTTTCTCTCTCTCTCTCTCTCTTGCAATTAATTTTCTTTTTCATACATTTGTTGAGGAGTATGCCATTTTTATCCTCTCCACAGATATCTGCATTCATATCTCTTCCCACCCCCCAAAAAATCTGGGTTTTCCGGTGGGAGCTAGTATATTGTAGTTTAAATACAGTTTATTCTTTTAAATAATAAAATTTTCTGGTACATTTTACTACTCTCCATGGAAGACTGTGCTAACTTTTAACCAAAAACTTTTTCGGGTGTCTAAAAAGGAGAATTCTCACAGAAGAAGAAATTTTGCAATTGATGAATAAATCCGATTGAAAGATCAGAACTTGTGATCTCTCGGATGATAACAATGCTGCGAACAAAACATATGAATTGCGTATACTAGAAGGAGAATCAAGTTCAGATGAGAGCGATGAAGAAAAACATGGGAATATATGAAATGGAAAGACAATTTTGGATCATTCTTTACCATAAAAATCTCTTGAACACATTCATTACATTGATTTGGCAGTTTCAAATTCTTGGTTTCTGCGCAAATAAGATGCAATATCTAATAAAATTCCTCTAAAAATCAAAATAGATCGCTTAAAATTTAAGTTAGAGATAGTGAAGCGTTATCAGCTTCTCCACCTACAAACAAAAGTATTTTAATTGATGATGAAGACAACAGAGTGTTGTATTCCACTCACAAAAACATGGAAGCGTTATAATTCACCTGCTATGCATGTCATGGCTTTTATCCTGGCCATTTCAGGATAAAAGGCTTGACAGGTATATACATTTTCGATGTGTGAATGACATTTCAAGGCCTCGCAAGTGCAGATTTGAAAAATACGAAAGATGTTCGAGAACATGTTGGGAAAAATGCAATGGTTATTTCTGCTTGTCAAAAACAAAACAAAAGATTTTTACAGTAGATAAATAATGAATTAATAAAATGGTTGATCATACATAAATAATTTCCTTATTTGTAACAATTTTATTTGAGTCAAGATTGTTCCTTCTATCGACTTAGAGCTAAAAATTAATAAATCGTAAAATTTCATAGGTGACCTGTTTCTCAGATAGCGCCCAACCCGCACGATCGTGCGGGTGCCGTCTGCGTTCCAGAAGGGGGGAGCGGGAATTTTTTTTATTATTTTTCCCAGTGTCATTGGGTCCATATACTATTAATTACCAGAAGAACTTAATAGTTAAAGATAAAAATAATTCGGGTCTTAAAGGGATATAGAATAAAAGCTCCCCCCCCATTCACACACACACACGCGCAAAATACAGTGAAGATCACTTAACACGAAACTGAAGGGACAAGGTCCGCACCGAGGCCTTGGTCGCGGGCCCATGCTTCAAGATGTCCCTGCTCATGAAGTATTCTTTGACATTTTTACCAGCAAATAATTTCCATCACTAAAGTACTGGAAATTTCCGAAGTAAATCGCGTAATTCTAAATTCGGAAGCAATACAAAATACGATAAAGCATGTTATAATGAACACATACTTAGGATTTTATAACTACACTGCAGGCCACCGTAAATGCAACACCAAGGAAAACAAGAGATAGCACAACAAAATTTATTTTGTAGATAACATGTTGATCAATTATCAAATGATTAAATTTATAGACTTCTGTGAAGTGTAGTTACCGCCAGAATCAGTAGCCAGAATAGCCGCCATTCTTGGAGATCATCGCTGCCACACGCCTCGGTATTGATTCAAAGAGACTTTGGATGTGTTCTTGGGGTACAGCAGACCAAGCAGCTTCCACACGTTGCCAAAGTTGATCTGGTGTGGCAGCTGGGGGTGTAATATGGGTCAGTCGATGAGCAACCATGGACCACATGTTTTCTATAGGCGAAAGATCCGGAGAGCGAGCCGGCCAGGGAAGCAATTCAATCTGGTGGTTGACGAAGAACCTTTGGACGATGCGTGCCACGTGTGGGTGAGCATTATCTTGTTGAAATATGGCTGTGGCCAAGCCCTGAAGGTAAGGAAGGACAACTGGCTCCAACACCTCGGTGATGTAGCGCTGGCTGTTTAAAGTATCGGCAATGCGTGCTAGAGGAGTGCGAGAGTGATATCCAATACCGTCCCATTCCATAATACCCGGTGAAGGACCAGTGTGGCGGTGCATAACACAGCTGTTCAGCATCCTCTCTCCACGGTGTCTCCAGACTCGAATCTGACCATTAGGTGTTGCAGACAGATGCGTGACTCTTCAGTAAAGACAACTTCATTCCATTCTGCCCCCCACATCCTTCTTTCATCACACTATTGGCGGCGGAGACGTCTGTGGTTCTGCGTCAAGGGTAGACCAAGCAATGGATGTCTTGCGGACAGATCACTCTGCTGTAAACGACGTCGAATGGTACGCGCAGACACTGAATGATGCGTTACAGACTCAATGTGCTGTGCTACGGTTCGTGATGTGACTGAGCAATCCGTCACTGCAATGCACACTCTTTTCTGTCCTCACGTGAAGTGGTGCACTGAGGTGGATGCGATCGACCACGTCGGTCCGTCGTATCCTCCTGCATTCAACGGTCCTATTTCCGCATCACAGTTGCTTGGTTTCGTCCAACACGACTACCGATTTCCCTGAAAGATAATACACAATCTCTCGGTAGGCCACTATCCTTCCTCTGTCGAACTCGGAAACTTGATCAAAAGCTGATCGTTGTTTTCTACGAGACATAATGGATCGTTTTGGGAAAACCACAAGAAAAACACAATTGTCGAACTTGAAATCGTCGAAATTTTTAAGCCTTAAATAGCGCTTTGAGGTGGCGCCACAGGCGCGTGTGATGTGTGTCTGCGCTGAAATTCTAATCATTTGCATATCTAACCTCCGCTAATGCATGCTGTAAATTTCACGTTATTTGCATGCTTCCTTCAGGGTGTTGCGTTTACGGTGGCCAGTAGTGTATTTAAATAAATTGGTGTATTTTAAGCTGTTTTGAAATCATGAAGGAATCAAGAACTAAGCGACTCAGTAACAGATAGATTTAAGACTTGCAGAGTTTTTGTATCTATAATCCGTCACAAATACATTAATAACGCACATAATTATTATGTCAATGCAAGTTTTCGTAATAAGTAATAATTAATGAATTAATTTTTTTAGACACTTCCTTTAGTTACTAAGTACTCAATCGAATAAATATCATTTTGGATGTGTGGAGTTCATTTAACCATCAATTAACTTCTGATTTATTTGACCCCACCCATTTTTATGAAAGAAATTCTGTTCCTAATTACATTTTTTATTTATTCTTATATATCATGACGCTCAACATCTCTCTCTCTCTCTAGCACAGTTTTCTTATCATAAACAATTAATCAAACATTAATTAATAATTAATAAAGGTTTTTATTAACTAACATTAAAAATGCACTTGCAGATTGAAGTGTTTTCTTGTCCTGCAGACAATATTTTTGAAGTGAAAACGATATTTCAGTTCTCATGGAATATACTGTCAGGTTATAATTACAGGACTTAGAACACAACCACCACTTTCTCACGTTCGTAAAATTCCCATCTGGCGTCGAGCTTCTTCCGTCTAAGGACAGAAGCTGCATCGGCGAAACGTCATGCTTGATTCGCTGTTGGTAGGGCAGGTGATAAATCTTACTCAATCAGGACGCAGTGTGTGGATGTAATTAAACCACGAGGTGGACAGACAAAGAAATTGATCAGAAAGAAACGGAAAATTAACGGGGCACTCCCAAGTGGTTGAACAGGTAACGTTCTATGATTTATTACAAAGAGTGTGTCAACCGCCATTTGTAATTTACACTGTGATTATTATTTTGATGGAAAATGTTTTATTTTGTATTTTTCTCGTAGAAGGGGTGGACGTCCGAGGAAATATTCCCATTATGTTCTATCATGAAATGTCTTCTTTTTTTCATAATTAAATGATAATTTATTTACTTATTTAAAGGAAACACACACTGCAGAAAATAAACTTTTATAGAGTGCATGAAAAAAAAGGAATAGAAAGAATTTCACCAAACCCAATTGAAGAGATATAAACAGTTAAAAAACACAACACAAAGAGCAACACATTAAAAACCTTTAGAATAAAAATTAATGCGTATTAAGAGCTCAAAAAGTGTAAAGTTTTACATATCAAAATATCAAGCTCTCTTCATAAAAACTAGTAAAAATTTTAGAAAACATACATAATGAGAAATTACTCATATAATTATATCTGATAAACCTATCCTCATAAAAGGATTGTTTCTCAAATAATTCGTCACTCTTTCATCTCGAGATTACGGGAACTGTTAAACTGATAGACTTCAAATTTGGCAAGCATGTTTTTGTTGAGTAGAGATCCGCTAAAAACGGGCTGTAGGGAAATTAACTCCAGGGGGGAGGGGGGTTACATAGACGTTTTAGATAAATATACTTTCGTTTTAGAATTTAAAGTCCTGTCCTTTTTAAAACAATAGGCGAAGGCTATAGGAATGTTTTTTAATACAATTTAAAGCTTTATACTGGTACTTTGAAACTCAATAACTTAAAAGCATATATAATCTTACAACATCATGAAATACTCAGCGAAAAGGATCTAATTGTTTTATGTACACACAACCTCAAAAAGTTTAATGACTAAAATGATTTTCAAGAAATTATCCACTATACATTCATCATCCATTTATCTATAGTAAGTGTAAATAGATTAATTCCCTCGTTCGATAAAAAGAGCTGAAAGAAATATTTGAAAAAAGGTAGAATAATATGGTGATATTATAGCATAATGTTGTTAAATAATTGTATAAAGGGTGTGACGTTCCCGACACACAGCTGTGAATCGGCTTCTCTGTGGAAATGATCACCACACGTGCAATGATACCCGCACACTTAAATTATTGCTTGGTCTTGTCTTGAACCGCTCCGGCAACCTTTGATACCATAAGGAACCCTCCTATTCCACCCATGAACCGTATGCAACCCGAGGATAAAGGTGGAGGGGGCATCCGCGAGGATCCCGAAGACTAGAGAGGGCACAGAGAGAGAACGGGGGATGATCTGAAAACTTTGTTGAGAACAGACACAAAAACTCCTCCTTCACAAACAGAACTTGGGTTCTAATACTCTAATGAATAAGTTTAATAACTTCACTATACACTGCTGGACAATTGCTAAGGACGGATCACAAATTGCTATGTAGCATAACATTAAGCGAGACTTGAGGCCTAGCAGTATAAAATATAGTTGCCACACTGTTCAGACATTAGAATAAATAATATTTATTGTTCTGGAAAGTACAAAAGCTGTGAAACATCTGAAAGGGAAAAAAATGTTCATTTGATCTGCGTACGGAGAAATGGAACAATGCATCTAAAAGTCAGCAGGCCCCTTAAAGAAAGGGGATATGTCCACCGTGGAGTGTGATGCAACATTCCACACGTCGTACCATACTTTGCACAACATTATCCAGCAGCTGTTGAGGCCATTTATCCCATTCCTCTGTGAGTGCACGGATGAGGGTGTTCTTGTTTATCGGAGGATAGTTTCGACCAGCAACTTGCCTCCCCAAAGCATCCCACACATTTTCAATGGGGTTTAGATCTGGGCAACGCGCTGGCCATACGAGACGTTGAATACCCTCGCTGTCTAGATAATCCTGAACAGCGAGTGTTCGATGACATGTTGCGTTGTCGTCCATAAAAACAAATTTATCACCGACAGCACCACGGAAAAGACGAACATGAGGAAGTAGAACTTCATCAATGTATCGTTGGCTCGTCATAGTCCCATTCGCAACCACATGTAGGCGCGTGCGGCCATTGATCATGATGCCGGCCCACACCATGATACTGCATGTCGGATATCGGTCCTTTTCCTGGATATTTTCTGGACGATAAGCAGTACCACTCTCGCGCCAGATCAGTTGGCGTCTACAATCCGATGACAGACTGAACCTACTCTCATCTGAGAATAGTACGCATACCCAGTCCTGTTCAGTCCAATTGTGATGCTCACGACACCATTGCAAACGGGCAGTACGGTGCTGTCCGGTCAATGGGACACACACAACAGGTCTGCGTGCGTATAGTCCTCCTCCCCTCAAACGTCTGGCTTGATCTGCTTTTCTGAGGCAGCAAGAAACTGATTTGCCACCTGCTGAGCTGTGGTGCGCCTGCTCCTTTTTGCTGATAGGACGATATATCTGTCTTCTGCAGGCTTCGTACTTCTAACACGACCTCCCCCGTGCCGTCTACTACACATTCCAGTAGTTTTAAATGACTTCCACAGCCATGAAACAACGCTGTGAGCGATGTCGAACTCCCTGGCAACATCTGTTATTTTTCGCCCTTCTTCGATCTTTCCAATAATTCGGCCACGCATAAAATCATCTATGTGATGTCGGGAAGACATGCCAAAAATTTTAAGTTCGTCTATTAAATCTTTCCTGTAAAACTTTGACTTGAAACAACAACTGTCCACACGCGTCAAAACCTTTAAAGCTCTTATGAACGCTATCACGTGATGAACAGACGTGGAAAAAAAATTTGCATACTCATACTTCTTCTTACTAATATCGCGCACTTATTCTAATTTTCCACATTTTGCTTCCTTTCATTTTGTGATCGCTATGGATGATAGTGTTATCCATCCTTAGCAATTGTCCAGCAGTGTATAATCTGTAAATAATAGTTGGGACGTAAATAAACTTAATATTTAATTATTCAAAATATCTAGCTACCATTATTTATCTCAGAAGTCACAAGGGGGACACGTAACAAATAAATGTGCGTTACTCACAGTTTCGTAAACCTACCCACAAACCCACTCGATCAACTCATACTTTGGTTGGCATAGGCCCGATATAAATAATGTTGCCAGTTGGCCACACAGTTAGAAATTTTCATTTTTTCGTGGAATATGGCCGGAAATAACATTTGACTATTAAAAAAATTCGGATCGTGATTTTATTGGGGCAAAGTGGACAACAAGGCGCAGTGCCCTAGTGCGGCCCAGGCTCAGGGCTCAGTTGTCCCATGCCTGAAGGCAGGGGTAGTCAACCTTTTTTTTTCTGCTGGGCCGCATTTATATGTAGTTATTTCACGCGGGTCGCAACATGAGGATAAATGGGGGAGAAATGCTTTATGGTATCCGACTACGTTCGGAACCGTGATTTTGCAAAAGCGTATAAATGGATAATATTTATGATGTTAAATGTCACTTAGATTAGAAAATGTATACAAAATTGTTTTAAGAATATTATTACAATAAAAAATTATTTAAGCACAATATTTTGACGAAAAATGAACATAGAACGACCCATTTTCAAAATATTCTACTTTTGTGATAAATGGTTCTATTATAATAATATTTTGCCTGTACATAATTCAGACCTCTGTACAGAGGCTCAACTAGAATTTTTGAAATATATAACTTAGTAGTGGGTTTATCCATATTTTACTACAACGGAGAGGAGCAATTTTAAGAAAAAAAAGCCGATAATTATTTCAATTGGTAGTAACTCTGAAAGTACTGTGACTTTTTCAAAAATCATAGTTGAGCCTCTGTACAGAGGTTTGAGATATATACAGAAAAAATATTATTATAATAGAAGCATTTCTCACAAAAGGAGAACATTTTAAAAAAAGATAAAGCCCTCGTGCAGCTGAACAGAATGACGTTAATATTCAATCAATCAATCTAAAAAAAGATTATTCTAAATTAATTTTTTGCCTAAATATTGTATTATTTAAATAAAAAATTTTCAAAAATGTCCTTAAAAAACAATTTTATGCATGTATTGTATTCTAATTGACACTAAATATCATGAAAATTATCCATTTATGCGCTTTTTTAAAATCACAGTTCCGAACGTAGTCGGATACCTAAAGACCAAGATAACATCGGAAATTTAAAATGGGGAAAAAAGTGATCAAAAAATATTATAACTCCTCTTTTTCTTATTTAATTATTATTTTTTATATATTTTTATTTTTTGTCACTAACACTATAATGAAAGCAATTAAGAAACGCTCCTTTACAATTTCTGCATGAGTAAACGGTTTCATATTATTACCAATAATACAACAAACTTCATAGAATGTCTTTGTTACCGCTGTGATGTAACCACTGACAAAACGCTTTGTTGCTGTGGTAAAGACTATTCAAGAAAGCTTGTTTTTCACCTCTTGAAAGAGATCTTCGAGGAAAAGTGTCATTGAATGACTCCTGTTTATTAGTATTTTAAATACAGCACTTTCGTTACAAATCAAACAATTACTGATCCATATTAGCTGTTCACTACAAAATAGTCAACCTCCCAATGTATCATCTTGAAACTATATATTTTCTTCAAATATTTTTCACATGAAAGATAAGTTAAAAATTAGTTCCACCCATATAATTGTCGCTACTACACTGTTGTCACTAACCGTAACTGTTCCAAATAGAAAAAGAATATCAATTCACACATGTACGCTTTGATTGATTGATTGAATACTAAAGTCGCACTGTTCAGCTACACGAGGGCTTTGGCGACGGACCACTTGAACCATGGTCAAGTGACGTGGACAACACCTGAGTTGGCACCACCCTCTCCTAACTACCACACCAACGGGAGGACGTTTCAGCTCTCGACAGATTTAACGTGCATCGCTGCCCTACACGGTGGGTCTTTAGTGGTAGTGGGCTCGAACACGTGAAAAGGCAAGCCACGATCCGATACCTATACCACTCGGCTACCGAAATCACTCGCACACGTACGACACCGACAGTAAAAAGTAAATTGATAAACCGTAAAATCCGGCGTATAACGCGCACCTATACTTTCAAGCTTAATTTTTTAATTTTTAGATATATTCGCCGTATAACGCGCATTCCTTTTTTTACGAAGAAATCTCTGAAATATTAGTATGCATTGCTCTTATATTTTGAAGTCATTTATTCGTATTATTATCCCAGACTTTAGACAAAATAGTTTCCTTTTAGAACTACCGCTCTTTTAGTTCATAAGGCAAGTCATTTCTTTTAAATAAACAGTATTTAGATACATGTAACAGTACAAAATTTTTTATGCTCATCTCTTATGTTATTCTTAAAGCTTTTTTTTTACGGATTTTACGGTATTTGATTTCTTGACAAAGAATTTCACACCAAATATTTAAGGTATACGACTACGTTCGGAACCGTGATTTTGAAAAAGCGCATAAATGGATAATTTTCATGATATTAAGTGTCACTTAGATTAGAATACATGTATAAAATTGTTTTAAGGACATTTCGACAAAAAAATTATTTTAATACAATATTTTGGCAAAAAATTAACTTAGAGTAATCTTTTTTCAAATGTTCTCCTTTTGCGAAAAATGCTTTTACTATAATAATATTTTGCCTGTATACTGCTCAGACCTCTGTACAGAGGCTCAACTAGAATTTTTGAATTATATAACTTAGAGTGGGTTTATCCATATTTTACGCCAACAGAGGGGAGCAATTTTAAGAAAAAAAAACGCCAATAATTATTTCAATTGATGGTAACTCTAAAAATAATGTGAATTTTTCAAACATTCTACTTGAGCCTCTCTACAGAGGTCTGAGTTATATGCAGGCAAAATATTATTACAATAGAAGCATTTTTCACAAAAGGAGAGCATTTTGAAAATGGGTCATTCTAAGTTCATTTTTTGTCAAAATATTGTACTTAAATAATTTTTTATTGTAATACTATTCTTAAAACAATTGTATATACATTTTCTAATCTAAGTGACACTAAATATCATAAATATTATCCCTTTATACGCTTTTGCAAAATCACGGTTCCGAAGTAGTTGGATACCTTAATACAATGTTCTTAAGTAAATATCTCAGAGCAATGGGCCATTTAAAAAGGCTCGGTGGGCCTTAAACTGTGGTTCACAAACTCCTTAGAGGTCATGAGGGCCTGGACTCTCATTTAATATTAAGATTTCTCTTTTTTACAGACTCTGAAAGGCCTCGTGGAAAAATTGAAAAATGTTCCCTCCTAGACTTGATCAATAAATGGCCTCAAATAAAAATACCTTTCCAAATTACTTGTTTATGCAAAAGAACGTTTTCAGATCCTTTTTTATCTTAAAAATAAGTCAGGAAAGCGTAGAATCGGAATCGATGAGGCAGATTTCAAATATTTCATCTGATATATCAGCTTGGGTAAAAGAAATGTAGTGTCATCCTTCTCATTAAAAGTTTTAATTTTTACTGTTAAGTATATTATTTATTTATTTGTAATTATATTTTGTAATACTTTTAATTAGATGTTTACTGTTATTTTGAAGGAAAAAAGAAGTGTTAAAAAGTCTGTATAAGTAGTGGAGGCAGAGATTTATTACGGGACCCTTTAATCACTCAGCCATATGTTGGAGGAGTGTTCAAAATCATGGGGTTTCGCGATGATAGGCTGATACATGAAGAGATGTGTACCACGACGATCGAAAGTTTAAGAACCGCTGCTTTAAAGGATCATTTGGTGAGGATAAACCTCAGCCTTTCATCCCTACTGCAGAGGTTTGATAAATGAGTACCAAAAAAAAAAAAAGCTTGCTTGGGGACTTGAACACTGGAGGTCTCGCTTCAGACTGACCACCTGATCGGGACATCTACTCATGCATCTCAGGGCCCAATGGTCACGTATACTGGGATGGGCACAGTAGGCCCTGACCCTCAAGGGCGCTGTGGAACCCCTGAGTGTGAGTTGGTGAGGATAAATCGGCATAGATACACGATTAGATGTGTTTCTTAACAAAAACTCCAGGTATGTTGACATTGTTCAACATTGTGAAATATTGTGTGTGTTCTTCAGAACTCGGAAGAACATTTATTCCATACTTAAAAAGTCTAAAAGATAATTAAAACTGAACTCATTGGTGCAACAGCCCATAGAGGACCAAGGCCTGATGTGCCCATGTTATTTTTCATGACCTTGGGCACTGAGCTACATGAGCAGATGTTCCGGTCAGTATCTGAAGTGAATACCTCTCTGTATTTAGTTTCCAAGTAAGTTTGGTATTCATTTTTTCGACCCACTGAAGGGGTGAAAGACTTAGTCGACCTTGCCCAGAACGGGGTTTGAACTCTGGATCTGTGGCGTGTAAATGCGATACGTTACCACTCAGCCACTAGTATCTTCTATAGGACAGTTAAAGAAAAAGAAATGAGGACGATGAAATAAGATAAAATACAATCATTAACAAATTGCAGGACTAGAAAGACTTCAAAGATGGATGATGGTTTTTCCTATTTTCAAGAAAGTTCCTTTCGAGGTCGTGAGAAAAACCGAATGGAATTCTTGTAAGGTACTAAAACAAGTCAGAGACTTTTGAATTTCTTATTTCTTTCACATGGTATAATGGAAATTAGTACCTTAAATTCTAGCATTAAAAATATTATGAATATATGTATAGTACGTTTTAAGAATTTTTAAGATCCGGTAATGAGAGTGCAACTGCATTTCAATCTAAATTATCATCATTAATTGACTATAATTATTTCATCATTCTTGATGAAAAACAACAGGAAAAGGAAGAACCAAAGCAAAAAAAAAACTAATCACATTATGGCTGTAATAATAATTTTAGATTCACGTCTGGCGCCAATAGTGGCGAAAGAAGAGAGTCGAAGCTAAATTTCTCGTTTGTCGAAAATTAAAGGATTGGCTGATTAAGGTGTATTGTTTTTGAGTCTCGCCATTTTGGCGCCGAACGAAATTAGCACTTCTACCGTTGCCATTCCTAGTTCATAATATGTTTAATTTCACGTAATTTCTATTAATGGTTAAGCAAGAGGGGAAAAAATGGTTTCCTTCGCTTTGCTAGTGTTAAAAGAAAGAAATGAAGTTGAATGACCTGTTTTTCTGTAAAGATGATTGTCTGGGCTCTATACAATCCGACCCTGATTTTGAACAAATAAAAAAAAATTAAATAAAAAAGAATAGTCTACGTTTTGAGGTGGAAAGATATTTTAAGACGCTATTTCAAGATTTATTTATTTTAGCGAAAGAATGTATGACTTCCGCAAAGATTGGCAACACTGAAAGTAGAACATTCTTTTTATCTAACGTCATGGATTTTTTTCTTCTTATTAGTATTAAATGCTTTTTCACCCACGCGAAAATGCTTTAAAGATGGGAAAAAACTTAATTTCCAGGTTTTGTAAATTCATCTAGTTTCTGTTTCGTATTATTCTTTGATTTATCGCTCATTTCGACAGTTAATATTCCTAAATTTAAATTGGACTTATATACTTATTAAACATCAAACAAATACTTTTGAAGGGTAAGAATAGTTCTGTTTTATTTTGGAAATGGAAATCTATTTGGAATTACATTGTAACAAAATGGGCTATCCACGGAGTCCTCCAGTGAGGTAACGGAAAATAATACCCTCCCCCTGCAAAGTCAGATTTTGGGCCCCAAGCCGGATTTTACATAGGGTTGCAAAACCCTAACATAACAAAGGCTTTGGGCCCCCTAAAACCCTGCCCCCTCGCGTTGGGGAGTTGGGGGATGTACGTTACGCCACTGCTATCCTCTCTAACTGAGGTTATTTTCAGTCTAGCCAAATTGGCATTTTAAGCTAGAACAAGACCGCACCACAAAAGAACGAATAAATAGTAAACAAATTAGGCAATTAATATGATAGTGGATGATTACAAAGAATAGTAGATGTTTGTGAACGACATTGCCATATTAATTCATGCCAGAATCATAACTTCGTCACCACTTTGACGGTACAATATTACGGAGGATTTTCACTTCGTTAAATCCGAAAGGTTGCAAGTAATTCAGGTAAGTACGCTGTGCTAGTTTATTTACGTCACAGCTATTATTTACAGATTATAGATTGAAGTTATTAAACTTATTAAAAGATTATTAAAGTTCAAATGAGGTGGTTTGGGAGATAGGAGTTCTTTACAGAGTCTGCTCAGTTCGAAGGTTTCAAAACATCTCTCGTTCTCCCGCTCTCTCTTCTCGGGGATCAGGAGCCGGCGACCTTTTAGTATCTCGCTACGTCCTGCTAGTGGCGGGAAAGGGTCTCTCTTGATGTCAAGCGGTTGCGGGGGAGATCCAAGATGGGACCACGCAATAACTTTAAAGTGCAGGAGCAAATGCACGTGTGGTGATCCACAAAGATGCCGATTCACACACAGCTGTGTGGCGAGAAATTCACAGTTACGTCACAGTTCTTGGTTCCCACGCCGAGAATCGTTACAACGCAAACTGTTTCTTAACCATTAGATTTCTTCGCACTGCACATGCCGCGTATACTCAGTTCTAGTAATTCAAATAAAAATAATTTATTAAAAAGTTAGTTGTAATCATTTCGAGTTTACTTCAATGGCTTCTTTATCTCTGCTATGTTCGGATCCCCCTCCCTGGTAATCAAACTAATGAGCGTGATCATCTCAACCAACATGAAGAGTAGGTTCAACGACATGATGTACCGTAAAATCCAGTGTATAACGCGCACCTGTACTTTCAAATTTTTTAATTTTTAGGTATATTCGCCGTATAATGCGCCTCCCCTTTCTAACGAAGAAATCTGAAATATTAGTATGTATTGCTCTTATGTTTTGATGTCATTTATTCGAGGTATTATCCCAAACCTTTGACAAAGTAGTTTTCTTCTAGAACTACAACTCTTTTAGTTCATAAGGCAAGTCATTTCTTTTAAATAAACAGTATTTGCATACGTATAGAGGTAAAAATATTTTTTTTCTATGCTCATCTCTTTTGTTATTTTTAAAGCTATCGTTTTCATACCCGGCGTATAACGCGCACCCTCAAGTTTCAATCTTCTTTTGTATGTTATGCACCGGATTTTACGGTATATATATGTACATATAATGGCAATTGTGTCGGCTCCGGTGGCTTAGAGGTAGCACGCACGCTTCGTAAGTCTAAGGTTACGGGTTCGACCCTGGCTGGGGTCGATAGATTTTCTGGATGCGAAAGCCGTAGGTACGCATCTCATGATTATATGCCATGTAAAAGGTCCCTTGAGTATCAATTTGGCTCTGGTACTCTCAGCAAAATTAAATCACGGCAATATTTAGCATCCGACGAGAGCTTGAATCAAACTATTTCAAGCGCTCAAATGTGGTAGCGATATCCGCCACTAGATGGTGCCACCACTGAATTGGATCTCACATTAAGGGACTGGCCGTGTCTGCAAAGGTTTAATACTGTGGCAATTTAGTAAATGAGTATTGATTTTATATATATATATATAATTAAAAATGCTATTTTTGAAGGAAAAAATTAAATAAAGTAGCAGAACTTCTACCGCATTTAAAGTTTTTCATCAGATCTGCTTGAATCAGGAATGGTATCTTATTAAAAATACCTCAGTAAGTGCAGATCAATTTCACAATGAGCAACAATTAATTACTTAGTGGTTCTAATTACACATTTTTATAAATGGTCATAATTTACTGCAAGTTTTCCAATGTTCACGGTCATTTATCATGTAACCAGAGAGAATGACAACTATATTAAAGCGTTGCATTATAAATCACCCCGAGGGCTATTGGCGCCGTACCTCGTCATTTTAAACCGTGGCCAAGTGGCGTAGACGACATCTGAGCTGGCTCCCCCTCTCCTAGCTACGCCATCATACCAATTGGATGGCACTGAGCCTCGATGGATTTAATGTACATCTTGGTCCTCCTATTCACAGGGGGGGAGAGACACTAGGACTAGGACTACGAGTCCTAGGATTTCACACTAGGACTCGAACTCATAAGTCTACGGCTACGAGTTCGTGACCATAATCACAAGACTACCGTAACCACACCCTATACCAGAATATTTCCCTCCCCTTCAGTTTCATGCTGAAATTGTGGAGGTGGAGATATGTGGTGCCGCCATCTATCGTCCCGTAGGGGAATTTCACCGAGCTAATTCGTACTGTCACCTGATGGTGCTCAAGGCCTAGGCCAACGACAGGCGTTCTTCTTGCCCATTTCCCCGATGAATTTCGTGGGCCTCGTTCTGACTACGTCAGACAAGTGGCATTAGCCACAACACAATAACAACCAGTGGCGTAACGGAGAATATTAGGGCCTTCTGCAAAATCAGGTTTTTGATCCCCAAGCCAGATCATACAAAGGATAGCAAAACCATAACATAACATAAGCTTTGGGTCCTATAGAATCCTAGACATCTCCGCGATGCGGGGTGTACATTACGCCACTGTCATGCACCCAGAAGACAAAACAAAAAGGTTTCGAAATCTAATTTTTTTTCGTGGGTATAAATAAAATTTACTACATTTCCTAAGTTACGCAAGGAATTAACATTTGTATTTGCAAACAACTATCTTTTACAACACGACTTTATTTCATCCCTTTACCACTAAAAAGGAAAAAAAAAAAAGGCAACATACACTATCATAAAAACACAACTCAAAACTAGACTGAAACTAAAACGTTGTTCCATCTAGATTTTAAAGGATTCGTAAAAAAATCCCTTTGTGTAATCTGTCTCTCTCATAATTTCTCTTCGATCAATCTCTCAAAAGAACTTTGTCCAATTTCCCACAGAAATTCGCTAAGGTAATCGCCCTATTTACAGAACATCAGAAACATGACCTTATACCGTCGAGATCGTACAGCATCATCTGTTATACATTGCAACACTCGATAACTGACTGTCATTGTCCCAAATAACGACATACTTAATGTTGACAAATAAGTATTAATGAACCCTACTAAAAATTCTTATGAAACCTCTGCAGATTATGTTTTTTAGTACTGGAAAGTGTGGTAAATCAGTTGGAAGACTTAAAGAGAGTAGAAATATACATTGTTTTTACATATTTAAGCACTGCATTGGTACCTGAGAATAACCGTAAAAAAAAAAGGGGGAGGGATTATTTTTAACCGGGGGAATTTGAAAATACTCTTTAATGATTAACGATAAAAATGGATGAATTTTTTTTTTCATTTAGTTAACGCCAAAAGTATAGAGCTAATACGTCATCTCTACGTCATAGTATCTCTAGGATTCCAATTTTCCAAGCCTTCCCTTACAAAATCGGACTAGATTTTTTTCCAAGTGCATTCTAGAATTGATTTTATACAATTTCAATGCTATTCTAAGTTAGAATGTACATATGTTACGCAGACGGATAAAAACAAACAGCTATCCTTTTCTGAATCTCGTAGATTTAGTTTTATTTAAATAAAAATATATAAATAGTAATAATTTATATAAAGCAGATCCTCTAAAGGTTGCTGATCCAACAACTGTTGTTTATTTAATTAAATAAAAGTGCAGGAAAAAGATAAAATAAATAAGAGCGTAATTATTAAAGCTTGAAAATTTCAATAAATCAACGAATTCCTTTTTTCAGTAATTTGAAAAATGTATCAATTTATCTAAACGTATTTAAACATAAAATATATATAGTCTAAAAATACTTAGATTACAGGAACTATAACTGAGGGGAAAAAATGAAATCATAACAAGACAAAAAGTTAATTTATCCACCAAATGAAAATGAAACCGAAATATGTACATAATCAAACAAAACTCTCTATCCATATAACAATAAAAAAATCTTATCCTAAATTAAACGGCACATAATACAAATACATGAAAATAATTGTTTCAAAATTAAAATTAGAAAACTAATTATTTTTACATTATTTGCTTTCAAGCACTTAGACTCAAAGCTTTTTTATCGAATCACATTACACTGAGATACAAAAAAAAAATAGCGTTTGACTCACCGACCTGGTACTCGAACCGAGGGTCGAATCGACTCTGTCATGTCTCTATCGTCCGTTTAGCGGTACTAATCCACTTTTACTATTCCGTTTTCCTTTTTCAACTTCAGCGCACATTCTCGACCTACATCGACACACAACTAAATCGGTTTACCACGCATGCATAAGTAAGCAAATGCCACCCTGTTAACATTAACCTTACGGCGGCTCATTTCCTTCACTATCACAAAAGTAAATCCGTTGTTGCGAAACAGGGTTTTTTTCTGTAACGGATTTCGATTGTAAGGTGGAACCGCATTTTTTTAAAATTAGGTTCGATTTATAACCACTCTAGAACTATACGAGGACAAAAAGAGACGAACCTAGTAATTTCGAGTCAATGTTTCAGTAATGAGTATGGTTTCATTCCTGGGAATCCGGGATCCCAGATTCCCGGGAAATCATAAGATTTCTATATTTTTTCTATTCCCGAGATTTCCCGGGAACCTCAAAATTTACAAAAATATGTTAAAGAAGAATTTGGCTGCGAGAAAAGATGGTTTGTTTGGATACCAAAACACTCTGGAATAGTTTATTGGCAATGCTTGAGAGATTTTTAGAAATAAAGTCAGCAATTTAAAAGCATTAATTGAGATTAAAGAAGAACAAATGATGGCCAATGTAGAGTTTGAAACTGTGGCTACAATTGTAGCAGGGTTAAAGCCAGTAAAAATTGGTTTAGAAAAATTATGCAGTCGAAATACAGCTTTGCTAACTGCAAAGTTGTCATTTCTTTCTTTATTGGAGAATTGAACGAACAAAATTCAGAATTTCCGAAAAATATGAAATATTCTCTAATCCAAAGAATTTATGAGAGACGCAACTTTAATTTAATAGGATTAATGCAATTCCTGAATTTTGGGAGAAAATACGAAGCAGCTGCAGTTACTGTCGATATTTCGTGATTGCCTAGTAAAAAATGTTTGGTTAGACAAACCCAAATGTTCGCGACAAGGCTTTTCTGCGAAGAAGAGGAATCAATATCCAACTCTTCGCACTCAGAAGAAGATAGCATGGAAACTTTGAAAGAAAAACCTCTGAGGTTGGATGAAAAATTAGAGAAAGCAATTAACTCTTAAACAAAAGTTTTATATTGTTCAACCAAAAAAAAGTACTAGTTTCAACAAAATCATGAAACAAGAGATGCAGAAGTTCGACTCGACTGAAAATCCATCACCAAACATTTTAAAACTATGTAAGGCTTTAAAAACAATTCCTCCAACGTCAATTGAAGCCGAAAGAGCATTTTCTGCTGCCGGATTGTTCGTCACAAAGCTTAGAGCTAGACTGAGTGATAAAAGTATAAATTTGGTATTCTATCTGAAATCCTGTTTTAAAAATAAATGCTCAGTTTATTATATATTTTTGTATTTTTAGCTCATATAAAAAAGTATAAATTTTGGAATTTATATATATTCTTATTTTATACAATTGTTATTGATCTTATTTAAATGTAACTTGTTTTTAAAAATTATGATTCATTCTCGGGAATCCCTGGAATGACAATTACATTCCCGGGATTTCCCGAGAACGGAAAAATCCAGGTAATCAGAAACCTTAGTAATGAGACGTCACCTGAATTGAAATCTTGTTCTCCCAACTTCCCCTAAACGTCACGTAAAGACTTTGGGACTCCAATTCATGTAATGCAGGGGCGGGCAACTAGTTTGACTCGCGGACCATACCGGAGGGCTGCAATCTTTTAAAATGATTACATTCATTTTAAAAAATAGTATAAATATAAGTTACCATAAAATCCGGCGTATAACGCATACCCCCTTTTCTTAGGTGTGAGTGAGTGAGTGAATATTAACGTCGCATTGTTCAGCTACACGAGGGCTTTTGGCGACGGACCACGTAATTTCGAACCAAGGTCAACTGACGTGGACGACACCTGTAATTATTTTTAAAAAGTAGCTAAGACAAAAAAAATTTCTTTGTTGACCTAAGTAGGAATTGTCTTAAATTTTTTTTTATATATATTACTTGTTTAGTAGTCAGTGTTACTTAGATTAAAATACACGTTAAAAATTGTTTGAACAATTTTATACTACAATAAAATTTATTTAAATGTAATATTTTGGCAAAAAATAAACATAGAATTACATATTTTCAAAACATTCTCCTTTTATGAAAAAGGCTTCTATAATAACAACATTTTGCCTGTATATAGCTAATACTTCTCTACAGAGTTTGACCTATGATTTTTGAAAAACTTAAATTATTTTTTGAGTTACTTCCATTTGAAATAATAATTGGCGTTTTTTTGTTAAAATTTCTTCACTCTGATGTATTAAAAGATGAATAAATCTACTTCTAAGTTATATATTTCAAAAATTCTAGTTCATGTTCTGTACCGATGTTTGAGCTATATATACTGCTCAAAATAATTAAAGGATATTGCGGTTTTAGGTGGATCTTGCGGCTGAGAAACTTTTTAGCTGATTGATACATGGTCGACAGACGTAGTAGGTTATATGAGAATAAATTACACATGTTTGGTAGATAAAAAATGCATTTTATTGCGCATTTGTGTACAAGAGGAAAAAAACACAATTTGTGCATATGAGAAAAAGAGAATAAGAAAAGGTGTTTTCTTCGAAGGAAATCATTTTCAGTAAGGGGTATGGTTTCCACGGACGGCCAGCAACGTTGAGCACCTTTGAGGCAGGGAGTCAATGAGGCTATTAATCACGAGTTGGGGTATTCTGTCCCACTCTTCCAGAAGAGCTCTTTCCAGTTCCTTGAGAGTTTTGGGGGTAGTTGGCGGCCAGCAACTCGTCTTCCTAGAGCGCTTCAAACGTGCTCTATAAGATTCACATCTGGAGAACACGCTGGCCATTCCATTCGTACGATTCCTTCCTCGAAAAGGAAATCCTCCATCAGGTTAGCACGATATGGCCTGCAGTTATCGTCCATTAAAATGAAGTCATCTCCGATTGCTGCAGCGTAAGGGACTACAATAGGTCTGAGGATCTCATCCCTATATCGGCAAGCAGTCAGAGGTCCATCTCGAATGATATAGAAGTCTGTGCGCCCGTCAGTGGAGATGCCACCATACACCAACACTCCCTCACCGCCAAATCTGACACTTTCGTGCACGAACACAGGATTATTCCTACTGCCACTGTCCCTCCAGATGAAAATACGCCTATTATCCGGTTGAACAGAAAACCGAGACTCATCAGAAAAAAGAGCATTGCTCCATTCATTTCTCCTCCAGTTCACATGCTCTGTTGCCCACTTCCTGTGGTCGCGACGATGACTTGACGTTAGTGTAACACATACCATCGGTCGGTGAGAATACAGACCTACACCGAGGAGCCGGTTTCGGACAGTCTGAGTTGAAACCGTGGTGCCAGTAGCCGAGCTAAGGTGTTGTTGGAGAAGAGTAGCGTTCATATTTCGGTGTCTCAGAGCCGTTAACACTAAATAAAGATCTTCATTGGGCGTTGTTGCCCGTCTACGACCTTGTCCTGGTCTTCGGCCTGCACTTCCAGTCTCCAAAAAACGGTTCCAGATCCTGGAAATCACACTTTGTGACACTCCAATGGCTTGCGCTACTTCGGCTTGAGTTTGGCCCCCTTCTAACCGACCAACAACTCTCCAAGCTTCTGAATCGGTTAAATGACTTCGCTGAGACATTTTACTCATCGAAACAAAGCAATCACTGAATGCCGATCATCCTTGTCATCATTTCAGTTGAAAGTCAAATTTCATTCGCGGCCGCTGAAGCGACGTTTTTGACGTCGAACTCAAAATTAGCATACTCCCCAGTTTGAAAATCAGAAAAATTTGCGTTTGTGATTCTCTTCTTCCATTTTAGGCACACAAAAAAATTCGCTTATATCTTTATTTTATATAAAACTTACAATATCCTTTAATTGTTTTGAGCAGTGTATATAGGCAAAATATTATTAATATAAAAACAGTTCTCATAAAAGGAGAATGTTTTGAAAGTAGATAATTCTATGTGTACAATTTTTGCCAAAATATTTAATTTAAATAATTTTTTTGTAGTAATATTCTTAAAAAAACAACTTTATACATGTATTCTATAACCTGTTGTTGTTGTATCCTTCTCGAAGGGAAGGAATGAAAATTTGCCAGAGCTTGAGACAGGTTGGACTTCTAAATATTCGATGGCAACACCACCTATCTCCACCTCCACACTTTAGGCATAGAACTGGATGGGAGGGAAATATTTTCCAACCCCCTGCACTCGTGGTTTCGGCCTTAACCGCCAACAGGGCTTTCGAACCCACTAATTTAACGAGCATTTATTCCGTGTGTACTCGGAGGGTATTTGTTGGCATCGGGCAACGAACCCAGACCCTCCGGTTCTGGAGTCCGATGCTCAAACCACTAGGCTACCCAGGGTCCCATTCTAATATCTAAGTGACTCTAAATATTAAAAAAAATATTCGTTTGTAAGCTTCGCAAAATCACGGCTCCGGACGTATATAGTCGGATACCTTAAAAATCTCAATAAGGCAATAACAACTCAAATGTATGCAAATGTATTTTATTCCAAACTTGTTTCATCAAATTTTAAACTTTCATGAAACTTTTAAGGGAAACTAAAAACAACATTTGAAAATATGCAAAATCACACGAATCTTAATAACAATTATTATATTCGATCAAATATATATTCTACAGCTTTCCTTTGAAACAAAAATAAGTTTGAAATTCAGAATTTTGAGTTAAAATTGATTCTGTCTTCTTTCAAATATCGGGTTTTTATACCCAATCATATCACAATAAAAAAAGGATAAAAAAATTGGAAAAAGTTGGTCTAATTTAACGTCCCCCCTCCTTTCTTCCAGCTAAAATTGATTCTAGCCGAGAATCGTAATCTCAAGATTCAAAGATAAATAAATTACTTTGATTTTCGTTCTGTTTGTTCATTTTATTTTACGTTAATTTTCCATAAAACGTTTCTGGGATACATAAAATATTTTACTAGCATAGTATAAATGCATTTATACGTCATATATTTAAACAACTTGTAAATCCCGAGCAAACACAGATCCTCTCCTATATATAACTATCAGATTAAAATATTAAAATTTTTCTTTCCTATGCATTTCATATATACAGGGAGGCCATAATTAAACTGCAAGTGTTCAAGGGGTGCTGTAGAGAAAATTACCGGGAATATTTCAGTGAAATTTGGTATCTACACGTTTCAGAACATGCGCAAGTCAAATATGCAAGAAAAAAATCGCCATTTTCGCCAGATAGATGGCGCTCTGCTGTGTTCCGATGTTTATCGGCGGCATATATCGTCGGCCTAGTTATCAGACTGCGTAACTCCACCGGCGTTACTCATTTAAGAGTGCAACGCGCCAAGCTCTTTTTGGCGCGATTCCTTAATCCTTTTGTTTTGTCTACGCCATGCTTCACAGTGCGCGCTCCTCTTTTAATTTATTCCTCGTTCAGTATAATCACTACTTTTTTTTATTTCATAATGAAACTAGATTTCGAAGGGAGAGGTGGTAGCAAGATTTTAACATAAAATAAATACAACAGAAAGTAATATTAATGTATTACACTTCCAGATATAAATTATTGACACTATTTTAAGCGTTCATTAGACAAAATTTGAACAATGTGTTACTTTTGCTGAGCAGAGATCCTGCGGGAAAAAAAACCAAAACAAAAAACTAACACTAACTAACGTTTCCCCATGGCAACCACATTATCGCACGATAAAAATATCAAAGTTAACCATATTGTAATATTATCGCCTATCTTGGCGAACATAAAAAACAACTTGGCATCTAGCCTTACTGTGTATCAAATTAGCACCCCAGATGGAGTTACGCAGTCTGATAATTAGACCGACGATATGCAAATTTTAAGCCTATCGAACAGTATAAAAACAAAACCACATTGAGTTATTGTCAATCATGACTCTGAATAAGAAGGAACGTGCATTGTTAATGAAGATATTCTATCAGAATGGTAGCAATTATTCAACAATTATGTAGAATGACTTGTGATTTTCTTGTGGGCCCTTATTTCTTTGAGACCCCAACTCTAAGTGGTCTCAAACGCTGTAGTGTTACAAGGACTAGCTACAGTGCGATGTTGAGAGAACAATTGATTCCAGCATTGCAAGAGAAACATTCTTTAGAAACCACGATATTTATGCTGGACGGAGCACACCCTCACATCGCTAAACCTGTTAAAAAATTACTACATGATACCTTTGGTGCGGACTGAATCATAAGCAGAGGTTTTGAAAACGATTTGCTCCCTCGTTTCCCGGATCTTAATCCTTGCAATGTTTATATGGGGGACATCTGAAAGATACGGTTTATAGAGAACGAGATGCTTCTGTTGCTGAATTGAAATCTGGCATTACGAGACACGTGAGGTGTGTTACAACAGATATTTTACGGTGGACCATGCTATTTTACATTTTCAGCATGGGGTTGCATCTGGTGGTTCGCGTATTGAGCACATCATGTGCCAATTTCATTGACTAATAATGGTTTAATTGTTTTCCAAAGCGTTGTTATGAGTTGTTTAATTTGTGATCTTAATTTACGTTAATTTTTGATTACATGATACTGTAAAAATTTAATTACCGAAGAGCGAATTATGTGGAATAAACTGAAAGGGATGTTTTATATTGTTTATATGCCTCTTAAAATGACATTATGCTCTGTCTGTCGGTTTTGCAAGTTGCAAATGCCACTGGTGAACGTTGAAATACGGTTCAGCGCCATCTATAGGGTGAAAATGGCGATTTTTTGCATATTTGACTTGCACATGTTCTGAAGCGTGTAGATAACAAATTTCACTGGAATATTCCCGCTAGTTTTCTCTCCAACACCCTTTGAACACTTGCAGTTTAATTATTGCCACCCGTTATATCTATATATCTATATATAAATGGATGTTAGTATATATCACCTCGCTTCACTCCAAACCGATCACTATGAAAATTGGCATGCACATGTATTTTTTCGCGGAGAAGGTTTTTGTGCTATCATTTTTGTTGCAGATCCCCACAAAGTAGCTCTACAGCATATCAACGTCTGCACCGTTCAATCACTCGCCACGTTGCCAACGTGGTCGCCAAAAATGATACCAATTTGGCTCTAGTACGATCATTTCGCTATGTTTCCATTGAATCCCCATTATAATGTAAGGAACGGCGTTGCTTGCGAATATTAATTTTAACATGTAATAAATAACAACAGAGTAATATTAACGTATCACACATCCAGATATAAATTATTTACACTATTTTAACTGTTCATTACACAGAATTTGTAACAATGTCAGCAGCATAACTACCGCAGAAATAAGCCGTATCAACGATACGGGGCCCCAACATGTGTAACCACAGTCCACTAACAGAGCTTCCATATCTAGAAAAGAGCCCCGAAGGAATTTTGATACAGGGCCCCTCAGAGCCAGCTGCGCCAGTGAACAATGTGTTACTTTTGCTAAGAAGAGATCAGCTTAGTAAGTTGTTTTGAAAAATCAATCCACAAAAATGTTACGGGACATTATAAATTTTGTTAAAAAAAAATCCTTTTTTATCATCTATTAGAACTTCAGACTTAAAACTTAACAAGTATGGTATTTTTGTTCAGTTGAGATATGCAAAACCCTTTTTTTTGTTTAATTTGCAATTCACGTAAAACAAACTCATTAAAAACTTCTTTATTCTTCAATCTGCATTGCTTAATTTTTCAATTCACCTGTGCAAAGAACGGGTAAACCAGCTAGTATATACATAAATTTCAACAAGTTAAATTCGATGAAATGGCCGAGAAATTTAAGAGTTACACAAATATGCGTTTTTTAACGATTATCTAACAATTAGAATAATTCTTTTACCATTTTAGTATGGAAGACAAAAAAATTAAAACATCGCAGAAAAATACAGAATGCGAAACAAAACTTCAGCTCTCTATTTGTTCGTAAAATTAAAGTATAATTAATTCTGTGAAAAGTTTTCAATTTGGAGAAATATTTCTTGTGTAAGGACATTATTTTTTTTTAATATTTAAATGTAGAGAAAACCATAAAGAAGTACTTACCAACCTTTTTTGCGATGTTTATAAATATATTTATACAACTATAATTATATATACATATTATAAATATATATATAAATACAAAAGAGACATATATTTACTGAAAACAACTTAATTGAAAAATATTATCGGAAATAATCTACCAATTGTTCTAAAAACTATTTCATTTTCCAGTCATATAATATATTTTAGTGTTAAGCGAGTAATTAAATTTGATATATTGTTCGATTAGGGTTGACTGCAGGCTATCAAGTACCAAATGTTGTCACCTACCACTCAAGATACCACCAACTGCAACTATTTCTTGTCGTTCTCCACGCTGTTTGCAGAAGTAATGATGTAAAATTAGTCACAAGCAAAAGGGACTTTTATTTCGAGCACATTTTGTGTATCACTACCAAACACTTCGCTTTGTTAAGATATGCATCCAGTTAACCAAATACTATGTATTTCTCTATGGTTCACCGCTTATATTCAATTATATTAAATTTTAGTGGAGCCGCCCATCCGGTATAGTGGTTAGTGACTCTGACTACGGTGCCGTAGGGACTGGGTTCGAATCCCGGAGGAGGCATGGATATTTGGAAATGTATAGTGCCTTTGCGGCATGGGGGAACTTTAAATAGCCATCAAGCCGCAAGTACTCTCGTGAGGCTGGTGGAAGGGGAAGAGAGGTTTTAGGCTTCTGACACCCCCAGTGTGTTCTCCCTCAAAATTGGGGTGGAGTCGAGCAAAATGGCACTGTCACCTGCATGGTGCTCAAAGCTAAGGCTAACGACAGGCGTAAAAATCCAGCCCTTAGCAGCTATGAATTTCGTAGGCCTTGATCAGATGCTACAGTTCATCAGGCGGCATAAGAAACTACAAATATAAGCGGAAAGCTTTCAGAAAACTGCTCACGATTCAAACTTTGCTTAAAAAGCGCTATTCATTAAAGTGTCCTTTTTTTAAAAACAAAAAGATAACCTATTGGGGAGGAGGGCTTATTTTGTATTTTAAAATGTCGTAACACTTAGTAAAGTGTATTAGGAGGTAAAGTTTTTCTTCATTCAGCGCGACAAGGTTCCCAGTGAGGAGAATAGAACTCGCGACCTTGTTCCATAAGCACGTTACATACCGCTAGACCAAAACGATCAGTTCAGTGCGTTTGACTGTTACTGGCATCTATAGATGATACCGCTACAGATTGTGCAAGTACAGTTCCTTGGGTATTTTTTATGTACTATCAACCAGGTTGTGCAGAGTATGGGCCTTATTTCTGGGATACCCTGTATATATGATAGTGCTATACGAATTCAAGCATTTTAATTCTTAAATCAATGTTCAGTTAAAAATACAGTTTTTCTTAATTAAATCCAAATCAGCAATTCAGAGATTACGTTAATTAGACAATGGATGTAACTAAATATTTTTGTTATTAGCTAATACGATAAATATTATGAATAACATGATCTCATGATCTACTTCGAGCGGGACTATCCCGTTTTTAGGTTATAAAACACATTTTGTTGTCTTAAATCTCAGCCAAGTAGACCCTTACCAGATAGTAGAGAAATCCAATGCAAAATAATTTCAAAAACGTGGGTTGGGGTAGGAAAATTAAAATATCCGACGGCGGTATTTAATGGTGCTCACTGGCACACACATGAATTTCTCAAGAGGGCTCCGGGGTTGAAAGTCCACCATTCTGGGATCATGCTCCAATACGCCGCAAACATGTTCATTTGATTTTGTCGATTGTCGGGAACATTAAACAGTAAAAATAAATTATTGAACAAATAATCAGCATTAACATAATTAATAAAATTAATTATTAATAACAAATACTTCCTTAAATTTTACGTACTACACTGGTGTGCAAAACTTAAGGACGAAGTCGAAAAATTAGCATATCAGCTGAACGAAGAGGCAGAGCGGACAGAAAGACCAATCAGAAGATTAAGTAAGGTGATGTACGGTAGCACATGCGCAGATATGCAGGTAGACGTAATGGGGGAGTGTCTGAGTAGTATAAAGCATGTTGTCGGTGTAAGATCAGTATTTCTGGCAAAGAGATTGCACGCCGTATAGCAGTTAAAATCACACCGAGTTGCAGCCTCAGCGAGAAATGGCGAATAATCAATCTGTTAGACGACATCTGGATGCTTTTACCCGAGGTCGAAACATTGGGAAGTTGGAGGAAGGCCGCAGTGTGACAAGTGTGGCTGCAGAGCTCGGAATTGCTCACAGCATCATTTCTCGACTTTGGAGACAATTTCAAACTACAGGAGCAGCTATCCGGGGGTTCAGTAGTGGTCGTCCACGAGGAACCACACCCGCAGATGACCGGTACATTGTCTTACAGGCCAGAAGAAACAGGCGGCAGAAGCGGGAGAAATCTCTAGACACACGACACAGGCGACTGGACGACCGATATCGCGTTTTACCGTGGCCAGAAGACTGCACGGTGGTGGTCTGTTTGCACGACGCCCTGTATGGTGTGTACCTTTAACGCCTGCCCATCGGAGAAGGCGTTCTCTGTGGTGCCGGGAACACCGGAATTGGAGAGACAATGAATGGGGACGAGTACTCTTTACAGATGAGAGCAGATTCAGTTTGAGTAGCGATTCTCATCGCATACTCATCTGGAGAGAGCGGGGAAGCCACAATCATCCCTCGAACATCATTGAAAGGGACAGGTATGGAGGTCGCGGTGTTCTTGTTTGGGGAGGCATCATGCTTGGTAGTCGTACAGACCTTCACATCTTCGACGCAGGTTCAGTCAACGGGACCCGTTATTGTAACGAGATTCTTCTTCCATATGTGCGTCTTTTTAGAGGCGCTATGGGTTTGCAGTTCCTTTTCATGGACGACAATGCACCATGTCATCGCACAGTAGCTGCCGAGCAGCTCTTAGAGAGTGAGGATATTGAACGTATGGATTGGCCGGCACGATCTCCGGATCTCAATCCCATCGAGCATGTATGGGATTTTCTAGGCAGACGCTTGGCAGCTCGTACCTTACCACCAGTAACGATTCGGGAGCTTCGATTGGCGCTGCAAGACGAATGGGCAGCAATGCCTCAACAACGCATTGACACCCTCATTCTCAGCATGGGCAGACGCTGTGAAACCTGCCTAGCAGTCAGGGGAGATCATATCTCCTACTAAAGACCGGATGTTTCTTTCTGGACACCCATCACAGGGATGTTTCGGCCTTCAGTCGCATTGCGCTCCATGCTACTTTTTCAATCAAGCTTCTTTTTATCCCTCTGATTTCTCTTTTAGTAAGGGTTGCTTGCATTACACATGTTCTTACGTATTGGGAATCTTACGGTATTAAATGTGTTGATTTGGAAGGCTTTTGTACAAAGTTATATTGAAAAAACCGTCTCGTCCTTAATTTTTGCCCACCAGTGTATATATGTAGTAGGGAAATGACGAAATTAGCAATTTGATCAAATCCCTAAGGGATAAGATCAATTGACGGGAGATGCTAAAACAACGGCTCTCTTCAAGGTCATTGCCCTCATGAAAGGAAGTGATTTTGTTAAATCCCTCAACTGTTTCAGTGAAATGATGAAATGAACTAGTCAGGATTTGCATTGGAAAAATGCTGTCCGGGGGGAGAGACACCTGGGGGGTCGAGTCCTAGTACTTCATAACCTAACAGGTAGTACTTTCGATCCCCCTAAATATCAACCCCATATCTTTAAAAAAATGGCACCATAGGATTAACTTAAGGATTGATGTTTTAGTATGCAAGCAATCGAGAGGAAAGACGTTACACATAAAAAATACCAGCCTAATTTTCTAATTATTTGTTAATTAGTTTCAAATAAATAATTTGTATTTCACTGACTATTGTTTAATTACTTACTTCTACGTTTAATAGTGCACCCTATTTGTTAAATAAACCCTTTTAAACTCTTGACAATATTATTTCATCATTTCACTGAAACAGATGAGGGATTTGTTCAAATCGCTTACTTTTATCAGTGAAATGAATTTGAAGGGGTGTTATTTTAACATCTCCCTTCAATTGACCCTAGGTGTCGTCCACGTCACTTGACCATGGTTCAAAATTACGTGGTCCGTCGCTAAAAGCCCTCGTGTAGCTGAATATAGCGACGTTAAAATTCAATCAATTGATCCTATCCCTTAGGCAATTGATCCAATTCCTAACTTCATCATTTTCCTGCGACATATACATAGGATTATATTCAATCGACGAAAAAAAAATCGAGGGCGATGTTTGAGGGGCGGGTTCCGGATCCAGGTAACGTGCATATTTCGTCATATGCGGACCCAGGTAGGTACCCACCTTGTGTGTGTGGTACTGGTTTATTTAGAAATGCGCAATAAAAGTTTGTCAGAAGCCCATTATTAATTTTAGTGGTAAGCCAAAGCAAAGATATCTCCACAATACACGCATTTAAGCAAATTTGCTCTTCAGAAAAATATAACATCAAATAAGTTATATAATTTCACATGCGCGCTCATGTCTTTTTTATTAATAAATAAAAAAAATATGACGACATATGTGTGTTTTTGATTCTGCATAGCATTGCCTAAAAATTAGAAGCTTTCTCGTTTTGAATTGAAAAAAATGCTTCTGTTTGGTACGAATGAAGTAATTAGTGTTTAATTTTCCATTATTACGTACAAGGCAGGATTTTTTTTAAAAAATCCCGCTTCTCCTTTATTACTTTTTAACCTAGGCATCACGATGTTTCCTATATCTATCTATCTATAGCAGAAAAGATCGACTCACTCACTCATCATAAGATATCTGAAATTATTAAACATACAGACTTTAAATATGGCACGCATATTTCTTTCGTTGAGAAGAGATACGCCAAGAACGGAGTTGCGGAAATACTCTTCCAGGATTTATAGGTATAAAAATCCCGTCTTGGAACTATTATACCAACAAATTTTTAATTTGTCAAACATGTTTCTTTTGTTAAATAGAGGGCTACTAAAAACTGGTATTGTGGAAATCGACTTCCAAGAAGGAGGTGTTATGAATAAAAATTCCGGTTTATGAGTTGAAAGACCAACAAACTTTAATCCTGCAGGCATGTTTCTTTCGTTGAGTAAAGGTCCTCTTAGAGTGGTTCTTGTGGAAATATACTTCCAATGGAGATGGTAAGAAAGCTATGGAGGCGTAAAAATTAAATATAGTACCGTTTTAGAAATTCAAACCCTATCTTTCTATAAATCAAGTGACGAGGCTGTAAGATGTTTTTTAAATGCAATCGAAAACTTAACGCTTGGATTTAGATATCAATAACTTTAAAAAGAACTGTAAATAGTCATATAACATCATAAATTACGAAGGGGGAAAAGTAATGGGTTCATATAAAATTATATAGTTATGGGGGAGAGAGAGAGAAATTTAAGTTAGCTGTCACTCCACTACGCCATTTATTAATTTTTACTAACCACCAAACTCGAAACAATTATTTTTTGCAACAAAAGAACAAACGCATTATGTTGTCACATAACGCATTTCTCTCTCTCTGGTATATTCTCAGTTAAATAGTTAAGTGCCGGCTGTAGACCCGTTGTTTTTACATTGTATTATTTTGTCGCATGCACTACATTTACTCAGATACATTTCACTCGGCGGAAAAAAATATCATTTTTGTAGATTAAATATCATTTTAGTAGATTGAGTAAAAATGTTAACCTTTCCGAGTTTATATATATGAATAAATTGAATTTAAGTCAGCAAGCTGCGTGTTTATTTTTTATTCTGATATTAACCAATGGATTTAGAAAGTTTAAATACTCATGACTGACCAAAGAAATAATTCTATTAATTGCTATAATTAGAATATTTTTAACAGTACTTTCATTGAAATATGAATGGATTTTATCTGAATATATTTAAAATATTGATTCTGATTAAAAAATATTTGTCAGCATAATTTTTACTCGTACACGTATTTTCTAAAGAATTAAATTTACAAAATAATGTATTTATTTGTTTCTACATTTTTTAAAATTTTATTTCCAAGAATTTAATTTATATAACCTCTTAATTTTCTTTACTACGAAAACTTTCAGAGTATGTTCATATTTAAAAATGATACTGTGTTTCAGAATAGTTATTAATATTAAAATCCAATATTTGGCTAATAATTATATGATTTCAATTTCAAAAAATGACAAACATACGTTGAAAATGAAAAAAAAACCCTGCTAAGTACGAAATAAGTATGAAGAAAGAATTGATTAATAAGCAATAAAAGATGGATCAAACGTCTAAATAGTTTATTGCCGAATGAAAGAAATCCTTTCAAATTTAATGGAAAAGAATTTGCCGTGTCTTGCGATTTGTTGCGCTTTTTAAAATAAGACTTATTTTAAGAGTGAAATTCTGTTTTGTTTTTCTTAAATACGTCCTAAGAAGCTAAAGAGGGCAAAACTCAGTTCGAAAAAAACACTATGAGATTAATTTAAAAATCCCCATTTGTGGTTAGTAAAATGCATAAATAAATAAATAAAACAAAAATTTTTGATATAAAAATTTTAAGCTAATGTATAAAACAAGAAATAAAAATAAGCAAAATAATAATAAAAATAGTAATAATAATGTGCCACACAATACTGATGTTAAAAAAAACAACTGAATGTGGCCGCATAAAATTAGAATTTTACTTTAAGAATGTTTCCATGTGTGTTTAATGGATTTCTAAATACCAAAATAAGTCAAAAATATTAAACGAACACAGTTACTTAAATGAAAAGAAAAATTCCTCCTTTTTTCGTTTCATTCGGATCATTAAATATTGTAAAAAGAAGTTCGTTTAGAGAAATATCGAAGTTTGTTTTTCACAAATACATTTTAAATTGAACATTTCCATTTCGACAGTAACAGAGAAACATTTACTACTTACGCTCAAAAACATTCGCTTCTTTGACGAATTAAAATCCATTGTGCACTTTCTTCAAGAAAAAACTATAGATTCAATTTCTTCAAAACAATAACTAAGTTCGATTTCAAAGTATTTTCAAAAAGTTCTGAAAAAACTAAAACTAGTAAAAAATTTTAAATTCTTGCCAAATACAATCAGACGATAATATCCATCATCTCACAGAACGGATTAAAATTTGTTTTGCGTCTAGTCTATCACAACTCAACTTGGTTTTCTGAGAGCCTAGCTGATGTAGCAGAATTCAATGGCTTCCAGTACGTGTTGCGTTTGGATACCAACTGCGCATTGTCGTTCGGAAAAGAACTTCACTAAAACCTATTTGCGAGTCAGAAAAACCAAGAAGAAATAAGGTCTGTTTATACTTCGCCGGCGGTTATTTTGTTGCCACAACGTGTTATGAATAAAATTGGTTTTATGTTTCCTCTGTTTAAAGAATAAAGAATTAAGAAAAGTTTTAATTATCACAGAGGAGGTTAATCAAAAATGTCGTCAAGCAATTAATGTTCTATTTTAGGTATATTTAGCTCATATTCCACTCAGCAAGTTGATCATTTAAAACAAATTAAATGTCTGGAAAAAGTTCAGGATCTTTAATTTTATGTGAAAGCCGCTTCCTTGATATTGATTTATGGATAGTTAAAACTACAGGATATATCCGATTGCTGTTTTAACGACATTTATTGCCATATTATTAATTGAAATAGAACAAGAGATGATTTACATAATTAGCTATTTGTCTGTGAAACGTCCGGCCAAAAATTATTAGTTTAATATACTCTTAACAGTGTGAGATCTTATTGAAAATAATTTTTAAAGGTAGAAGAGTAAAGCAAAACATGCACTTCAACTTCTAATAGTACCTCAAAGGTACTAAAAACTAATTTTAGCACTGGAAAGAGCTTGCAAGAGTAGCCAAAATTTCTAAATAAAGATCTCTCGGCTGAAAAGCTTGAAAAATAAAATTCAAAATTCTTGACTTCCCTCATAAGAATGTTCATAGTTATTTTGTTCAGAAATAAATAATTTTACAAAAATGTAGCAGAGCGCGCGCGACAATTGATGGTAGGTCAGTTTTCTTAGAATTTCATTTATATATAAAAAAATCCATTTCTCTTGTGATATCAGGATTTCTCTTTTATAAATATCAACTCGTCAAAATCGCATTTTCTTGTCAGCCATTTTTGTAAGGATTCATTTTTGTCCCAAAGAAGTTATTTATTTATATCTTGATTTTCGGCTGTATCCTGTTTATTGAATTAAAATTTTGTACTTGTTGGATTGTGTATTGCAATCTGAAATGAACAGTACTATCTAGGATTTCTTTTATGGTAAAGGAAAAGGTCAAAGCCAAATTTCCAGGCAAATGTATACAGTGTGGCCGCTAAAACCCGTTGTCACCCCGATAACTTTTAAACTATCCGTTTAAAAGTATAAAAAAGCGGTCTAGGCATCGTTAAGTTGTCCTGTGCTACACACACACACAAAGCCCCTGCTTGCAGTGACACTTACGGATAAATTTGGAGTTAGCGTTCTTATTTCAAAACCATTACGAGATACATGAACAAAGTTAATTACAAAGTTGTTCAGCATCATTAATTTATTAAAAAAAACATCTCACGTGTAAAAATTATACAAATTAAAAGCACAAAACATACGTGTATTTGATCTTGTTTAACAAAGTTGCACTTTCCGGAAATAAAGCTCATCTACCTACGTACACTGTTGGCCACCGTAAATGCAACACGAAGAGAGACATGAGATAGCACAACAAAATTTATTTTGTGGATAACATGTTGACCAAGTATCAAATGAATAAATTTATAGACTTCTGTGAAGTGTAATTCTTGCCAGAATCAGTTGCCAAAGTAGCCGCCATTGTTGGAGATCACCGCTGCCACACGCCTCGGCATTGACTCAAAGAGACTTTGGATATGTTCTTGGGGTACAGCTGACCACTCAGCTTCCCCACGTTGCCAAAGTTGATCTGATGTGGCAGCTGGGGGTGTAATTTGGGTCAATCGTTGAGCAACCATTGACCACGTGATTTCGATAGGTGAAAGATCCGGAGAGCGAGTCGGCCAGGGAAGGGAAGCAATTCAATTTGGTGGTTGATGAAGAACCTTTAGACAACGCGTGCCACGTGTGGTCGTGCATTATCCTGTTGAAATATGGCTGTGACCAAGCCCTGAAAGTAAGGAAGGACAACTGGCTCCAACACCTCGGAGATGTAGCACTGACTGTTTAAAGTACCGGCAATGTGTACTAGAGGAGTGCGAGAGTGATATCCAATACCACCCCATACCATAATACTCGGTGAAGGAACAGTGTGGCGGTGCATAACGCAGCTGTTCGGCATCCTCTCTCCACGGTGTCTCCAGACTAGAATCCGACCATCGTGATGTTGCAGACAGATGCGTGACTCGTCAGTAAAGACAACTTCATTCCATTCTGCCACCCACATCCTTCTTTCATCGCATCATGGGCGGCGGAGACGTTTATGGTTCTCCGTCAAGGGTAGACCAAGCAATGGACGTCTTGCGGACAGACCACTCTGCTGTAAACGGCGTCGAACTGTACGTGCAAACACTGAATGATGCGTTACAGACTCAATGTGCTGTGCTACGGTTCGTGATGTGACTGAGTGATCCGTCACTGCCATGCACACAATTTGCCTGTCCTCACGTGATATATATATATATATATATATATATATATATATATATATATATATATATATATATCTTCGCGCGCAGGCGCAGCTAAGTGAAACAAAAACTGAAACTATGAGACTGTGAACCTTTAGAGAGAAAAGCGAGAGAGAAACGCGAGAGGTGTGCGAGCAGGCGTTACCTTCTGCATATCATCGTCAAACTTATCTGTTAAAATAGCTACATTTTTAATTAATTTTTATTAAGTTTTAAAATAAAATAGAAGAAAGACAAACGTCTTTGACCCCTTGTTGTCTCCCACAAATTATGTGGGCTCGGCCGGGATCGATAAAATTTCGATTTTGAACCAAAGTCTGGACAATGAACAAAAGCGTCCGTGAAGGAGATGCTCCACCATTTTTTGGAAACTTCGTTCAACCTGTGTAGAGGTTTGAACTCAGCATGAATACTCCGCCTGTGTAGAGGCCGGGATCGAAAAAATTTCGATTTTGATCAAAGTTTGGACAGTGGGAAAAAAGCCGTCCATGGAGGAGACGCGCCACCATTTTTTGGAAACTTCGTTCAACCTGTGTAGAGGTTTGAACTCAGCATGAAAATTCCGCCTGTGTAGAGGTTGGAACTGTTGAATAAAATAACCTGTGTAGAGGTTATATTTTTCATCGAACCCTAAATATTCCGCCTGTGTAGAGGTTGGAACTGTTGAATAAAATAACCTGTGTAGAGGTTATATTTTTCATCGAACCCTAAACATTCCGCCTGTGTAGAGGTTGGAAATATCACAAACACCTGCGAAGAGGTGTCAATTCGTACAATTTATCTGTTCAAGAACTATAGTTCATCTATAACCTGCGAAGAGGTGAAATCTGTGAAATCAAAGTTTTTCTTCAATTATTGGATACATCGTACGTGCGAGCAACAAGGGAGCTAGAAAAAAAAAGGTAGGATCTTTCCATATTTTTCTAAAATGTATAAAAACGCTCTTAAAGAGGATCTCATAAGAGTTGTTGAGGATCTAGACGGTACTGTGGAGAGTACGGACACCATAGTTAAACTAAAGACTAAAATTGAGAACAGTAGTACATTTGAAAGTGATCCAGATTTCGTTAAAACTTTAATTCAAAACTGTATAGATGAGAGGGTATCGCGAAACGAAAGAGAGGTAACTTTAGAAAAACAGAAAATTGAGCTCGCGAAACTACAGTTAGCAAAATTAGAAAAAGAAGTCGAACTTCAAACGGCTAAAAATAAAGCATTAAGTTTAAATCCTGCAGCTAAAGTCGAAGAGAAACAGTTCGAAACTTTAAATAAGGGAACCGCAACCCATATTGGCATTCGAGAAGCAGAAGATTGGTTTAGGCCTATTGATTTAGCTAAAGAGTGTGATATTTATATTTCATCTAGAAGCGGATCACATAAAGAAATTCCTATTACTTATGGATATACCCAAGACCCCTTTAAAAATAGATCACAAAACTTTAAACCAAAGATTAAAAAGAACTATCCCCAATATCTTGAAAGAGAAAATAAAAATTGCTTTATATATGCGGTGATTCATCTCATTACGCAAGAGACTGTGAGAAGCGTTTTAAACCTAAAGAATCTAACAGCCACATCCATAATAGAATAAACGTGAATACTTTGAAAGTCGAGAGCGAAAAACAAAATAGCGATGGGTTCGAACAATTTCAATATGTAAACATTTTTGTAGAAAATCAGCCCGTAACAGCCTTGATTGATTCAGGTTGCCAGATCCCAGTTTTAAATTTCTCACTAATTAGAGTGCAAACACCTTCCGAAGAAATAATAACATTAAGTTCATGTTTTGGCGAACAGCGTATGGTGGAAGTTAAACCCATAAATATTTCTCTTGATCAACACTCTTCCGGTCTAAGTGTTCGAACGGCAATATCACTGACCTTGACCGAAGAATTTATTATACATCCCAGTGTATATGCTGAAATAAAGAAACTAGGCCACGCAAAGAGCGATGTTTTATTGAGTGAAAGTGGATCCTCTTTGAGTGCAGATTTAGGTGCTTATGCTTATCCTAGTGCTGTTTCTTTTTCAAATGTTTCTTTTTCAAATGTGATAGAAAACTCTAGTTGTGATTTGTCACATGTTAAAAACTTTAATACTGGAAATGATTCGAGTTCTCTAATTAAGGATTATAAATGTAATAAAATTAAGAGTACTAAGTTAAAATTGAGTATTATAAGAGAAAAATGTTCTGATATAGTATTGTGTAAGAAAGTAAATGATGCCATGAAAACGAGTTCCGTGAACTTCAACACCCCTTCACCTATGGAGAGTAAACATCGTCGGTTTACAATGCTCCGGAAAATCTTCCAGCCCTGGCAGTGGAAACGGAGGAAAAAGAGAAATCGTTTTGAACAGACGTCCAGAACTCTAGAGAGGAAAATATCGATGCGTTCAACCAAAGATCAACTTGTTAAAAAGACGTTCTTATGCCTGTGAAACACAATGTTTTCCTGTGGAACCTTCCGGATGTCGAAGAGGTGCCTTCACATGATGGAGAAACTGTCTAGTTCAGAAAAATTATGATATGTTAAATCTCTATGTATTTGTCGTATAGTCCTTGTCTGTTCCGTCTTTTTTTTGTATGTTTCAGATTCTCCTCTGGTCTGGATGAAAAAGGAAAAAAAGGAAGACGTACCGCTGCGGACAGCGTACAGTCAGGCTGGCCGATTGTGGCAGCCAAAGCCAAGCAGTCTTCGCGCGCAGGCGCAGCTAAGTGAAACAAAAACTGAAACTATGAGACTGTGAACCTTTAGAGAGAAAAGCGAGAGAGAAACGCGAGAGGTGCGCGAGCAGGCGTTACCTTCTGCATATCATCGTCAAACTTATCTGTTAAAATAGCTACATTTTTAATTAATTTTTATTAAGTTTTAAAATAAAATAGAAGAAAGACAAACGTCTTTGACCCCTTGTTGTCTCCCACATATATATAACATTAAATTGTTTCTATTTTATTTACTGCGGTATATTTTTCTTCGGTTTGGGCTCCTTTTTATGGAAATCACTTTATATTATTTGTTAAATCACTTTATATTCACTTTTTGGTGTAGCTATATTTGATTCTAAAGTCACGATTAAATTCAATAAAATTAAAATTATGAAATCAAAACAGACTAAAATATAAACGATCTACGTTTTCCTCCTCAGCGAGCCGCGGTAAAATTATCCAATGTTCACCGTCGGCGGTGTTAAAATGGTTGGGGAACACTCCCCTAGAACAGTGGTCGGCCACCTTGTTATCTAAAAGAGCCAAATATAGATAACACAAAATTGAAATTTATTCAAAGAGCCATTTTTTTAATATATGCTTTGCTTTAGTAGGAGACATTATTACGGAAATAATTAGGATTAAATGTACACTCTCAAGCTTGCATTTGCCAAATAAGTCTTAGTTTTTCTAACAGTAAATTTAATAAACCTTGGTATTATACTTATATAAAGATAATAATATTTATTTAAAAATATAACTATGTATAGTAAAATAATATAAAAGGTATTTTTAAAAATAACTACAAATACTCCACTAAAATGTGAACATTGGCCTTTCGTTTCCTTGGAAAGTAAGGGTAAGTCAGGTTTGTATGATGTAGTTTTTAATTTGAGGCACAATTCCAAGTTCTCATCGATAAGCCGATGGCCTTGTAGATGACTATCACACGTAAAACTATTAATATATATATATATAATTTTATGAATTTAAAATAATTTAGTGTGTACACTTTTACGTCATTCAAAAGATTTACGTATTATAATTTAATTACAAGTAAACTGTGAGACTGCTGGCGGAGAAAAGGTAACCTGACCGACTGAATAAAGGTACAAATTGTTGTAAAACAATAAATTCAGCAAAAGACATCTTGTGTATATGCTAGTTTGTTTGTTTGATTACTTCCCTCAGTAAAAGTGTTTTTTAACTACAAATAGTAAAAATACATTTTAGTGAGAACAATTAGGCGGAGATAAGGAGTGAAACTCCTGTTTGCGAGCTCCTATCTTTGATATTGTTGCTTTCTATAAATATGCCCTTTTTTATAGCTTTGCGTTTCAAAAATATTTACTCGTCACTTACAAGGCAAGATAATAAGTAATATTCCCTGCCTGGACTTTACAATTTACAGAAGAGCTGTAGCCAAGGAGTCAAAGAGCTGCAGATTGCCGACCACTGCCCTAGAAAATTGGATTGTACGTTAACGTGCTGTCTTAAAATACCGGGCTAATCAGTCTGTTTTAGAATTCACCGCACCAGATATTTGTAGACTAGTGAACTTGATGCAGAACTTCGACAACACATTTAAAATTATTCAGCGATCAGAAATGGATATTGTGCTTATTGTGCATAGTATTACACACAAAGCACGCCTTTATTCGTCCATATGACGTCGGTAAGAAAAATGTTGGCTGTATCTCCAAGCAGTTTTCCAACCTTCTATTTTCAATATTACTTTACGAAAGGTGTCTTCTTTTATTAAATCTGTGGTGCTGAACAACTTTGTAATTGACTTTTTTCATGTATCTCGTACTGTTTTTGTGAGATCAGAATACTAACTCCCCCCAAATTTATAAGCCAAATAGCACTATAAGCAGTTTTTTTTTTGTTTGTAGCACATGGCAACTTTGTTATACCAGACCAGCGCTTCTCAAACTGTGGGGTGTGCTAATCCTACATGGAAGGCGCGAGTATATATCGAAACTAAAAAAATTAAAAAATACTAATTTAATGATAGGAATTAGAGCAAAATACATTCTGAGATAATAAACAATACACATTTATACAACAAAATAGGATACTTATAAATATATCAGTACTGCACTATGTATTGGATCATTAATTCATCAATATTAAGTTAAGGACAAGGCGAATAATTAGTAATAACCCTATTGGCTTGTCACATGCAATTTGTATGCACAATTTACTATTTATCTTGATAATTTGTGCAGTTTATAATCAAAATTGTATTGTAGCTTTAGAGTCAAAGTATTATTGAATTGAGTACATTTTTATTGTATGAAGGGGGCGCCATGAAAATTATGATTGAAAATTGAGTCGCCAACATTGAAAGTTTGAGAAGCTCTGCCTTAGACCTTTATGACTATACCTCTTGCCGTTTAGAAATTATTAGAGTGACAACGGATTTTAGCGGGCGCACTGTATATAGAAAGAGACAGAAAAATCTTTCGTTTCAAGGATATACCTGAAAGGACCATACACACACACATAGAACAAGTCTCTTCTTCATTCCACCATTAATTTATCATATTAATAATTTTAATATGATTGCAAAGTTGAATATAACTTTCATACACACTTTGCTGCTGTTTTTCTGGATATAAAGAAAAGAGAAAAGAAAGGAAAAGAAAAAGAAAAAAAAAGAAACAGAATCTTGTTGATTTCATTATTCTTCTTTAGTAAATATCACGCTCTCGAATGACAGTTACTACCCCTAATAAATTTTTTTTGACACAGCTGTAAAAACATCTTTGTTTTGTGGAGTTTTTTTTTTACCAGCTTCTTCATCTAAAAACTTGTTTTTTGTTCAACCTCAATATTATCTGCAGCACATTCCTCAAAATAACGATATTCCATATCTAAATTTGTGCTTAAGGAAAAAAAAATTTTAGTGAAATTTTAAGTTAAACACTTGTAGTTATTTTGATGGTATTTGTTTAATTTTATATAAATCCAAAAAGCTGATGAGACAGGTATTTCTAACACTTCTCTGTGCAATTTTAGTTTTCCTCGTATTCCTGAAAGCTTGCGATTAGTTTTGAAACTTTTGCAAGCAATGGCTCATAGATAACGTCTAGATGATGAACTACAATGGAGAGCAGTTGGAAAACTAAAGCCACGGCAATGGCATATCTGAGTAGCGGCTCAATGCGTCCCGAAATATGGTTTTCAGATTATGGAACCAGTTTCAGGAAAAATATTCAAAAGCTCATTTACACCGAGAGCCACCAATAACAAAGATAATCATTACTTGACTTAGATTGAAAGACACAGCAAGGGGATGACAGCTACTCAACTCGCAAATGAGCTCTCTGCTGCTTCTGGTTTTAAAGTTTCGATGTATACTCTTTAACGAAGGCTTGAAATTGCGAGTCTATAATCTCTGCTGCTTCTGGTTTTCAGCTTCGATGTATACTCTTTAACGAAGGCTTGAAACTGCGAGTCTATGCTCTCTGCTGCTTCTGGTTTTTTAGTTTCAAAGGATTGAAATGGTGAGTCTATTCTTGGAGACAAAACACTGCATCATACTCACTTCAAGCAACAGAAGAGGTAGCCTGACATGGACCTGATAACATCATCATTTGACACAGGAGCTGTGGCTCCGTGTTCTTTTCACCGATGACTCGAGAATCAGACTGAATACTGTTCACAAACATAGATATAACCAGAGAACTGTAACCATCCCTCCATTATCATGGAAGTGGACCACTGTAGATGAGTTATTGCATGGTTTGGGTTGACGTACAAAGCTGCATATGTTACAGGGAGGCACTTGGAAAGCTCCATGTAAAAGGTTTGGGGATGAGATTTTAAAGCCCTTTGGAGGACTTTTCAGAAAAGTAGTTTACCAGTCCATTTTTATAAATGGTAATGATCTCGTCCACCCCCCCTCAAGGCTTAGCTGATTAAATAATATCCCTATATACACAAGAGGGAGTGATTAACCATATTTCCAGACCTGAAATTTCTGAGAATTCCTGGGATGATCTAGGAAGAGCACAATTGCAGCCCGCCAAAACCTTCCTCAAATTCTCCCCGACTTAAGAAGGGCCTTCGTGGAATAGTGAAGTTTACTAACCCAAGGCATCATAAACAGCCTTGTCAACAACATATCAGTTGCTTGCGATAGCCGTATTGATGTCAGGAGACTATTATATATCCCATATAAATCCTACAAAAGTGCCATCTTTCTATATAATTTTCGGACTATCACGTTTTCATGAGCATGAATCATGATTATAAATAAGTAGCATTAATTTTCCATCTTCCTCTATTGGGTAATACTTTAAAATATTTATGTATCTGATTTCACTTGAATTAATTTAGTAGTTTTGAAAAATCCGTGAAAATGACTTTGTTACTAACTTTTTTGCACATCAGTGAAATACAATGAACCTGCAGAGAAAGGGAGAGGGAAGGGAAAATAAATAATACAAAATGTATTCACCGCACGATGTTGCAACGTTGTTTTATTCCAGCTTGAAAATACTTAGCAGAGCTTACCTCTTATAGATTTCTCTAGGAAAGGGGTGTGGGAAAAGTCACACAGGATGAGTTATAAAGAAGGAGAACTATATACTTTTTTTTATCCGAGGGTTTAAAAAAAAGTGTCAAAAAATCACTTACACATTCCCAATTCACACGTTCTTTATCTTTTCTCTCATATATTGCCAGATAGTTAAAATTGGTTTATTTTTAGTGTTGTCATCTTAAAGCAAATATCATAATCACATGCGTGCTTATAAAAATTAAAAATTCTACTGATTTTTATATATCTTTACCTTTTTTCTCTCATTCTCAGTGCATAGATTCATACTACACTGTTGGCCACCGTAAATGCAACACCCTGAAGGAAGCATGCAAATAACATAAAATTTACAACATGCATTAGCGGAGGAGGTGAGATATGCATATGATTAGAATTTCAGCTCAGTCACAAATCACGCGTGCCTGTGGCGCCACCTCAAATCGCTATTTAAGTCTTGGAGGTTTCTACGATTTCAAGTTCGGCAATTGTGTTTTTCTTGTGGTTTTTTCAAAAAACGATCAGTTATGTTTCGTAGAAAGCCACGATCACCTTTTGATCAAGTATCCGAGTTCGACAGAGGAAGGATAGTGGCCTACCGAGATTGTGGATTGTCTTTCAGGGAAATCGGTCGTCGTGTTGGACGAAACCAAACAACTGTAATGCGGATATGTGACCCATTGGATGCAGGTGGGTACGACGGACCGACGTGGTCGATCGCATCCACTTCAGTGCACCACTTCACGTGAGGACAGGCAAATTGTGCGCATGGCAGTGACGGATCGCTCAGTCACATCATGAATCGTAGCACAGCACATTGAGTCTGTGACACATCATTCAGTGTCTGCGCGTACCATTCGACGCCGTTTACAGCAGAGTGGTCTGTCCGCAAGACGTCCATTGCTTGGTCTACCCTTGACGGAGAACCATAAACGTCTCCGCCGCCCATGGTGCGATGAAAGAAGGATGTGGGTGGCAGAATGGAATGAAGTTGTCTTTACTGACGAGTCACGCATCTGTCTGCAACATCACGATGGTCGGATTCTAGTCTGGAGACACCGTGGAGAGAGGATGCCGAACAGCTGCGTTATGCACCACCACACTGGTCCTTCACCGGTTATTATGGTATGGGGTGGTATTGGATATCATTCTCGCACTCCTCTAGTACGCATTGCCGGTACTTTAAACAGCCAGCGCTACATCACCGAGGTGTTGGAGCCAGTTGTCCTTCCTTACCTTCAGGGCTTGGCCACAGCCATATTTCAACAGTATAATGCGCGACCGCACGTGGCACGCATCGTCCAAAGGTTCTTCGTCAACCACCAGATTGAATTGCTTCCCTGGCTGGCTCGCTCTCAGGATCTTTCACCGATAGAAAACATGTGGTCCATGGTTGCTCAACGATTGACCCAGATTACACCCCCAGCTGCCACACCAGATCAACTTTGGCAACGTGTGGAAGCTGCTTGGTCTGCTGTACCCCAAGAACACATCCAAAGTTTCTTTGATTCAATGCCGAGGCGTGTAGCAGAGATGATCTCCAACAATGGCGGCTACTCTGGTTACTGATTCTGGCAGGAACCACACTTCACAGAAGTCTATAAATTTAATCCTTTGATACTTGGTCAACATGTTATCTACAAAATAAATTTTGTTGTGCTATCTCTTGTCTTTCTTGGTGTTGCATTTACGGTGGTGGCCAGCAGTGTATAATGATAGCTGTATACATTATTTGAACAAAACGATAATTTTTTTATGAGTATATTGTTACTAAGAGGTTAATATTCCTTTTATTCTGATCCTTGGTTGCAACTTAAGAATATTTGTGAATAACTTGACTTTCTCACTGCAGTATCTGTAATGCTCTAGTAAAATTTAATAGTTAAACTCTCATCATATATTCAAAAGGATTTAGATGTGTTGTTAGCATTGTAAATTTTGCATGAAATATTCAAGTACAAAATATAATGAATTATGAAAAAAAGTTGTTGCTGAGACTTGATTTGCTTGGGAAATATTGATTTGGATATTGATTTGGAATTATACACTCACACGGACAAAAAAAATTAGCGCACCAAGAAATAATTGCGGGATTGTAACGAAACTTGGCATGAAAGTACATGTCGGGGAGATTTGCAAATGATTAGAAATGCAGCGTGATTGGGAATTACGTATGGACGGTAGAGGTTGTTTAACGTCGTTCTCCGTGGAGTATAAAACAGGTAACCAAAGCTTGTTTGAGTGTGCTGAATCGCTTACAAAGCAAGAGCTGAGGTAGACATGCCATTACGCCGTTTTCGAAGACAATATGAGCAGCTGTCGCAGTTTGAGAGGGGGAGAATCATCAGCATGATGGAAGCTGGGTGGTCAGCTAGGAGAGGAGCTCGTCAATTAGGCCGCTCTGATTGTATTATGAGGAGGTGTTGGGACCAGTGGATCCGAGAGATGTCATCCATACGAAGACTAGGCTCAGGACGCCCTCGACAGACTAGTTGTCGAGAAGACCCCACATCGTAAGAAATAGACGTGCACAGCCGACTACTTCATCGGCCGCCATCCAGGCACAGGTAGCACCCTCACTAGAGGCCCCAGTGTCCTCTCGAACCATACGAAGGCGCCTGGCTGAAGGACATTTGGGATCGCGACGCTCTTTACGTGTGCTGCCCTTGACGCCTACCCGTCGGTGCATCCGTTTGAAGTGGTGCCGCGCACGAGGAAACTGGACTGCAGTGGAATGGAACCAGGTCACCTTTAGCGACGAATCCAGATTCAATCTTAGCAGTGATGACAATCGTGTTCGTATGTGGAGACCCCGTGGTGAACGCCTCAATCCTGCCTTTGCTTTACAGCGACACACCTCTCCCACAGCTGGTGTTATAGTACGGGGAGCCATTGCCTACAATAGACGGTCGACCCTAGTATTGATCCATTACATCCTGCAACCACATGTGTTACCACTCATACAACAGCTCCCAGGAGCCATTTTTTCAACAAGCCAATGCTCGGCCTTACACTGCAAGGTTGTCACAAGACTATCTCTACACTGTTATTACCCTTCCTAGGCCTTCCCGATCCCCAGATTTGTCTCCAGTCGAGAATACCTGGGATCCTTTGGGACGGCAGGTTGGGCATCCCACGAGTTTGAACGAACTAGAGGCAAGGTTACAGCAACTATGGAACGAAATGTCTCAAGACATCTGTGACGAATCTGTACGGAACCTTTCCACTAATCTTATTAGGCGTTGGGGTATATAAATTCGCGTTTATTTCCAATCAACTCTAAAAAGAAGTATGGGATATTTAAATTAGATAAGGTACTTAAGTCGAGGGTTGCGAGATAGCAAGAGAGATGATGGTAGGCTATTAAGCCAGTAACGTTAAACGCATAACTAGAAGATTCAAAGAGATTAGATTCGTGAAGACGTCGTGCTGCTAGACGTACCAGAAAGCTGATATAAGCCAGCGTTAAATATAATTCACGTACGCTTAAAGTAAGCGTCAGTTTGAGCGACTTAGTTAAAGTTAATGACAGTTAAGAATTCGAATACGTGTGTTTCTCGGATCTCCTATTTCGGTAAACCTTACTTGAGTTAGAGCTAGATTATTAATTAGTTGTATTCTTGGTAATTTAATTTAATATAAAGGCAAATCCCTTTAAACGACGTAACATTATTGTACTACATGTTATCAGAGATTTTTGAGGAAATTATAACCAAATAAATAATATTATTATTCAAAATGGTTCTTGGTGGTTCTTTGCCTCAAATTAATCTTGGTGTTCAAGGTGTGACCCAGGGGGGTCATCACACATCATACAGAACTTGTATGCCTCATTGCCCAATCGTATCGAATCGTGCATTCGCGCTAGAAGGGGTTCAACAGGATATTAAATCCTCCGTTCTTTTGCCTTTTTTTCTGAAATAAATCATCTTTTTTCTTTGATTTTCTAATCATGTACTTATATCAAAGTAGTCATTACGTATGTAAAATTTCGTTTCATTTTGACGACTCCTTCTTGGTGAGCTAATTTCTATTGTCCATGAGTGTAGATTGGAAAATATTATAATTTGAAATAAAAAGAGCACAAACTTGAAATTTAATTCAATAAAAAAAACAAGAAACGAAATTTTAAGAAATTCTTAAGTTAGAAACAAAGATTCATTACGTAATTTAGCTTCTGGATTCCTAATGAATATCCTCAGCCAGTAAATATTGATATGACTACTACCACACGCGCGCTGAATAAAATATTGTTACATTTCGATTTCCCATAATAATAAATTCGCAGATTGATTTGCTTATAAAAAAACCTATAACTATGTTGAACCATCTAACACTATAAACATAATTTATATTTCTCATGTTTTCAAAAAAGATATTTCTGTAATACTTTTTAAATTTAAAAAGTAGGTTGCTAAAAAATTCCCGATTTTTCCCCCCTTCTGGAATTTTTACGCAGCTACTACAATGAAATTAAGTACAGATAAGCAAATGTCCTAATTATTGTGTCAACTCTTTAACAAGTAATAATCTTTCATTTCTCTTTCAGCCGAAAATAATAAAATAAAAAATGGGAACTAGTAATAATTTTACAAAGAACAACTTCTTATCCTCATATTATCAGCCCTAAAAATCTGGCGATTAACTTATGTGTATCTACCACCTATACATATACATACATTTAAGTTTCTGTACCAAATACATATTTTTGGATTTTTTATAGAATAAAATCAACTCTAATTTCCATATAACTATTTTTTAATAAAAATTCAACTATGCAAAATATTTAAAAGTAAAAAATTTTATCAATGTTAACGTCATACCCCACTCATTATTATTCTCGAATAACAGCTCTAGATTCGATCATAATTTAATAACGCAGTTATCTGATTTTTACCTATGAATATAAATGGGATATTTTCCCCCCAATTGCGTCAAAACTGTTGTCCTTCGAAATAAATTAAGATTAGTTCTTCGAGATAATTTTCGTTTGTAACACAAGGTCTAGAATCTGCGCTTTGTATGTCGGGATATCAACCGGAAGCGGAAGTTTTACGTCATCCGTATTTATATAACCATTCTTCGAACTTTCACAGATTTGCTGCTTCCATAGCAAACAAATACAAAAAGCGGTCATGACAAAATAAGTTACATATTTTGATCAATCTGGTAAAATCCACTCATAATTTATTGGCTTCAATCGATCTAATTACACGAAAAGGATATAGGATATAATTTGTTTTCTAAATAATATATATCATAATGTCTGTTGATGAAGCTTGCTTAATTAAGAGCTTAATTTAGCTTTGGTTAACTCGATCCAATATTTACCACAGTGACTGAAAAGGTCATTAGAGATGGATTTATGGAGCTTCTCTCCATAATTAATCTTAAGAGTTATATAGGTTAAAGTATATTATCTCTCTTTATATAAAAAACGTTTTTTCGTGTGATGATGTAATAAATTTATAATAAGGTGCTATTTTCAGTTCAATCAACGTGGCCACGGTTGCCAAGTGGTCAAGGTAACGAACTCGTGGCTGGCTTGTCATGAGTTTGAACCCAGTACCACTGAAGCCCCACCGTGTAGGGGAGCGATGCACATTAAATCTGTCGAGAGCTCTAACATCCTCCCGTTGAGTTGCCAGCTCAGGTGTCGTCCTCGTCACTTGACTATGGTTCAAAATTTCGAGGTGCGTCGCCAAAAGTCTTCGTGTGGCTAAAACAGTGTGACGTTAAGATTCACTCTCTCACTCAGTTCAATCAACTTCTTCAAGCTCAAATATCAACACAACATTACATCATAAATGCGTCTCTGAAAATTGAAGGAGCGTTTGAATGATTTGCGATCGAACCAAGCACAATTGAAAGCAGATCGCAACGATTACCTGGACTGGAATTCCTGCAATCATTCTGCCTCATGAACGAAAGGTGCACGAGACATTTAATTCACCGCTGAATTTTGCTGATAAGAATAACTCTTCGAACTGGACTGGAAAGAAAAAGCAAGTATTACAGAATATCGGTATTATAATTTGGAATGAAGCCTCTACGATACCAAAAAAAATGTGTTGACTGCAATAGATGTACATTTCGAGATATATACAATTCTAATGTACCATTTGCTGGTAAGATGGTACAACTCGGTGGAGATTTTCGACTAGTTTTACCAGTTTTGAAAACATTGGATGCGCGCTTGAAAAACTATGAGCTATGGCCGCATTTGTACAAATGAGAATTGTAGTTTTTCAATTTGAACAATGAGCATGAGCAGCTGTATAATTTATACAATGGGGTTGGCCCGCCATTAGGGGGACAATGGGTACCCCCCTAGTTATTGCAAAATTAATTTGCGAATATTCAGATACAGGGTGCTCCGAAATTCAACGTCAAGTGGGCACGAGATAAAGAGGGGGAGTCATATCAGTTCTGAGAAAAATAAAAAAAAATTCCATATCACTTAGAAAAATGATGACCGGCATATTTTTGAATATGTGAAGAATTGACAACCCCCATCACATAACTAGGAACTGTGACCCCAAACTTTGCACTTTTACAGTGAATTTTTAATTATCATGATCTTACACAGCTGTGCTATTAATTAAGGTCCCAAATCGGGCCATAAAGACTTCACACTAGAAGTGCGAAGAGGTATGCCTAGAAGCAAGTTGACTGGCACAGAGTTGCTACAAGTTAGACCGGTCAACATCCAACGAATCTCCGTTACTCATCCGGCCGCGTTGTTGTCTTGGCCTAGTTATTCTTCAAATTGATCGGTTATCAAACGTATGTAGTCGATATATAACAATATATAATTGATATTTAACCATAACTACCCAACATACATCCCCACTGTTATACCAGACGAGCTCTGTCTATGTGAGGAAGCAGCACAGATTAACATACCCCACGAACCGCCGTATAAAACTTAATTGGTTTTGAGATCTCAAATCTCTTCTACTTACTTTCCAGAGAATGAAGGCATTGACAATTTCTAGTTCAATTAAGAAACATAGGATTCGATGCCACGTCGTCCAATTCCATCTTCCTCGAAGTTGATCAAAGTGATCAACACCTTCTATATAAGCTCATTATACCTCATAGGTCAGGGGTGGCGAAACTTTATTGACCAACGCGTGATTTTGTCTAAAGAAAGTGTTTCATGAGGTACAGACGTGCCGTCAAATAATTTTGACTTGTGATTATTGGGAAAATAATAAAACTTAAAACCAACAAAAAACTCAAAAAATCTTTATTCACCACGAAAAAATACCTTTTGCACTGTATAGTTGTAAATGTTTTAGTTATACATGTAATTCAAATTAAAGCAACATTAGTATAATTTCTGTCGTTGAAGATTATATGGCAAATAACTTATATTAGGATTGTAAGATGTTACTTTTAGTAGAATGCATGCTGAATTGGAGTCATCTGCTGCAACAATTAATTATTTTTTCTGTGGTTCACTTTTTTGACAAGAGGTTTTGTGATTTGTCTCAAAATGCCATTTTATCGACGATGTTCTGCATACCACTGTTCCAGAACATAAACACACACTGCTTTGTCACCTTTACTAATCATGCCATATTTCTATATTCATCGTTTGAAATTTGCTGTTACTCTTACTGTCTTGCACTTTTTGTTCTTTTCCAAAACAATCCATGTTAAATAACAGCTGAAAATTGTAAATATTACACAAATAAACTTTAAAATACAGTTGTGTCGACGAAATTGGCTAATCTACGCATAAACAAATTTTGCATCATAAGCAACTGTAGTCTAAGACGTAACTAAGGCAACGCATGTTGCTGGTTCGCCATCCCTGTCATAGGTGGACAAATAACTTCTCATTGACATTTAAAAATGATCGAAGTTGCTGGGAAGTATACTTCTCACGGTCATATCAAGGGTTGAACAACAACAAAGCATACATCTGATAATTAATGAAATAGACTTATAGACCGTTATTTGATGTTAGAGGGAATAAAGATGAAGCTTATTTATGAAATGCAAAACACCTTTTAATTTCTGTACTAAATGTACCTTAAAATAGTGACAAAGAACAACTTTGCTAATGCAGCTTAAAATAACATTAAAAATTAGAGTTCAGAGTATGCACCTTAAAATCATAATAAAATTGTATGTACAACAGTGTGTGTGTAAAAATGTGAATGTATACACATCCACACAACAACACAGACAAAGACCATTAAACTTAACATTGATATTTATAGAAAATGTCTGTAAATTGATAAACAAATCTGTGTGTACGTTGAAGCAAAATACAGAAAATTAAATTATAATAGTTTTCATTTTCTTTTGTACCAATTTTAATATAGTTGTTACTATTACTGTTTCGAGATTTGAATAAAGAGCATTTGTTTTCCTTCTTTGTATAAAAATGTAAGGTAAAATTTTATTTATTTAAGCAATTATGTGTTTATTTCCCTCTCCATATTTGTATTTAAGGGCTTTGAACAGTGGCGCAATGGAGAACATTTGGGCCACCGTGAAAAGTCAAGTTTTGGGCCCCCAAGTTGGATTTTACAAAGGGTAGGTACTTGGCGGCAGCTAGGCTTTGAGCCGCCTGGAACCCTGTCCCCCTCATGGTGCGGGTGTGTACGTTACGCCACTGGCTTTGAAATTTTATAGTTCCCGGACGTGATATCAAGCATATCAGTATATATCAGAGGATCCCGAACTGTGACAGGCCGTGATATCCGAGTGGCCAGGATCGCGGCTTCGTAGTCTAAGTTGTCATGTCGTGGGTTCAAATCCTGGCACCACTAAGGACCCGCTGTGTAGAGGAGCTGATGAACGTTATGTCTGACGTGGCTCAAAGTCCTCACGTTGGTGTGGAATTTTGGTGAGAAAAAGGCCGGCTCAGATATCGATACCATCACTTGAGCACCGGTCAAATTTACGAGGTACGTCACCATTAACCCTAATGTAGCCTGAAACATAAACCTCAGTAGCAATCTACTCAATCCAAAACTGTGACTCATATACAGCGTGGGAACTTCCTTTTATGAAAATACAATAAAACACACTACATGTTTCATTCGACTTTGTACTTATTTTCCGCCTACCACAAAACATTGGTTTTTTGAATTTACACAAGCGTATCGACCGGGATAGTGTCAATTCCGGCTCGGACGTTGTCCCGCAGGTCTTACACGGTCTTGCAGAGATCTTTGTAAACCAGGGACTTGAAACAAGCCTGAGGAAGTAATCAGGAAAGAATATTCAGGTGAGCGCACAGGCCAGTTTACGTCCCCGAAGGGAGATCAGTCATTAAGGGGAAGACTGCTCTTAAAACACCCATGGAAACCCTGGAGGTGTGGGCTGTAGCCCCATCTTGTTGTAACTACACGTTAGTGGAGAGTGGGTAAGAAGAATTATTTTATCATTGTCACATACCAGTCTGAATTGACTTACGAACTCGTTCCACATTTTCAGGTGTTCTAACAGTCTTTGGAGGTCCTTCCCTTTCTGTGGAGACAGTCCCCGTTCCTCCGAAGACATCCATCCACATTAACCCTTTAACGGGCACACAGCTAAAATACAATTTTATATGATAAAGTATTTGATATAAATGTAATGTTCTCCTCTTCTATAAACATTATTTAGTCACAAAAAAAAATATCTAATCGAGGGTTTTTTTCCTAGTTGGTGGCTAGACGTTAAAGTCACTGAGCACTTAAGACATTTAACTTACTTATCAGGACAAAAATAATGAATCATATCACTATAAACTTTTTATGAAAAATTAACATTTATGCTAATTTTTCATAATAACTATTTCAATAACTATTAAATACAAAGAATAAGCGTAATAAAATAATAATAGAATAACTGTCCAACATATATAAAATATTTAGCTTCAATTAACGCATATGGATAGACTAAATATCCAACACTCGCTTGGAAAAAAAAATGTTAATATGTAGCTAGCCTTATTAGCCACTGCCCATTAAAGGGTTAAAACACATTTCTGATCAGGAGGAACAAGACTTCGTGGCGGAATATCGAAGTGACGACAAAAGGCACGTTGCACTGTAATCACCGACCGAATGTTCGAGAAATACGCCTCCATGGCAAAAGCGCCCTGCTGCCTCGATCACAACATGTTTGAGTCTGAGACGAGCAGAAAAACAAATATCTTACTCCACCTCTTCCACCGAACTACTTCCCATGCCCCTCTCCTCCCTACGAACATCACTGCAACATATTCAAAAAAGGAAGTTCCCGCGCTCCACACTGTATTTAAAAGTTTAATCGATGTAAAGGAATATACTACCCCTCCCTTTTGACTAGTTCCAATACATCAGTGCAGCCAATCGAGTGTCTACTCTCTCAGTGCCATTGACCAATAGCAGCAGGGACTTTCAGCTCACTCCAGGACATTCCCGCAGAAACCGAAGAGACGACCAACATCGATCCAGTAGCCACGCCTCCTTGCCACGATCGAACAACCAATCATGGCTCTCTCACTCAGACAGACCCATCCACTTCAGGCCACATCGACAATCTCGATAAGGAATGGAGGAAAGCTTCGCGTTCCATTTCCCAGTGACATCCAGCGTCAGCGTCAAAGGAATATACTTGAGAAAAAAATTATTTAGAGTATTTCCTTCATGACAACATATGTATCCTAAAATACCTCGTTTGAGGAATGCATAGCAGGAATCGTCAACCTTATAGCTGTAATGAGCCAAACCAATCCACCAATATGATTCAGTGTGCCATGCAGTAGAACATATTTGAAACAATTCGATTCCCAAGGCAACGCATGCAGAGTTAGGAAATAGAGGTCAAAAGTACAGATTTAGAGTTTTACTATATGTTGATTATGCACCATTTAAAGATATTTATTAAGATAAAAATAAGCAACATAAAATACAACTATTCCTTCAACATAAATAAAAAATTAAAATTGTACTTATGTATTATATATCTTTTAAGAATATTTGTTAAAATAAGAAATAAACAACAAAAAATATAAGTATTCATGCAATATAGTTAAATAAATTAAAATTTTAACCCTTAACTTCCCAATTTTTTAAATTTCTATGAAATATTATATCACAGCTAGTTCTCAAGTAATAGTAAAAGGGGAAAATATATATATATAAAAAATTAAGCTCTTTTAAATTGAATTTCAGTCATTTTTTTGTTTGCTGCAGAAGTGCAACATTGCGCAGTAGTGCTATAAATTACAAACCTTTTTTTTTAAATAAGGATTTTATTATTCATCATAAATTGTTTAAATTTCTTACCTGGTAATTTATTTCGTCAACAAACAAGAGGAAGCATAAAATATTATGGATTCTTTTCATAGCAAGAACACAGTTCTTGAGGCATCAGAGAGTTTTATAATTGTTGTGATTACTGGAAAAAATGTACTTCCATCTAGTGACAAAATTAGCATGTATTTCGTTGCAGTAATATTTTTTTCTCTCAGATAAGTGATTTGTAGGGAATTAAAAAAATATTGAGTCTGTTAAATTAAAGTAAATTATGTGTTGCAGAAATGCAACACTGCGAAGTTAAGGGTTAAAGTGAACCTAGTCCCTAGGAAAGCTGTACTTAATATCGCAATATATCAGGGGTATAATCTGTGACTTACATTTTGACACATGATTCTAAATGTTCAGCTGTTAAACAATTTCTTTGCGGACTCAAAATGTGCTTTATATCAGAAAAAAATTGTTCTCATTCATATATAGAACTAAAAGCGGAAAGCAAAGCACATGAAGTTTTCAAACAACTACATCATTTCGGCAATGGCATACATCAATTTAAAAAAGCGGTCGATTTATCAATAGAGTTATCTTCCAGATCTTTCCGTAATTCTGTAAATTTTGCTTTCAATAATTCTGAAGATTTTTTCACGGCGTAACAATGAGAAATGTTTCATTTTATTGGAATTACACAATCCTTTTGATTTGAATGGAATATTTATTTAACTATAAAAATGAGTCACATTTTAGCAGAGAATTTTTTTTAATAAATCCCACAAACTACACGCAAGAGATTCAGCAGAATCGTTTTATGACAAAAGAAAATTAAAAATAAGAAATAGGCTTGAAATAAAAATACGTGAGGCGAAGAGAGGAGAGACATATAGCAATTTGACTTTATCTTATAACTTTTTAGAAGGGTGCACAGGGGCGTCTTAAGACTTGTTGAGAATCTGGGCCCCGGCGCAAATGTAGGCCTCACCTGTGACCCTTAAAAGTGGATTGTACATAGCATACGTTGTCAAATGCATATACAAATAGTTTCCCGAAACAAATGTGCATGACTTCCAATCGCACAAATCGGCGCGATCGACTGCCACCCTTTGACTTAATGCAGTGCTTCTCAAACTTTCAATATTTGCGATCCAAAATTCACTTATAATTTTTATCGCCCCCCACTCCCTTCAATATAATAACAATGTATTGAATTTAATAATACTATAATTTGACGCTAAAGCTACAATACGATTTTAACCTTTTAAATGCCACCGGTGTATAGATACGTCTCGCTCAGCCAAAGCGTTTATCTAATATATATTATAAATGCGAAAGTTTGTGAGTATCTTTGTGGGTCTTTCACGCAAAAACAACAGAATGGATTTTAATGAAACTTTACAGTAATATAGCTTATACATCAGAATAACACATAGGCTATAATTTATAAAGATATTGTGAGAATTTTTCAAAATATAACGACAATTGTCAAGAGAGTAGGAAAAAATTCTGCCATTTGCAAAAAAGCCCGTGACAGCATTCATCTATCTTTTTTGTCCCTTCTGTTTTGTCTACACCGTACCTCAGAGCACTTTCGCTTTTAATTGATTCCGTTCATCAGTGTAATCACTATTTTTATTTCATAATAAAACTAGATTTCGAAGGGAGAGGGGGAGGCAAGATTTTAACATAAAATAAATACAACAAAAAGTAACATTAATGTATTACACTTCCCGATATAAATTATTTACACTATTTTAAGCGTTCATTACACAAAATTTGTAACTATGACAGTAGAAGGAAAACTATGAAATTAAAATAAAATATCAAAATGTTTTTATCATTTAGTTTTTTTTCTTTTTGAATGTTTTTTTTCAGTATATGTAAATATATATCTACCCTACCCCCATACTGTTTTTTATAACTTATATATATATATGTGTGTGTGTGTGTGTGTTTTAAAAGTATTTCTATTAATTCATTACTAAATTAATTATTTGTTAATTAAAAAATTACATTGTCTATTATTTTGGATAAAAATACATTTCAAAGACATTTTTAAGCTAACTAAAGAATCGTTTTCTTTTTATTGCTTCACATTAATAATTTTTTAACTAATGCAATATTGTTTTTTAAAAGTCATAGATCGAAATTTGAAGCTATATTTTATCTGTGAGGGGAAGAGGAAACAATAATTTTACACTAAAAAAACCGTGTTATGCGGGGCTAGAGGGAGGAGGAAAAACCTGTCTTAAATCGAAAATATGTGGAACAAATTTCGAAAAAGGGAAATTTAATGAAATAATTTTAGAAATCACTCACATTGCGCGCGTACAAACACACACATAATTGCTGGCGTCATGAGGGAAAGAGAAAGCCCGTGCAAAGCCGGGCCATGCAGCTAGTTGATATATATATATATATATATACGTCTTTCCGAAGTACGATCTTTTCTATGCATTGCTATTCATAAAATTATTCCGAAAGCTTTGGAATGCAATTAAAAGACCTTTTCAGTGTTTGTGAAGAATTTACTTATTTCAAAGGATTTTCTTATTTATTCCTTTTCTCCCCCCAATACATCACATGTGCACGTCTACGTGGAAAACGGTGGCAATGGGGAGCAAATCTCTCGTGTACCTTTTAATCACTAGTTAAGAGATTAATCCTAAATCGTACAAATTATCGAGATAAATGTTAAGTTGTGTACATAATTTAGTTTTTGAGAAGCTCATAGAGTCAACAGTAGTTATTAAACTTGTTCTTAATTTAGTATTGCTAAATTAATTATAAAACACATTGTGCACTACTTATACATTTATAAGCGTATTATATAAGTGTTAATGTGTATTTATTTCTTATTGTGACAGAATGCATTTTGTTTGTTTATTTTCAGTAAATTAATAATTTTTTTAACTTATCTTTTTTTGTGTGTACTTTTCAATGTGCTCGCGCCCCCTAGTAGAGTTATCACGCCCCCTAGGGGCGCTCCCCACAGTTTGAGAAACGCTGACTTAATGAGTAATGATGGTTTATGTTGGTAGACCTAGACTCATACATAGACGACGGTCATCACTTAATAATACAGTCTGTGATGACCTCCCTGGGTCTCACCTTGAACACCAAGATTAATTTGAGGCAAAGAACCACTAAGAGCCATTTTGAATAATAATAATATTTATTTATTATTATAATTTTCTCAAAAATCTCAGATAACATATAATACGACAATGTTACGTCTCTTAAAGGGATTTGCCTTTATATTAAATTAAATTACTAAGAATACAATTAATTAATAATCTAGCTCAAACTCAAGTAAGGTTTACCGAAATAGGAGATCCGAGAAACACAGGTATTCGAATTCTTAACTTTCATTAACTTTAACTAAGTCGCTCAAACTGACGCTTACTTTAAGCGTACGTGAATTATATTTAACGCTGGCTTATATCAGCTTTCTGGTACGTCTCGCAGCACGACGTCTTCACGAATCTAATCTCCTTGACTCTTCTAGTAATACTTTTAAAGATACTGGCTCAATAGTCTACCATCATCTCTCTTGCTATCTCGCAACGCTCGACTTAAATACCTTATCTAATTTAAATATCCCGTACCTCTTTTTGGAGTTGATTGGAAATAAACGCGAATTTATATTCCCCAGAAAGACGCCTAAGAAGATTAGTGGAAAGGTTCCGTACAGATTCGTCACAAGTCTTGACACTCTCGCCAATTGACATATAGTCCGAAATTCCCAGTTTTTCGGAGTACACAACCGGGAATAACATTTGACAGTTAAAATTATTCTAATCATGATCTTATTAAGGCTAAGTCGAGAACAAGACGAGACTCTCACTGAAGCAGAGGCCCTGCGCCCGGCGCAGTTGACCCCTGCCCTAAGACGTCCCTGGTGATGTAGAGTGCCATTGAAAATTATTCCGTGTGCCACATGTGGCATGCGAGCCAAAAATCTCTGACTCCTGATGTATAGGGACAAAATCAAACAACATTTTATGTGGAGATTATTATTGGTATTGTGAGGTCCCTGCCGATGTGGACATCCGTTCCGCACTATCCACGTGACCTGTCTCTGTGGGGAGGAACGAAGAACTACTTAAGTCATTCATTCTAAAATCTGTTTATTAAGATCTTAGTTTAAGCACAATACAACAACAAGAATAATCTAAGGAGTATGATCAAGAACGAGAAGACGCAACACGTATTACCAATCGATAGCGCCACTAACCACTGAATCTAACCTTATAGATTAAGTACTATCTCACTAGTAATGGCTTTATACTTAAAGTTTAACTTAACAAGCTTAACGTTATATCCTAGATAAACCGCTACGGTCCTTATCACTTCTGTTCTGGCTATAATCGGGCTATTCTCCGTTGGGCTCGGACCCACTTTTGGCTAATCATCACCGGCACTGTTAGTCTACTTTCGAGGATTTAGATTCCTCTTCTAGACTATATCTCATATCACCTTGCGACTATCTTTCTGCTTAGGAACCCCACCTAGTGACACCACTTAGCGACTACGCGAATGCTAAACTTCCCATATATATATGATTCCTAATTTACATATACACGTTCTTCTTCTAGAGTTGGTTAGAAAGAATTGCCATTTCGGCCCCAGGGAGCCCCAAGAGGACAGTTAATAGAAATCGCGATAAAAGCCCCGTCACAGTATGAGTAATTAGCCTAATAGCAATGATGGATACTGTGGTGGTATCTAAATAAGCCAATAACAGCCTCAGGACAGGAATGATCACTTTTGTCTAGTGGTATGTTAGGTGCTTACGAATACATAGGTAGAGGGTTCTAGTCTCCGACATTGTTGACACGGACGTGATACCATTACAAATACTTTTAATTTCTTCTTTTTTCGCGATAGCAGAGGGGTGATTGGTCACGAACTCGGCGTTGTATCTGTCGTTAAATCTGTCGAGGCTCAAATTCCTTCCTTTGGCATGATGTGGAAGTTTGTAGAGGGGTTGCAACACAAATTAAAATCAAACAGTCCGACTTTTTTGGAATTTGGTTTTATACAGTTTATTTTTTTCCAATGGAAACGTTTAACGTCAAAAAGTTTAAGAGGACTCAGTACGATTCAATTGACAAAAATCGGTCACAAAATCAAATCTAATTTTTTTAGCCTAAATTATTCCTTATATATATTTCTTCAACCTCACAAAATTTGAAAGCTCTAAACTAAAAAAGCGCAGAATTATAATAGATTTTATGTTGGTTTTTATTCACAGTCCTATGGCAAATCAAAACTTTAAACGGACTTATCTCAGAAAGATAAAATAACTAGTTTGTCTTCATTTAAAATGCTAATGTTTTTTTTTTCTATCGTGCCTATAATGCTTTGATTTTTTTTACCTATTGCTAATAGTACATGTAACAAAAGTTGTATGCGTTTTCGAATCAAAGCAATACTGATTTTTTAAAAAATAATAGAACTCAGAATGTATACTTTTTTAAAGAAATTTCCAATAAGCATTCATGAAAAGAAGTATTGAATGAATACCAATCATGTTTTCGCAAAACCCATACCAACTTTTGTTATACGTGGTTTGATGTACTTGCAAATCGAATTTCATGCGTGTACGTAAATTTTTGTAGGAGGAGTAGCATTTTAAAATCACAAATTTTAAGTTTTTACCTTAAAAAATTAAATTCTTAGCTTTTTATGAAATTTTGAGCATAAAATCTGTTTTACATAGTATACGCACATAGGAGGCAACCAAAAAAGTTTTGAAAATCCTTAAATTAAAAATTTTAGTGGAAATCGTACCACATGTCCCCTTTAAACAACGAAAAAACATTTGTAATAAAGTTTTTTACTGGAAAAAATTCTGAAATTTCTTTTAGTATTTTTATAGTATCGTTTATAACAGGGGTGGGGAACCTTAATGGATCAACGTGCCCTTTTTTCTAAACAACTTCTAAATGAGGCACACACGTGCCGTCAAATAATTTTGACTTGTGATTATTGAAAAAATAATAAAACTAAATATTAACAACACAAAACTCTTTATTTACTACAGAAAAATACATTTTGTATTTTATAGTAGTAAATGTTTTAGTTAAACGTGTAATCCAAATGATATAAAGTAACATTAGTGTGATTTCTGCTGTTGCAGATTAGATTATAAATAAATTATATAAGGATTGGGTAAGAGGTTATTTTTAGCAGAATGCATGCTGAATTGGAGTCAGCTGCTAAATGGTTTCTAAACGAATCTTTAATGTTATTCATCTCTGGAAATAATGACTCGTAGGCATAGGTCGATGAAAACATGATTAGAATAGCATGAGCCTACTTCTTCAAACAGTTAAACATATCTGGAATTGAATTTAATGTTTCAAAAATTTTGATACTGGCATTTTTTATTTATATTGCTTGTGTTAACCTTTCTATTTCAATCAATTCTAACTTTTTCCTTGTTTCAATAAATTTTTGAATCCATATTGAACTAGACTATAAATCAATAAGTTGCATTTCAAATTCCTCACTTTCCAACGTCGAATTGGAGCAAATTCAGTTTATCCAATGATGTCACATCAGGGTACATAATAAACTTGAGCGTTTCTGATAATTCTTTGAACTGAGAAAATCTCACTGAAAATTCCTTGTTTGAAGAAACAATCGTGGTTGATCGTTTTAACTGGTGGCGTGCCCAAATAATTGTGGCACGTGCCAATGGTTCGCCATCCCCGGTTTATAAGATTAATAATAAAAGATTTTCTCAAAAAAATAAGGGAATCATATCCACGAGTATGAATCGCCCCTAGTAAGAATTTTTCGAAAATCTCTGCAAAAATGTATGTTCCACAGGAGCATAAAATTTCAAGTCATGTGCGAGGGGTGCATTAGAGTTAATAAGGAGAAAAGGTACATAAAGAAAAAAAGTTGAGTATCGTTAGTGCGCGTGACATCAAGAAAATTATATCGTTTAGGATTTTCTTGAATGTTTAAGTAATATTGGGAAAAAAATTATTTTGCAAACTTAATTTCTTTCTTTTGTAAAATTTTAATATTTCTCAACCACAGTTAACTGTGGCACCTCGCTTGAAATCGCGCAACTGTGTATGTACTATGTCTCGTAAATCGAGCGAGGACGAGTATACCCACCAATCACAGAGTGCGTGTCGCTGTTGAAATTTTTAGTAAAAAAGATGGGGTTATTTTATAAAATAGCCAATTTTATTATTATTATTAATATTTATTTATTTATTTGGTTAACATGAACATATATTACACATGTATTACTCGAAAAACGATAGAAAAATTAAATACATTTAACCCTTTCGTGGTCAGTGGCTAATAGATCTAGTCACATATTAAAAAGTTTTTTTCCAAGCTGGTGATAGATATTTAGTCCATCCACATGCGTTAATTGAAGCTAAAACACATAAAAATCAATACAGATGGCAGGACGATACCTTTTTTTGCTTTTCATGTCCTCTGATTGAGTAGTTAAAAACAGTTTTTCTAGGTGTAATTCTACAAATTGTATTTTGATTACTATAAATAAAATTTCTGATCCTTGGAAAAAATTTCGACATATCTTAAGTATACTTTTCTCTCATCTGAATGAATTAAGCAAATGTGCAATTAAAAAAAGGTTTTATTTAGGTTTTTAGAAAGCTATTATATGTGGACAGAGGCTCTATCCACTGCCCGCATAGAACAGAAAAATAACCTAAAAATTTTCGCTTTTCCTCCACTCGAGAGAGAACACTTAGAATCATCTGAAAATGTTGGGGGCTGAAATACAAACTTTGTTTACAATATGTGGTACAAAATTCTCGGGTTTGAAAATCTTTTATTACAGCTTTTCTGCTCAGAGAAAATGTTTGCATATTATAAAGTTCCACAGCAAATAGCTCATCAAATTTGTGAAATATAACTAATTTAAATTCTCAAAAATATTACTTTTTTTCCAACTTTTTATACCAAAATTAAATAAAATATAAAATGTGGATATATACCAATTTCAATGTATATTCTAAGTTTTTATATATATTCTAAGTAGGTATATATATATATATATATATATATATATATATATATATATATATATAGAATATATATATATATATATATAGAATATATATATATATATATATATATATATATATATATATATATATATATTCTATGTTGTACAATTATTCTATTATTTAATTACACTGATACTTTATTTTTAATTGTTATTGAAATAGTTATTACATAAATGTTAATTTTTCATAAAAAGTTCATTTTAATAGGATTCATTATTGCTGTCTTGAAAAGCAAGTTAAATGTCCTAAGTGCGCAGTGGCTATAACGTCTAGCCACCACCCAAGAAAAAAACCCTTGATCAAATTTTTTTTGTGACTAAATAATGTTTATAGAGGATGAGAACATTACATTTATCAAGTACTTTATCACAGAAAAGTCTGTATTAGTTTTGTGCCCGCTAAAGGGTTAATTTTGAACACTGGTTTGAATTTAAAATGTAAACTGGATTCAGACAATAAATTTTACCTCAAAATATCTTTGTTAGACACTGTAACGTACTTTAATTCTAAAAAAATTTTGTACGAATGAATAATAAGAAATTGTGATATAACAATGAATAGATATTCAGAAAAATGCAGACTAAGTTTTTTTAAAACAAGAAAAAGAAAGAAAAAGCGGCATTAAGTTCAGCCATGACACAGGAAAAAATTAATGTACATGTATTCTACTTCATATCAAAAACATATGCCATTCCCATTTTAATCTCTACATGACAATGTCATTACAACAATTTAAACAAAATGCAAAACAAAAAAAAATAATAAAAACTCGGTACATATGTGCTGTCTACGACTTGATGTACCCAAATAGCACTTGAACTACATTTTTGCGCTCAGCGTCTGTTGAGAGGAAAGCTCGCGGAAGTCGTCAGTTTTGGCGGGAAAGTAGGCACGTGAAATCCTCCTGTTTACGCTACTATTTATTTACGTGGAATCAAAAATCGATATTCTCCTCCACACTTCCCACCCTCATTGAGTGAAATGAACCCTCCCCATATCCGAAGTGCAGGAGCACTCGCTACGAGGTAACCATGGAAACGCATTTAGAAAATTCTCATGACTGAGATGGTTGACATGACAACGAATTTGAATGATGGCAATTCTTGCTTTGCGCGTGGGGAGAGAATCTAGGAAACACCCAAAACGGATCGATTTTAGGTCTTTGTTAATAAAAGGGAAGGGAGAGTATTATGTTCCAAAGGGGAGGAGCTAGGATTCTTTTTCTTTTTTTGTTTTGTTCTATTTATAGGATATGGAGAATACTGAAGCTATGTCTGTCATCATTTATCAAGATTTAAATCCCATGGTGCAAAAAAATAACGCAGTAAATCTGAAACATCACTAGGAAATAATTTTACTCTTCATTTGAGAGATATAATTTTCGAGAAAAGCGATGAAATGTGATATATCAATGCAGTCATAATTATTTTTTTTACCCCGGGAGCAGGCACGCATCCGATACTAACGTTAATGGTCATGCGGGGTGACTGAGTCACCCCAATCATTTACTTAAAATTCTTTTCATTGTACGTGACAAAAATCCTTTTTGCTGTAAATTATTTAATTAAGAGAAAGTTTACTTACCTACTTTTAAAGACTTTAAAAATTTTGTTGGATAATTTGAGAAAAATATAAGTCAAACTGAACCAGAAAGTTTCAAATGTGCTTGACTGTAATAAAGGACACAAATCACAGACACTTTTCGCTAACATTACAGGAATTTTTATTTGCTGGAAAAACTCTCATATTTTTTTCAAGTTATTGCAGTTTTATTGTCTTTAATGATCGGCTAATAGCATGTTGAACTTTTTTTTGAAATTGTATCTTTGACAGGGCGAAGTGTGTCTTGTGCTACACTTATGGCTGTAAATTTTTCTTGGTGGAGTTCTTCAGGTAGCATTTGAAAATTTTCTTACACACCTTAAACTGTGTTCCGCGGACTACAGTTTAAGAACCGCTCTGTTATAAACTTGATACATAAATATTTCTTTTAATTAACATCTGTTATGTTCCTATTATATCATAACAATATTTTATAGTCAAATTTTGAAGTAATTTTACTAGCTTTATTTTTTTTAAACTGTTTTTGTGAAACTATTTCAATAATTGTTGACAATTTTTTACTGAAAAAGCATCATCAAAGGCATATGTGAAATAATTAAAACTGCCATTATTTCGATAACTGATTTTTTTTATGTAGAATTGATGCAAGAGACCCCTCCTGCTCAAGGTGAGTTTAAGGGATCATGCTTACTAAAACTTCACCCCCATCCCCTAAAAAAACCACTTCAATAAAGATCGCATCTTTCTTATAACATCGTTGTTGTTTTTTTGGGTGAACTAATTTCTTGTTTTTCTCTCATAAAACGAACGCAGTTAACTTCAATGTGAACTTCACTTAAATAAGTCATAAATACGAAGAGGAAAATATGTCGTTCCGTCTGCTACATAATAGTGAGACAATAAAAATTTAATACGCTTTGTGCCCCGCTATCATCATCTGCTTGTTTATTAGAAGCTACAAAATGTACTTGATGTTTTTGATAGTCATTTCATCTACAAAAATAAGTTACAACTGATACTTTATTTTCTTCTTGACCCTCTCGGTTATTTTTAAATCCATGGTTTATTCCACTACTTCGATAATAGCTCCACGAGAAAAAATGCTATAAAATAACTTTAAGAAAAAAACTATTATAAATCGGAAGACGAACATAATTTATTTCAAGAAAATTATACAAAATCAGCAAAATATCGGATTACATATGTTCCTTAATTTTGCTATGGAATTAAATAAAACATAGTAACCGTAACCAAATTATATTAACATTATGTGTTTAGTATTTCATATGTGGACATCATTTTTTTAAATATACAGTTTTATTTGTATGACTCTATAAAAATTAGGTACTAATGTATTATACCGTCGACCAAATTCGCCAAACGAAAAGAGATCGCCAATTAAAAATATGTCGCCAAATTTTGTCATCGTTATTATTACTGTGTTCGAACGTGAGCGGGAATACTTTCCACTAAAGGCGATGGGTGGATATCGTGGGATATGGCGACGTCTTTTGATTCTACAAAACTGGTCAACGGTACAATAGATACCAAAAATTATTATGCAAAAAAAGAAAAAAAAGCATGAATTAATTTTTAGTATCAATGAAATGTTGCTTAAATGAAAGGAATATTTTTTAAAACTTTTTGTTGAGGAAAATTCAAAATTTTTTATTTATATTCAAAATTTAGTAAATGTTATAATAATTTAATGAAAGTATTTAAAAAAATATATATATATATATTCATTCTGTTGACAGACTGTAGGTTATCTTAAAAAGATAATTCTTCTTTTTTAGCATTAGATAAAAGATTTGGATGTTCCATAAATGGAACATTGACAAGTAAACTCTCGTTTTTAACACCATAAAGTTAGTTTGAGTACAATACATAGAAGAATGAATATCGTTTTCTCTGAATGCACAGATTTCTTCTGGTTTATGCATATTTCCTCAGTCAGTGAAGACACATAACGCTGATGAGATGTCCCATTCAAAACCATTTTAGACTGTAGAACAGGGGTGGACTGACTTTTACATGGCACGGTCTACTTTTAATTTTTTCAAGGTGTTGCGATCCACCCTGTGACGTAGGTGTGATGAGCAAAAGAAAAAGCTCAACACAATATTTGTATTACAACAATAATAAATACAGTGTGTACGTACCTACATAGCTACAGCAGAAAAACTTACTCTTTTAAAACTACGTTTTAAGTAAAACGCAAGATGCGAACATAATAATTATACCCATAAATTTAATATTAAATGATGCATTTTCAAACAATTCACAATACATCACAAATTAGTTAATTTTCACTTAAAATTAGTTCTTATAGCTATAGTCTCAAAAGACGACTTAGTCTTCATTTTATTCGCCCCAATCTTGAATACCTTGGTATATAATTACTAACTGCTAATCTTACACTGGATTCTAAGTGGTTGTCTGTGAAACGGGAATAGGTTGTCTTAATTATATTCTTCGTTGAAAATGTAGATTTACACCGGTAGGTAGAGCGAAAGAACGATGTTAAATGATTTGCAGCTTTTTTAAATTTGGGATACTTTACTTCGACCAATAGATTCCAGAAGTTATTCTTTACAAATTGCGTCCTTTTGAAAGAGAAAAGCTTCGATTTCCTCGAGAGATAAAGAGAACATGTACCATATATATTTAGTCATATTTTTCACATTAACATTACCAAATGGATAACCCATGAATGCAACTTTTGTGTGATTCTAGTCTAGTAAATTCTTGAAAACATCTCTCAAATTTGGATAGGAGTTTTATTCACGGATGTTTCCATTATCTTGATAACCATCTGTGTTTCTTTTAGTATGCGCGTTTAAGGTTTTTTGTGAAGGCGGTCACCCCAAAATGTCTTGGCGGTCCACCTGTCAATCGCGATCGACTTAATGCCTACCCCGGCTGTAGAAGAAGCACTGGGTTAAATGAATACTTTATTAATATTTGTCAATTGTCTTTATCGAAGAAAAAAATGTTCGACGGATGTGGAAGATGTAAATGAGGATATTTTTAAACTTAGTCTGCTATTAGTTATTTGTGGTAAGACTGAAACATCTACAAACCTAGATATTTCATCAAGACGCATTTGATCCTGAAGAGCCGTCAGCTTCACATGGAAGGTAGAATTTGAAGCAAAAACTCCAATAAAACTACAGAAATAATCAACACCGCTGGGGAAAAATTGTAAATTTAAAGAAAATCCTAAGAACTGATGGCATTGGAAATATTAGCAAAATATTTCCTGAATTAGTTACTTTATCCCCAGTTGAAATTTTTCTCAAATTCTTATCAATATATCTGCTGATTTAGCAAATATGGCAGGACTGTATGCAATGCAAAAATAAAAAGTTATTACTTCAAATAAAACTGATATTGGGCAATTTTTGGATTATTACTGTTTAGTGGGCAAAAGGCCAAGTGACTGAGTGGTAGTGTATCGCATTTCCATGCCAAAGGTCCAAGGTTCAAATCTCGGGCTGGGCAAGGTCGACTCAGCCCTTCCTCTCTTCAGTGCGTCGATAAAGGAGTATCAAGCTTGCTTGGGAATTGAACACAGGGGGTTTCGCTCAGACTGACCACTTGACCGAAACATCTGCACATGCACCCCAGCGTCTAAGGTCACGTAAACTGAATTAGGCACAGTAATTCTTGGCATTTATGGGTTTTTGTGCCACTGAGTTCAGTTCAGTACCATTTACTGGAAATCGCCAAGTACGAGGTAAGTGCTATCGGTCCCGATTGTTTCTTCTGTAGTGCTTAGAAATAAATTTAGAAAGGTGGCAAAATTTATTCCTATTGGAAGTAATACCAATTACTTCCAATCCTTACTTCGTAAAAGTTTATCCCTTTTATCAAAAACTGGAAGAAATTTTTCAGCAGTTCGGCATTTTCGATTTCTAAATTTGAGGTGTAACGATTCCCGCAAACAACTGTGAATTGGCTTCTTTGTGGAAATAATCACCACACGTGCAAAGACACCTGTGCAACTTTAAATTGTTGCGTAGTACCATCTTGGATCACCCCCGTAACCTTTGACACCACGAGGGGCCTTTTTTCCCGCCGACTAACAGGATGTTACTGGAAGTTAAGAGGCCGGCCGCTGATCCCCAAAGAAGAGAGAGGGAGAGATGATCTGAAACCTTCGAGATGAGCTGACCCTGAAAGAGAATTCCTCTCTCCCAGACCACATCATTTGATCTCTAATAATCTTTTAATAGATTTAATAACCAATGTATAATCTGTAAATAATTGCTGTGACGTAAATAAACTAAATGTTAAAATTAATCAATATCACGCAACCGTTATTTATCTCAAGCGTCATAGAGGGTAGATGAATTGTTGGTCCCTTATAACGGTCATCATTTGGCTAAAATGCTCATAAAAGGAAAACCAATTCGGTTTGATTACAAAGTATGGATGCTGTGCTCCAGCAATGGCTATTCACAGGCTGCAGTGAAAACAATTTTTTTATAAAAAGAAGTTTCTTATTGAATCTAGAATTTGTGGAAGCTTTTATCCAATGTTGAAAATACAGAAAAGAAAAAATTTATGTGGCAACTTTTTTTCATTATAAGAATTGTTCACGGAAATATCAGAAAAAAGTGTGAAAGTTACTGGAATAATTCGCGTTTTTTCAGACAGGAACAATTTCGGTTTTACAGACAAAAAGATGCCCTCTGAAATCTTCCGAAGTATCTTCAAAGTGACAAAGAGAAAAAGTTTCTAGTAAAGTTCAGATAAGAACATATTTGTTGTTGGAAAGACAATGCTGTATGTAGTGCAGTGTTTCTCAAACTGTGGGGCGGGCCCCCTGGGGGGGCGCGATAAACGTACAAGGGGGCGCAAGCATATCGAAAATAAAATATTAAAAAAATTTTATTTACTGGAATGAAGTAAAACAAAATACCTGACATAATAAAAAATACACATTTACACAGATATAACTTATATATCTGCGATATTACGTCATAAAAAAATTAAAGCTTCTACTTCTATTACGGTTTCTTTTCAAACCAAAATGAGAAAAAAACAAAACCCAGACCCATAATCGAAAAAAAAATTTAGGAAGATAAAAAATTCATCACTGTTATATTATTGCAATCAGCTGTAGGCAGCAGAATGTAGTTGCTGCGGTTTGACCTTCGAACTTGTACGGTTAGTTACGTCCCTGCTCTTATGTGTGTGTGTATTTGTTTTTTCATTTAGGGAAGTTGCAAATAAACTATTTCTGCTGCGATTTTTCCTTGTAAAATATTTTTGATTTTTGGAAAAGCACAGAAATCTCTTTGAAGGATTACTTGGCCAAGATTTATTTCTATGAGTTATTCCCAAACATATAAAAAAGCATAATGAAAAACGTTTAACATAATTCTTTTTGAACATCCATATTGTAATAAATACACTTTTATTCCGGAGCTGTCACGCCGAACACAGAGTGCAAGAAATCGGTAATTCTGGCAAAACTGTTTAATTGTTACCAATGGCTCTGACACACTCTCTCTATCCTCCTGTTTGACAGTCTAACTCTATCCTCCTGTTTGACAGTCTTAACGATAACTTTTTTCCGAAATATTTTATGTGTGAACTTAATTAAAAATATATTTGTACAAAATACACATATCTAAACAAATGATTAAAAATTCAGAACAAAATATCATTTTTTAAGCGGTTACAGCTTGCAAAAAGGTTAAAAATCAGTAAGTAGTAAAGCCACCTCTGGCAGGGATTCGGCGTGGCATGACAAACGATCCTTTTTTGCATCTGCGCAATCTTAAGGTACTTGTTTTGATTGAAAGTTCCCGACATTGTGTGATATTATCCTTTTTCAATCGGCGAAATATTTTATTTTTCTTGAAAGAAGGTGAGTATATTTTCTCTTAATTAAATTATTCACTGGTCATCAATTACGATTTTTTATTGTATACTATACAAAAAAAATAATTATAAAAAAAAGATTGGGGTGGCTCAATAACCCCACACGACCATTAGTATCGAGTGCATGCCTGCTGAGGCCCATCAACCGCCGCCGGTTACGGTTTACTGCCGCCGGTTACGTCTTAGAGCATCCTAAGTCTCAATATCGTCTATTTAAAACATGTTGAAGTCTTCACTAATATTTAAATATCGAAAAAAATAATACAATTATTTTTCATCGAAATTTTATATTATTGTTCATTATTCAACATCAATTCTAAATGCTAATTCTGTGAGGCTTAAAATTACAGTTCACTTAAAACTACTTATAATTTGAGCGATGATTTAAAAAAATCATTTGACATTTTTGTAAACATTGTTGCGCACTTGGCTTTACTCTCCTTAAAATTCAGCGAATATATCAATAATGTTTTATTTTCTTATAAATAAACTCGTGCAAATAGCGGGTACTTCAGCCGGTATACTTTTAATGTACAGTGCTGCACAGAGTATTTTATAACTAATTAATTAATGCTAAATTAAGAACAAGTTTAATAAGTATTAGCGACTTCCATGGGCTTGTCTTACAGAGCAAATTTTTCAAAGGAATGCTTATATATATGATTAGAAATTGACCCGTTGTGTTATTTCTAAAAAAAAAGCTGATATCTATGTTTTGTCTTCTAAGCAGCCACCGCATTTTGCAATATGTTCCAATTTAAAAATTAGAGAAAGGAAAAATTACATAATAATTATCCTATTAATATTTTTTTGCTTAAAAGCAACATATACAAAATTTAATACTTATGTCATGAATTTGTACGGTATATAATTAAGATTATTGCTTTAGCGTAAAAAAAAGTGCATTATTATTGCATTCAGTACATTATTAATGTATAAGGGGGGCGCGATAAAAATTGTGATTGATAAGGGGGGCGCCAGGATTGAAAGTTTGAGAAGCACTGCTGTAGTGACTACAGTATTCAATTATTCAACACGTTGTAATGGGATCTATTCGTGATTCTTAATAATCCTCTTGGGCAGTGGCTCTTAAACTTTCGATCACCGTAGCCCCCTTTATGTACCAGCGTGAGATCACAGACCCCCCAAGATTTTTAACATCCCTCCCCAACTTAACATTTTTGATCAAAATGCATGTTCTAGTAGAGTTTTTTTCATTGGGGAACAATTTATAAATGTATTTTAGATTGGCACATCTTTCAATTTTTCCACGAGGCCTTTTAAAATCTGTAAGAGGGAAATCTCAACGTTACGTGAGAGACTCCACGGACCCCTGGGAGTTCGCGGACTACAGTTTAAGAACCAAAAAAAAATGCTGTAGTATAAATACTTTGATGACGTAATATTATATCATACTTTCTTGATGTTATATAATCGCTTTCTGTAAAGAAACAGCGATTTATGTTAAAGAGAATAGCTATTTAAGGTCAAGTGAAGTGGTAAGATGGGGAAAGATTGGTGATTGTTGTCAAGAAGAATCCAAGGATAGTGTTCATTGAAATCACCAAGGTTCAAAAGGAAGGATCCGACGGTTCAATTTAGGACTCTTAGTATTGCTGTGGTTATACGTGTCACAATAAGTATTCAGGGACATCTTAAGGCATGGGCCAACTGGGTGCGGGCCCAAGGCCACCTCGTTTTGTTGTTGACTGTCTTAAAAAGATCATGATCCGGATAATTTTACTGTGGTCAAATATCATTCTCGTACATATTCTTCGAAAAACCGGCCATTTCAAACTGCATGTCAACTGGCAAATGTTGTAAGACTGTATGATTGTGTGATGACCGTTGTCTATGTCTTGTTCTATACCTGATACCATAAACAATCATTCAACTCATTTAGTCATCACTCGAGTCGATTTGTGAGTCGTGCACATTGATTTGTTTCAAACTGCCATTTGTGTGAGGATTTGACAATGCACGCTATATATTAAGAGAGATAGAGATTTTAAAGATCTCAGGTAGGGCTCCCATTTGCATAGGACCACAGGCCTCAAACAATCTTAATAATTAAGGCCCAGGCCTTAAAGAGTCTTAAGACGTCCTCGTAAGTATTGAATTACTTATTATAGATTTTTAAATAAGTAATTTATCTGATGGCTCCCTAGCTTAGATTAAATTTAGATAGTGATTCGATAGTCACACAGAATAAAAATGCTGGTTTTATAAATATATATGTCTCTTTTAGTGCATTCTTACATTTTAGCGTCGAGAGTTTGCGACAACATGAGCAAGCTATTAGCTATTTTTCGACCAAATTTTATCAAAATGTGCAATGAAGGAATTGGAGGAGTCGATTTGTCGGATAGACTTCGGGATAATATCGATCTCTGTTTAGAATAGGGATGTCGATTCATTCCAAAAAAGATCGATTTTTAAATCGATTCGAATCGTAACCTGATGAATCGATTCACAAAAAAATCGAGTTCTAAAAGATCGATTTCTAAAAAATCGATTTTTTTAAGTCTGCATTTACAATGTAAATATAAATCCATTTTATGAAAAAAAAATAAGAAAGATACCATAATAAACGATTTCTTATCAGTAAAATCAGGGAATTCGAAAATTACAATTATTTTTAGTACCATATCAGAGTATCAGGTATAAAAGAAGACATTTATTTTCTAAATGTATTTGTTACATTAAACATTTAGAAAATAGATTATATAGCTTATAGTTCCCAATGTTTAACATCTAAACCTTTTAAAAATCAAGTCTCTCAAGTCTACTGGGATCCAATGTTGCCAGCAATCGAAAAAAGGTGCTTACAAGGAACAGATGATCCCACGATACTCATATAGATCATGGCTATTGAGTGAACGTGATGATAAACAGAGTTTTTTTGTTTTCGCCAGTAAAGTATAGGATCATACTTCAGGTGCAAAACTGCCTGCGGTTGTGTTTAAATTCTTCGTTTTTTATTGTTTTTACGAACTTTATGGTTTTTACCAAAACAGAAAAAAATCAAATGTCGATTTTCTAGGATGAAATATCGATTCACTGAATCAATTCAGTGCTACATATCGATTTAAAAAAATTGATTTTTTTTTTGGCCCGAGAAATCGATCTCAGATCTCCATCCCTAGTTTAGAAGCAACAAATAGTGCTAGAATCTATTTAGCAGTGCTGGTTGTTATAGTTGTATGGATTTTAGTTTCCCGTTTGTATAAAGATATATCAACAGAACAATCACATCTCAACTTCCGTAGAGAACTAAAATGTGTGTTCACTCTGATTTAAACTTTGTGCAAAAAAACTCTAAATCTCTTAGATTTAAGCTATCAGAAGCGCATTTATCTTCTGCCTTCAACACAAGGCCATTGTGCTGTATGTCAGAAAAATACTTTAGAGAAGTGTTTCCAGAGCTAGAAAAGATTGCATGAGAAATGCCTTCCTGACTATCACGGACAGTAAAAAAACTTTAGAACAAAAGAAATAAAGATGAAGTGCTCCCAAAGCAGCACTTCATCTTTATTTCTAGTTTTAAAAATTATTAGTGAGTTTCTATTTTTTCCTTGTTATCCTCAGCTTCTCATCTGTATAATTATTACGCTGTGAATTTTAATACGAAAATTTTATTTATTACTTTCTTTCCCCTATTGTTGGCTTTCTTGTTTGAGTATAAGACCAAAAAAAAATTTAATATTCTACAAATGTATAAATTATTACTTTACCCAATTATGTAATTTTTTTTTTTTTTTTTTTTTGAAATTGGTTGGAAAGCTTAATTTTTGTTGAACCTGAATTATTTCTGAACAGCATTTAAAAATTCACCTAATACTTCTCAAAAAGTTTGTACACAGATCAATTTTTTAACATAAATATTCTTAATCACAGTTATAAAATCATGTGAAATAGCTACGTGTTTTATTTATGAAACATGTATTGAAAATTTTTTAAAAAACCTGTTTTTCGGAATACTCATAGCTCTAATATTTGAGTTTTAATCCAATTTGTTTAATCCAATTTTTGAAAAGTTTGTGTTACTTTTCGATCATAATGCGGCGCATACAAGGTTTTAAGAGTAAGGTTTTTTATTGCTCGATTCCATCTCAATTACTTTGGAACAGGCTCTCTTTAGGGGTTGAAGCGCCATCTATCTCTGAAAATATTAACAAAAGGAATCAATAAAAATAATATATATATATATATATAATTTCAGAGTGATTTAACACAAAATAGAATCGCAAAAATTATAAAATGAAAAAAAGACAAGATACTTAAAATATATGTTCTCTGGGAACAGTATATAATTTTTAGATGTAGCCCAACTTAAGAGCCATGCAGTGTTGCCATCTGTTGTTCATAAAAGTATTTAATGTGAGATATCGTGAAGTTGGTAAACTTCGAGATTTATAACGAAACATATACCTAACGATCCGTTGTATTGAATGTAGATTCCCGATTGAAAAATTTCATTTACACTAAATGTTTCAGCAGGTGACAAAATATGTTTCGAACTGAAGTATTTTCGCGCCAATGCAACGGAAATAAGTTAATGAATTTAATCAATGAAGTTTATGTATTCGTAAAACTTCCATCTACAGCGCTTACTCTTCAGTTTCTGAAAAAAATCTTGTAGAAAATGAAAGGAGAAGAAATAAAACCATTTATTGAATGTTTTAAATCGAGAAACTGTTAATTTAAATCCATTTTGTACGCGATTTATGATTACCAAAAAAGTTACATTAAAGCAAATGATATCTAAGGAATGTAGATGTAATATAATAACATATTATGGTGACTGAGAGGTATAACGTTCGGAATCGTAACTTTGAAAAAGCGTACAAACGATTTTTTTTTTTTTGCTTCTTAGTAACAGTTGAATCAAAATATATCCATAAAATAGGCTTAAGTATATTAATATAAGAAAAAATTTTAAAAATCAAAAGCGAATGACATTTTAAAATCATTTTCCTTTAATGTGAAAAATGCGCTTCAATCTAAATAATATTTTGCCTATATATAGCTGAGGCTTCTCTACACAGAGGTTAAACAATGAGTATTGAAAAGTTCATATTATTTTTAGAGTTACAATCAGCTGAAATAACAACGGTTGTTTTTTGTTAAAATTTCTCTACTCTCTAATATATTAAAATATGAATAAATCCATTTCTAATTCATGTACTTAAAAAATTTTAGGTTAGGTTCTGTAGAGGATTCTTACTTATACATAAGCAAAATATTATGATTAAAGAAACACTTTTCATAACATGGAGAATGTTCTGAAAAAATGTCATTCGTTCTTCATTTGTTGTAAAAAAGTTGCACTTAAATAATATTTTATTATTACGATAGCAAAAATTTGTAAATTATTCTTAAAATTTCATATGTATATTCCAGTTCAACTGAAATTAAGTATAAAAAAGTATTGATTTATGTGTACTCTTTCAAAATCACGGTTTCGTACGTTGTCTGTCACCTCAATTGATAATACCTGAATAATCCTTGCGAATTATATAAGAAATTTTTTTTAAGAAAAAAAAGAGTCCAGAAATCAAATAGAGAATTCACAATAAATTAAATTACAAATTTAATGGATATTTTATTCAGAAGAAACAGTTTGAAATTTTCACAATTCAAGATAAATAACAGAAGAAAATCCTACTTGAGAAATTGGCAGAATATAACTAAATCTATTGTTGTTGTCTTGTCCTTCTCGAAGGGAAGGCAAGAAAGTTGCCAGAGCCTAAGACAGGTTGAACTTCTAGATGAACGCCTGTCGTTGGCCGCAGCCTTGAGCAGCATACACGTCACAGTAAGTTTTAGCTCGTTTCCGCCCCAATTTAGAGGGAAAACACCCTAGGGGCAGGGATGGTGAACCATTGGCACACGTGCCATCAATGGCACGCGGGACAATATTTTGGGCACGCCACTGATCAAAACGATCAACCGCGATTGATTCTTCAATCAAGGAATTTTCAGCGAGATTTTTTTCAGTTCAAATAATTATCAGAAACGCTCAAGTTTATTATGTAACCTGTGATGTGGCATCATTTGATAAACTGAACTTGCCCCAATTCGTCGTTGAAAATTGAAAAATTTGAAATGCAACTTATTGATTTTTTAGCCTAATTCAATATGGATTCAAAAATGTATTGAAACAAGGTAAAAGTTAGAATTGATTGACACAGAAAGATTAACAAGCATTATAAGTAAAAAAGCCAGTAATAAAATTTTGGAAACATTAAATTCGATTCCAGATACGTTTAAGTGTTTGAAGAAGCAAACTCATGCTATTTTAACCATATTTTAATCGATCTATGCACACGAGTCATTATTTTCAAAGATAATTACATTAAAGACTCGCTTAGAAACCATTTGGTAGATGACTCCAATTCAGCATGCATTCTGTTAAAAGCAACATCTTATCAAATCCTAATACTCGTATAATTTGTTATCTAGTCTGCAACAGCAGAAATCATTCTAATGTTACTTTATATAACTTGAATTATACGTTAACTAAAAAATTTACTACTATAAAATACAAAATATATTTTTCTGTAGTAAATAAAGAGTTTTGTGTGTTACTAATGTTACCTGATAGGCAAAGGCCAGATCAAGGCCCACGAAATTCATCATGGCAAAGGGTTAAGTGTCGTCTGTCGTAACTTTGAGCACCATACAGTTAACAGAGCGATTTAGATCGTCCCCACCCCAATTTTGATGGAGAACACTCTGGTGGTAGTCAGGGGCCTCCCATCTCTCTTCCCCTTCCACCAACCTCACGAGAGGACATGCGGCTCGACGGCTATTTTAAGTAACCCCCTGCCGTGAAGGCCCCATACATTTACAAACATCCATGCCTTCTCCGGAATTCGAACTCAGGCCCTACAGTACAGCAGTCAGCTTCGCTAACCACTATGCCGGATGGATGTTTTGTGCTGTTAAATTGTGAGTAGAGTCATTTTCCCGATAATCACAAATCAAAATTATTTGACGGCACGTGTATACCTCATTTAGCATTTCGTTAGAAGAAATGGCACGTTGATCCATAAAGGTTCGTTACCCCAGCCCTAGGGGATCAGAAGCATCCCACCTCTATCTCACGAGAGGACTTGCGGCTCGACGGCTATTTAGACAGCCCCCAGTCGCGAAGGCACTATACCAAGGATGGCGAACCAGTGGCACGCGTGCATTCAACGGCACGTGACACAATATTTAAGCAAACGCGAGTGATCGGTCGCGGGGCAGCGGGGAGCACGCTCGTTTGTTATCGTGTCTTAGTTATTGCCTTAGTTGCGTCTTGGATTACAGTTGACACAAAATTCTTCTACGCATAGCATAGTCAATTTCGTCGACACAACTGTATTTTAAAGTTTATTTGTGTTATATTTACGATTTTTAACTGTTATTTAGCATGGCTAGTTCAGCAAAGAAACAAAAGTGTAAGATAGTAAGTGTAACAAAGAATTTCAAACGTTTAATCTAGAAATACGAGTATGGCATGATTAGTAAAGGTGACAAAGTGGTGCATTTTATGTTCTGGAACAGTGGTATTCTGAACATCGTCCATAAAACGGCATTTTGAGACAAATCACAAATCCTCTTGTCAAAAAAGTGAACCCAATAATGTAATAATTAATTGCTTAGAAACCATTTGTCAGAGGACACTCCAGTTCATCATGTGCATTCTTCTATAAGTAACATCTTAAAATCCTAATATAAGCTATTTGTCATACAATCTGTAACAACAGAAGCTATGCTAATGTTACTTTAATTTGAATTACATATATAATTAAAACATTTACAACTATACAGTGCAAAAAGTATTTTTTCATAGTAAACAAAGATACGTTTATACACTATACGTTTACAAAATTCCATGTCTTCTCCGGGATTCGAACCCATGCCTTACGGAACAATGGCCAGCGTCGCTAACCACTATACCGGTTGGGCGACAATTAAATCTAATTAAGAGAAATAAGATCTAATTTGCAAGTGAAACATACTTCTTAAGATTCAATTTATCTCTATTAACAATGACTATCACAGAACTGCAATACTTTCCGCACACAAGGCCTCTATTAGAATGAGATCTCTCATGTGTTCATCAACATTCTTCTGATCTAAGCGATTATCTCTTTCGATAATATTCAATTTTTTTCATTCTTACCTGTTAGCATAAAATTCGTTAAATGAACGTACATTCCCTACAAGAAGACCGAATAGAACTTTTAAAAAAATCAAAGTAACGCAGTAAAACCCAAACGAATCTGACACACTACCAAATAATTTTAATAAAATTAGGAATTATAAAATATTGCCAGATAATTTTATATAAATTATAATGCTTTTACTTCATAAATTGTAAACTAATATTAATATAAAAGGTTCCTACAGCCCTTTTCCAGTGAGTATTTTAACGATTTATATTACATCGAGGCTTATATATGTATTTATTTTTATTACAATTAAACACATATCAAAAAATAGATAATTCCACAATGTAGCTACTTTTTTTCTAAATTTTTCCACAATATTTGTAAAAATGTTTTGATGATGGAAAAACTTATATTCCATTGATTTCCACAGAAAATTTCGAAGTAGAAAATAGTTAATATTGATCGTGAATCTTGCTGACTGATTGATGTATTCGAAGGTCCAACACATGAGCTGCATATGGCCCTCACGTTGAATTGTGCGGCCCGCGCGCCAGGAGATTTTATATTTCTATTGAAACTTTTTGTGTGTGTTTCTCATTGTGTATGCGTGTGTGTGTATAGTTAAATATATACAAAAAACATTAAATAAATGAAAATTTTAATGTGCCATTGGTATAACATGCATGTGGGACTGCGAACTCCAGCTATTTGATAACCACGAATGCCAAATGTTGTTGAAAGAATCGGCAATCATGATGATTGGTGTGTATATATATATATATATATATATGGGAGACAACAAGGGGTCCAAGACATTTGTCTTTCTTCAGATTTATTTAAACTTAACAAAAATTAATTAAAAAAAAAGGTAGCTATTCTACAATTATATTTCCATGATGTGACGACGGTAACACCTGCTCGCGTACCTCAGTCTTTCTCCGTTCTTTTTTCAATGGTCAAAGTTTTGGTTTCACATTGGATCAGCTGCGCCTGCGCGCGAAGACTGCGTGCTTTCGTTGAGAGATTCAATTGGATGACGACTCCACAACCGATTCCACAACGGCCAACCTGACCGTACGCTGTCCACAGCGGTACTTATTCCTTTTTTTTTTCATGGAGACCAGAGGAGAATCTGAAACATACAAAAAAACGGAACAGACAAGGACTATACAACAAATACACAAAGATTTAACATATCATAATTTTGCTGAACTAGACAGTTTCTCCCCACATCTTCATGTGGTCTGCTGCTGTGGATGTAGTATTGGGTCCTTCATGCAGTCCAATTTTTCTGACATCATATCGATCTTTAGGTTTTACTTTTACGACTTCATAGGGTCCAAAGAACTTAGGCCTCAGTTTCAAGCCAGTTCCAAACTGTGTCCGTTGGATGGCGACGATATCTTCGATCTCATACTGGTACGCCTTTTTCCGTTTCTTATTAAAATTTCGACAGTTTTCCTCTTGCATCTTCAGAATGTTTTGCTTGGCTTCCTCCCGAATTTTTTCACGATTTTCGGTGAATGTCTCCACGATTTCCTCTTCCAATAGTTTTAGAATTTCAAGATCTTGTTTGGTCCTCATCTTTACTCCGGTCAAGAGTTGAAACGGCGTCATCTGAGTGCTTCGTGAAATCGTTGAATTGAGTGTTCTCTGTACGGCTGGAAGAAACTTGTACCATTTTGATGCGTCGTCAATGGATAGCTTGGACAAAATTGGGATCAGAGAACTATGGATCCATTCAATTTGTCCGTTCCCTCGGGGTATTCCAGTTGTTATGCTTAGATGTTGGATGTTCTCATTCTCACAGTACTCTCGAAATTCTTTTGAAGTAAATGCAGTACCTTTATCTGTTATGATACGGTGAGGATTGCCAAATGTAATCTCTTGTTGCTTAACTTTCTCTAGAGCATCACGGGAAGAAGTGGACTTTACGGGAGATATAACCATACGAATTTAGTGAATGCATCTATTATTGAAAGAATGTGGTTATAGTTTTTATTTGTAGATGGCAAAGGACCTAAAAAGTCAATATGGTAAGTGCTAAGAGGGATATTTTTCTTAGGAATAGGATTTAACAACCCTTCACCTTTCCCTCGTTTTTTGTTAACAAGAATGCATTCAATATAATTATTAATAACATTTTCAACACATTTTCTAACATTAGGAAAATAAAAACTTTGTTTTACCATGCTTTCAGTTTTATTAATACCAAGATGTCCTTTAGAATGAATATTTTTAACAATTTCTGTTTGCATCTGTTGAGGCACTACCAAAACATCATTATCATTTTCAATTTTATATAGGACATCATTTTTAACAACAAAATCATTAATTTGCTTCTTTTCTAAAAGGGTTTTCAATGAATTAATGTACTCGTTATTTCGCTGACAATTTGCAAGTTTAGTGGTTATTTCATCATATGTTATGGTCATTACAGGATATAACGGCTTAAACAATCTACATGTCCCATTTGTTTGCCTGGACGATGAATAATTTCATAATTAAAGTCTTCTAAAAATAAGGCCCATCTAGCAATTTTAGGAGTTAATTGTTTTTTACTCATAGTTTTTTGGAATGCCGAACAATCAGTTACAATTTTAAATTTGTTGCCAACGAGATAGTTCCTAAATTTCTTAAGAGATTCGATTACAGCCAAAACTTCAAGTTCATAACTTGAATATTTTTCCTCCAGGGGAGTGGTTTTCTTGCTAAAATAGTGTACGGGGTGAAGTTTATTGTCGTCTGATTGTTGTAACAGAATCGCACCATAACCAAATTTACTAGCATCAGTATGCAATTCAAGTTTTGCACCTTGTTTGAAAATATGAAGCACCGGATTTTCAGAAAGTTTTTGCCGTTAAGTTTGAAATGCTAATTGCTGTTCGGGTCCGAAATGAAACACAGCATTATCCCGTAGTAAATCACTGAGAGGTTTGGCTATTATGGAATAATTTTGGATAAACTTCCGAAAGTAACCCGACAGTCCAAGGAAACTTTGGACCTGTTTCACGTTTTTAGGTTCTGGAAAATTCTGAACTGCTTTGGTTTTGTCCAAAAAAGGTTTAATTGTACCCTTTTCAATTATGAGTCCTAAAAATTCAATCTTTGACTTGAGGAAGTTACATTTTTTAAATTTAATTCTAATCCATATTCCGATGCAGTTTTAACACCCTGGTTAAACGGTTTAACCCGTCAAGTTCATCCGAAGAAGGGATAATAATATCATCCATGTAGATTATGACAATTCCCTCTTTAAGAAGGTCTCTGAAAACGTGATTGATAAATCTTTGAGAAACACTCGGACTATTACAAAGACCAAATGGAACTTTATTAAACTCATACTGCCCATTATGTGTGACGAATGAAGTAAATTTTTTACTGCTTTCTTCCATCTCAACGTGAAAGAATCCGTTTTTTAAGTCAATAGTTGAGAAGAAATATCCCGACTGCAACTGATCTAGAACTTCTTCTATTAAGGGTAAAGGATACCGATCTTTGTCAGTTTTAGAATTAATTTTGCGGTAATCAATACAGATTCTTAAATTACCATCCTTTTTCTTACACAATACTATAGGTGAACAATAATCAGAGCAACTTTCTGTTGTAACCAATCATCAATTTGATCGTTTACCTGTAATTTCTCAGAACAAGATAAACGTCTGGCTCTCTGACATACAGGAATATCATCTTTCAATATAATATTCATTTTTAACTTAGTACTCTTAATTTTATTAGGTTTATAATTCTTAATTAGAGAACTCAAATCATTTATAATATTAAAGTTTTTAACATGTGACAAATCATAACTAGAGTTTTCTATCACATTTGCAACAGATAAAAAAGAAAAAGCACCTAAAGGGGATTCACTTTCATTCAATAAAACATCGCTCTTTGCGTGGCTTATTTTCTTTATTTCAGTATATACACTGGGATGTATAATAAATTCTTCGATCAAGGTCGGTGATATTGCCGTTCGAACACTTAAACTGGGAGAGTGCTGAGTAAGAGAAATATTTATTGGCAAAACCTCTACCATACGCCTCTCGTTAAAACATGAGCTTAATGTAATTCTTCCTTCGGAAGGTTTGTTCACTCTAATTAGTGAGGAATTTAGAACTGGGATCTGGCAACCTGAATCAATCAAGGCTGTTACCGGCTGATTTTCTACAAAAATGTTTACGTATTGGAGCTGTTGTGCGAACTCATCGCTTTTTTGTTTTTCGCTCTTGACTTTCAAACTATTCGCGTTTTTTCTATTATGGATGTGGCCGTTAGATTCTTTAGGCTTAAAACGCTTCTCACAATCTCTTGCGTAATGAGATGAATCACCGCATCTGTAGCAATTTTTATTTTGTCTTTCGAGATTTTGGGGATAGCTATCTCTAATCTTTGGTTTATAGTTTCGTGGTCTATTTTTAAAGGGGTCTTAAGTATATCCACAAGCAATAGGAGTTTCCTTACGTGATCCGCTTCTAGATGAAATATAAATATCGCACTCTTTAGCTAAATCAATAGGCCTAAACCAATCTTCCGCTTTTCGAAAGCCAATATGAGTTGCGGTTTCCTTATTTAAAGTTTCAAATAATTTATCAGAAATTAAAAGATCACACAGAGATTCAAAGGAATTAACTTTTCTTAACGAACAAAAATATTGGAAGTTTGCCGTCAATCTTGCAGCAAATTGGATGTAAGTCTCGCCTGATGATTTTACAGCATTTTTAAATGAGTTTAAACACTCGCGAGGGGTTAATTGGAATTCTCTGAGTACTATAGATTTTAGTTTTTCATAGTCATTTAATTCCTCTTCTTTAATATACAATAAGACATTATGAGCTCTTTCGCCCAGAAGATTTATTAAAATTTCACATTTATATTCGTCATTTATTTTCTGGGTTAAAAATGCGCGTTCTAATGATTGGAAGAACAGATTAAAATTTTCAGATCTGGTGGGAACAGGAAGAGATAAAGTTTTAATGCTTTTGATCATATTTTCTATGTTTGTTTCGAACTGTTTCTCTTCGACTTTAGCTGCAGGATTTAAACTTAATGCTTTATTTTTAGCTGTTTGAAGTTCGACTTCTTTTTCTAACTGTGCTAACTGTAGTTTTGCGAGCTCAATTTTCTGTTTTTATAAAGTTGCCTCTCTTTCGTTTCGCGATACCCTTTCATCTATACAGTTTTTAATTAAAGTTTTAACGAAATCTGCATCACTCTCAAATGTACTACTCTTCTCAATTTTAGTCTTTAGTTTAGCTATGGTGTCCGTACTCTCCACAGTACCGTCTAGATCCTCAACAACTCTTATGAGATCCTCTTTAAGAGCGCTTTTATACATTTTAGAAAAAATATGGAAAGATCCTACCTTTTTTTTTTTTCTAGCTCCCTTGTTGCTCGCACGTACGATGTATCCAATAATTGAAGAAAAACGTTGATTCCACAGATCTCACAACCTCTTCGCAGGTTATATCGTTAGACGAAAAATAGTTCTTGAAATTGTTTAAATTACAATCAATAGTTCCGGCCTCTACACAGGCGGAATATTCACACTGGGTTCGAATGAAAAATTCAACCTCTACACAGGTTGAGCGAAGCTTCCAAAAAATGGCGGCGCGTCTCCTCCACGGACGCTTCTTTTGTTCACGCGTTCCAAACTTTGATCAAAATCGAAATTTTATCTATCCCGGCCGAGCCCCCATAATTTGTGGGAGACAACAAGGAGTCCAAGACATTTGTCTTTCTTCAGATTTATTTAAACTTAACAAAAATTAATTAAAAAAAAAGGTAGCTATTCTACAATTATATTTCCATGATGTGACGACGTTAACGCCTGCTCGCGTACCTCAGTCTTTCTCCGTTCTTTTTTCAATGGTCAAAGTTTTGGTTTCACATTGTATCAGCTGCGCCTGCGCGCGAAGACTGCTTGCTTTCGTTGAGAGATTCAATTGGATGACGACTCCACAACCGATTCCACATATATATGTAGTAAGACTTATGTTTTTTTAATACTACATATAGCATAAAAATTTAATCAGGTAACTACTGACTTTCTAATATAAGTCAATTTAATAACTAATTCATGTAATTTTATCAGTGTTTAATAAAATAGTAATGATATTTAAATGTTGACTTAGAAACAATAATGCTCAGTATTTTCTTCTGTTAATAAACTTTTCAAAAAGTCTACTTAAATATGCTCATGGAATAAGAAAAAAACCTTATAACTGTATTTGTTAGTCATTTCTCAGAATTGGCAAAAAATATGATAAACTGTTTGGGATATTTTCATACCCATTTCATGTTGAAGTGAACAACATGCCTGAAAATCTGCAAATGAAGTTAATTGAGCTACAGTGATAATAATGATGATGTGTCCACGATAAATTAGATTGTGCCATGGGCACAGATGATGACAGATTTTTTATGTTGTCTCCATAGAGATTTATGTCCGTGCCGAAAGGCACTCCGATGTCATGTAGAGGAAAGGATGGCAGGGCAGCTAAAGATGGGACCACCTTGTCAGCTCAATGTCATGACTGTTGTTCCGTTAGGGTTAATTTTCATCCCCCTGTGGTGTTCTGCGCTTAGTCTGAAAATTGTTTTTGCTATTGCTCGGTTACTATTAATATGGCAAATTTGTTGTTAGGTGGGTATTGAGTTTTGTCACAGTTTGTATTTAGCCAGGGCATTGATGTTTAATAGGGAAAGTTCTAGAAAGAGTGCCGTGTTCAGGGCCGATCCTAGAGTGTTGGCCGCCCACGTGCGAAGACTTAATGTGCCGCCACTCAAGAAAAATTTTCATATTTTGACTTATGATAATCCTTTTTTAATTTTTATATTTTGACATATTTTCAATTACTTATTATAATATTTATTGATTAATAAATATTATAATAAGTAATTTTTTATTTAATTATTAATTGTAACACTTAGATATTACTTACTTATTATAATATATATACTTATACATTTAATACTTATATATTGAGGTTATAAACTCATCTATTTGCATAAGAGTATATAAAAAGTAAAACATTTAGAAAAATGCAAATAAGAATTGAATCAAAACTAACGTTAATGGTCTTGCGGGATGACGGAGTCACCCCAAACTTTTTTTACATAATTATTTTTATTGTGCACGATAAAAATCGTTATTTCAGAGACTAAGAGAAAGTATACTTACCTACTTTTAAGGACTTTTCAATTTTTCTTTAATAATATGAAAAAAATCCAATCAAATGGAGCTAAAATATTTAAAATGAGCATGAGACTTTAATAAAGGACACAAACAACAGAAACCTTTCACTCACATTACAGGAATATTTTCAGGAAAAAAACTGTCTTACTTTGTTCGAGTTATTGTAGTTTCATTGTCCCTTGGTGATCGACAAAAAGAATATTGATATTTTAATTGCTAGTGTCTTTTTGACAGTGTGAAGTGCGTCTTGTGCTACATTTATTGGATCATATTTTTCTTGATGGAGTTTTTTAGGTAGCATTTGAAAATTTTCCTTTCAACTCAAACGTTTTATGTTCATCGCTTTTCGTAAATTTACTTTCGCTATCATGATTAATATGCATTATTTTAATAGGTTTTCCCTTGCTTGATCATTTTCAGGTTCCTTCAATAGTGATTGCATATACGCTTTTTATACACACACACACACACATATATATATATATTCTGCTCATTTACATTTATAAACCATAATAAGTCGTACAACACGGCAATTCAAAACCACTCAGTTGTTCACAGAGAGAAAATATAGCCTGTTCATGGAAAATCTTTTGGAACAAAGGCGATGGAAAAAAAAAACGTTTATCACTCCCAGAAAACGAAGGAAATATGTGATAAATACTTTTTAGTTCCCAGAAAGACTGTCATATAGAAGGATATTGTCAAGGTCATAGGTAGAAAATAAACAGTTTTCACAGAATGAACGATTTCGTGAGCATGGGGTGACTGTGTGTCTCACGCACCCGCCCTCCGAGTTAATGGTTTTGTACAACGTAGACCTATTTTAAATACTTTTTTAAATTTTAGTTTGTACTAGTTTAATTTTTTCCGGTTGAAAGCTTCCTAATAAATGTTACATAAGATGGTATTTTAATGAAACGATTTTTTCGTAATTAATATTTCTTTCGGTTTATGTATTTCAGGTTATTTCACTCATAGGAGAAACATACTACTGTTATTATTTTTCTGTTATAATTTTTATTTATATTTTCATTCTTTTATTTCTCTTTACATTTTTAGCGTGTTAACTTTCTCTCTTACATTCAAATACAATCCCTTCAGTGGGTTGATAAATGAGTACCAAGCTTGCTTGGTAATTTAACACTGGGGGTCTCGTGTCAAACTGAACACCTGGTCGGAACATCCACTCATACACCTCAAAGTACAAGGTGACGTATACTGAGATGGGTACAGTAGGCCTTGGCCCTCATGAGTTGTTGCGCCACTGAGATAAGTTATTCAAATAGGTTTTTATGAAATTATTCTACGAGTATACTGTGAAGCCAAATTGCAATGTGAACACTCATTAAAAAATTATTTTTAATTTTTTGATACACTGTCTACACTGGTTCTACCATCTGTAAAAAATATGTTTGCTATAAAAAAAACTGAATTTTATTTATTTTAAAACTTACCCCGAGTGAAGATTTGGTACTTCAGCTAGTATGTGTGTAAGTGAGGTGATGGTTCACACGTCACCTCGGGTTGGAAATGAAAAAGACGCAAAAGTACTTAGTATTTTTAAACATTTAATGTGGAAAAAGAGAGGAAGGCACAACAAAAAAATTGAAATAAAATGATTAAAAAAAAGAGGGCGAAAGCTGCCCTTAACATCAACCAGGGAACTAAGAGGGGAAAACGTTCACACTCTTGCAGCACCGTTTTGCGCTCAGTTTTACATGCCTTTCGAAATCACATAGTTAATGTGGTTGAGGACAATGAGGTTGATTCATGGGACGTCACTATCACGTGATGAGGAGGGCACATGAATATGTTTTGATTTGTTTCCCGCTTAACTCTAACCTAACACTTCTTTTGTGTACTATTTTGCTCTTGCTCTTTTACATTATAACTCGATTACAGTAAAAGATTAGATGATTGTATAGGAAAAAAATATTTCTTTAATATCCCGGTAAAAAAATTCGAGTGTTTAGTTAACATGATGAAGCGTAAGGCTTTTAAACCATCTCCTCACTTATTATGCTCTGACCACTTTGAATATAAGCTTGTTTTCAATACCAAACATTTAGAAATCGTCGCCAGCTCCATTCGTACAATTTTTTTGTTCACAAAAGAAACTTCTGCTAAAAGAGAAATTTGGATAGATATCTACAGAAATGCAAATATTTTTTGTTTATTTTAAATTAAATTATATAGAGAACATACATAAAAAGATAAAATATATTTAGTCAACTTAAATTTTAATTATTTTACACATCTTCAGAGTAGTTAATAGATATTTCTGTATTAAATTACCTAAAATAAAAACACAAGAATCTGATATGTAACCCTACATGTCATATATTAAAACAAGTATATATATATATACTTGGTCTGTTAATTATTAGTGTCTTTTGTGTTTAAGATAACACCTTCGGATAATATATACACACACATTTATTAATCTAGAAAACGGCAAGACCCTCCTGTGTTCATAGTCTCGGAGTAACTGCTCGAAACTGAAACAGTAGGGTTACCAGATACAATATAAAATATTTACAAAGAAATGCTACAGAGCCAGCCGCCACATATACATATATAACATTTTTAGTCTTTATTCGCAGCACCATTTTAGTAAAAATAAATTATTTATCGAGAATTTCATTCTGAATGTGGTAAAAAATTAAGGCATCAAAATTTTTTAATTAAATTGTGTATATTATAGAAGATAAATTTGTGTGTATATGTTGAATATAAAAGTCCTATTCTCTTCTGCATGGTCAAAATAATAAGTCATTTTTGAATCCATAATTCTTTTACACAAAAAATAAAAATTATAAAATATTTGTGTGGTGTATCTATTTATTATGTAGTATAGGGATTTCTTAACACAATATCTGTTTTCCAGAATTTGACTGGTATAAATTTGTCGTAGAATTTTTTTTTTACTATGGATAACATTTATTGATATTTGCACAAGAGTTATCAAAATGTAAAACTCATTAATTTTGATCATAAGTTTCACATATAGACTATACACATATTATTGAAGTATAACACAGTGTATTGAAGAAATCTATGCAACCCCAGCTGGAATGTATTAAGCATAATAATACTCTGGATTTTAATTTTTACATAAGTATTAAAGCTTAAAAGGTTCATCTGTATTGATACTATCCTGCTTATAAATTTAAGTCCTGAATAAATTTTTTGTAGTGAGTTATTTACAAATATTGACCCAAGAAGTGTACTTAGATCAGTTCTATGATATTTATCAGTAATTAAGATCATGAAACCAAATGTGATTTTACATATAGACATTTGATTCTGTAGGATATTTACTTTCTAAGAGCAATAGAAATATTCGAAATTTTAATATAACCTTTTTCAATTCTCTATTTACCCTTAAATGAATAACTTGACAAATTGCTGTTCGCAATAATCTACATTAATGCAAAATTCAGTAAAAAAAAAGGGGTAATTTCAGTAAAAAAATTTCAAAATTATTTTTAATGGGTTAATAATCACTGATATTTTTATGTGACGTGTGTTGAAAGGGCAAAACTTTGGAGATCTTGTATATTATAATATCGACTAATTTCTTCAAATCATAAAACCGCCAAATGCTACGATATACAACCAATAATGGAAACTGTTCATGTTCATGTTTGAACACAGTAATTATAGTGATATAATTACTGTGTAAAAAATACTTCATACCTAACTATTAAACAAGGATAATGCAAACATATAACAAAAATAAGATTAAGCTTCACACACAAGAAGTAAACATATCAAGCATACGAAATTTACACACTGATTCAAAACGTGAGGAAATGTTGGTATTCTCGTCTCGTGATTTCGACTTGGCGTCTCATTGTCGTGAATCAACCTCATTAGGTGTCACTGCCACTCCAACAGGTGTCGATGGATACTACAACTAGCCATTCTGACTATAGCAGCTTTCCTTAACCTCATAAGCAGGATAATTTGTGAACAGGAATCTGGAAGGAACAAAAAAAAAACGAAACAGAAAAAGTGTACCCACTAAAATATGAAGAAGAAAAAAACATGTTGTTAAATGCAGTGGACTTCGCAATTAAGTGATGCCATTACACACAGTTTCATATAGTCAGTAACTGGCTTAAGGCGTTTTTTATAATGTCGTATGTTTTCTTTGGCCTTTTCGAGTATTCTATTGATATTTTCCTTCAGTTCTGTGTTGAAATCAAGCAGTTCTTCGCAATGATTCTTGACAGCCTGAAGTTCAACTTCTTGTTCTTTTGGATCCACAAGTGAGCTTTGGAAGCTTCATTTACATTAAGTTTGCTGCTCATTTCTGGAATTTTTGGAATGGCATGTGTTTCCTCTACCTATCGTCACATTCGTGAACATTGATTTGCATATGAAGTTATCCATAAATTTTGTACTTTACTTAAGAAGAAACATCAATATAGTCTAATCACTAACGTAAAACGAAATATTTGCGTAACTTCGTTAAATCCATGTGTTCCCCTAACTTTTTTTAACAGTGTATTAATTAATGCACACATTGGCCATCGAATTAGAAATCTTTGAGATTTGTATTGGAATGCGTGTTGGGGATGAAGTATGCAATTTTTTTTATGACGTGGGTTACACGTGGTTTGAATACTAGTAAAAGTAAGTACTTTTCACGATGAAGGAAGTAAAATGGAAATATGACTGATATTTCACCATTTGTGAATAAAGGGCTTATTGTTGGTGCCCGTTTAACAGGGACCTCTATTTCGAAGACAAGATTATCTTTATTTAGACCAGTATACACAATGAGACAAAAGATTAAAAAGTACATAGAGAAAAATTCTGACAATAGACCTTAAATAGCTTTAAAAAAGAATTAATAAAAATTGAAAAAGAAAGAAACCAGGAAAATTTTTTTTGCTCCTGGATGTCAAGTGGTAAAAAAAAGTCAACAAAAGTTGACGAGGCTTGAGAAAATGGAGAAATAATTTCGCGGTCAAACGTTAATAGGAAGATGAAGAAGATATAGAATAGAGGACAGCAACAGACCAAAATAGGGGGGAAAGTCCCAATAAAAAAAGAAACTATCGATTAAATGACAAAGTCAACAAGAAGATAAAATGGGATAAGATATTCCCAAAGCTAAAACACGATTAAAAACAGTTAACCCTCGAAAAGTGGAAAGGTATCAAATTTTACATAAAGGCGTCAATAGACGCAATAACCATTAGATTCCCAAAAAGGCAAATAGTGAGTGATTGAATATTAACGTCACCCTATTCCGCAACTCGAGGGCTTTTGGCGATGGACCTTGTAATTAAGAACCATAATCAAGGAAAGAGGATGACACCTGAGCTGGCACCCCCACTCCTAACTTCCACACCAATGGGAGGACGTTTGAGCCTCGACATATTTAACGTGCATCAGCCCTCCTCTGCACGGCGGGTCTTCAGTGGTACCAGTCTTGAACTCATGACACGCCGGCCACGAGTCCGTTACTTTGATCACTAGGCTACCACGGCCGAAAATAGTAAATATAATTAAGACTAGAGGGAGAACCACACCAAGGCCTACATCGGAGAATCGAAGCTTTCAGTTGAGCCGGTTCCACAGTGACGCACACCCAGTCACCAAATGCAAGGATCAGTGTCCCCATAGCCTACTTGCTGCACGTAAACGGGGCTCATACCAGGGATCAAAACAGATATGCCCCCCGATATGGATCCACAAAGGGGACTCTGGAACTGTGCCATCAGCACCCTGGTGTAGCGTTCGTCAGGGGACAAACTCCTAGGTAGCGATTTGTACCAAGAGATCCGGCTGAAAGCAAAGAACTCCTTTCGGTCAAGAGGTGGGCCCTCTAGAGTGAATTCTTCACAAAGTAAGAAAAATATTTTTGGTGCTATGAAATAATATTAGGTTGGGAGAAAAGAAATTCATTATATTTTTGGAAGATGGTTGTAGTGATCGCTTGAGTTAAGTATCGATCACACAAACAATTTCAGGTCGTTTTAAAGGTGACATTTCGCACTAAAAATACTTATGCTGTTTTTTGTTCCACTCAATTGTAAGTTACACAGCGCGTTTAACTGGAAAAAATATACCGAATTTTTTTTTTTTGATAAAAGTGAAAGTGCGAGCTAGGCGGCTGAAATTACGACTGGTGTTTATTGTCTCGATACTGTAACCGCCAATTACTTGCAATTTTGGCTTCATTGATTCCTTTCAGGTATGTCCGTCGTCGAAGATGTCGATAAAATCACAAAAATAATCGAAGCTGACCTACATATGACTAGTCGTAGCATCGCCCATAAGGTAAATATCGAACATGAAACAGTTTAAAATCATTTACTCAAGGCTGGATTCAAAAAGAAGCTTGATGCTTGGGTGCCACACCATTTAACACAAAAAACATAATGGATCAAATTTCCAGCTGCAAAGCCTTAGCCAAACGGAATAAAATCGACCAAATTCTTAAACAGATAGAGACTAGGGATGATAAATAGGTCACATACAACAACGTTGCCTGAAAATCATCGTGGTTAAAGCGTGGTGAAGCTACTTAAATAGTAACCAAATCAGGAAGCTTCTACTGTGCATTTGGTGGGACTGGAAAGGAATATGACCAAACACTGAATTCGGATTCTTACTGTTACCTATTGAACGGTTTGAAGCTAACAATTCACCAGAATTGGCAAATAGGAGAGAAACTGTGTTCCATCAGGACAACGCCAGGCCACACTCGTCTATAGTGACTCACCAGACACTCCAGGAGCTTAATTGGGAAGTTCTCACGTATGCACCATTTAGTCCAAAACTGACACAAAGCAATACCAAAGTTTTCTTGCATTGCAAAACTTCCTTGGTGATAAAATGGGGCACCCAGAGAAAATTAATTGTCAATTTTCACAGATTTTCACTAATAGGTACCACAACTCAGAATAGACAACACACCACACAAACTAGACAACACACCACACAAACTAGACAACACACCACACAAACTAGACAACACACCACACAAACTAGACAACACACCACACAAACTAGACAACACACCACACAAACTAGACAACACACCACACAAAACTAGACAACACACCACACAAAATAGACAACACACCACACAAAATAGACAAAACACCACACAAAATAATCAACACACCACACAAAATAGACAACACACCACACAAAATAGACAACACAACATATAATGGACAGCACAACATGTAATGGACAACACATCATGTAATGGACAACACACCACACAAAATAATCAACACACAATACACACAAAATAATCAACACACCACACAAAATAATCAACACATCACACAAAGTAGACAACACAGCATATAATGGACAGCACAACATGTAATGGACAACACAACATGAAATGGACAGCACAACATACAAAAGACAACACACTACACAAAATAATCAACAGACCACACTAAATAATCAACACATCACACAAAATAATCAACACACCACACAAAATAGACAACACAACATACAATGGACAGCACAACATATAATGGACAACACAACATATAATGGATAGCACAAGATATAATGGACAGCACAACATGTAATGAACAACACACCACACACAATAATTAACACACCACACAAAACAATCAACACACCACACAAAACAATCAACACACCACACAAAATAATCAACACACCACACAAAATAATCAACACACCACGCAAAATAGACAACACAAAATACAATGGGCAACACAACATACAAAAGGCAACACACCACAAAAAATAATCTCAACACACCACACAAAATAATCAACACATCACACGAAATAATCAACACACCACACAAAATAATCAACACACAATACACACAAAATAATCAACAAGCAACACAAAATTATCAACACACCACACAAAATAGACCACACAGAATATAATAGACAGCACAATATATAATGGACAGCATAACATATAATGGACAGCACAACATATAAAGGACAGCACAACATATAATGGACAGCACAACATATAATGGACAGGACAACATTTATTGGACAATACAACATACAAAAGACAACACACCACAAAAAATAGTCAACACACCACAAAAAATAATCAACACACCATACAAAATAATCAATACACCACACAAAATAATCAACACACCACACAAAACAGACAACACACCACACAAAATAGACAACACAACATATAATGGACAGCACAGCATATAATGGACAACACAACATATAATGGATTGCACAACATATAATGGACAGCACAGCATGTAATGGACAACACACCATACAAAATAATCAATACACCACACAAAATAGACAACACACCACACAAAACAGACAACACACAACATATAATGGACAGCACAACATACAATTGACAGCACAACATATAATGGACAGCTCAACATATAATGGACAGCACAACATATAATGGACAGCACAACATATAATGGACAGCACAACATGTAATTGGAAACACACCACTCGAAATAATCAACACACCTCACAAAACAATCAACACACCACACAAAATAATCAACACACCACACAAAATAATCAACAAACCACACAAAATATAATCAACACACCACACAAATAGACAACACAACATATAATGGACAACAGAACATATAATGGACAGCACAACATATAATGGATAGCACAACATGTAATGGACAACACAACATGTAATGGGCAACACAACATACAAAAGACAACACTACACACAAAAGACAACACTACACACAAATGACAACACTACACACAAATGACAACACTACACACAAAAGCATGCAACATATAAAAGACAACACAACTCATAAAATATAACACAACACATAAAATGCAACACAACACATAAAATGCAACACAACACATAAAAGACAAAACAACATTTTGATAACAACTCAAAATACACAACACAAAAAATACGCAACAAAACACAAAAAAAACCCCAACACTCAAAAGACAACAGAACACACAAAAGACAACACAGCACACAAAAGACAACACAAAATACACAACAAAACACAAAATACACAACAAATTACAAAATAAACAACCCAACAAACAAAAGATAACACGAAATACACAACACAACACAAAATACACAACAAAACACAAAATAAACAACACGGACATAAATTCTGATGATAATGGTAAATTTCAAGATAAAAATCTATTGTTTTTGTGAAGCCTATTATAGTCCATTCCCAAGCAGCTATCTAGGCTGTAGTTATAAAACATCACACAGACCCACAGATTATCTCAGAAATAAGACCAACCTTGTACTTTCTTTATAAGTATCAAAAGGCTGACTTAGTAATACGACGAACAGTTGAGCCACACAAGACAACTCACAACTTCTTCCAAACTCTTAAATCTGACCTGGGAGCAAAATCAACAGCCAAATCCTGGGTTAACATGTAAGATACTTGGAAAAGGTTTTGTCAAACACGGAGCATCTTCCTACATGATAAGTACTAGACAAAGAGTAACAAAAACTTACTGAAGTAAGCAAACTGTATTAGAAAGGCAAAGAAATATTTTCTGTTACAATTATGAAAAGCAAACTTTTTATGCAAGTTACATGAAAAATACCCTGAAGCTTAATAGACTGATGGCTCTATAATACAAAACAACATTGGGGCTGTTGCTTACAGTAAACTTTTTTTCGAATGTACTGTGGAGCACTTCATGTCGAATTTTGATACAGAGATCCTTGCCATCTCACTTTCTCCGAAGAACCTCAAGAAATAGATTGATTGTTTCTCTAAAGCTGTTATTTTGGTCCTTTTCCAAGCAGCCATCCAGGCTGTAGTTATGAAACATGACACAGGCACAAAGATTATCTCAGAAATAAGACGAACTTTCTTTATAAATACAAAAATATGAGCCACAATACATCCCACAATATAAATACGCTCTCTAGTGAAATATTCTTGTGTGAAATGCGCCCATGTCGAAATGCAATTACTTGTGAAATATGTAATTATTTGTGAACCATTTTATCATAATTGAAATAGTCTTCATCATTGAAATATATTTAACAATATCAAATTGAAGTTGATTGAGTACAGTCGAGTTTCGCACTTTCTTTCAACATTTAAAATCTTGGTTTTGCGCTCTATATTAATCAAAATAAAACTCCTAAATTAATGACTGCTACAGTGAGAAGAGTGAAGAAGTGTGAGCCACTGCATGCATTGCGTAATCAATTTCATATCTACCGCTTGCTCCATACTTAAAAACAAAAACATGTTTAAAGGATTTAATTTAAATTAAAAAATTTAGACACACATGCTGTAAATTGGTTATCTAAATTTAAATAACATTTAACAACATGGATTTCCCTAAAACGCTACATATTTAGTTCTAAATATTTTATATGCATTCCTTAATTTACAAAAAACATCTTCATCATAACATCTTATGTATGCAAAAAAACATCTTATGTTTCTGATAAGTTTTAGTATACATATATATCATAAGTTACTCACGATGAATGATCTCTTACAAGTCGCATTGATGAAGTGAGTCAATTGATCATGGATGTTTGAAGTGTGAGCCTTAGCATAGCTCCTAGTGTAACATTAATAAAAAAAAAAAATCAGAAAGTTCAATGATACAATGTATTTTATTTTGAACTTTTAACGGTTGATTTTACCTACTGATGATCATTATAATTTCAGAAGAGAAAAAAAAACTCGAAAAACTTAAATTGGGGGATTACAAAACGAAAATAATGTTACTCAATAATTTTCTTAAATTACCTTGATTTATGTCCAGTAACACCTAAATACATGATTTTTAATCTCCTCCAAAAGGAGAACTTCAATTTGAAATAACCATCCTAAATCAGATGGTATTATAAAGTCTTATTCTGGTATATAATTTTAATTAATTAAGCAACTACATATAATACACATTTTTATATTATTAATAAAATAATTACATAATATATATTAAAATTAATAATCAATATCAATTAAAAAGTACTGAAAACATGCAATATTCCAAAATTTGCAAATTCCTTCAACGAATTTAATCGAACAAGGATCGATCAAAAAAGCATTTTTAAAAAGTAAAATAAAGGGAAAATAGACGAGATTCATAGCAATAATTAAAAGTACAACACTCAATCTTTAAAAAAAATTTCTTAGTACTCACCCATGATATTAGAAATATTCGTATTCGAAAATAGCACAAAATAAAATAGAAGAAAGAAATAATAAATTGAAGAGCAAATGTAATGAAAATGGTTACATTTTTAATCAATCGGATTAAAGTCATATGAAATTTATAGGGTTACCGCGGGGAAAAACCAATAAAAATTATTTCTAATATATAGGTTATCCCATGGCAACCACATCGCCAGACGATAAAAATATCAAGGTAACCATATTGTAATGTTATCACCCATTTTGGCGAACATAAACAACAACTTGGCACGTGTCCCATGATAACAAACTAGCACTCTTGCTTTTTTGTCTTTCATAAATCTATAAATTTTTAAATAGAACTTAAATCTATCATACGAAATTCCAAATTGATAATTGTTAGAATATGAAATCTCAATGACTATAAATATAAAATCAAATGAGTGCATAAAATAAAAGTCATTCCAAAATATAAAAAGCCATTACAAGCGAAACTAATAAATAATAAAATATAAAGAAGAAAATGAAAAAAATTATTAAACAAAAAAGGACTTAAAAATGTTCTAGAAAAAAATATGAAACACATACCTCGTCTACGATTGATGGTGAAAAATATTATAATATGAATAAATACGAAATATATATAAAACTTTTAAAAATTATATTTATTCTAAGCAAACTTACAAATTCACAAAAACATCGAATCAAACGATTGAATGGCACATAAGATTTATTTTTATATGCAGCCAATGTTGCCACTCAATACTTTGAAAAAGTAATTGTTAAATTGCTGCCAGATGGATCAGGTGTATTAAAAAGATATTTTCGGCTGAATATTACGGTATAGAATTGTAATAATTACGTGCGCTTTTAATATTTTGTAGAAAAGTGAAAACTATGAAAAAAGAATCGTTTGCTTCAACTAAAAATGAAAAAGGTAAAGATGAAAAACATTGTTATTCTGACGAGTTTTTTAAAATTAATGTTTAACTTGTATATTAAAAAAAATTACAGGATTTTTCATTAATAAGAAATATCTCGTCTTTTTTCTTATTTAGAAATATGTAAAGTAATTGTTTTGAAATGTTTTCCTGTGTTAAATACACTTTCAAAAGACATTGAGAATTTTTTTTTATTTTTATTGAACATTTATTTGTATACATCGCTGATAAAATATAAGCAGATGTTTTTCTTTTGGGTTTTTTTGCCATAAAAGAAGACACAAAGTTTAGTCATAAGACATTAAAAACTTTTCTTGTTTTGTTTCTAAAAAATGTATTAAAAAGCAAAATTATGTAAGAACATGTAATCTATCTAACGCTGGGTTTTTCAAAAAGTAGTATTCGCTTAAGACTATTTCCTTATCTTACTTTTTTGCATTTTTAGCAAACTTTTATATTTAAACATTTTTATTACTGTTGAAAATGTTTATTTCATCAATAGCAAAATTTATTAACTGGTGATAGTTATATAAAGGATGAAATTCAGACTCTACATTTCTTTTTTTTAAAAAAACAAGAAAAGTTGTTTGGAATTTCTTTAAAAAATTCGATTTCAACTATTTCGAATTTTTTCATGGAGAAGTAAATAAGTGTAAAGGACAGTTTTTGTAGAGATTTTCTCTTGCTAGATGGCTGCACCTGTCAACTGTTTTTCGAATTCTCTAAACGGATATTGGCAAGATAGAAATTAATTCTATTCAAATAAATGTTAAACTTAAATAATAATTGTTAAACTTATATTTTATGTAAATGCATTTAATTTCTGTTAATTTTTAAAATGGTTTTCATAATTTATATTTCTGTTTTTATATTTTTCTTTACTCATGTAGTCGTATCGATTGTATTATGCTTAACTGCAGCATAACTGTGTAAAATACTAAAAACGTGGCATTTTCTGTACAACGTGTAGATCTATGTTTGCCGCCGTGGAATGAACACGCAGAATAAAATTCCAGTAGATTTTGATAAAGTTTAATGTTTGAATTAAATGAAAACTCAACACACTTGAGTATTATTTAGAGTGCTATGAAGCAAGCACCTAATAACTGGTGACCCTGGATTTTATTTACTGGAAAATGACAAAATAGCGCATTGGCTAACAAGATCGTGGAGATGGCGCTAAGAACAATGGATGCTGCAGTGGTTCAAAAAAATTCCCTAAGAGTGGATGAACTCCTCTCTAAATTAGTAAGTCTGGAAGAACAACTTACCTCTTTGAAGCTACAACGAAAAGTCCGGAGCTCTAGCCCTCATCACCATCAGAAGAGTAGAAGTCGCAGCAAATCAAGGCGCCGCTACAATCCTCAGGGACGATATTGCTTCTACCATTTCCGATTCGGGAAGAAGTGCCTCCCTGGTAAATGCGTACAGCCGTGCAGTTTCAATGAGCCGGGAAACGAATACCAGCAGTAGACGCCGCGGCGAGTCCTGCTGCCGACATTTTAGGCCGCAAATTCCGGTTATTTGTCAAGGACAGAGAAACCGGATGTCAATTCCTGGTGGATAGCGGAGCAGACGTTTCGATTCTCCCTTGGACAAAAACGAAAGGTGAGTGCCAAGACTCTAAATATAAACTGTATGCTGCTAATGGAACTGAAATTCCAACATTTGGTCTAAAAATTCTCACGCTGGATCTAGGCCTAAGACGCCCATTTCAGTGGCCGTTTATTATTGCCAAAGTTGAGCGAGGAATCATAGGTGCTGATTTCCTTCAAAAATTCCAGTTGCTGATAGATCTGCACAACAGGAAATTAATCGATGGAGTAACAAATCTTTCAATTAAAGGAGAAGTTGCTACCATCCAAGAAAATAATGATCTCAGCACGGTCAATAGAGCCTCCAAGTACTTCAACCTGCTTAAGTTGTATCCTGATTTAACCAAGCCAAACTTGGTTAACAGAGTTGTTAAACATGAAGTAAAGCACCACATCCTAACAACTGGCCAACCGGTTTATTCGAAGGCAAGACAACTAGCCCCTGATAAGTTGAAGCTGGCGAAGCAAGAATTCCAATTTATGCTGGACAACGACATTATTAGACCCTCAAAATCTCAATGGGCAAGTCCATTGCATTTAGTAAATAAAAGGATGGCACATTAAGACCATGTGGCGATTACAGGCGACTCAACGCACAGACAATACCAGATCGATATCCAATTCCTAGAATTGAGGACTTTAATCACATCCTGAAGGATAAAAAAATATTTTCCAAGATAGATCTAGTAAAGGCTTATTATCAGATACCAATTGCTGAGGAAGACAAAGAAAAAACTGCCATCACCACCCCATTTGGCTTGTACGAGTTCAATACTATGAGTTTTGGACTGAGGAATGCTCCTTCAACCTTCCAACGTTTCATTACTGAAGTACTGTATGGACTCGACTTTGTTTTCCCGTATCTTGATGATGTACTTGTTGCCTCATCTACTGAAGAGGAACACAGTGAACACCTTAAAATGGTATTTGAAAGATTCCAGCAATATGGACTTCGAATAAATGTCTCCAAATCAGTGATGGGAGCTGCCCAAGTTGAATATTTGGGATTTCTGATCACTGCAGAAGGTTCTCGGCCATTGCCAGAAAAAGTTCAAGCTATCTTCAACTACAAACTACCAGAAACTATTCATGACCTGCGAACGTTTCTGGGCATGATAAATTTTTACCGAAGATACCTAAAGGATGCTGCTAAGACCCAAGCACCTCTACATGAACTGTTAAAAGGAGCGAAAAAGAAAGACCGCAGAAAAGTGCATTGGACTGATGACACCAGGAGAAGCTTCGAAAAATGCAAAACTGACCTTGCCGAAGCTGCTCTTTTATCATTTCAAGATCTGGACTACCCCTATCACTTTGCACAGATGCATCAGATTTTGCTGTGGGCGCAGTACTCCAGCAATTAGAAAACGAGCGTTGGAAACCAATAGTTTTTTTACTCAAAGAAGCTAAATGAAACACAAACAAGGTATAGTACCTATGACCGAGAACTATTGGGAATATACCTTTCAGTGAAACATTTCAAACACCTGCTGGAAGGGAATGATTTTGTTATATATACTGACCACAAGCCTCTAACTTTTGCATTTAAGCAAAAAAATGAAAAAGCATCACCAAGACAACAACGACAACTTCAATACATTTCAGAATTTAGTTGTAACATTCAACATGTATTGGGTAAAGATAATGTTGTTGCAGATGCCTTATCCAGAATTCATTCAATTTCCGAAATCAACTTTGAGGAAATTGCAGAAAGAAACTACTGACGAAGAGTTGCAAATATTATTGCACAACAATTCTTTAAAATTTAAACCTTCGACATTGCCATCTGGGAAAAAACTTTGGTGTGACATCTCAACACAAAAAATTAGGCCTTACATTCCACAAAAATTCAGGTTTCAAATATTCCAACTAATTCATGGCTTAGCTCACCCTGGTATTAAATCTACAGTTAAACTGATGATTGAAAAATATGTCTGGTCAGATATTAAAAAGCAAGTCAGAGAATGGGCAAAAGCTTGCATTAGATGCCAAAAATGTAAAGTCAGCAGGCATACAAAATCCAAATTAGGAGACTTCGAACAACCAGATGAAAGGTTTAGTGTAGTTCACATAGATCTCATTGGAAAACTACCACCTTCAGAAGGGATGCAGTATTGCTTAACCTGCATTGACCGATTCTCTTGCTGGATGGAAGCAATTCCTATACCTGAAATAACAGCTGAAATAGTTGGGAGAGCATTTTATGAGAAATGGATTTGCAGGTTTGGAGTACCTGCCAAAATAGTCACAGATCAAGGTCGACAGTTTGAGGCAGAACTATTTAGAAGCATAGCTGCAATATGTGGTGCTAAAGTAGCCCACACAACATCTTATCACCCTCAATGTAATGGGAAAGTTGAACGTTTACATAGGACCTTGAAAGGTGCTATAAAAGCTCACAACAATATTAGATGGACAGAGTCATTACCCACTGTGTTGTTAGGTTTAAGAGCTGCCATAAGACCTGACATTAGTTACACAATTGCACAGATGGTCTATGGTACTTCCATTAAATTACCTGGCGAATTTTTTGATCCCCCTACTATTAACATGGATCCACAGAATTTTGTCGCCAAATTACAGCAGCACATGGCAGAGCTAAAGCCACTGAAGTCTCTAGCAACAGGAAGCAAAATATCTTTGTGCATAAAGATTTGAAATCCTGTTCCCATGTGTTTCTTCGTATCGACAGAGTTAAAAAAGCATTAGAACCACCATATGAAGGACCATATACTGTACATAAAAAGTATGATAAATATTTCACAATCCTAATCAAAGATAAAACAATTAATATATCTGTAGATAGACTGAAACCTGCCTATTTGTTAGCAGTGGACAATCAAAATGAACAAACTAGTGTTGGACAAAAATGAGATTTCAAATTGGAAAGAACTTTCCCCAATGCCTGATGAACAATCTACTACCAGCTGTGGTAGAAAGATAAAAAAACCAGTAAGATTTAGAGAATAAACAAAATAGCAACTATTATGTATGTAAGTGTTAAAGTTTGAAATTCCTTTCACTTATTACTAGTAAACAGTTATTAAAAATTAGTAAATTTGAAAATCACCATTTATAAAATGTATCTAATTGATTAAATATATACTTGGTAATAATTCTCTTGGTAATGCAATTCATGGACATATAGTGAAAAGTTATAGTAAACACTGCTTTAAATGTTGTAGATATGCTTATAAAATGACAATGTATGTTAATTCCTGGATTTTAGAATTGAAAATTGACTCTTAATTGGTTATATATACATGTATGATTTTTATGCTAGTATTGTGAAATTTAAATAATTATTCTTCCACTATCCTGATATAACCTCATCAGTAAGTTGTAAGCTTAATTAGAATTGTGTGTAATTTCATAACAGCGAGAACCTAGGACAGTTTTTGTAGAGATTTTCTCTCGCTAGATGGCTGCACCTGTCAACTGTTTTTCGAATTCTCTAAACGGATATTGGCAAGATAGAAATTAATTCTATTCAAATAAATGTTAAACTTAAATAATAATTGTTAAACTTATATTTTATGTAAATGCATTTAATTTCTGTTAATTTTTAAAATGGTTTTCATAATTTATATTTCTGTTTTTATATTTTCTTTACTCATGTAGTCGTATCGATTGTATTATGCTTAACTGCAGCATAACTGTGTAAAATACTAAAAACGTGGCATTTTCTGTACAACGTGTAGATCTATGTTTGCCGCCGTGGAATGAACACGCAGAATAAAATTCCAGTAGATTTTGATAAAGTTTAATGTTTGAATTAAATGAAAACTCAACACACTTGAGTATTATTTAGAGTGCTATGAAGCAAGCACCTAATATAAGTATTTTAAAATACTTTTTTCATGTGATGCTTTACGTAAATGAGAAAAAACAATGTCTCTATAAGCATAATTTCTCTTCAAACGCTTAGAATTTTTAAAGAATTAAAAACTTTCTACAGAGGTAACTGCAAATTTAACAACGCAGCTCATGCGTGTCGTAGAGGACGACTAAAATGGGTACCCAGTGTCCGTGGCATAGCGGGCTGCCCTACACCTGGGGATTATATTAGGGGTCTCGTCCTCTATGTTCGAGGGTTGGGTGTAGAGCTAACAACCCTACACCGTGAAAAAAACTTTTGTTACGAAATCTCAAGAGCATAATTTTGAAATTGTTGACAGTTTAACTCGGTGATACTGAACATGCAGCCCGTGCGTCGCATATGGCACACCGGCCTTTCCTGAGTGGCTCGGTTATATCCCATGGCCCCCAGAAATTTAGTTATTTAAGAACGATGTACTAAAAATTTAGCGGGAAATTCTACCAATCAAGTAATCAAATCTATCAATTCTGCTACCAACATGCTTTTTTTCGTGGTACAATGTAAACAAGAGAGACTTGGTCGTGGTGGAAAGGAGATCGAAACTGTCCCATAACTCAATAAGAGATGCATAAAAATTTAATTTTGTGCGTTTGATAGTGTTTCCTCTTGTACGGACTTAATAATGTACCAGGAATAAAATACCAACAACCATTCTGTAGTTCATATCTTTAATGACGCAATTCATTCACTATTACAAACTATGGTGCCATATGCACCAGTATAAATAGCGAGAGCAATCGGGTTTTACCCTTGCCATACAAATTATACATTCAAGATTATAAGATAAATAACAATATGCAAATTCCAAGATATAGAAAGGCTAATGCAGTATTAAAATGCAAGACGAAAATGATAGTTTATATATTTTGGTCAATTTTGGTTATAGTCGAACGTTTTTTTTATATGTATATATATACTGTTTTTCCTCCTTATTATCTGCATGTTGTGGACCGCGTGAAATACTTGTCATAAGTTTGTGGCCCGGCGGGGAAAAACTTGAGTATTCCTGGGCTAAGTGGATTAGATCATATGAAATTACTCTCCAACTAGGAGATGGAGTATACATGTAAGTGGACAGATATATAAATACATCAAGATTAGCTTTTAATATATGTTTTCTTTTATTTCTGTTTTTAGTGCTATGCTAGGAATCGCTTGATTCGACTGTTTGATTATACGGCATCTTGTTACAATTAGGACTTAAAAAAACACATAAAACCAGCATTTTTTTTATCATAGTACTAAAGCATCATTAAGTTCCTGCAACATAAAATTAAATTTAGAACTTCACTAACATATTAATAATACTGTAAGAAAATTGAAGTGTTTTTCTTTTCTCAAACAGGCTTTGTAATGAAAATCATTTACTCAAAAGTCAAAAGAGACTGCAAGATTTTTTTCTCTAATAACTTTAAAATACAAGAAACTACCTTTTGATAGTAGTAAAACTCACTATAAAAAAGAAAACGCGCATTTTTTTATAAGCGTTGTAAAACCATAGGCAAAAATTACTTCTTTCCTCTATTTTGCTTTTCTAAATTGTAAGGTTATTAAATTTAAAACTTTTAATTTCCTCAAATGTATATTGAATTCAAACATTATTAGATTAACCGTATTAGATATATTTTCGTAAAGTAACTTTCGCAAAAATCCTTTTTGAGACGTCTTTGCTAAACATCAATCCACAGTGGGGTGCCAGGGCCACTAATTAAAAAAAATCTTTTTTTTAATGCGGTATTGTTGACTCTACCACGAATTGTGCTAACAGATGAAGGATGTTTGTAAATAGTAGACATTTATGGACAATCTCTCATCCAACACACTGTGCACTTATATCCTATTTTTCTTAAACTATGCTGTGCTATCGGGAAATCGGGACTTGATTTTTCAATATGTATTCGAAATTTAGCATATTTATTTGATTTGTTGCAAGTTTTATTTTCAGAAATTCGTAACAAAGACGTCATAACGTCGTATTCGTAACGCCGATTGACAGAACCATATACGGCCTGCGGCCGCCCACGTGCGGTGCACGCGCTGCACGCCTGCTAGGATCAGGCCTGGCCGTGTTTAGACGCCGGGTCTTAGAGTTTGCAATCGCGTGTTATATTTTCAATCCCTGGATTTCAGGATTACATTATCCAAATTCTGGGTTCCCGGGACTAGGATTGGACTATTTATTAAAAATACGTACACATTAGCATAGTTTTAATTGCATAATAAAACTGAAAATAGGATTAAAAATTGGTTTAATATTAATTTTATTGAAACTAATAAAAAAATTAATTCATCATAAAAACAAATAAAAATAATTCTTAATGAAATTTAAAAAAACATTTCTTCATTACTTGTGTTTCGGCAAATAACCTTTTAAAAAACACAGCTCGTCCAGCGTTTCATCTTTCAAACGGCTTCTTATATTTGTTTCAAATCGTCCTGCCGAAGAAAATGCTCTTTCGGATTTTACGTTAGTAGGTACTATCGTCATTAGATAGGGATATGTTCTTTTCAGGTAGTCACCATGTCTCCCTCCATTTTCAAAAAAGAGATTTCTTTTTGAATTTTTAATGACAGAGTCTCAAATCTAATAGACTGCATTGGGGCACATGTACCTCTTTGATAACTTTATCTAGTTCTTCTGCTACACTTAATGGTTTTTGTGTATAAATTGATCCAGTTATTGAATCAGAATGTGAATTAATTTCAAGTGTTAATTCATTTGAAATAGAAGATCCAGCTGCATGAGCTGTTAGTAATGCAATGGGATTTGGAGTTTAAGCAGGTCCGCTATTAATTAATGGCATTTAACTGAAAAAGGAACTGTTACAAAATCTATTTTTGAGATGTTTCTTATGTTATTGTTTCTGTGTTCTTATGTTATTGTGGCAGTGAGCCACTGAGATATGTGCTACGTTCTCCCATGCGAGAGAAATGAAAGTTGCACATATTCTTTTCTTATAGCACTTACTGATTGCACAGAAAAATACCACATATATTTCATAAACAAAACATAAATTTTCTAAGAATTAAATTCTTAGAAAATTTTGATGAGAAAATTTTTTTAAAATATGAATTAGATAAAAATTAAATCCCGGGATCAGTTATTTTAATCCTGGGATTTGGGGATTGGAAAAAACACCGGGATCCTGGGATTTTGCGATCCCGGGGCTGCAAACCTTACCGAGTCTCCGCCAGTCTATCTGCATTTTTGTTTCCTGGGATGTTTTCATGTGCTGGAGTGTACTAAAGTGTACAGATCTTGTTTAGCTCTGTAATTTCTTTTAGGTAATAGTAGATTGTGCTTGTTATTTGTGATCATCTATGTAGCATTGCTTGGTTGAGTTACAATGAATTGAAACAGATTTTTGCGTCTACATAAAAAATTAATATTTTACAAAACTTTTTCGTACATATATTACATTCGAGATATATTATAACTTAATATGGTTTACACAATGGATTGTAAATGCTTTGAGAAAGATTTTTTTGGAGGTGAAATTATCAAAGAGTGTTATTCTTTAACTGATACCGATTTAGGAAACCAGCTAAAACATGCAATGTAGAACATAAATGTAGTCTTACAAAAATTGAGTGAAAGAAATGATAAACACAAATATAACTTTAATTAATTACATTTAATTACAGTACATTCATAAAGTTTTATTCTTTTTGTATTTATATATTACATTATTTTACAAGGATGTTGATTTTAAATACGTCCAGCTGTAACGTTCGCGTCATTAAAGTAGCCCGTGAAACCATTGGGGTTGTCCAGACCTGGTCAAACAGATTGTATTAATTCAATTCGAACTTCAGTAGCTCATAAATTGGCTTTGATATTAAAAGAACATTTTAAAACCGCATTTATTATTAAAGAAATAAACAATAAAATCAATTATATATTGGCGTCTGAAAAAAATATTCAGTTTGCATTGCTAAGTATTTGAATTTCAACTCAGAGTTAAAAGGAATTCAACAAGTAACAAAACTTTTAACATATCAAATGAAGTAACTTAATTCTAAAATGGAGATTTATAAGAGATAGAGAGTCATTCTTTCAAAACCAACACAAACAGTTATATTTCTAATTCATGGAGAGAGAGACTAATACAGAGAGTGTTTTTTTTCCAGGTATAGAAGTTTAAGTTGGCATTACTTTCCAAGATGGCGACCGATTTAACAGCTGTCAAGTGATTTATTCTCCGTTTGGTTTGGCAATTCATCATAAATAGACTCACGCCTGAGCAACGCTTTCAAATTGTGCAATTTTATGAAAATAATGGTCGATTTTTTTCGAAAATAATGGTCGATTTTCATAAGCGAATTTTGTTTAGCGATGAAGCGCACTTCTGGTTGAATGGCTACGTCAACAAACAAAACAGATCATAGAATGCATTAGATTCTCTACACATCAGGTAAATTGTCCTGAAACTTAAAGGGCAAAAATTATTAATCTGCCATATTTATTAGAATCTAAGCCGCCATCGATTCCAAGTCATACCCCCAAATTTTCAACGAGTTTTTGTGAAAAATGGAAAATAGTTTAAAATGGTTTATCGATATCCAATTTAACGGTATAAAAATAAATGTAAAATGAGAACTAGTTAGAAGTGAATACTAAGTTATATTACCAGAAAAATAAACTTTTAAATGCATAAATGAACCTGTAATTGTTCTAATTGTCCCATTCAATAAATTTTTCTTCGATTCTAAGCCGCACCCGATTTTCAGTAGGTTTAACATCGGAAAAAAGTGCGGCTTAGATTCGAATAAATACGGTAGTTACTTTTCTTCAAAGAAAAAGAAGTGAATAAAAAACTAGTAGTCATTAATGTACTTTTAAAATTGTATTATATTCAATAGCATATATATATATATATATATATATATATATATATATATATATATATTATTGTGTACAATACAGACAGCCATTTACAATGATGTAATTATTAAGTGGCAGACGGCAAGGTATTATGTGTCTGGATCTTTTTCTTTCCTCAGCAATCAATATTACCACATACTTTTCACAAAATATCCATTACAACTGAAACAAAGACATTAAAAATCTTTGCGAAAAGTAAGGATTAAAGTAGTGGATATGAGTTATGAGTAGATGTATCAATGAGAGTTAAAAAAAGATCACGCGCGTTCCATGTAAAAAATATTCAAACAATGTGTTTAAACAATCTCATGACTGCTTCATGTTTTAATAGCTGACGTAAATTGACATAGCCGGATTAAATTATACGCTGTAAAAATATAGATTCTTTGAGATTTCTATAAAACAGCATATTTCCCAACCGAATTCATTGTTCATTAAACAGTCTATCAGGGGGATAATAGCCTTTTTGTTGCTCCATATCCCACAAAACCAGAACTGAACTGAACTGAACTGAACAGTCTATTAGATATTAGGCTTAACGGACATAATGGTTTTATGATCCGTTTTTCTGTAGTGGTTTTCAAACTTTTTCGATTCACGGAACCTTAACTATAAGGTGCAGTGGCGCACACAAGAGGGGAGTCCTAGGGGTCCGGAACCCCCCCTCCCCATAGCTCTTGACTTTTTTTGATTGGCTATAATAGTATGTATATATTGCGTAAAATTTAATTATGTGTTTGTTATTAATAATTAATTTTATTAATTAATGATAATTATTTATTCAATAATTAGTTTTAGATTGTTTTTGTTCCCGAAAAACGACAAAATCAAAAGAATATGTTGGGCGGTGTATTGGAGCATGATACCAAAATGGTGGACTTTCGACGACCCTGGACCCCCCTTTGAAACATTTTTGTGCGCGCTACTGATAAGGTGTTTTTGGGAAGCCCGATTCCTCCCCCCCTAGAATACATCTTAAAACAATTTTTAAAGTAGATCCACATGTTAAATAATTTATGTTCAGATAAAGAAAAGTATATAGTATTTGATATTGCAAAAATTATAAATATAAAAATGGTTGTTTGTCTATATGAAATCGCTTCGCTCCAACACCGTTCAACCGATCACTATGAAAATTGGCTCATACATGTATTTTGTGTGTGTGGAGATGGATTTTGTGCTATCCCCTTTGTTGCAGCTGCCCACCAGGTGGCTCTACAGTATATCAACTTCTGCAATGTTTAATCTCCAAGATGCCAAAACATGATAATCACAAAAAGGATGCCAACTTGGCTCTATCGCCAACATTTAGCTATGTTTCATTGAATCGCCATTATAATGTAAGGAACGGTGTTGCTTATACGAATCCCACAATTTTATCATAAAATAAATGCAACAGAAAATAATAACGTATTACAAATCCAGATATAAGTTATTTACACTATGTTAAGCGTTCATTACACAAAATTGGTATTAATGTGTTACTTTTGCTGAGCAGAGATCAAGTTAGGAAAGTATTTTCAAAAACTGACCCACAAGAGGGTTACGGGACGTTATATAAATAAAACAAATCCTCTTTTTATCAGCTACTTGATTTTAACTCAGTGGCGGAACATCCCATGAGGGCAAAGGCCTACTGAGTCTATCTCAGTTTACGTGACCTTAGGCGCTAGGGTGCATGCACAGATGGTCCGGTCAAGTGGTCAGTATGACGTGGAAACCCCCGTGTTTAGTTCCCAAGCAGACTTGGTACTCATTGATCGACCCACAGAAGGGATGAAGGTCTGAGTGACCTTGTCCAGCCCGGAATTTGAACCTGTAGCGTGGAAGCGCAATACACTACCAGTCAGCCACTGGGCTTTAAAAAGGTTTATTATGTATAAATAAAACTTTCAGTTTCAGTGACTGAAATGAGCTTGCTTTGTTTTAGACAAAAGCTTAAAGTCGGGATCTATTGTTATTATTTGCAAACGTATTTCATTTGCAATTTATTTCGGTTTCCCGCCCCCCTCCCCGACTTATGTTAAAAATCACTTTTCATACAAATATGTTGCAACGAAAAGCATTAAGGTATCCAACTACGTTCGGAACCATGTATAAAAAAGTGTATAAATGGATAATTTTCATGATATTTAGTGTCACTTAGTTTAGAATACATGTATACAAGTTTTTTTCGGACATTTTGACAAAAAAAATTTATTTAAATGCAATATTTCGGTAAAAAATTAACTTAGAATAACCTTTTTTCAAAACGTTCGCCTTTTGTCAAAAATGCTTCTATAATAATAATATTTTGCTTAAATAAAGTAAAGACTTCTCTAGAGTGTCTAAACTAGGATTTTTGAAAAATTCACATTTTTTTTCAGAGTTACTACCAATTGAAATAACTCTATCGGCGTTTTTTTCTTAAAATTTCTACCCTCTGTCGTCGTAAAATATGGATAAATACACTTCTAAATTATATATTTAAAAAATTCTAGCTCAGTCTCTATACAGAGGCTTGAGCTATATACAGGTATAATATTATTTTAATAGAAGCACTGTTCGTAAAAGGAGAATGTTTTAAAAATTGGTCATTCTATGCTCATTTTTTGTCAAAATATTGTACTTAAATAATTTTTTATTGTTATAATATTCTTAAAACACTTTTATATACGTTTTCTAATCTAAATGACACTAAATATCATAAATATTACCCATTTATTCACTTTTGCAAAATCACGGTTCCGAACGTAGTCGGATACCTTAATGCTTTTATGGCTTTTTCAAAAATTTGAGGATATTTCGTGCAAATTTTTTAATCTAAAAACCAAGATCTTCTCATTCGTATCTGCATTTTAATATTGTATCTGCCGATAATGTAATTATAGTTGTCCTTATTCTATCAGTAATAAACCTTGAATTTTGTTGAAATATTAAAAGAAATTTCTAATCTAGTCATGGGACGCTTCTTGTTGAGAAAAATATTTCTTCAGAGTGGATTTAATTGTAAAATATGCTCCTGAATTATACCTTTCGCATCATTAATCAAATTTATTTCAATTTCGATTAGAAAATCACTAAACGTTTTAGAGCAGTGATTCTCAAACTTTCAAGGGCTGCGGTAACCCAGTGGTCAAGGTATCGGATCATGGCAGGCATATCATGAGTTCAAGCCCAGTACCACTAAAGACCTGCCGTGTGGGGAAGCGATACACGTTAAATCTGTCGAGAGCTGAAACGTCCACTCGTTGGTGTGGTGTGGTAGTTAGGAGAGGGGGTGCTGGCTCAGGTGTCGTCCACTAGGGCTGGTTCTAGCAGTTTTGCCGCCTCTCCTCTCTCTCTCCCTTCATATATATATTATTTTAAGTCTTAACAGATTCAAAATTCGAAATTAAGAACATAATTACTTGTTATTTGTTATTATATCAAACGAGTGAAATATAAGAGAAGAAGTCGTCAGTTTCAGTAGGCCAATTTCTTCGAAAAATAGTCTACTGATGGTGGGAATCACACAAGCATATGTTTTAGCTTATACCTGTAGTAACTACACTCAGGACTAAAATAAAACACCTCTCATAACTCTCTATGTATCAGAACCTCTTATTACCCTTGTTCTCTTTTGGATAACTGACACCGGACATCGTAAGGGTGAAAGGAAAATCCGTTGTGACCTCACTGCGGAATGAGGAGAAATTTACAAGTGAAAGATGTGCCGAAGTATTGACCACGCGAGGGCGCTGGTGTGCGCACATCTGTATTAAAATTGTAAAGATCGTTAGTGTGTGTGAGTGTGTAACTTGTATCGTAGAATGTAAGCCGCATCGCGGCAATTCGTATCTAATTAAACATTACTAGACCTAAATTATCTCATTATTGTGGACTGTCTAACTTATTCGCCCGGATACACACTCCTTTCGTTTCGATATAATTATGGACATTGCTTCGTTTATAATTGGCTACATGGTGCATCGGCCGGGAAGGTCATTCGCTGCGTGATGGGGGGTGAGTACTTTCCTTTTGTCTAACTTTGAATTCGGTATTTGTCTAGTTAAGCTTATTTCTCATCATTTTGATTTTGGTTTATTCGTAACTGTCGGTATTTGGAAGGTTGCTCTGGTATAGTTTTGTTTATTTGTATACATATTGTTAAGCTGAGTTTTGTTTGAAAGTTGTACTAAGTTGCATTTAGAATTGGTGTTGTCATTTGTATATTTGTTTGCAATTATAGTGTTTTGGTTTAAAATGGATGCAGGAAATAAGGCTATATTAGAAAGAACGAAAAAGACTCGATCTGTTTCGAGATCCCTCGTGACAAAACAAATTAATAAATTAGAATCCGAAATAAGCAATACAGCTGATAAAACAACAGTACATGAGATATATATGCAATTAATTTCTAAATTTGAAGAGCTGAGTACACTCGATAAGGAAATTGAGAATTTAATAGATATTGAGAGTCTAGAAGAAGAAATCGTAACTCGCGAAGAATATCGAGATAAATTTATAATTTGGAAAATCCGTGCTGAACGTTATGTAGAATCAGTTTCGAACACTGCTATTCAAAATTCGGGGGAAAATCAACCACAAAACATAACACTTCCTTTAAATAGTACAGTTAGTTCTATTTTAACAAATCAACCGCGTTTACCTAAACTCACATTAGAATCTTTTTCGGGCAAGGATATCAGTAGTTTTCCCAGTTTTTGGGCTAGATTTAAATCCGCAGTACATGAAAATTCGAGTTTAAATGATGTGGACAAATTTTCCTATTTGAAATCGGTTGTCACATCTGATGCAGAATTGGCTATACGAGGCTTAACTCTAACATCGGAAAATTATGCAAAAGCAATTAAAATTTTAGAAAATCGGTTCGGACGTAAAGAACTTATTGTTAACTTTCATATGAATCGCTTGTTAAATCTGACCCCTGTCCGTAAATCGTTTGATGTTATTGCGTTAAGAAATTTATATGATCAGTTAGAAATTAATATAAGGGGACTTGAATCTCTTGAAATCTCTCCCGATTCCTATAGTTGTCTCTTGTTTCCGATAATTATGAAAGCTATTCCCCCTGATTTAGCATTAGAATATAATAAAAAACATAATGAAACGCAATCACAAATCACTGATTTAATTGCATATTTGCGAAGCGAAGTAGAAAGTTGCGCGAACGCATAGAATTTCTAGTAAAACCGCATGACCTAGAATTGAAAAATAAAAATTCCTATTCCAATACTAAGTATTTCGAAAGAACGTCTCATAGCTATCCACAGTCAAATCGAAGGGTTCAAGGTCATTCTCGATTCCACCCATCTCATAAATCGTTTTCCTCTGCAAACGAACTGCTGACGGCTGCATTTTCGAATTGCTTATTTTGTTTCTCGAGAATACTCATATGTCTGATTTGTGTGAGAATTTATGCGTTCAGAAAAAAAGAGCTAAATTAATTAAAGAAGGGAGATGTTTCATTTGTTGCAACACTGGTTGTTATGTTAAAAAGTGCAAGAAAGAGGTTTGTTCGTATTGTAAAGGTCGACGTGCACGTGCTATTTGTTTTAAGTTAGAAAAATCTAAGCAAAATTCGCATTTGGATTTGGAGGAAAAGAATATGTTGACGTTAAAACTACGTCTTCAAATTCTGTTTTTCATAACAGAGGTGGAGTTTTATTGCAATGTGTGAAGGCCGAAATTATAAGTCGTTCTTCATCGGATAAGATATTTTGCCTTTTTGATAATGGAAGTGAGAAGTCGTTCATAAAAAAAAATGTGTCTCGGAGGTTGGGGTTGAAAATATTGGGTTCGGAAAGGCTAAATATTTTTTCGTTCGGTTGTAAAACTCCTAAAAAACAAACTTGTAGCAAGGTCGAGGTTAGGCTAAGGAATGTATTAAGCGGAGAAGAGACTGTGATTGAGAGGCATTGGAAATAGAGGAAATTTCAAAGGCAACACTTAGCCTACCTAATCCAGATGCGTGGGCAGAAATGGAGTCGAAAGGGTTTAGGCTAACATTCAGTTGTAATGAATCTTCTGAGAATTGTGAAATTTCATTGTTAATAGGTTCCGATTTTTATTGGTCTTTAACACATCGGATAAAAAGATTAGATTCATCATTGGTTGCAGTCGAGACTAGGCTAGGATGGTCTCTTCAGGGAAAGTGTGATGAGCGGAGTGATTGTACTTTGGTACATTTGGTTCACAGTGAAGAGGAATCGATTTCGACTGAGCTAAGGAGATTTTGGGAGATAGAAAGTTTAGGAATACTTGACAAGGGTTCGGTGACTTTAGGTAATGGGGATGAAGAGATACTTAGTGAGTTTGATAAATCAGTTAATTTCGTAGATGGTCGATATCGTGTAAATTTGCCATGAAAACCAGGTATGAGAGAGGCTTTAAAAATAATAATAATGTCGCACGTAAGCGTTTTGAGGGGTTGGTTCGTAGGTTTAAATGTGATCACGAGTTGTTCTGCGAGTATAAGGATGTAATTGATGACTATGTTAGGGAAGGTATTGTTGAGCGTACTTCTTGTGATTCTTTATTGGATAGTCAGGGATTTACCTACCCCATCATGCAGTGATACGTAGCGACAAAACCACAAGTCGTATTCGAATAGTATTTGATGGTTCAGCACAAGAAGATGGACAATCATCGTTAAACCAAAGTTTATATACGGGACCAAATTTGCATCCCAACATTTTAGAACTGCTTTTATGTTTTCGAAAAAGTCCTGTAGCATTTACAGCTGATGTAAAATCGGCTTTTCTTCAAGTTGAATTAGATTTCCGTGATCGAGAGATTTTACACGTTTCTTCTGGACTGATAATTTGAATAACGAGCCATACGTTTTGAATTTCACGAGAGTTCTTTTTGGACTTCGACCTAGCCCATACCTTCTCGCAGCAACTTTAAAACATCATTTTAAGAAGTACAGAGAGCAATATCCTCATACATTTGAGTTGCTAAATAGTTCCATTTATGTTGATGACCTCATTTGTGGTCAGAATGATGTTCTGGGCGCTCTACGTACTACCTTGGAGTGCTTGCAAATATTCAGTGACGCAGGCATGTTATTGCGCAAATGGCGAAGTAATTCGAAACAACTTAATTTGTTATGGCAGCAAGAAGGTGTCAAAACGGAATCCTCTGAAACTAGTGCTATTGATCTTAGACCTCCAACTAAGGTTTTAGGACTTGCTTGGGATCCAGAAAATGATTTAATTTATTTCGATCCAAAGAATCTATTGAAGTTTATGTCACGTAGAGGAGAATCGAAAAGATTTATTCTGAGTGTGGTTGGTCGCATCTTTGACCCCATTGGAATCCTTGGCCCATTCGTTATCAAATTGAAATGTCTACTTCAGGAACTTTGGACTCTAGAAGTAGAATGGGACTCTGAACTTCCCCCAAAGCTACGACACAAGTGGCAGCAGTGGAGTAGCGAAGCTGAGGGCTTGACTGAGATAAAGATACCACGGTTCTATTTAGGTAACATAGATCAAGAAATATCAAAGTTAGAAATACATTGTTTTTCATACGCGAGTAAATCAGCTTATGGAACAATATTATACTTGCGATTTGTTACTTGTAATAACGAAATCGAAACTAGTTTCATTTGCTCAAAAGGTCGTGTGGCACCTTTGAAATCATTGACGCTTCGTCTTGAACTGACAGCAGCCTTATTGTCAGCTAGGTTGGCCAAACAGGTGTCATCTTGTCTCAAATTTGATGTTAATATATATTATTGGACCGATTCTCTCATTTCGCACTACTGGATACGTGGCGTATCTGCAACTTTGACTCAACTTCGGAAAAAATATTGGATACCTAAGGGTCGTCAGTTAGTGAAAACAATAAGTCGAATATGTCTCGTTTGTAAGAAATACAGTGCCAAACCAGCTGACCAGTTAAGTGGTCAGTTGCCCCGAGATAGAATCACCCAATCTCCTCCTTTCCAAATTGTATGAATTTATTTTACAGGTGAAATATTTGTTAAGGACAATCAAGGGACTCGCAAGTCTTATGTTTCTTTGTTTACATGTGCAGTCACTCGTGCCGTACACTTAGAACTTGTGTCGGACATGTCCACAAAGTGTTTTTTACTTGCTTTACGGAGATTCCTCGCTCGTAGAGGTAATTGCAAGGTAATATACTCGATAATGCACGTACATTTAAAGCAGCTGAAAGGGAGCTAGCATATTTTGTCAACATCTTGAAAGACAGTGCATTTCAAAATTTTGTCGCAGATAAAGGTATTCACTGGAAGTTCATAGTTGGACGTGCGCCTTGGTGGGGTGGATTTTACGAACGTCTTGTTAAAACTATAAAGGATCCTTTACGTAAAATACTTGGCAGGGCACTTCTAACATTTGAAGAACTTTCAACGATACTTTCAGAAGTTGAAATCATCGTTAATCATCGACCACTGACTTACGTGGAGAATGATCCAGGAGAGCCGGAACCACTAACACCGGCCCACTTCCTTGAGTTAGGTTATGGTGACTCTAAATATCCTATACATTTCATCGAACTGATCGACGCCACTACGGCAAAGGAGTCGTACAAGAAAAGAAAGACTTACCGAACTCTTCTTTTAAAACAACTTTGGAGACGCTGGAAAGAACAGTATTTGCTCCAGTTAAACACAGCTAATCATTTTAAAACACCATCTGTTCATAAGAATTTAAAATTAAACGACGTAGTTCTTGTTGAAGGAAATGTAAAATCAAAATTGTTGTGGGCACTTGGAATAATCAAAGAAATATTTATTGGAAGAGAGACGATAACGTTAGATCTTGTCTTTTAAACCTTTTAAAGGTCTCTTCAAAAAACCCATTCAATTGCTGTACCCTTTAGAAATTGTATAATATACTTGTACTAATTTGTTTATATTTTTCAGATTAATGGAAGGAGATTACACATTATTAATTAATCTCTGTTAAATTTATTTTTTGTGAAATCTTGAGGTATGTATCCTAGTATTTGTTCGTTTGTAAATTGAAGCTTTGTCATCTCTAAGTTTCATTATATTGTGTACTTTAATGTATGTTTACTTTTTTCTTTCTAATATGTATAATTTAGATTTGATTAGTAGTATTGTATCAGTATTTTCTTTGTAAGAATTGTATTTGAATAATTGTTTGTATTAATTGTGGTTCGATATTTACTGGGTGAACATTCTGTTCACCGGTGGGGTGTGTGCCGAAATATTGACCACGCGAGGGCGCTAGTGTGCGCACATCTGTATTAAAGTTGTAAAGATCGTTAGTGTGTGTGAGTGTGTAACTTGTATCGTAGAATGTAAGCCGCATCGCGGCAATTCGTATCTAATTAAACATTACTAGACCTAAATTATCTCATTATTGTGGACTGTCTAACTCATTCGCCCGGATACACACTCCTTTCGTTTCGATATAATTATGGACATTGCTTCGTTTATAATTCGCTACAAAAGATGAATAACATATTAAATTTCATGCTTTAATATATGCTTCCGCCTCAAACCCTTCAAGTTTAAACACAAAAGAAAACTGTCATTAAATATTCAGAGTACAAAATAAAAAAATATATAAGATACGTTATAAATGCAATACCAAATTCACACCCAATAATATTTCAGAAAATATATCAAATTCTTTATAGCAAAAAAAAAAAGTATTTTTCAAATTTGATCGAAATGCCACCCTTAAAATTTGCCACCCCGGGCAGGGGTCTGGATTGTCCGGCCCTAGAGCCACCCCTGCGTCCACGTCACTTGATCCTGGTTCAAAATTACGTGGTCCATCGTCAAAAGCCCTCGTGTAGCTGAACGCAGTACGACGTTAATATTCACTCACTCACTCAAACTTTTAATATTTATGACCCAATTTTCAGTGATAATTTTCATCGCCCTCCCCCGCCCCATACAATATCGATGTATTGAATGCAATAATAATATGCTTTGACTGTAAAGCTACAATATAACTTCATCAAAATTTATCAAGATAAGTATTAAATTTTGTTTATGACAAGCCCATGGGAATCACTTGTAATTATTAAGCTTGTTTTTAATTTAATATTGATAAATTAATTATTAAATACATTGGGAACTACTGATACATTTATAAGTATATTATATCAATGTAAAAGTGTATTGTATTTTTTATTATGTCAGAATGTAAAAGTGTATTTTATTTTTTATTATTAATTCAGTAAATAAATAGCTAGTTTTTAAATACTTTATTTTCGATTTTTCAATATGCTCGCCCCCTCCCCGTAGGGTTATCGTGGCCCTGCGGGGGGCACCACACAGTTTGAGAAACGCTGCTGCTTTAGAGCATTGCGTATTATTATTTTCGTGTAAGATTACCATAAATTGAATTTTAAAATTAAAACATTGATTTCGTCATTGAGATCAATAATACAAGGTAAACAAAAAAGTTCTTACCGTTTGCGCTTTTTCATTGAAAGAAGTGAGAATAAGTATGCAAATTCGTGTATGGCGTGATTAAGAAACCATCAGTCGAGAGTAGGAATATCAGTTCTTATAAACGCACAGGTCTACTGCTCACATTCATCAATCGGAACTCGTACAGTAGCGAAGCGAAATCGACGTATCAAAGGAGCTCCTTCGGGGTTATTTACTTTACGACTTCAAAGTGGTCTTATCAGCCGTTGCATCAAGTCACCGAAAAGCGTTTGGGGATAGTGCTGTCAATGAATGTGCGGCAAAGCATTGGTTTCAAAAATTCAGGTCGGGAGATTTGTCCCTCTGTGATAAAATTCGAACAGGACGACCACAGGCCTTGGATCACGAAGCCCTGCAGACGGCCATTGAGGAGGACAGTAGTCAAATGTGGTGAACTTGCCAGATAATTCAACACTTCCAGTAAAACGGTTAGACTTCATCTGCACCGCTTAGGTAAGACGTACAGGCTGAGCAAGTGGGTTCCTCATACGCTTTTGGAAGTCCATAAGCAACAACGAGTGGCAGCCTGTTTAACGTTGGTTTCTCGCCACCGTAGCACGTCCATATTCAATCAGGTGCTTACCAGTGAGACCAGCGAGAGGTGGGTCCTGTATGACACACCCAAGCGTTCCAAACATTGGTTGTCACCCCAGGATACTGTCCCACACAGTGCAAAGCCACCTATGCACCCACGCAAGATTATGCTTTGAGTCTGGTGGACTTGTCGTCAAGTAGTTCACTATGAGTTGCAACCAACGGGCCAAATGGTCACCACGGACCTGTATTCACAGCAATTCGAACGTGTACAACAAGCAGTGCATCAGAAGGAGCCAGCACTGGTTAATCGAAAGGGTGTACTGTTATTGAATGATAACGCGAGGCCGCGTGTCACGCGGGTGGCCAGAAATGCGATACAGCAGCTTGGTTGGGAGACTTTTTGCCATCCTCCTTACTCACCTGACCTTGCGCCATCAGATTACTACCTCTTCCATTACCTGGACAATCCTTTTCGTGATAAATCCTTCACCAATGAAGCAAACGTGCGCCAAGCTCTCCCGGACTTCTTTGAGTCCTACACCCCCGAATTTTATCGCAAGGAGATTGAACAACTGAAGATACGATTGGCAGAAGGTGCTAGATGCCGATGGTGATTACTTCGAGGACTAACAATAGGCTACGCTGTTTGTATGTCATGTTCTTTTGGGTCATTAAAAATGGCAAGAAATTTTTTTTGTTTACCTTGTATTTTTACTTTAAGGCCTTGTAGAGATATAATAAATTCATTTAAAGTCATAAATATATGTCTGTCACATATGCCATTATTATTTATTTATCCAACACCCGTGCTTGGCTGCCTGACCATTTAACGCCGAGCATCCCAGTACTGACTAACGACGTCGTCAGTCGGGTATTCATCGAGTCGAATATATAATATGAACTCGTGGTCATACGAACTTCTTTGAGAGCGAACGTGAATCCATTGTGCATACATATTTATAATTCTCTTTTCGAGTTTTTATTTTGACGCGTGAAACCCCTGGGAATGTCTCGTGGAATCTTAGGGTTCCGTGGAACACAATTTGAAGACCACTGTTCTATATACACTCAGGAACATTGAAAATAGCGACCCAAGAAGAAAGCATCGGATTGAAATGAAATTTAATACACATAATGACACAGATGAAAGATTCACTTGATTTCAAAAACAAGACAATTAAACGAATACAGCGTGAACAACGACACAAATACTGGGCAACTTCAATAGCGCGTTGGACCACCTCCAGCTGCAATACATGCCGCCACACGGTCCGGCATTGAGTTGATTAGACACCTTATGTTGTCCTGAGGCAGATGGGCCCACAAGTCTTGAACAACCAACTCTAAATCATATACAGAGTGACACGATGGCATCTGCCGTTTTAGCTGATCCCAAACGTGCACTACGGGGGGCAAATCGGGGGAGCAGGCCAGCCATGGAAGAGTCTGAAAATGACGTAGAAAGTCTTGAGCAACTCTTGCTGTATGCGGACGAGCATTATCTCGCTGGAAAATTGCACCAGGGAGACCATTTAGGAAAGATCCTACATGGGGTCGAAGAATATCATCAAGGTAACGTTGGTCCGTTAAGGTTCCACGCATCACAATTAGAGTGGACCGGCTATCATAGGCTATGACCCCGCAGACCATTACACCAGCTTTGCGGGCAGTTTGACGTAGAACAGTGTGGGGGGAATTGTACCGCTCACCAGGGCGCCTCCACACCCGTACACGGTTATCATCTGTCCCCAAAACACACCGGGATTCATCACTAAACACAACCTTTTGCCCATCTGTGACATTCTACATTGATCTGGCTTGGCACCACTGTAGACGCAGTTGTCGATGTTCCGGTGTTAAAGGGAGTGCACGGAAAGGGCGCTTGGATTTAAGATTTGCTTCTGCAAGGGGTCTGGAAATTGTTTATGAAACAATTGCTACGCCTACGTCTGCTCGTATCGTTGAACGAGTCACTGTGGGGTCCACAAGTGCTTGTCGCACGATACTCCGATCCTCTCTCCTCGTGGTCTGCCTGGTCGCTCCAGACCTGGTTTTCCGCACGTGGGTACCTTCTCGTGTCCACTGCTCCCAATAATTTCTAACCGCACACTCCGAACGATCCACCTGGCCAGCAACATGGCACGTCGACGAGCCTGCAGTTTTCATCCCGATGATCAGGCCTCTCTCAAACTCGCTTAACTGTGAGAAATGTCTTCTAGCACGTTTACCTGGCATGTTTCGCTTACCAAAGTTCTCCTACAATCGGCGGGTAATCGTCACGTTTATGAATCTTCGAATTTGCGCTGGCTTATATAGCACCCTCTTCCTGATTGTAACGCCACCTCGACGTGTATGAGCATGCGTATTGGCACAAAACTTGGATCATTTGCATATCACATTACGCTGTACTTATTTGCAAAGTTTCGCGATTGTACTTAGCTTCCTTCTTGGGTCGCTATTTTCAATGTTCCTGAGTGTATATTATGGTCACTCTAGCGAAATGTATTTACTATGTTCCCCATACTACATTTTGAGGTTGAAGTCTTCATGAGCTTTCATACATTTACACCTATTAGCTTCTTCTCAAAATATTCGCAGAAAAAAATGATTCATTTATAAATTCCCGGAGTCAATATTTACTTCTCTGCTTGTTTTTTTTTTCATAATTTAAAAACATTATGTCCTAGGTAACAATTATTGAGGACAGCGGTCCTCAACCCCCGGGCGGAGGATCAAATATACCAGACTTCACAAGAAATTCTATTTTATTTTCTGTGGTGTATTTCTCGTTTGAGAAACTTTTTATTTATTTATTCAATTCCCATGCTTAGCCTCTTGACCATTTGACGCCGAGTCTCCCAGTACCAACTGATGATGTCGTCAGCCGGGTATTAATCGAATCCAGCGCATTGGAGTAGATGGTCGCCATCCATTCTGGCATGGCCGCAGATTGAACAGACTTTGTTAGCAGCAATGCGAAGCCATTAGAGCAGTGCTTCTCAAACTTTCAATACTGGCGCCCCCTTTTCAATCACAATTTTTATCGCGCCCCCCTTATACATAATAATTTACTGAATGCAATAATAATGCACTTTTACGATAAAGCAACAATATTTATTATAAACCGTACAAATTCATGACATAAGTATTAAATTTTGTATATGTTACTTTTAAGCAAAAAAAAGTTAAGTAATAGGATAATTACTAAGTTATTTTTCCTTTCTCTGATTTTTAAATTGGAACATATTACAAAATGCGGTGGTTGCTTAGAAGACAAAATATAGATATCAGCTAAATATAGAAAATGAACTCAGAGGGTCAATTTCTTATCTTAAAACTCCTTTCAAAAACTTTGCTCTGTAAGACAAGCCCATGGAAGTAGCTAATAATTATTAAACTTGTTCTTAATTTAGTATTAATTAATTAGTCATAAAATACTCTGTGCACCACTCATACATTAAAAGCAGTGTTTCTCAAACTTTCAATACTGGCGACCCAATTAATTTTCAATCATAATTTTTGTCTCGCCCCCCTGTACAACAATAATGTATTTACTGCAATAAAAATGCACTTTGAGAGAGAGACGCTAAAGTTACAATACGATCTTAATTATAAACCGTACAAATTAATACGATAAGTATATTAAATTTTGTGTATGTAATTTTAAGTAATATATATTTTAAGAAAATTACTTAAAATATATATTACTTAGAATTATGTTATTTTTCTTTCCTAATTTTTAAATTGGAACAGATCGCAAAATGATGTATTTAATTAAAGATTTATTTCCTTCAGCATTCATTTCTCAAAGTACAAATGTCATTAGAAAAATAGTCTAGTCAATGTCGCTCTCTATCATATCCATCACATCTGGCATTATAGGGTACATTTGCGTGAGTCTGGGCAACCTATCGGACGTCTGCGCAAAACATGTAAAAATGCTTTTCCTCGTACAATTCCAGTCAGTTTTGGTCGACTCGATACTCCTATAGCTACCGAATCTAGCTTGAATGTACATTTTTTTTAATTTCCACGTTAATTGTAATTCACGGTAATTAAGTATTTACGGCAGTAGATTAAAACAATATCATACATACATTTTTAAGTCGTAAGCAAACATTCGACCATAATAAAGAATCAACAAGTACACAGACGAACGAGCATGGTTCGAAAATTAAATCAAGGCGATCTTCTCAAAAATACTTAAATTTTGGATTTACCACTACTAAAGTAAATGATGGAAAAAAAAGCCCCAGCTCGATATGTGTTAAAACTTACAAATCTGTAGAACAACATGTGAAAGTTGTTTTTAAAACATGTAAAATCATTTAGCTATGTTGGTAAAGAATTTTAAAAAGTATTTTCTGGATGAGGATAGCTTGGTAGCAAATTACGAGTGGATTAGGGATCTATTTCAAGATACTCCAGAAGGGCTCTCAACTTCTGAAGAAGAAATCTTCATAGATTTCACATCCAGTGAAAAATTAAAGGCAATTTTGTAATAAATCGCTCTTTGAATTTGGGGTAGAGGTGGATGAGGAATTATCTGTACTGAAAACAAAAGCACTTCGTATACTATTACCATTTTCAACATCCTACCTTTTTCAAACCGGATTTTCTGCGGTGGATGCCTTGAAGACAAAATATAGATCTCAGCTAAATATAGAAAAATAACTCTTTAAGTGTCAATTTCTGATATTAAACTTTCCTTTGAAAAACTTTCATCTACAAGACAAGCCCGTGGAAGTCCCTAATAATTATTAAACTTGTTCTTAATTTAGTAATAAGATTGATTGATTGAATATTAACGTCGCACTGTTCAGCTGCACCAGGGCTTTTGACGACGGACCACGTAATTTTGAACCATGGTCAAGTGACGTGGATGACACCTGAGCTGGCACCCCTCTCTCCTAACTACCACACCACACCAACGGGAAAACGTTTCAACTCTCAACAGATTTAACGTGCATCGCTGCCCTACAAGGCGGGTCTTTAGTGGTACTGGGCTCGAACTCGTGACAAGGCAAGCCACGATCCGATACCTATACCACTCGGCTACCGCGGCCAAATTCAGTAATAAGAAATTATTTATAAAATACCTTCTTCAGTACTAATACATCAAACGTATACTGGCTGAAACACCGACTCTTCGCACGAGTACATTTTTTAAAAAAAATAAAACATTATTCTTGATATAATAGCTGAACTGTAAGGAGAGTAAAACTGTGTGCACGACATTGTATACAAAAATGTAAAATGATTTTTTTTTAGATAAATGCTATAATTGTAAATAACTGTTTAAAAGAACTGTAATTTCAAACCTCACACAATTAGCATTTAGAATTAATGTTAAATTATAAAAAAGAATATAAAATTCCGATGAAGAATAATTGTGTTACTTTTTAACATTTAAAGCGAGAAGACTTCAAAATGTTTTAACCCGGGAGCAGGCGCGTACTCGATACTAACGCTAATGGTAGTGCGGGGGGACTCAGTCACCCCACTCATTTGTTTATAATTATTTTTACTGTACACGATACAAATCGGAATTCTACCGAATATTTTAATTTATAGAAAGTATACTTACCTTCTTTCAAGGACTATTCAATTCTTTGATGGTTTAAGAAAAAATCCAATAAAATTGAACTAAAATGATTCAAAAGTACAAATCAGACACTTTTCAATTATCCTACAGAAATGTTAAACCAATCAATTATTTTCCAAATATCGCAAAACTCAATTATTTACAATTTCCCTAAGCGAAAAACAAACGCATAAAAGATGGGAGGGAACTAATATTGATAATAACCATACCATAAGATTGAAGGTCAATCAAATGATTAGCAAACGTACTATGCAGTCTGGCTGAAAAGTGAATCATGACTTCCTTTTCTTTTTCTACAACTAATGTACAGTATTTCAATAATAATTACAGCGGTGAATTGTTTATCTTCTTAGAATTTTTCTCAGGGTTTGGGTTTCGTTTTTCTTTTAACGAGTAATATTTTATGTTAAAACGTAATAAAAAAAATCTCTCATTCAGGAAATACAGCAAATAAAACAAAATGTTTTTTTTCTTTAATTTGGTTTTGGGATTAAAGATAGCTATTTGATGACGGAAAAAAGCCAGATAATAAACATAAATGATGTCAGTGTTGTTGTTGTGTGTATTTTTTTTATTATGGAAGAAAGCATTTTGTTCTACTTCTCTTTCCGGTTATTTTTTTTAAAAAAATCTTGAAATTTTCGATACGCTTGCGCCTCCCTTGTAGGGTCATCGCGCCCCCCAGGGGGGTGCGCCCCACACTTTGAGAAACACTGCATTAGAGGTATACTCCCAAAAAGTCATTCCGGTAGTTAGGTGAAAGCGAGCAACAGCCTCGGCTCGCTTCAGGTGCCTCAGGATTGGGTCCACAATGGCCAGAGTTTCCCATGGCTTTCCAAAACTCTTCGTTTTTTGGGTCATGGTAGTATATTTGTCAATGTATGTAGAGATAATGCTTTTTGCTCTTCTGAGGGTCAAGGGGACTTCCAGTTGTTTCGACTCGGCTCCCTGCTTGGCTTTTTTGTCGGCTCTTTCATTGCTGGGAACCCCAACATGACTTGGGACTTACTATAAGGCCGCAGTCTAGCCATATGATCACGACTTTTTATGGAAATCACTTAATTTTCAATTTTTGGTGTGACTGTATTTTATTCTGAAGGCATGTTTAAATACAGTTAAAAAAAAGTATTAAATCAAAGCAATATAAAATATAAGCTAATCAGTGGGTCGTAGTAAAATTATCAAACGTTGAGTGGTCCGCAGTGATAAAAAATGGTTTGAGAGCACCGATTTTGGAGATAACTGTAATTTTACTGCAGCTTCAAGAAGCTCAATGGATACTCAGAATCGATAGAAATTACATAAAGCATATCTAAAGGGATCCGGTGATTGATCGTATTTGAATCTACGAGGATGTCATTTATATGATTCGAAGTAATTTTCCAAATGAAAAATGTTCTCAGAGACCTGAAGCCCTAGTTGAGAGCGATGAATTTCTGCGATACTAATAATGATAGATATCTTCAGAAAGTATTTCGCTAAAAGCAAGAAGAGAAAGGTTATCGAACACATAATCGAAGCTATCTGTCCCTTCTTTTTTTCTTCTGTTCTCTTTAAAACCATGAACGCAGAGAACTTTTGGAATTTTTTTAAAGTGAAAATAAGTGAGTAGGCTTATATACAAATCTGCTGATCTCGGAAAAAACGTAGCATAGGGAAAAGGGTTTATTTAACACTTTTCATTAGCCATGGGCAAGTGATTTTGATCTGTTAAACTTTCGGGTGTTTTGAATGTGAATTTTATTTTAAAGGAAGAAAAAAAATCGCATGAAACCTATCAAAATCGGGGCTCAAATAGAATTTCCGAACAGTTAGTAAAACTCACATTAACTCAGTGCTTCTCAAACTTTCAATATCCGCGACCCGATATTCAATCATCATTTTCATCGCCCCCCCACCCCTCCATACAATAACAATGTATTTAATTCAATAATACTATACTTTGACACTAAAGATACAATACGAATTTAATCTCTTATGTGCCGTAGACGTAAATAAACATCTTGCTCATCCAAACATTAATTTTCTGGACGTACATATACGTCTTTCCTAAGTACAATCTCTTCTGAGCACTGCTATCCATACAATTATTTCGAAGACTTTGGAATGCAATAAAAGGACCTTGATAGTGTTTGCGAAGAATTTACTTATTTCGGAGGATTTGATTATTTATTCCTCTTCTCTCCCCTCCCCCAAAAAAAACATCCAATTACGCGCGTCTACGTGGTAAATGGAGGCATTGGGGAGCGAATTGCGTACCTTTTAATCGGCAGTTCGTAAAAATAATCAAGATAAGTGTTAATACAAGCCCATGGGGTCACTGGTAATTATCACACTTGTTCTTAACTTAGTATTGGTAAATGAATAATCAAATACACTGCTCAAAACAATGAAAGGATATTGTAAGTTTTATATAAAATAAAGATATAAGCGAAATTTTTTTTGCCGAAAATGGAAGAAGAGAATCACAAATGTAAATTTTTCTTATTTTCAAACTGTGGAGTATACTAATTTTGAGTTCGACGTCAAAAACGTCGCTTCAGCGGCAGCGAATGAAATTTGACTTTCAACTGAAATGAAGACTAGGGTGATCGGCATTCAGTGACGGCTTTTTTTTCGATGAGTAAGATGTCTCAGCGAAGTCATTTAACCAATTCAGAAGCTTGGAGAGTTGTTGGTTGGTTAGAAGGGGCCCAAACTCAAGTCGAAGTAGCGCAAGCCATTGGAGTGTCACAAAATGTGATTTCCAGGATCTGGAACCGTTTTTTGGAGACTGGAAGTGCAGGCCGAAGACCAGGACAAGGTCGTAGACGTGCAACAATGCGCAATGAAGATCGTTATTTAGTGTTAACGGCTCGGAGACACCGAAATATGAACGCTACTCTTCTCCAATAACACCTTCGCTCGGCTACTGGCACCACGGTTTCAACTCAGACTGTCCGAAACCGGCTCCATGGTGTAGGTCTGTATGCTCGCCGACCGATGGTATGTGTTAGACTAACATCAAGGCATCGTCGCGACCGCAGGGAGTGGGCAACAGAGCATGTGAACTGGAGGAGAAATGAATGGAGCAATGCTCTTTTTTCTGATGAGTCTCGTTTTTCTGTTCAACCGGATAATAGGCGTATTTTCATCTGGAGGGACAGTGGCAGTAGGAATAATCCTGCGTTCGTGCACGAAAGTGTCAGATTTGGCGGTGAGGGAGTGTTGGTGTATGGTGGCATCTCCACTGACGGGCGCACAGACTTCTATATCATTCGAGATGGACCTCTGACTGCTTGCCGATATAGGGATGAGATCCTCAGACCTATTGTAGTCCCTTACGCTGCAGCAATCGGAGATGACTTCATTTTAATGGACGATAACTGCAGGCCATATCGTGCTAACCTGATGGAGGATTTCCTTTTCGAGGAAGGAATCGTACGAATGGAATGGCCAGCGTGTTCTCCAGACGTGAATCCAATAGAGCACGTTTTCAGCGCTCTAGGAAGACGAGTTGCTGGCCGCCAACCACCTCCACAAACTCTCCAAGAACTGGAAAGTGCTCTCCTGGAAGAGTGGGACATAATACCCCAACTCCTGATTAATAGCCACATTGACTCCCTGCCTCAAAGGTGCTCAACGTTGCTGGCCGTCTGCGGAAATCATAACCTCTACTGAAAATGATTTCCTTTGAAGAAAACACCTTTTTTTATTCTTTTTTTCTCATATGCACAAATTGTGTTTTTTCCTTTTGTACACAAATGCGCAATAAAATGCATTTTTTTTCTGCCAAACATGTGTAATTTATTCTCATATAACCTACTACATCTGTTGAACATGTATCAATCAGCTAAAAAGTTTCCCAGCCACAAGATCCACCTAAAACCGCAATATCCTTTAATTATTTTGAGCAGTGTACATTGTACAGTACTGATACATTTATAAGTGTATTATATCCATGAAAATGTGCATTTTATGTTTTATTATATCAGAAAGCATTTTGTTTGCTTACTTTCAGTAAATTAATAGTTTTTTGAATAATCATTTGTTTTGGACTTCTCAATAGGCTCTCTCCCCCCTCGTACAGTAATCACGCCCCTCAAGGGGCGTGCCCCACAGTTTGAGAAACCCTGCATTAACTCATTGGGGTGTCTGAATGTACATGATCATCACACAAAGAGTGTTTCTTCCAGGGCATGAAACATAGGCAGACAATCATGTGCCGCATACAAATTTCTTTTTTCCGCCCATTTTCTAAAAAAAATTTTCTAATGGCACAGAAATTATGGCTTGCATAGATATTGTTCATGATTACAAATGAATAAAAAAAATGTGTTAACTGCAAACAGGGTTATCAGAAATAAAACTGTTGACCCCACGTATGCATTTTTCCCTTCAGAATTACTCTCTTTGGGTCTCACTTTTCATTTTAAATACATAAATATTCATCATCATTAACAACACTTTCTTAAAATATTTACATGTTGTTTAGCATGCTTAAGTGTGGGTTTTCTTAGCTTATATAATTGCAACATAATCTTCCAAAAATATTTTCAATTAGTATTGTTATTCAAAGGTTAACAATTTATTTATTTTCCTTATTGAAAATTTTTTCCCCTGAATTACATGTGAATATCCATAACAGTCCCTTTAAGGTAAGGAGCAGGGTAAAGAGAATATTTTCCTGAAGAGAAAACAAGTCATGAAGGGATAAAAAAATTCGTTCGAGTACTTACATGATTCAGAAGACTTGCCAATGAAGGAGAAAAAACAACTTATCTCCAGATTCGACGTTAAAGTCTAAATTTGAGCACGAACAACTTTTATATTTTTGGTTGCAAATTCATACAGAAAAAAAACCGTACACATTTTAATGCCATTCAGAACATCGCAATTATATGAAAAACTTTCTCTATGTATGTGGCTACAAAAACAAAATATAGAGATAAATTAAACGCAGAATATAAAATTGGATAACTTCAACAGAGATAGACTTTGGCAATTAGCGTTAAAAAAACCCTTATATCATGTCAGTCACTAATTATAATGTAAGGGAAGATGACATCTCTCTCTGGGGCACGAATTTATGCTATTAATGTAAAGTATATTTAATTTTTAGTAAGAAATACTACACATTTCTTTAACTGTCCTTGCATAAAATACCTATAACACATGTGGATCTACTTCAAATATTATTTTAAAATATGTTTTTCGAAGGGCTTTGGTTGGAGTACCCCAAACTAGCTTGTTGAAACCTTCCTCACACCCCTGGCATGTGAAAAACAAACCAAGCTCATGAATTTTTCAAGGGGGAGGGGGGTCCGGGGTCGAAAGTTCACCATTCTTGTATCATGCTCCTTTTGATTTTGTCGATTTTCGGGAACAAAACACAGTAAAAAACTAATTTTTGAATAAATAATTAGCATTAATTAATAAAATTAATCATTAATAACAAGAAATTAACTAAATTTTACGCACTATATGCACTATATACTTAGAACTAAACTATAATCAATAGGGGGAAAAATCAAGGGCTTTGGGATTGTCCGGACCCCAGGACCCCCCCTTGTGCGCGCCACTGAACCTCAGCCTTCTCTCTCTTGATTAAGATAGATACTTCCAAAATAAATTTTTCTCTCTCTCTCTCTCTCGATTTGCAACTCTCCCATCAAATGCATCTCGTTCTGTGAAGGCAGAAAAAACTTTGCCATATGCACTAAATGTTTTAATCATCAGGAAAAGGCATGGAATATTCTTAGTAGTCTGGGCCTTTCTAGACAAGATTATTTCTTCTATTTTCTTTTATTGCTGAACTTTCTGAGAATCGACAATCTTTTGAATCTATCTGATATCTTTAGGGTTAGTCATATCCCATGGGAATATTTGTATGAGAGAATATCTTACTAATTTAAAACTAAAGTAGAAATATTACCCGTTTGGTCCATGTTTAAGAAAATAAATAAAATTGCCAATTTAGCTACTAAAAGTAGCAAAATAAATACTCTGTTTTTGTTGGTATTGCAATTGTTGCAATTTGTTGGTATTGTTTTTGTTGGTATTGTACCTTAATTAAAAACAATTTACATAAGCATTTACTTTTTTGTGGGCTGTACTCAACCATATTAAAAAATGAAATGGATTTCTCATACACGGTTTGCAGGTGAAATGGATGTCTATGAGAAATATGCTATATATGGAATGATGATATGTCCAATAGAGATCATCTGCTTCAGTTGAGATCTTGTGTTGTAACCATTTGCTTATTTTGTTGTCCTTGTTATACAGGGTGTCCCCGAATGCCGTGTATAAACGTGGAAGGGAGATAGAGGACATCCTGAGGAGCCATAATTACATCGGAAAGCATGGGTGGCAACGTAATCCTAGCAAGATAAGAAGAAACAAAGACACAATACAGAATGTAGTGTAAAACGCTTTATTACAAAAACAAAAAAAAACAATAATAAATTAAAAGAATAGCCTTAAAGCATCACAGAAGGTGTTTGAAATTGCTGTTATCGGCGTGTATGCACGCACTACACCGAAACAACACGGATTGACGAACATGTTCGAAAATACCGGGCGTTTCACAGATCGTAGCAGCAGTGATGGAAAATCGTGCCACCAGGTCCATTTCAGAATTGATAGGCATATCGTCAATCATGGTTCTGAAAAATGCAAGTTCCGCCAAGTTCTGATGCAGCCGAGTGAATCTTTGATGATTCGGTTATGCCTCGTTAGGTATCTTTCCCCATACAACCGAACAGCAACACGTCCACTTCCGTTGGCTAGGCCGTAGATGAAGTGGATATTCACCAACTCGGCATTCGTATAACTATTCATGTTCATAGCACGCTGTCCATGTCTGAAATGAGGAAACCACATGTGCCGACCTTGAAAATTCACTTATAGCGTCCCCTATCGCTTTTCGCTCATGTTTTCCTATGTAATTATGGCTCCTCACAATGTTCTCTAACCCTTCCCCCTCCTTCAAGTTTGTACGCGGCATTCGGGGACATCCTGTGTATATTGAACTCGTACGGATTACAATAAGTTATAGTATAATGTTGAGCAAAACTCAAATCATACTGATTAATGAAAATGAAAAATGAATAACGTAGTAAGAGATTCAAATTAAAAAATTTATTATAATATTTTTTAAAGAATATTTGAACATTATTTATGGACTTAAGGAATAATACATCGAGAAATAGTTTCATAAGAACATATTCTCATATTGTTGAAACAGATATCCAAAAGAAATGGGTAGGAATGAAGATTCATTATCATCAAAGCAAATAACAGGAAGCGTTGTTTGTCTTTGCTTATTCAGATGTTTTGTTCTGTTTCGTTGTTTTGCCGTTGTTTCATTTTCTTTAAAAAAGGACAAAAATCTCATTTTTTCATTAGTTTTAATTCTAATATTCCAATAAAATCTCTTTAATATTAACAAGTGGTCCATTTTATGTGTAACCTGAAATTGATGGTATCCGTTCTCTTTTAGGAGCATCAGCAGGGACGTCTTTAGACTTTTTGAGGCCCTGAGCCCATATACATCTTGAGATATTTTGAGGCCTTGGACTGCTTTTTAAAAGTAGGCCTTACCTGTGACCCTTAAAATATACTGTGTACAAAAGGAACTCGTACAAACGGTAATTTGAAACAAATAAATGTGCACTACACACAATCTCAAAAACTTAGGCACAAACCAGCTTGAATGATGGCCGCATTCCGACTAAATGAGTTGAATGATTATTTATGGTAGGGCTAGGCCTAGACGTTGATAACGGTCATCAGATTATAATACAGTCTTACCACTTTTGCCAGTTGACATACAGTTTGACATTCCCCGTTTTTCGGAGAATATGTATGGGAATAGTATTCGAACATTAAAATTATTCAGATTATGATCTTATTAAGGACGAACCAGAATGAAACGAGGCTCTGGGCCCGGGCTCAGTTGGCCCATGCCTTAAGACGTCCATGAGCATCAGTAGCTTTTATAAAACTATCCTGGATACCATAATAGACTGTTTCATCAAACAAACAACTTGCAGCAAGAATTAGTAAATTTCTACTTTTGAAATCGTGTGTGTGTGTGTGTTCATTTGTAAATATCTGACATGGAAGGTCAGAAAAATGTATTAATCTTGGGATTGAGATTATTTGTTCCTTTGAGGCGTTTAAACTTCGAAGCATATTAATGACGTTATTTCATCCACCTGTATTATTTTTATACGTATTGTCCCGCGACTATCGAGTGGCCACGGTGACCTAGTGGTCAAGGTAATGGACGCATGGCTGGTGTGTCGTGAGTTCTAGACCCCGTAAATAAGTTATGGATTAGATTTAAGGATTTTATCTTTATTTTTTTAACAATATATTGATGTCTGTATTATTTTTATATGGATCTTAAAATGTGTTCTCAATCACTCTGAGGATATTTTAAAAATCTGAGTTCTCAGCACTGGCGTAGATTGTTAAAGCTTCCAAAAAGAAAATCTAAACTAGTTTTCTTAGTTTTCAAAAATTTTATGACGACAGCAAATCACCTTTTCCACACTTCTAAATCGAAGTAGTTTTAATTAAAGTTCGAGCAACGGTGGCTAGCAATTTGAAATATAAGAGATAAATAATTTCGATGATCACCGATCAAAAACGAACTTTATTCTTAACATAAACAATCGAACAGAAGACCGGCGTTGCCATTCGAAAAAACACAAAGAGTAAATGAAAAAGAATAATACAATTTTATCACTAACGTTGCCATCTGAAATTTAAAGTTTATAATATGTAATAAAAATAAAAATAAATAAATAATACATTTTCAACATAGATAGTTTTGAATTTGCCCTGTATCAAAACTCCTTCGGGGGCTTTTTATAGAAATTAAAGCCATGTTAGCGGCACTGTAGTTACACGTGTTGGGGCCCCGGTTGTTTAGGAGCCCCGTATCATTGATACGGCTGATACAGTGGTAGTTACGCCCCTGATTCTCAGTTTCCACTACAAATTCAGGCTTATTTGATAATCAAACCTCCAAATCTCTGTTCTCAAAACTGATATGACTCGGTTTTAGACTGTTAAATAAAGGGTAAGGTGGAGAGAGAATAATTTTCTTGCCAATTCTTGAAGGAAATTAAATAAATAAACAAAACAGTTTTTTCTCAGAAGGAAAAAAGTTCAAAATAGATCTCAAAATTTTGTTCAACATGAATAGCCAAGAAGTTGTATTAGCACCGTCCCACCTTCCAGATGGCCCTTGGTATTCTGAGATGTCTGTTTTTGCCCAGTGTGAGGATTCCCTAATCAAAATTATTTCATTCCTAATTTTAACCACGACCAGATGACTAGTCAACACATAAGTTAGCCCAAGATTGTCTTAGACCAGTGCTTAGGCCAAAAAAAAAAATAATAATAAGTACATTTCATTTATTTTTTTATTACTCTGATTCTAAGGCTGAATTCACACCAAGGCGTACAAACGTCGGTGTCTAGCGTCTAGCCAATCAGAGACTTCATCTCGGGCGAAATGAAGTCTCTGATTGGCTAGACGCTAGACACTCGACGTTTGTACGCCTTGGTGTGAATGAGCCTTTAACGGAATAACAAAATCAATTTTTTGACATTTTTGTTTTAGTTAAATAATAATTATCTTATCATAAGCAATTGATAATGTATTAAGAGGTTTTATTAGTGTTAAACAGAGAGAAAATTCGTTAACCACCTCTCTACTTTTGGTTATTTTTCTCTCGATCATATATAACTCCTGTTTATTATTCAAATATGCAACAACTAAACTCAGCTTTACTGCGATGTTTTCAGTTACTGTTTTTGTTTTATTCTATTTTGAAGTATAAGTGCGTATCGGAAATGTCATTGTGTTCATGAAAAGTGAGAAAAGTTTATTTAGTAATTTGTGTAGTAGGCTTGAGACTTGTCTTTCTAAAAAAATTCATTGATTGCTTTGGTAAATAATGTTATGATCGTATTTAAATTTAATTCGTCTGGAATAATGCGCTAAAAACTAATTTGCGATTTTATCATTAATTATTCATTTCTCGACTTATAATTATCGCACTGCGGTACCTTTTAAAACTTTATATTTCTAGTTGAGATTGTTAAATATTTTTAATTTACAATCAGTAAGTGATGAATGTTATATAAAGATATGAGATGTAAATGGTTGATTTTAAATGTTTATTGTTAAGCGAAATTCTGTTTTGATTAACTGATTTGAAAGGAAATTAAGATGTTCTTGATTTGATCAAAGAATTTAAACTTGGACATATATATAATTTAAAATGATTTGATATTTAAAAAATAAAGTAGTATGTAATGTCTATTTTTATATTAACTTAACATTTCTGTTTGTATTGCGTAGCAATTCATTTAAATTTTATATTTTCATAGCACAAAATTTATAAAATAGACAACAAAGAGAAATGAAGGAAAAAAAATCACATAGTTTTTCCTGCAGTATTTGACAAACTGTATTAACTGATCACCAGAACTTTGTAATAATGTTATTGGACAAAAAGTGTTTTTTTAAAATTCCTTTTTGAAATACAGTAATTTTATTTTTACTGTACAGTGTAAGAGGAAATGTTTGGGTGATATATTTTATTGACTCTGATATATAAAGCATCAATTACTACAATTATGTAATAATTATATTTTGGATTGTATTATGGATCATTTTCATGTTATGTAAGGAATGATCTATATATTTACAGAATGATGTGTAAAAATGATGCAATAATACATTTTTGTACTTTATTTATCCCTATTCGCATGTTAAATATTTTCATTATTTTGAAGTATGCTGAATAAGTTGTTAAAAAATTTTGTATATATTTAAACATGAAGAGTTTTCTCTTTTGATTTATATTGCACTTTTTATTATGCAGTATTTGTCAGATAATATTGAAAAGCTTTTTATAAATTAATTTATAAATCAATCAGCTTTAAATGTGAAGCTCCTCAGCATGTTTCAATTGAGTAGATATCTAATCATGAGTTTTTTTCCGTCAGATCAAATTAATTTTTTAGGATATATATATATATATATCATAATAGATACATTCTTTATACAAGTTTAAGTATTATTTATCTGTTAAGTCTATAAGTTAAACTAAGATTATTTTATGATCTTTTTTTCAGTTTGTGTTATAAAATCTTAAAAGGTGGAAAATTATGAAAATTAATCTTTTATTCACACACAACCTAACTATTATCTAAATTTTTTAAAAAAATATGAATGTAACAATAAAGGGACCAACTTTTTTTCTTGCCAATGTAGTTTTCAAAGTGTGACAAAAATTATGTGACTGCATAAATTCAACTTACATTAAAAAGTAGTCCATTGCTTAAGTAAATTTATTTTTTAAAAGAAATTTAAATCCGAGGTAGTTTTAGAAAGGAGAAAGAAAATTGATTACATATATTTATTTTTTTAATTATCTTTTTTTGTTCTGTTATATACTTGATCAGATTTTTTGTAAGGGGTTTTTCGTGTACTTTAAAGAAAGATAATTTTTTAATTAAATATTAGAACTTTCTCTCTCTTCATTTTTAGAATTTCTAATTTTGCTGATTATGTGAATTTAAGTATTTTTACAAAATTTTATGTGTTTATTTTGAAAATGTTGAGGTATATTTAGAATTAATTCAAGTTATTTGTAAAAATGTATGAGAATACTGAAAACATACCATAAAAATCGTTTTAAATGATTAATTCTTTTGAAATGATGTATAAGTTTTGCAGTTATTACTAATTTTTTTATACTCTTTTTTTTATCTTATTTTAAGGAACAAAAAAATGTAATTACTTTATATATATATATATATAATTGTTATAATTTTGTGAGTTTTATTAATTCAATTAAATTTTATCAAAGAATAACCAAATTATTCTTTTCATTTTTCTTTCCTTGTGTGTATTATTTTAATATTTAATTATAACCTTTGTTTGATTTGTAACAAGCATTATACCAACTATGGTTTTGTCGCCACTGTAGTTGAGTGGTTGTGGTCACATGAACTTGTGGCCAATAAGTCATGAGTTTCACTCTTGGTATTATTGAAGTCTCAGTGTTTAGACAGTTTAATGCTCATTAAGCTTATCATGACTCAATGTCCTTGCTTTGGTTTGTTGTGAAAGTTTGATGAGTGTAGTGCCAGCTCACAAGCATTTTCCTCGTCACTTGACAGAGGCTCAAAATTATGAATTACATGATTATGCCCCTGTGTTGTTTTAGTACTCAACATTTATAAAAAAATTTAATCAAGTCAACTAGAGCTTATGTGGTATGATCTTATTTCATTATTTTTATTCTAATATATATGTTTAAATAGTATGAATAAAGTTTTAAAACATTATAAATTTTTCAAAATTAGAACAATGAAAGGAAGTCATTAAATCTAATTATGAAAAATTCTTAAGTTTAATTTAACAAAATTATTTTTCTTAAAATATAAAATTTTATGTGAAATTGTCTGAATGGCAGGATAAAATAAAAATTATGAAAAAGGTGAATTGCATGTATTTTAAATTTCTTTTTTTAAAAATTTTTTAGTAGTAAGTGTTTTTATAAAACTTGCATACTATAAAGAAAAATTGATACTTTCCTATTAATGCTGTACCATGAATTTTTTATGCAAAATAGGTTCATTTGGTTGATTTATTTTTCAACACCTTCAACTCATTGTAAGACATGATTTTCTTTTTTTTTTTTTTTTTTTTGCAGGAAGTTTTCTAGAAATAAGCAAAATTATAGCTTAGAAAAAAGCCAAATCAGGGTTATGGCTCAGCATAGAGGAAAATAAAGAAGTATCATGCTATTAATCTTTAACAAAAAAAAAAACACACATACAAACATGTGTTTTCATTATTAAAATATGTGTTTAAGATTTATTTAAAAGTATGAAAAGTCATTTCATTGAAATGAATAGCTGAGAGAGTATTCTGTACTAAGGCCATATAATGAATATTGATGTATGGATACTATCTACACTTACGTATTTTTTTTATTTTTTTGATGAATCTTAATATTTGATATCCTTAAAAACTTAATTATCAAATGTTCATGAGTGATAAAGAAAAAAAGCAGTAATATCAAACTTCATTGTTAATGTAAACAGATAACATTTAGATAAATATTATTCAACCCTGTTTAATAATCAGATTCAAGAACAATTAGATAAATATTTAACCTGCCCTATATAATATACAGATTCAAGATAAAAACTTTTTTCCTGTGAAAAGTTATGTGATAGTTTTGCTTTGTGAAAGCAAGCAGATAACACAGATATTTACCCAATCCTACGTAATAAACAGATTCAAGATAAAAATTATTTTATGTCTATGAAAGTTATGTGATGATTTTAAAAGCCTTTATGCTTATTGAACCTTTATTAATGTCAAGCTAGACAATAATTTCATCATTGTTTTGATGAGATGATTAATTTTGTTGATTGTACAAGATTCAAGTATTCGAAATGCTTTGTTTATGTAGGTTGAACTATTTTAATGAAATCTTATCAGTAATTTTTAAAAAAATGTTTCTATAATGAATAAAAAGATTATTATTTTTGTAAACTGTAAAAAAATTTTAATAAAAAAAAATTTTTTTTTAAGAAAATGTAACGTGTAAAACAAAAGTAGTAATTTCTTTCTTATTAGTTTGAAAAAAGAAAAAGCTGTAATTCTGTTGATTTTTATTCAATTTTAAAGAAAAGAAATTGTGTTAAACATTAATTTTCTTTTCAATTTTAAAATATATGCTCTAAAAAGAAAGGGAATAAGTAGTAGAATTTTTTACTTTAAATATATATATATTTATTTCTAAGAGTTGAAACTTCTATTTTATGAAAAAAATTGTAGTTGTGGAATGGCTCATTCATTATTTTGCAGAAGATTCAATTTTGCTCCTTCCAATAGAAACAAATAATGCCTCAACAAAATTTCCATGTGTGCTACCTTGGTAACTCGGAGAATGTGTAATCAGTATTCTAGTACCCGCCAAGTGTTCTTTAACATGTCCTGCATTTCATAAGTTCATTTGTTGAACGCAAATTATTATTTTTTTTAAAGAAAAGATTATTTTTTCCCTTATTAGTTCTATTATATAAATGACTTAACTCTTAGTTTTTTAAAAAATGAGAGTATGATTACTTAGCACCATTTCCTTAGAATGAACTCTTATTACACTGGTGTTCAAAATTAAGAGAATTTTTAGATTGGGTCGATTATCTCTAGAACTGCTAGAAAGATTTTAATTGAAATGTATGTGTGTTGTATGTATGTAGGATTGATATAATACCAAATAATAACCAGTCAACAGTTATAATGCACACTGTTACGTATAATCGTGCGTAACACTCATCGGAGTCGGAAGGTAAAAATAGCAGTTGCAGAATAGAAGAAGAAAAAAAAAGTGGTTAATAGAGGTATGGTGGCTTAACACTATATACAGATGTGTAGGCTACGCACCGTTATTTTATACTGGAAATAAGAATTAATGAGTCCCTGGGGCAATTAATCTCACTTGTTTAGCAACTCTGTTTTCAGGCCTTGGATGAATCTCAGAGGGAGGTTGCGAGTTGCAATTTCCCTTTCCAGAGCATCCCATCTATAGGGATAAGGTCTGGAGATCTCACTGGCCAATCCATCTGGTGAATGTCCTCATTTCCCAGTAATTTGTTGACCAGATGAGCTTTATGTGGCCTTGTGTTGTCATCCACCACAATAAAATCAGGGCCAACTGCACCTGTCAAACATAGGGGGCTCTAAATTATCCCTGTCTCACAGCAGTTACATTTCAAAGGCATGGAGGTGTGTGCGGCCATCTAATGTGATGTCTGCCCAGACCATCTAACCTCAGTTGCTGTAATGGTCAATTTCTCGGTCATTGGAGGGATAGGGCAGGTAGCGGATACTTGGTTCTCTTCATATAAAAGTACAGCGAGAATCACCTGTTAGGGTGAACTGGGAACTCATCCGTGAAGAGAAGGGTTGCCCATTGATCCATGCTCCAATCTCTTATGATCGCAGCACCATTTTAAACAGATTTTCCTGTTTGCGAAACTGAGAAGAACGCAAACAACACGTCTTCTTACAAAGCCCTCTCGCGTGAAGTAATCTGAAAACACCCTTGAAACATGTTCCTGTGCCCGGATACAATTCATGAAAGAGCTGATAAGTTGTAACATTCCTATTGGCGTAGCTAGCTCTGAGGGGACCCAGTATCAAAATTCCCTCAGGGCCCTTTTTTAAATATATAAGCCGTATTAGTGGACTGTAGTTACACATGTTGGAGACCCATATTATTGATACGGCGGTAGCTACTCCCCTGCCTGAGTGGGTCCCGTATCAAAATTATTTGGGGGCCCTTTTTTGAAAATAGATATGGCGGTAGTTACAGCCTTGATCATTCCTGTAATGCCTCGCTCTAATGAACAAATGGCAATCTTCTCTGGTCATCGTGGCTCTTAAATGACCTTGCCCTGGCTTTCTCTCGACGGATTGGTATCCTGAAACTGTTTCCATAAGTTCGACACGGGCGTTAAATTGAATGCTCTACAATTCTGGATACGAGACTGGCCTGCTTCTAGCCTAACCACAATTCGCCACCTCATTCCATCATCCAAACATTGTTGGTTTTACTGTTCAATTCAACCGATTACTGCAAAGGAAAAAAAACACCAAGAAATATATATTCGGAGAAATGTGTTGGCGAACGAAGTGCTAATTTAGGCATGCACGCTTGTAAATCCTGACACTGAAATAACTCTGCTCACACACACGCTTAAGTATTTGACACACAAGAGATCTTTATCCCGAAGCAGTATTTTTACATTTTGTTCAAATCTTTTCGTGAAATTCGACGAAATATGCAAAATTTGAACACCTGTGTACTTACATTGCAAGGTGACCAGTTTTTTTACAATGAACAGGAGGACGTGCGCGAAAAATTTAAGAAAAAGTTACAACTTAAATATATGAAACATTTTATTAATTCAAATAAAAATACGCTAATTACGCTTGCATTCATTTAATTATTTACCTAAACGAATATTTTCCCACTAATATTTATTTTCTTTGTCAATATATCATTTTCTAATGCATCGGAAATTTCGGAACAAAAAGTATCTTTTATATTGAGCTTTACAGTAAGTGCTACAGGTAGTGTATCAACATTCAATCTTGATTTCTCTCTTCTCCAAAAATCGTTACCAACTGAAAAGACTCTTTCAATTTCTTCATTAGTTCCAGGTCAGCGCAATGTAAACTCATCAAGAATAACTAAATTATCATATGGAATGAGTTCATTTTTGAAGTTGTTAAGGTATGTGACTACCTTCGGAGCACTTTTTTTTTAAATATATAAATTTTCAACTAAATAAACACTTTTTTGTTTGAAATAAGACTTAAAACTAGGAATTCAAGTATAATTTACGCAAAATTAAAAATAATTTTGGACATATTGGGAGTTTTGAGTGAAATTTTAGTGAAAAATTGCAGTTACGGTAAGGCTTGTATTGAAAATTCTAAGTACTATATTTGAATAATATCTATACAGTGCAAAAATAACATTATTATCTGTGTTTAGAGCTATCAGATTTGTAATATTTTTGAAAGTTTTTGAAATATGTCATTTTTTATGCAAGAACTCAGTTTTTTTACAAAAAACTAATGTTATTTTCTCGCAAAAAGTGCAATAAAATACATAAATATATACACAGAGATTAAATTATAGTCTAGATAGAAAATAAAAATAAATAAAACATTTTCGGAAAATTTTAATTCAATATCTTAAAAAGAAATTTTGTAGGGAACTTTACCGTGAAGCAAGAAATTGAAAAACATAGTTTCTCAGAAAATGCATTTACAGATTTTAATACGGTACGGTATAAAAAATGTTCTACTAATTGCACATTTTTTAAACTCACCATATTTATAGGTCAAGATCTTTTTAGATTCATGCTTAACTAATTTGGACTTTTTTTTAACCTTTTGATGTTTTCTGGAGAGTTTCATAGACTATAACAATTGTCGTTTTTAGTGAAATTTTGATGAAAAATTGCAGTTACACAAAATTCTAATAAATATATTCAAATAATATTTATACAGTACGTGTATAACATCTTTATATGTGTTAGAAATTAAAAGATTTGTAATACTTTTGAAAGTTTTTTAAGTTTGCCAAATTTTATGCAAAAACGTGATTTTTTAAAAAATTAATGACTTTTTTTCATAAAAAAGCAATAAACTACATAAATATAAACACAGAGATTAGAATTTTATTCATAACACTGATAGAACTAAATAAAACATGTTTTGAAAATTTCAATTCAATAACTTAAAAATATTTTGTCTTCCGGTTTTGTAAACTCCATTTCCGGTTTACTAATTATGCTATAACTTTACTTCTAGAAATCGTAGAAACAAAAATTGAGTGTTTTTGGAATCTTAAATGTATGAGCTGTGAAATAAAAACATAAAAGAAATTTCGAAACTTTTCACCAAAACGGCGAATTTTGGGTAGTCACATATCTTAAGTATTTCAACCCATCTTTTGTCAATTTCAGCATGTTGTTTCAATTTATTAGAATTTAAATATACTTGCAGTCTTCTAATTTATTCAAACAGACAATTGTCATCGATTTTAATATCATGCATTTCATTCGATAAAAACTCAATTTTCTATACTAGCGATGAAGTCAAAAATCACCATTGAAAACTGTTATTTCCCGTGATATTTGTTTCAGACAATTCTTCGACATGTTGCAAACATGTTTGGTTCATCTCTGAATAAATACTAACAGATCAATTTTAAAATATTGAAAAGGAGGACAAGTAGGAGGACACTTTTCGAGAAAGACCAGAACCTATAAAAGAAGGACTGTCCTTCCTAAAGGAGGACGGCTGCTCACCTTATATATTGCTGCTATCGTTGTTGTTATTTAATATGAAATAATTGGAAATTGATTAATAGGAAATAACACAAAGAAGTTCAGAGTTGATGTAAATTTCTTTTGTAACTAAGAATGTAATATTTAACATTATATTTATTTTTTAAAGGACTAAAAGGATTGATGAAATAAAAACAATGACAGATAATGAACCAGTGTGTAGTCGTCCTCTTCCTGTAGTGGAAGAGGTCCAGAATCCTCGAGCCAAGCTCATTTCTTCCCTCAAGAGTGCCCTCTTCATTCTGAGCTCAGCTATAGTAATATTTGTTGCCTTCAGTAATACACTTACATGGTTAGTATGTACATTTTTGTTTTGTTCCATCCATCTGTATTTAATACCTAAAATGTTATCTATGTATTGTTAGTATCTGTATTAATAAAAGGAAGAGTTTGTCAGTGTGTTTTGGATGTGTTACAAAAACTAGACAACCCGGTCGTGTGAAGTTTGGCTCGCTAAAACGACAGGTCATGATGCTGTGCACTTGAAGAGATTATTTCGAAATTCGCTTTAAATTTTTTTTAAATTCAATTTTAAGCGATTTTTCAACTGGCTGTCGGCCGTCTTATGATGTCTGGAACAATCGCAGCTGTTTCCAATAATTTAAAAAAATTTAAATTCAATTTTAAGCGATTTTTCAACTGGCTGTCGGCGTCTTATGATGTCTGGAACAATCGCAGCTGTTTCCAATAATTTAAAAAAAAAAAATTTAAATTCAATTTTAAGTGATTTTTCAACTGGCTGTCGGCCGTCTTATGATGTCTGGAACAATCGCAGCTGTTTCCAATAATTTAAAAAAAATTTAAATTCAATTTTAAGCGATTTTTCAACTGGCTGTCGGCCGTCTTATGATGTCTGGAACAATCGCAGCTGTTTTAAGCGATTTTTCAATAATTTGGAACAAAAAAATTTAAATTCAATTTTAAGCGATTTTTCAACTGGCTGTCGGCCGTCTTATGATGTCTGGAACAATCGCAGCTGTTACCAATAATTTAAAAAAATTTTAAATTCAATTTAAAGCGATTTTTCAACTGGCTGTCGGCCGTCTTATGATGTCTGGAACAATCGCAGCTGTTTCCAATAATTTAAAAAAATTTTAAATTCAATTTTAAGCAATTTCTCAACTGGCAGTAGGACGTCTTATGGTGTCTGGAACGATTAGCTGATTTCAATATTACGATATGGTGCTTCAATTTGTGAAATATAAGGCACTATAAAAATATAACGAAACATATAAAAGTCGCCCTTCGAAATAAAAATTAATTCTGCTTAAAACACAGTTGGCGATCGTACTCATAGTAAGTGTCGGGTCACATAGCCACAACAAAGAGAAAAGTTTTGCCTCAACAGAAAGACGAGGTATGTATAACATTTATCCGTTATAGAGATAAGGTAATTCATTTTTCTTGTCTTTCATACAGATAAGGTGAATAAAAAAAAAATTGGAAAATGTGATCCAAATAAAATTCTGAAAAGAAATTAATAGTTTTGCAGAGATCAATGTTCCGCATTAAGAAATTTTATCATTACTTATTTTTTTTCAAAACTATAGGCATTGTATATAAGTCGGATCTCGATTTAACGAACCCCGACATAACGAATTTTTCTTTTTCACCGATTTAAATTAAGGCAGAAAAAAAACAAACTATTTAACGAAAAATAAACCCCGAAATGACGAATTATTTTAGTAGTTGAAAAACCTTTTTATTAGTTCGGATTTGGAAAAGTTGGATATCTTTTCAAATAACATATCCTTTTTGTCCGGAACAAAAAAAACTTTTCTTATAAACAGCAAAGTCGTAAAAGAGCTCTTTCGAGTAGGGAACCTAAAAGCTTGTAAAACATGTATTGGTCAGTATTTTAAAATTTCTGATTGATTAGTGCGTAATAATTCGCTAATAGTATTTTTAGCTGCTGAATAAAAAATGTTTTACCTCTAACTATAGATTTTTGTGTGTGTGTGTAGCTACTTGTAGAATTTCCAAAAGGTTAGTGCAAGAAGTTTGTATTTTTTTTTGGACCCCGGTATTACGAATAACCCCCATTTAACAAATAGTGTTCGATCCGGATGCATTAGTTAAACCTGGGTCCGACTGTTTATGTATTCAACATACCTTATTTTCAAAATGAAAAAAAAAAAAAAGCAAGCTGAACGTGTAGAACAGGCATGTCAAACTCGCGGCCCACAGCGAAAAATTTTGCGGCCTGGCCAATATATCCCCACAATATATAAAAAAAAAATCTCCCGAAATTGGAAAGATAGCGACAGAAAACAGATGTCAAGTGTCAGGATATAAACCTTTAATGTTTTGTTCTCTTACATATGCTTATTATAATGTATTATTCGAAATAAACCTATACGTTTCTCTGAATATTTTTTTTTTGCGGCCCGCCTAAAGTTAAACCTTGTTTGCTTAGGCCGAGTTAGCTTTTGAGTTTGACACGCCTGATGTAGAATAAACTTTATTGATTGTATCAAAAATATTTATTTCAAATTAATTATGAAACTCTTTGGTTATTTTTATAAAATATTTCAAAACATTCCTTTGTTGAACATTTTCGCTCTTCAGACTTAAGCTGAGATATTAATTACCTAGTTTTGATTCATGTTATAAACATATTTGACTGAATGAAAATAAATGAAATGTATACATATTTCAAATTAGTTGAAACTCTATGAAAGATTTTAAATGTGTGTGTGACAAGTTTTTTCTCTAAACTTTATTTGACTAGAAGTATCAAAGCATTTATTAATCATGCAACTATGCAAAATTTCTATAGAGAAATAAGCTTGTATCCAAAACATCCGTTTTAAGAAAATTTAAACTTATCATACATTTTAATAGATTTTAGAAATATTATATAAAAGAATAGTATAATTCACTCACAAAATCTTTATATTTATCTATAAATTTTTAAGAGATTACCGATTCACATTTATTCATTCACTCATTACGAATTCTCGGGAACTATTAGACCTATAGACTTGAAATTTAACAGGAATATTACTTTTGTTGAGTAGATATCCGCTAAGAATGGGTTTTGTAGAAATCCATCCCTAAGGAGGAATGCGGGGTCCTTCTAAACAAAAAAGATCGTTTTTGAGCTATTAGACCTCCTGGTTTGAAGTTTGGCCTGCAAGTCTCTTGTTGTGTAGAGATCTGGTAACAAGAAATTGGCCGAAGGGGTTTGGAGATTGTTAAATAGTATTTCTGGTAAAAATTTCCCATTTTTGAAGTATGACACCTGCAGACTTGAAATTTGGCAAACGTATCCCTTTTGTTGATTAAATAGCTGCTAAGAACAGGAAATTGACTTCCAAAGAAATTGCGGGGCGTTATAGTGAAAACAATAGCGTTTTTGAACTTCTCGAGTCACAGACTTGAAAATCAGCAAGCATGCTTCTTTTGTTGAGTAGTACTCTGCTAAGAAAGGGTTTTGCAGAAAATGACTCACAGGTTGGTGGTTAAACAGGTATAAAAGACAATTTGTTTTTTTTCATTTTAGAAATTTCTGTCCTTTTAAAGTCAAGTTGTGAGGACTGTAAGAATATTTTTGAATACAATTGAAAACTTAATGTTAGAACTTCGATATAAATTACTTAAAATCAATATATATATATATATATATATATGTTATCATATAGCATCATGAAATACCCAATGAAGCAGGTGGGTAACACAGTGTTTGTAAACGTAATAGTTTATATAATAAATTCCTTCTAAATTTTATGCAGAAGCTGTGTTATATCTAAAATTCGGGAATGCTTATTTGAAAAAAAAATCATTCATTTACGTTCATATAGAAAATTTGTGAATCTTATAATATGGAAAATATCAGCACTATAGGTCATATTGATTTCGAATCACTGAAAACAAAAAGGCATTGTGAGAAAATTGCAAATAAATCTATTTCCACCTATAATTTACAAAATAATGTGCCATATAATACCATAATTAATTAGATTATTCTGCATCATTTTCCAGTTTTTAATTTTTAAATTCTAGATTATTTGTAGAATAAATTTCATTCTTTATTTCTGTTTATTTTGCATAAAGTTCTATTTTAAATTACGTAGGAATATTTAGTGTGAGTTAGTAAAAACTTTTACCTTTAGTGTAATTATCGTTGCAATTTTTTTATTGTTTAACATGTCACAACTGTTTTGAGTTAAAGAGATTGTGTGGGGGGAAGAAAGGCTTTATTAGTTTTGTAACTAGTTTCATAATGCATATACTTTTCCCTCAAATTTCTGTTTTTATCTTTTATTTCTTTACTGCCTTTGTCTTAAATTTTATCATAATTATTTTTTTTTTTCATTGAAAATATTGTCTGTTAATGTCACATTTTGCTTTTGTAGCTTCTGTTAGCTTTGAATTTACACTTTGATATCACTGACATAGCTAGTCCTGAGTAGGACCTATTTCAAATTTCTTTAGGGGATCTTTTTTGAAAAATAATGAAAATAATTGTATTAATAAAACTAATTTAAAAGTGTCAAGATATTACACATGTTGGGGCCCCGTATCATTAATATGGTAGTAGCTGCACCCCGTTTGATATAAATAATGCAAACAGGTATACTGGCTGATTACATTACAATACTAGCTTATGGTTAGCTATATATATATATTTGTATATTTTATTATGCATGAATTTTTCTTCAAATTTCATTTTTCATCTTTCATATCTTTTAGTGTTACTATCTTAAATTCTATCTAATAATAAAATATCTTTTCAATATACATGTTAATTTTTTTTCTCAAGTAGTAATGAAATGTATTAAATATTTTATAGTAAGTGAAAAACACAGTTGGACCTTTATTTTACGAACCTCCATTTTATGAATTTTTCTATTTTACAAAGTTTTTCCTGGAACTAAGAACATTTTACGATTTTTTTTTGTAAAATAGCCTCCAAACAACGAAGTACATTTTCTATTTAACAAACTTTTACACTTGTAATTAATTTTTTTCTCCCAATTTTTAAAATATTTCTAGACATTTTATTACCATTATTAATACATTTCATGGTAATCAATTATCTTGAATTGGTTTATCCAGGTGTCTAAATCACCCAGAGCAATAAAATTGTCATAATTCTTGGTGTTTCATCCAGTAAGTACAACCTTTATCCCCTCCCCCTTCCACTTGAAAAACCTTCAATATTCCCTTTCACTCTCAGTATTCAATCAATAAACCTTCATGTGATGAAATGGTAATAAAATCATTTGAAGCAGTTCAATGTCAACAAATGATGCCTGATGGGATTTTGATGCATTGCAAAGATGTAAGGCATATTATGAAAGAAAACCATCTCTCGAACAAAAAAACTCTTAACAATATTAACAGACTTTATCATTAACTAAATTTAAGGAAGCATGTGGTAATGTATACTTGAAATTTCTGGTTAAAAATAATGTATGCTTAAAAATATTTGCAGGCTTGAAGTTAGAAAATGTCATTAAAATTCATTAATTTTAATATAGAATTATTTTCTTAAAATGGAAAATACAGTGTATTCCTGGGCAGCATTTTTGTTTTCTTGTTTTTCTTGCAGATTTCTTTTTGATGGGTAAGATATATGAAATAAAGATATTAATTTACAAAAAAAAAGTTAATTATTTTTTTAATAATATATAGTGTTTATATATATAGATTTAGAATTTATTTTATGTGGTTTATTTAGAATATTAAATGATGAATCTCTACTTAACAAATTTTCCACATAGTGATGAACTTTTTGGGGATTTATTGACTTCATTAAATGGAGTTCTGACTGTGTATAAAAACATACATTATTTTTCATGTTAATATCCCATCATATATTAAATCTGTGACATTTTTATCTTACATTTACATCTTACATTTTTATCTAGTGAAATAAATTTTGAAATAACCTGAATTCTTTCTTGTAATGACAGTATAACTCACATGTAATTAAACTTGTGAAATCAAATTTTTTAAAATTAAAACATAAAGGAAATGCTAATTATTAAATATTCCGAAATATAAATTATATTTTTTGATGCTGTTAGTTAAATGGTACCTATATATTCTTAAGTAATTGTTTATAATTTTTTTAAATGGACTCCTGATAATGTTTTTATTTTCTTTTTCAAGTAACACTATCCTTTTAAAATGACTGGAAACATGTTTCTTTTTTGCTAATAATATGTGGAACCATTGATTATCTTATCTTGGAAATATTTATTTAATTAAATAGTTGTAATGAAATTTTTTGAAAAATGACAAATTTTTATTTGTAAAAAAATATTGAAAGAAAATATTTATTTAATATATAAAAGTTATTATATATTAAATTTTTGAATTGTTATCAATGGGCTTATGTTAAAGTTTTTTATTGTCTCTACAGGGATCCAAATTCATTTACATATCTTTGTGTACACAGATGATAGTATAAACTGTTACAAATGATAGTTTTTCTCATTAGTATAGTTTTGCAAAATAATTTTTTTCTGTAATTAATTTCTTAGAGATTTTTAACTATAGCAGTGTGTTTGAAATCCATTGTAAAATAAATAGTTACTGCCTTTTTTTCTCTTCTGAAACAGAATTTTCCTTTATATTGGAATTATTTAAAATATTTCTATTATAATTCTTCATTTTTAATAGTTTTATGTGAACCAAATGTATTTTAAGAAATTTAATTAATATTTTCTTTAATACAATGATATATGAGAAGATGGTATTTTAAAGAATCATGTTTTATTGAAAGTTTTTACATAATTTATTTTGTTTGAGCTTATTTTATATCTAAGTAAATTATTTGTTGTGAATTTTTCCTTAAATATTGAAATTTAATTTATTATGTGGTATTGTCATCATAATCTTTAAATATTCATGAATTTTTTGATAAAAAACTTTTTGATGGATATTTTATTTAAATATCACATGTATAAGGAATGATAGATTAAATAATCTTTGACTTTAAAATAAATACTATTTTAGTTTTCCTTGTCACTTCTAAAAAAAAAAAAAAAAAAAAGGAAATCTTTGTTTTTTAAGTGCTTAAATGACTTATTCAAATTTAGTCAAATCAACTTGATGTAAATAAGTTATTGAAAGTAACTTATGTACATTTGTAATGTAGTTAAGTTAGAATAAAAAATGGATTGAATTTTTAAAGGGTTTAAATCATCAATCATTTTTGAGTCATTAAGATGTTTTTAAAATTTTAAATGGACTGTTGTTTATACGATTAGAAAATGATTTAATTTTGTCGTAATTTTCACTGTCAAATAAAACGTAAAAAAAAAAAAAAAACCCAGTAGATTGGAAATAAAAGCTGCATTTTAATTTGCTTGAATATTTTTTTTAATTATTTAGTGCTTCATATATAATGTGTAACTTAAGAGAAAATAGATTTGCTAACAGAAATTAATGCATTTAATTTAATTCTGTATTAAATTTCATTTCTTTAGGCATCTTCAACATTTTTGGGGAGCTTCAGGCAATTTTTGGCAAAGTCATTGGAATACAATTTGTGGGTGGTTTGGAAATGACAAGTACATCATGGGAGTGTGGGGTAAATATCATTTCTGTATATTTATATTAATCCATTTTATTTATACTGTTGTCAATTTCTGTATTGCATATTTCTCCACTGTGTTAAATTTTGATTTCTGGATTCAGAAGTACTGAAGACATTGATAAATGTTATACTATAATGTTTCTGTTTATCATTTTGTAAAAAAAAAAGGAAACTACAGACACATATATTTAATATGTTTTTCATTTTTTGTAAATAATGTATCCAGGAACAATCCTGGGGGGTATCTTCCTCCCATGTGCAAAAGCCTAATATACCACTGCTCAGTGGCATAGCTGGTTTGATGCTGTTGCAGGTTCAACACCGGCCCAAGTCAGTGGATTTTCATGGTGCAGAAAATCAACTGCATCCAAGGTGCATGATTTAGGCAGCATGTAAAAGATCCCTTGAGTGCCTGTTTGGCTTGGATGCTCTCGGCAAAATTAAATTCCTAGAATAAGTTTGCATATTGTCAGAGCTCAGGTGCTTCCTTTTTGGGAGGAAACTGAGCATCAAAATTACTTGCGGTAATTGGTATCTCCTATGTGAGGCCACACTAAAAAGGGATGCCAGCTGCTGCTGAACGTATTAGATCTTCAATGGTAAAAAATACCAATCCGCAGCCACATTTGGAAAAAAAAAATCACTAGTACTTAACGTTGATGTTATAAACTCATCTACCTGTATAAGAGTCAAACAATAATAAAATTGCAAATAGACACAAAAATAACTTCTTTTCTCTATTTAGTTTTTTTAAATTGTAAGGTTATTAATAAATTGAAAAATTTTAATGGCCCCAAATGCATGTTGAATTTAAACATTGTCTTAGGTTATATTAACCATATTAGATATTTTTGTAAAGCAACTTTGGCAAAAATAATTTTTGAGATGCTTTAGTTAAGAATCAATTCACAGAGTGCTGCCAGTATCTACCTTTTCTATTGTGGTATTTCTGGCTCTGCCATGAATTTTGTTATCATTTGAAAGATGTGTGTAAAGAGTAGGCATTAATGGACAATAAACAAACAAACTGTGCACTAACATTCTACTTTTTCTTAAGTTATGCTATGCTATCGGGAAATTGTGACTTATTTTGATTTTTCTATAACTATTTCAAATTTAGCATATTTTTTCTACTTATTATAAGTTTTATCTTGATAAATTCATAAAAAAATTTCCTTGATTGATGGAACTATATATGGCCATCTGTGTGTGGATATTGGGATTAAAATTGGTCTCATTACATAGATTTGAAAGATCATGTTTGAGTTATACTGGTAATTTCTGCACACATGGTATATATATATGTATTATAGCGAAAACTATTGTAGGGGTTATTTAGAAAATAATTTGAATGTATTAAAACAGCATTAAAGTAAAATTGATAAATTGTACTCTAAATTCTTGAATTTAAAAGTTTTTAAAATTTATTTTTAAGCATAGAATGCATAATTTTCAGTATAATTTACATATGTATAGTTCAACTGTATAAGCAATAAGTTATAAATGTAAATGATTTTCAAGGATAAAATTTTTTTCTTATTATACTGTGATAGAATTAAAGTAGTAGTCCTTTGTGATAGGTTCAAAAAATCGATTTTTTTCCTGTACATTTTTCAGAAGGAAAAACATCTTAAAAATATACCCTAAAAGTTTCAAACCGAAATTTTTAGTATTTTTGAAGTTATAGCCAAAAGAAGAGAGTGTGCCGTAGTGTGTATGAAAGTGTATACACAGCAGCTGCTCTGACTGTTCCCTCTTTTATTGTCCTTCCATCCTTATTATTTTAGAATATGCAGGTGTGCATATTATAGCAAACCTTTCCAATTGACAAAGATGAAATATAAATTTTGTACAGTATACAAAATCCTCAGCACTTTTACTGCTCATATTCTTAGTGCAAATATCAACTATTGAAAGCAAAAATCAAGAGAACACTTATGAACACCCAGTAATGTTTGATGAGCAATTTATAAATCTTACAAGACCAGTGTATGACACTTTTGCATCTGATGATTTGTTGAAAAGATGTTTGGGGGAAAACACCCAAAATAATAACAAAAGTTTCAATCACTGTAATGGAATTTCACTCTGAAGCATATTTTTACTAGAAAAAACGTTTTGGAAATTGCTACCTATACAGCTGCCTGCATAAAGGTTTTCTACCTGTACTCAAAGTTATGGAGGTAATGGGCATCACAATAGGTCAAACAGTGAAGGGACACTGTTGACAATGCATTAATTTTGAGAGTAGAGAAAACCGCAGAAGCCAACTGTAAAGAGACCAGAATCTTATGCAAGCCTCTCAAAGCCTCTGAAAATGATAACTTTGAGGAAACGGAAGGATTGCTCTATGCACTATGCATAGATGATTAATTCAAGTATTGTCACAAAACTTTAAACGCGTTTTTCTCCAAACCATGTTTTTGTAATTTCGGGAAAGCACTGACTCAAAAATATTCAACCAATTTAGCTAAAAATTTGACCTGTTATTTTAGACACACATAGTTAAATATCTAACCTTTAAAACATTCAATTTTTTAGTAATATAAATGAATTTTTTCAATCATCAACAAAAAAAATAGATTTTAAGAATCTTTTTTTCTTAAGTCCGCCAATTTTTTTTAAAAAATTTTTTAATATGCATATTATTAGTTAGTTCATTAGAATAAAGTCTACAAAACAACAATCTCCTTGATTTTGTTATTTCAGATGACTACGGAAGGCTGTGTGCTTCCCCAAAACAGCTCGCCTTTTTTTTTTGAGGACTTCACTTTAACATAAAAAATTATGTAAAAATATGTAAATCAAGTATAATACAAAAATATGTAAAAATTACAAAACGGCCGCATTTTGTTTTCTTGTTTAAAACTGCACGAAAAAACGTCGAAATTTTGGTCGTCACACCAGACTGCTACCTTAATTAACTATTAAGCAAAAAAAAAAAAAAAAAAAAAAATTGTATTCAAAGAATTACTTGTTTCTTATAAGAGTTTATTTTTATAGCTATATTAGTTAAAAAAATATTTACTTAGATAGACTCCAACCTTTTTTGGTAACAAAGGTAATATTTTATGATACTTGAAATTTTATGCAAAAAGAAGGATGTGCTCAGTGTAGAACTTTTTATTCAAATTTTGACTTTTTTGTAGGATTAAAAATATTTTAATTATCATCACATTTTTTTGAATGATTCATAGTTTATTTTACATATTTTAGAATAATTATAACTTTATAAAACCTTGTTATTCTTCTACTAATCTATTAAGAAATCAGCTGGATTTTGTACTTAAATTGTCAGTGAAGAAATATGAATTAATGGTGTAGCATATTAAATTGAATTAAAAAAATTTCAGAATAGTACACATAATGAAGAAAAGGTCTTTCATAGAAATTTTAAACCTTAGGGAAAAAACCTAAGTATTAGAGTCATTATTCTGTTCTGATAAATTTTTGTTGTTTAAGTGTATAGTCAAACATATTTAAAATTTTACTAAATGTAAACTTTTCTTGAAATTTTATAAATTGTTATGAAAATAATGATGTGTAAATTAAAATATTTTATGGTTCCATGTAAACATCAAAGTGCTAAAATTTATAATAGCCGCTGTTACAAATTTAATTAGCTTATTTTATTTAATCCCTTGATAAAGCAAAATTCATTCTATAAGATTTTATTATTTATTTGCTTGTACTACTACCACATTAAAGCATCTATTAAAAATATAATAAAATATTTCAAGAAACCTATTAATCTTAAATATATATATGTATATTTTTATTACATTGAGGAATATGCCATACAGGCAATTTCCCTGCAAGCAGCCCAATATAAACGAACCTTTGCAGTAAAGTTGTCAGAAGAAAAGTTAAAACCTGTGTGTTGGCCAGGGAAGCACAAACTTCAGGTGAACAAAATTCATAACCTCTCTCGCAAGACACACAGGGTAGTCTGGGGTGTCTTTCACACCAATTCGGTGTAGTTGTTGCTGAAGAAAGTCATGACTGGTCAAAGTTCTAAAAACAGCAGAGAAAACCTGTCTAGGAAGACTCATTGGGACTGGACTATGGAGCAGGGTCTCCCAGATATTTCCCCCAGCATCATCCTCTTGAATTCGGTGAATGTCTTTTCCCATGGATCTGGAGATATTTGAAAAGGACTGTCTGCATGACAAGCCACCAGAAGGCTGTGGGAGATAATTCGCAAGAGCTACACTGATGAATGCCGTTATTCAATTAACACTACCCAGGCAGCACATGTAGCTTAAAGATTGCTAGGGATGCAAGTAATTCTACCCCCTATATATTTTTCTGTTTCTATTTTTAAATCTTTTCCTTTTATAAAAAATATTTTTTGGTACTTATAAATTAAAGGGACTTGGTGGTTGGCAACTATTTTTCTGAGCTGTCACCATTTCAAACATTTACAATATTATCAGTCAACAATTTTTTCTTAGCTAAAATCCATCTGTTGTTAACACCACCACAAAGAAATAAGTTCATCAACCCAACAATAAATAAAGCATAATGCTTCCGCAAACAGAATTTTAGTTCATGAGAAACTATTCATCACATGTAGACTCAATGTTATGCTTATAACCCACAACATGATACTATAAAAGAGTTGCCACAGCAAAATTTTCTATTTAAAAAAAAGCTTATTGTATTTTCTTCATTCATTGGTTGATTTCAAATTTCATCATAGTCACAAAATGGTAGTAGGATCTATCCAACTATTTAACAGAAAAAATAACATCATAATTGACAATATTTGAAGTTAGTGTTCTATTTAAAGTGTTTGAAATACCATAATTACTCAAATCTAAGCCACACCTTTTTTCCTGTGTTAATGCTACCCAAACTTGGGTGCAGCTTCGAATTGAAGAAGAAAAAATTCGTTGGATGGGACAATTAGAGCAACTACAGGTTCATGTATGTAGTTAAAAGTTTGTAATACTGGTAAAATAACTAATTTTATTAGTTCTAATAGACTCTAATGAGTTCTAATAGTTAGACTTTTTATTAGTTCTAATTTTAAATTTATTTTTGTGAAATTGGGTTTCAATAAACCATTTTACATTATATTTAATTTTTCTCAAAAACTTGTTGAAAATTTTGGATGTGGCTTAGATTCAAATAAATATGGTATTAGTTATTGGTATAAGTCAAAATATGTATAAACAATGCCTCTTATTTATAATACTATCAACCAGTATAAACTAAAATTTGGCATTACTTTTTTTGTGTAGTGGTATTTGGTTTCATGGACATTGTAACAAATTAGTACTAATTTTTGTATATGGTGTTAATGACATTTATCTTTTTTGATTTATTGATTTGATTTCATATTAATTTGTTTCTTTTTTTTAGGAACATTTTTAATCACTACACTTGTTTATTGGATCATTGGGTTATGCTACACAGTAATTGATTTAACTGGTAAACCAGCATTTGCTCTGAAGTACAAGATTCAAGATAATGCTGCTTATCCGGTACAGATTTTATATCCATGATTTCTTATTTTTTTTAAAGCAGTTTATAATCTAAGAAGAAAAGTTATGTATCTAAAGTATAATTGATGTTAAAATCTTGGGAGAAGTATATTAAATGTTCATATAAATTTTTAGAGTACAGATGGAGCTATTTCATTAATTGTTTAAAAAAGGTAATTTTTATATGTATTAAATATTTTGATACCTCTTTTAAATTTTCAAATGTTATTTTTAGAGATTTTGCTGTAATGCTTTTATTAGGCTTGATTAAAAAAAATTTTTTAATTATAAAGGTTATTTAAATACCTTTTTAATTTTTGGATTGATAAAATATCTTTTTAGAATTCAAAAATAAGATCGACATTATTATTAATTATTAATATTATTTTTCTTAGTTTATGATTTTTATTCTACTATAGTACTATATATTATACTACTTAAGTTACTATCTACCATGTAGCTTAACTACTATAGTACTGCTACGAAAGAAATTGTAATTTGTGTATGAGATTGAAAAGGAAAGTAAACATTGCTATTAAAAAAAGATGAGTAATGAGCATTGTTTAATTAAATTGACAAAAGATATGAAAATACCCAATTATTAAATTTTTTTTTAGATTTCTAATGCAGTTTATTTAAGATATTGAATCAGGTGGGAAGTGAACAGATTGTATATTATCAGGATAGCAATAGCATCAAGTATTTAATAAACTTGTACTCAAATATTAGAATTATAATCACTGGTGTAGCTAGTTCTGAGTGGGCCCTGTATCAAAATTCCTTCATGGACAATTTTTCAGGTATGAGAACCCTGTTGGACAGTAGTTACATGTCGGGGCCCCTATAGCTTGGGGGCCCATATCCTTAATGCGGCGGTAGCTACGCCCCTGATTATAATATGCTTATTCTACATACAGTGGTGGCAAAAATTTTGAACACTTTTTAAAATTGTTATGTTTTTTAAGTTTATGTACTTATTGAAAATTTTCCATTGCACAAAATGCAAACTATTTTATATCATTTGAAAGAGAATTTAATACAGAATTCAATACAAAAAAAAGATTCAAATGTTTGCAATGCAAAAAAAAATGTTATGCTGTAATAACTGTCGATAAACATTAAATGCTGATGATAGCAGTGAGTTATCAGAGTTTACTGAGGTTGCCTTTATTTTGTATTAGAGCTTCACATCGATGTTTCATTGAGCTGAAAATAGTTTTAAGCTCTTTCTTCATTATTACATGATGCCAGGAAACAATTATATCCTTAATTAGTTCCTTTTTATTTCATAGGTACCTCATTTGGACAGGAATTTTCAAACAGTGTCACAAATTTTCGATAGGATTGGGGTCAGGACTGTTTCCTGGCTGGGATAACAATGACATTTAGTCAAAAAGCAATGACATCAAATAAAAGAGTAGATTGGACACATGTGTGACAAGAAAGTGGTATTTTCTATGTTAAAATTACATAACTTGTGGGTAGTTCAGTGACTACATTTGGAGAATGAAAGTTTTGTTTAAGATGTCAGGAGACAAATTTAATTTTAAATAAAGCAGGAAAAGGTGCACCACATTTGTTGATGACAGAAGAACAAAAATGCTATGTTTCAGAAGTAAAAGAATTTCATGGAAATCCATCAGAAGTGGTTTGAGTGGTACTGGTGTTTCTGTCAATTCAAAAACAATCAGGCGTAAATTAGCAGATGTAAGACTAAAAGGTAAAATTCCATGAAAAAAGCCGTATCTCAATTTACAACAGCGCTAAAAGGGACTGCAGTGGGCAATGGAACACATTAATTAGACAATTGATTATTGGTCGCAAGTTATATAGAGGAATGCAACTAAAATATCGTTATTCAGTATTGATAACCTAAAATATGTAAGACATAGAATAACATAAAGGCTACATTCTGACTGCATCCAGGCAACTGTGAAGTACCCACATAGTTATATCATTTAGTCATGCATATCAGAAGATGGCATCCGTCGCCTTCATATCATCAATGGAACTCTGAATGTCATAAAATACATTGACACCATTGTAGAATCCAAACTTCTGCCTTCCATCAGGGATCTATTTACCAACAATGCTTCATTTATTTTTCAGTAAGATTATACTCCTTGCCACATAGTAAAGTAATTGAAATGCTGGTACTGTTCTCAGATCATTGAGTTGTTGCTCTGGCCAGGAAACAGTCCTGACCTTGATACTATCGAAAACTTGACACCGTTTGAAAACTCTTCTGTGAATGAGGTACCCATGAAAAAAAGGAGCTACTTGAGGATATAATTGTTTCCTGGCATCATGTAATAACGAAGCAAGAGCTTAAAACTATTTTCAGCTCAGTGAACATCGATGGGAAGCTCTAATCTAGATATATATTATAAATGCGAAAGTTTGTGAGGATGTTTGGCCGTCTTTCACACAAAAACAACTGAATGGATTTTAATGAAACTTTACAGTAATATAGCTTATACATCAGAATAACACATAGGCTATAATTTATAAAGATATTGTGTGAAGTGTCCAAAATATTACGATATTTGTCAAGTTAGTAAGAAAAAATTCTGCCATCTGCAAGCAGTTCTGGCGTGCGCTGCAAAAAAGCTCACAACAGCATATATCTATCTTTTGTTTGTGAAGAAACCCTTTTTTGTTTTGGCTACATAAGGTGCTTGCTTCTAATTAATTCATGTGATCAGCATAATCCCTAATTTTTTTTCATTTAAGAATAAAACTAAGTTTTGAAGGGAGAGGTTGTTATAAATCTCTTTATTTGAATGTTTTTTTTTTATGATTTTATTATGCACATTTGGTAGTAAGAAATTGATTTTTTTCAGAATAAATGCTTTTATCGGTTCTGGTACTTAAAGTAAATAAACTTTCTCTTTCACACTACATCATTTGGACAAATTTTCAAAATTTGTTTGTGCTTAGTTGTTAATTATAACACTAATTTTAATTGAATAGGAAGATATTGCATTTTTAAGTATAAAAATAATTATAACTACTGTACTGTATTTTTTGGAGTGAGTGAGCGAATATTAATGTTGCACTGTTCAGCTACACGAGGGTTTTTGGCAATGGACCACATAATTTTGAACCATGGTCAAGTGACCTGGACGACACCTGAGCTGGCAACCCCTTTTCCTAACTATCACACCACACCAACTTAGAAGGAATATTCTACCAATAATTAGCAGGAATATTCTTTGAAATCCACTCTTCCAAGATATATGGCAGCACAAGTTCTATGATGAGTATTTTAGCGGGGAAGGCAAATAGTTTTGTAGCAGATATTGCGTTTTCAGTTGATGACGTTTTCAGCAGATTGCAAAGATTATAATTTTTGTCCCCAAAAAATAGTTTTTGTCAAAATTTAAGTGTTTTATGTTTTTGTATGTTAATGAACACCTTATAGAAAACGATTTGACTTTTTATTTTAAGTGAAAGGTGTATATAATTAATTTTACAGTGGAATATCTTTAATTAAGTTATTAGCTCTAACGGTTTAAATTTCCTAAAGTGGAGTATTTTGTTTATGTATATCCCTTAATTTTCAATGTAGTGATCCAAAAAAAAAAAATATTGTATGAAAAAACTGCAGTAAATCATAATGTGGTGGATAAAGTATTAACGCGTATCGCTCCCTTACAGGGTGGGTCTTACAAAGCTCTAATAAAGCTCGAGCTATGAAAGAAGCTAGGCATTTGCCAACTTGACTCTATCGTTAACATTTCACTATGTTTTTCATTGAATTGCCATTATAATTTAAGAAACGACGTTGCTTGCGAATATTACAATTTTAACATAAAATAAATACAACAGAAAGTAATATTAATGTATTACACTTTCAGATATAAATTATTTACACTATTTTAAGTGATCATTACATAAAAACTTTTAACAATGTGTTACTTTTGCTGCAGAGATCAGTTTAGGGATGTATTTTCAAAAATCGATCCTCAAGCTTGTTACAGGGAGTAATAAATAAAAAAAATCCTTCTTATGAGCTATATTAGATCTACATACTTAAAATTTAACAAAGGTGTTTTTTTTCTTTTGAGATATGCAAAAAGCTTTTTTTGTTTAACTTGCAATTCATGTAAAATTAACTCATTAAAAGCTTCTTTATCCTTCAATCTGTGTTGTTTAATTTTTCAGTTCACCCGAATGAAGAACGGGTATACCAGCTAGTAAAGAATAAAGGCAACCTCACTAAGCTCTGATAACTCATTACTATCATCAGTATCTACTGTATATCGGCAATTATTGCAGCATAACACTCTTTGTGTTGCAAATATTTGAGTTTTGCTTTTTGTATTGAATTCAATATTAAATTTTCTTTAAAATGATGTAAAATACTTAGCATTTGTGCAACTTAAAATCTTTTATAAGCATATAAACTTAAAAAACATAAGAATTTTAAAAAGTATCCACAATTTTGGCCACTGTATATATATAATTTGATTATTTAATTTCATTATGAGTTAAATCTGTTTGATTTCTAACATAATCAGTGTTAATTTTTAGATAGTTTTTCCCCCTAAGTAAAATTTTAAGCTTTATGTATTACAATTTTTTTTCTAAAAAAAATAATAAAATTTTGAAATAGAGGGAGAAAAAATGCTATATTTTATGGTTCTGTCTGTTAAATATATCTGTAGGTTTCCTCAAGTCAAGTATTGAGTGTGGTTAAGCAAGTAATTGTTAATCAATTTCTGGTTGGCATTCCCTTTGGCATCTTGGCTTATTATTTAATGGTTTGGAGAGGATATGACTCTGGCCAGACTCTTCCCACTTTCCAATGGGTTTTATTCGAGCTTAGCTTTTGCGTGCTGATGGAAGAAGCTGGATTTTACTATTCTCATAGGTTGGTAAATTTTGGAACTATTCAAAACAACCTTAAAGTAGTACTAATATTGTAATGTAGATATATTTTTTATTGAATAGCCATTTTTGATAAAGTATAATTGTTAAACATAACATTCCATGTAATTCTAAACCATGATTATGTGACAAAATCAGTGTTCAAATTGACTTTTCTTTCTTTTTATTTTCAATATATTAAGCTTTTGTGATTTTTCTTATTTAATATGTATTAACCCTATAATCCATCAGAATTATTGGGCCATTGGTTTGTATTTACTACCATTGGTTACAAGTCCCTAACTACATATCATACTAATGGTTTTTATTAAATAAACTTGAAGATCATGAACAGTTAATGATATATGTACTGATATTTAAGACAATAAGAATTCCTAACAATTTTGTTAACTTTTAACTTTGATTGCATTTAAAGTCCATTTTTCGATTGTGACTTTTTCTGGTTAAAATTAAATCAGGTATTTGAATATAAGAATTGTATATACATTGAGAAACCAAGAGAAGAACATATCTTCATAATTTTAAATTCATAGATGAAAGTGACACCACCTTTTGTTCGTATATCCATTTAAGACCCAGCTCCGAAATTTGTGCTGGAACACTTCGCATTCCAGGGGGTTATCAAAATTTTTTTTGTTATATTTTCCTGTGTCATTGAGGTCAGTAGTGCTAATAACCAGAAGAATGTAATATTTAAAGATAAAAAGTTTCAGGTCTTAAAGGGATAAGAATGTCTAACCTGCACAATTGTGTGAGTTGGGTCTTAAAGAGATATATATCTTAAAAAATGCTAATCAGTCAATTAATTTATAAACATTCTAAATGTGCTCTGTGATATCTAAATTAGAAAATGAGTTAAGAAATTGAACAAAGGTATTACATACCTTAGGAAATCTGATGCAATCTTGTTTTGAATGAGAGTAAATGACTGAGAGATAAGTTATGCATTGTGAGATTAAGGTATTAAAATACTACAAAATAATTTAAAGCCTTTAACTGAATTATTTTATAGAATACATTTATACAATTTTTGTTATTTCCAATGGCTAGGATTACAAAAGATCACTACACCACAAGGGGGTAGGGAAAAAAACACAAAAAAACAAAGTAAGAAATAACAATGTGATGAGAAAAGTCTATGAACAATAAGTCCCTTGCTTGCCAATAAAGATTGCATAAAGATGAGCCCTTTAGTGCTGAGCAGTGGGGAATGTGGTCATCATCCCAAATATCATAGAGCGTGCAGAAAGGGGCCTGTGCAACATGAATTTAAAGATGTTTGAGGAGACAGTTGTGTCTAGTAGCTAGGCAACTGTGTTACAATTTGGCCACATGGAAAGATCTTTAAGATTATTGCACCAGATCTTATTGAAATTTATCTCTGTGTATTGAATTGAAGTGAGATCATTCATCTTTTTCTTAATAATATGCTTGACACTGCTAAAGTGGACAGCTTTCCTTGTTGTCTGTTGAATGGAAACTTCCTTCTTTGCTAGGTGGTTCGCTAACTCATTACCAGTAACACTGCAGTGTTCAGGGATCCACTGCAAGACGATTTCCTTAGAGTATTCAGACAGACTCTGCAGCAGTTTTTTACAATTTATACAATTTTTAATGATATAATATTATATAAACATAAATATCATTTCAAATTCAAGATATACGACTCAAATTTTTCAGGTTATAGGATAGGAATGGCGGCATGCTTTAATATAATTATATGTGCAGATGTACATTATTTATCTACATTTTTTAAATTCAAAGATAATGTTCTTTTTGTTCTTAAAACTTTCTTTTTTTCTCCTTTAAAACTGAATTTAGATGTATTTTAAACATTGTGTGTAAAACACGTATTAATTTTTTTCTGAGACTGTAAAAAAGTTCTTTTGTTGAATTTTAATTGAGCTACATCCATAATGCATAAGCAAAAATGTAAACAAAAAAATTTTGCCAAACTAAAATGCAACTGTTGAAAGTTGCATTTTATAATTATTCCAGTTTTATAGTTATGAATTTTATTAAAAAAATTGTAACTATTCCACAAAAGATAAATAAAATGATGGTGAAATATGTTAAGATCTCTCTGAAAAACTACAAAAAGAATAATTCAGGGCATTCAGAGATAGATTTGACTCCATATCTTTAGAGCTATGAAGAATCACTTAAAAATTTAATTTTTTTAAAATCTATAACTAATTTTGAAACAGTTTCCTTGAGTTTCAAACCATCATTACCCATAGGTAAGAGATCTCTTAGCCACAATATTGGAAATAGGTTTTGCTTTGGCATGTGTGGTACTTTGTACCAAGGACTAATGAAAGGTCCATCTCTGCTATTCCAAGAATAAGACAGTAAAGAACCTCATATAAGTATCTTTAAAAGATGGCAAAAATGATATAGTAATGCTTGTTTTATAACAAGATAAAGCTTCAAGCAACACCACCTTTATGGCTAGGCTGTTAATCGGTGAGCTCAAAATTTACAATGCAGAAGTTGGTGTTTTGAATATATGCTATTCCTGTTGTTTCTTTACTGATAATTTATCAATAAATGTCAAATGTATTCCTTTATTGAATGGATAAATGAATTAAATGCAATTTTGTAATTATGGTTATAATCGTGAAGAGAGACTGCTTTCTTTATTAATATTTTATTAGTGTTAAATAGTTTTACTATTAAAGTTTAATGAGGTATTGTTTTGCAACTGTGAAATTTCATTTTTAATTTAACTTTAAAGTAGTGTGAAAAAAAAGTTTCATAACTAGAAAAATAATTTTTATACTTAGTGTTTAATACAATGTTTTTAATTTGATCATAGACTGTTGCACAACCCACGGATTTACAAATACATCCACAAGCGTCATCATGAGTGGACCTCTCCAATAGCCATCACAGCTATTTACTGTCATCCAATTGAGCATATATTCTCCAATCTGCTGCCTCCGCTTCTAGGACCTCTCATATTAGGAAGCCACACAGCTACATCATGGCTGTGGTTTTCGATTGCTATATTGTCGACTCTGAATGCTCACTCGGGTTTTCATTTCCCGTTCTTCCCTTCTCCTGAAGCTCATGATTTTCATCACTTGAAGTAAGCTTTGATAAGATATTTGTACAATATTTATCTCTTAACTCACAGGTAAAAAAATTTTAAAATTATTGCACTGTAGCAGAACTTGTGCAATTATTTCACTTTGAAAACATATAAAAAATGAATTACTTTAAGTTTTTAATAGAAAACTTTGAAGAATGTTTGTATGGGATTTAATCTTAATTCATTTTTCCTGTTATCTATTTATAATTTGAATGAAATGCTTTTTATTTCATGGCACATCTATCTTTTGTTGAGCCATTGATGAGAAAGAGATGGGAGTCTGAACCACATAAATAATTATTAATTTTTTCTGAGAAGTCATGATTTTCAACATTAACGCACATATTTTAAGTTCTGTGAAAACTAGTTGTATATTACCTTGAATGCATTCAGAAGTGAGCTAGTGCAAAGGACATTTTTTACTGTATTTACTGCATAAAAGTTCTATTTATTTTGCCTTTTCCAAAAATTGCTAATATTTTTTTAAAGAAAATGCATCAAGGAATATTTTTAGGCTGTTTTAATGATCCCATGCAGATATGAGATTGATATCAGCAATTATTTGCTGAGAAGTCATGATTTTCAACATTAACGCACATATTTTAAGTTCTGTAAAAACTAGTTGTATATTACCTTGAATGTGTTCAGAAGTGAGCTAGTGCAAAGGACATTTTTTTACTGTATTTACTGCATAAAAAGTTCTATTTATTTTGCCTTTTCCAAAAATTGCTAATATTTTTTTTAAAGAAAATACATCAAGGAATATTTTTAGACTGTTTTAATGATCCCATGCAGATATGAGATTGATATCAGCAATTAGTAAATCATTTAATATTAGGAGCTATATTGAATGTGATTTAATGTGTGGGCTTTAATTGTATTTACAGAAATCAATTCTATTGCAAAAAAATCAAAACCTAGTTTATTTGTTACTGTCTGAATTATAATTAAATTGTTCCATCTCTTTTAGATCTGTCGAAAAGCTGAATTATATGCATTATCAGAGTATTTTATAGTTAAGGAAATATTAATGAATATTCCACAGAATATGATATAAGAGATTCCCAAGATCTCATATTATGATTAATGCAGTTAAAGTTAAATCTTTAAAAAAATGTTTGTGTGAATAGTGCTAAATTAAATACTTTAATAACTAAATCATTTGGTAGGTTTTCTTTTTTCATTGCTACTTTCTTGCTTATGTATTTTTATTTAAATTTTGTTTCTTTGTCATTCTTTGTACTTACAGAACTTTATTATTAGTTGTTGGAATTGTATGCATATGTGTGAAATAATGATATAAATGCTAATAATACAATTTAAATGTATTTACTGTGCTTTAAAAATAATCATAAAACTGTACTGAAATGCTTGAAAATTGTAGGAATAATTTTGAAAAATAAGAGAAATTTACTTTAAAGAGAAAGCTGGATATTTTTTTATTTATTTTAATATTTAAATTTTATAGAATTTTTTTAACCATTTTTATACATTTATATAAAAAAAAAGTGAGACAATCAAAATAACTTCGACAAAATTGATGTCAATAGTATAATGGTTCAAAGAAAACTAGATTATAATGTCAATGAATTAATTTATTTTGTTAAAAATAACTTCCAGAAACAATTTTCACATTGCAAATACCATTATTTGATTTCTCATCATGAAATAAGCGTAAATTCAAAAAATATTACTTGTATTACCAAGTACAAATTAATATTAAAAGTTTACTTGGAAAGTTTTGGAGTTGGGGAATTATAGGGATTTAAAAAAATGGGCTTCTCTTAATAGTTAAATTAAGATTTAATAGTTAAATGTCTTAACATTTAATGTTAAAAAAAACTATTATGTACAAACACTTTTCAAAACTTTTTTACCTTAAATGAAGGGTTCAGTTCAGAAATTGTAGAATTCTAAAGGTACCTTATCATTTACCAATTGACAAACCTTAGTTGTTGATCCACTTATCAAGTAATGCAAAAAAGTAACATAAATATTAGGAATTGGCTATTCTATAATCTAACGTACTTTCTTTTTTTTACAAATATTTCTGAAATTAATGATTGAATTCAAATGAAATTTGGGGCATAGGTAAAAATTGGTATATAGAGAGACAAATATTTTTAAGAAGAGAAGTTTTGTGATGAGAAAAAAATCTTTTGGGAAGTTAACTTTGTTCATTATAAGTTGCTTTGATGAATCCATTAACACTGTAATTAAGTTCTCTTTCACCTATTAGTTTTGAGCTTTATTTCCTTTTGCTTTGAGTTCTAATATTTTCTTACTGGGGTGAAAATTGCAAAAATTATTGAAGGCGTCATTTTTTTTAAAAATTGATCCAATTATTTCTGTTCCATACATTCTATTGAAAATAAATACAAGTGTAATCTATGTTGCCTATTTATTATTTAAATTCAGTTTAATTCATGTTATAATATCATTACAAAAAAGTTTAATTTTGAGTTAGTCCTAATTTAGAATTTACAAATTTCTTTCATTTATGTATTAAAGTTATTATTCAAAATTAATGTAATGCTTCTGTCTAGAAAAGGGCATGGTTCTTCATATTCTGCTTGGATGTAAAAATGATGATGTATCATTTTGTTACTCATTAATGCATGAACTTAACTGAAGATTAAATTTTTTATTAAGTAATAATTTACTTGTAATACCTATCATAAATAAAGATAAAAAATATATCTGTACATCTACAAAAAGCAATTGAAGCACATTTACTCTGTGCTTTGTGTCCTTTCTTCAGCAGTTCAAATTATAACTTTTGTAAAATATTTTAAATTTCTTGTAATGTTTGCTTGTTTTATTTATTTTCTGTTATATTTGCTGGTATACTTTAATTTGTTTTGTTGTTAAGAATAATTTTTTATATGTTTATAATTAAAATGAATTCTTAGGGGGTTTTAATGTTTGATTTTTAATTTTAAATATATTTTTCTTTGTATTCAATATAATATATTGTCCATTTTATTATCTTTAGCAACTTTTCATCATTTATTTTTAAAGTGTTACAGCCCGAATATAAAATGTAAAATTGTTAGTTAAATTTTTAAAAAACTGTTGTTAATTTATTTTTTAGATTCAACCAAAATTTTGGTGTTTTGGGAGTCTTGGATAGACTGCACGGCACTGATTCATTGTTTCGTAACAGCAAAGTTTATCAACGCCACATCATGCTTCTTAGCCTTGTGCCTCTCAAACAACTTTATCCTGATGACCCAAAGAAAAAGTAACATGTTACTTAAAAAAAAATCTATAATACAAATTTATTTCTAGTGTGTTTTCATTCAATTATACTGTGCCTAATGATATGAGGGTTATTCATAATTGTTTCTTCTCAGAAACAATGAAATGTTAAATTAGAGTGGAATTTTGTTATTTCTGTCCTTTCTTGAGGTCTTTCCAATGTCATATCACTTACAGACAAAAAGTGTTGTATGCTTTGTTAATGTAAGTAAAAGCTTGTTAGAGGAATAGGTTATATGGGTTGTATCTGACACTGCTGAATTTATTCTGTGCACTGATGTTCAAAAGACGTAATTTTGTGTAGATATGATGCACTTTGATTTTCTCGAGTTATGAATTATTTTTGCCTGTAAAGTTTAGAACGACGCCTTTAGGAATATGTAAGTAGAGAAAATAATTTAGAGTGTACTGTATTAAAAAGAAATTCACACATTTATAATGATCTTTTCATTTATTAAATTCGTGATTGTGTGTTAAGATCTGAAAGTTTAAATTTCCCATTTTCTCTAGTATTTTTAAATATTGTTGAAGTAGGGAAACATTTATTTTAACTTTAATTGAAAGTTTTGATCTTATTTTATGAAGAAGTTAATAGCCTCAATGCATATTCTTGAAATAAACTGTATTATTTTTTCATATCTTATTTAAAATAAACATTTAACATTTTAAATGTGAACGCTGTGCAGAATTTCTGTGCTACAAGTGTACAATCAGAAAGATTTTAATAATTATAAAGAAACAAATATAGACGTTATTTTCGATCAGTAAATATCATAACCTGAACATTTATATCTTAAAGTCTTTAATAGAAGTTTTTTCTACTATTCTTAAGATATGCATGGTTTTTTTTATTAGTTTTGTATCAAGCTGAATAATATATATATTCATTTAATGTTAAAATAAGACTAATTCTTAGTTCTTAGTTAACTAGAATTAAGAAGGAAAGAAATATAGTTTTTATATAGAGTACAGCATTTCAAACTTTAATTTTTTAATTCTTTTTCATAATTAGAAAAAAGTATTCAAAATATTTTATTATTTAGGAAACATAAATAAATTTTCATCATTTGTTTCTGAAAAATTTAATTGTGAAAATTATAAAAAGTACAGAATTTGTTGTTGAGCAGAATTCTAGTTTTGAGTGTTATTAATTCAATATAAGATGGATAATTCAATTTATTACACACTTATGTGTATTTTATTTATGTGTATCTATTTTACTAAAATCAAATTTTTAAACTAAAAAAATGCATTCCAAATACTTTTATTTTTTTACTGTCAGTTTAATTTTCCCTAATATTGCATTTTTGACTTTTATATATACTTTGTATTCTTTATCTTAATTTAATTATTTTGTAGAACAGTTATTCGAATTGCTTTGCATTTCATTGGAAAGATTATTTTAATTCTTTATTTTGATCAATATAAGATTTACGACCATTAAAATTTTTGTTTGCTAATACTTTAATTTCTTTTTATTAAAAGCTTTGATTTTTTTAATGAAATTTTTAAATTAAAGAAATAGAAATATTTTTTCATAATTTGTATTTTAAATTGGAATATTATCAATTGTACATGTTTGTTAAAATTCAGAAGTTTAAATCAAAAGAGCAGTTATGTTAAATAAAAATATAATTCACAATTTAATACCTCTTTTAAATGAATACAATTAATCAAATATTTAATTTTAGTGACATGGGACTATATTTTCTTCTATTAAAATTGAGTTCTTATAGCTTTTATATGTGCTATTTTATTGCATTATTATTTACTTTCTGCATTTTGAATGCACCGTAAATGAAATTTTACACCTGTAAGTAGCATAATATATTCTAGTATAACATATATCTAATACATTGTGCATATTATTGATTATATACGTGGGACATGTGTGCTCTGAGTAATTTGTAAATCATATAAAAAGTTTCATGGTCGTAAATTCCTGTTGTAATCTGTGCAATACTATGACAACTAGTTTTATTTACATTCTTGTTAGTAGACGTGAACATTTTTCTGTGATGTTTTGTGAGCTATGCCATGTGCTACTTTTACTTTCTTTTGTGATATTTTAAATAAAATTTACGAGCTTGGGATGACGATGTGCATTAGCTAACTTGAAAGTATTACTAAAACCTGTTTCTGTATTAAATGTCTCCATATTGTTGCACTAAGCCTATATATATGTACAAGGATAAGAGTTACAAGATGTTACACTTGTATTACGTATTTCAAAGAGACAGATTTCACTTGAAAAAACTTTGTTGAATGTTTCTTAATGTGGTAATTAACATCTAGAGTAATTGTTACCTACTGATTTTGTTTCTATTGACAAAATAATTTCTGAATGTATTTATAGCTTACAAATGTAATATTCCAATGCATGGTCATTGCTTTTGTGTGTTGTTAATTGATATCTAAAATTTATCTATTAATACTGTTTAGTAATTGTTTTTGCAGAATGCTTTTGAAAGACATTTTTTTAATTGACGGAATATATCTCTTTCATTAGATATCTGTATAAGATCTTATTTTCATTGACATTTTTGTGATTGTTATTCAATTAAATATTTTTTAAAAATTAAATGAGCGAAAATCCATTGTGAATGATAAATATGCTTAGATATCTCCATAAGTAGTAAGTGCCTACTGAAAATCTTTTGATCTACAAAATGTTGTAAGAAATGAAAGTGTGTTTGATAAAATAATTATAGAGAAAAAAAAATGAATATTACATTTTTTAAATTAATGGTATTAATTTGGTTTTAATTTTTAAATTGTGATGTGTATGTGTTAATAAGTAGATAAAAAAATATGTATTGTGAATTTTTTTCTCTTTTGAATTTTGTTGATTCCTTAGTTATAAAAAGATGATAGTGTTTTTTAAACTATGATTATCTGTAGCAGGGATAACTCTTTTGCGTAATTGTTAAAAATCAAAATAATTCCATTACAATTTTTTTTATTCTTAAAAGATAATTAAGATAACTTTATAGGAAGAAATGTGTTGTTTAGTGTCATTTGTTATTTGATACTGTGAATGAGGAGATGAAACATAACGTGTTTGAGCATAAGTTCATATTGAAGTGCATGTATAAACAGAAGTTACGAGACTTGAATTTGTTTGTATTGATATGAATATGGGTAATACATGAAATCAGACTTTTTTGTTAAGTTAGAACTGTATAAAATGTATACTTTTTTTTCCATTTCTAAGGAAATTTTCTTCATATATTTCACAGATAATCAATCAATTTATCTTCTATTTTTATTAATTTATTATTTTTGTTTTCTTTGCTTTTTCTAGTGTTGGCATGTTTTATATGGTTTTATTTATTTTGGTTATTAGTTTTAAATCTATATGTGTTAATATTGGATTTTATTTTGATTACATATTTTAAAATTTTAATTAAAGAATTTTGAAATATTTTCTTTGAGAATTCTCCGTTAAAAAATAATTATATAATTTGTCCACTATTAAAGATTGTAACATTTCTTTGTTATTTTTCACAATTGCATTTTAGTTTTTTCCTAATGTGTGATTACCATTCCATGTTTTGATATTATGCTAAATAATTTCAACATTTTTATCTGAGTTTTATTGAATTTTAGGAAAATGTATTATAAACATGTTAATGTATATGAAAATGTTTCAAATAAAGCTTTCTATTTAAACTAACATTGTTTTCAAACTCATAGAAAATTAATTTTATTAATTAGAAGTACATTGAAAATTAGATTGGTTTAAGTTTTTTTAAATTTTTTTTTATTTTAATGTATATTTTCTTATTTTTGTACTCTGATATTTTTTGATGAAAGAAATTTGCATTGAAAAGTACATTCTCATCGTGTTTCAAAACGTAGAGCTTATCTTCAATAAATTTAGTCTCAACACAAATTTATTGAACCCTGGTAAGTTATTAAAGAAATATAACATTCTAGATCATTTTAAAGAAAAAAAAGGCATGATATTTTATTTTATTGAAAAGTTTGAAAAAATATCATAAAATAGAAACATGTCATCCAAAAATAAGTATTTGTGTAAGAAAATTTAAAAATTTGCAAGTATTAGAATTATATCAGGAATTGATGTTTTAGTATCCATTTGTTTTTCTTGATGGGAGAATTTTGGTGCTAGCCATTCTGCTATTCAGATTTCCTAGCTTAGGGGGCAATTTTATTTGAAAAGATAATAGATTTTTAAATAAAATTGCCATGTATTTTTTTTTAAAAGAAGTATAAAAAGTATGAAAGAGGTCTCTCAAAATTAATGCATTTTTAAGTGAAGACCATTAAATAATCAATTTAACAAAGCCTAATATGTAGAACATCAATCTACTTGCATCAAAATGCTCATCTCTTTATCTCTCTTTGCTTCCTGGTGTAATGTGGAAGCTTGGAGAGTTGTGTACCAGGTCTGGTGTTGTTCTCGTCATTTGATCAAGGCTCAAAATTACGAGGTACGTCGCCAATAGCCCTAGGGCATATTCATAAAAAATCAAAATTAAACCCCTCTCTTCCACTTACCGATGCTGTCAAATGTGTTGTAATTCAGAATCGTCACATTAGCGTGGTGTGGAAGTTAGGCGAATAGTGTTTCATTCTTTATCACTTGATCATAGTTCAAAGTCATAAAATCATTCGCCAATCGCTCTCGTTTTGTCTCTGAGTCAATGTTCAGTCAATTTGCTCTCCAGCAACTTTTATACCTGGGGGTTTCTGAATGAAACTCTTAAGTAAGATAATTTTTTTGAAGTAAGTCACTAATGCATAATGTAATCTCTGTTTGAAGCTCAGTGATAGTGTATCTCACCTCTACGCCAGAAGTCCGGGGTTCGAATCCCGGGCTGGGTGACTCAGCCTTTCATCCCATCAGTAGGTCGATAAATGAGTACTAAGCCTGCTTGGGAACTGAACACTGGGGTTTCACGTCAGATTGACCACTTGACCGAAACATCTGCACATGCATCCCAGCGCTTAAGGTCACGTAAACTGAGATAGGCACAGTAGGCTTTAGCTCTCAAAGGCTGTTGCTCCACTGAGTTCAGTTCAGCCCAGAATTCTTTTTTTTTTTTACACATTGGATATGCGTCCGAATATTAAATTGTGACGTTGGAAATTTTTTTAAAAAATTAATACTAGCGGTAAAAATATTTTAGAGTAGGAAGATTTATATTTTCATGCTGTACATTTTATTTTATAAAGTTAAGCAGCATGAAGTATTAAGGCACAGATCTTAATAAGTGGAACGTATTTACGTGTACATTCACACTTGCTGACCATTTATTTATTTTTGACGAAATTAGTAAATTTATATATGCTCGAAATTTATTTCCCTTTTTATTCGCATCAAATATGAGAAATGATATATTTGGTTTTGCAAGTTTTGGTTTTGTATATATATAATGTTATAAATCGGATAATCTGCAACACATTAATTTTATTTAATATAAACATGTTCATTTTTAGAGCCGAGAGGGAAAAGGAACTATTGCTTTATTAAAGTAAAATTAAAACTGTTTGATAGGATAATATACTTTAATTCGGACCCTATACCGGCATTTTAATTGGGTATGGACTGTACTGCACTTATAACTATCACATTGTTATAATCAACATATAAAGGTCATTATTGTTGCACGTGTCACTCTTCTGCATAAAACATACTCATGCCAAGATACCACGGCACCGACATATTAACCCCTTGACTGGTTTGCTCGTACACCGCTTACGGGCTGCCGAAAGCTGGCCTGTTTTCATTTAAACTGTACGGGCACTAATATTTCATTCTTTCTATCTATGATTTGTACATATTTTCAATTCTTAAAGTTGGATTATGAGTGATAGTGTTTTTAAGAGATACACACAGTTTGTCCATGGTACTGAAATACTTTTCATCCGGGATTTTCGTTCTGGTAAAGACGGGAATTTTTCATTGAAGGCAGGAATTTAGATTCTTGGAAAAAATTCGTTAAAGACCAGGGATTTGGCGAGGCAGTGTGCAATCTGTTGATTGAAAAGAAAAGAAAATGGAAGGATAATCCAAAAGAGCCGATAGTATCATTGTCCCCATTGCAATGTAAGACAATATTACACCATACTTCAAATTATGTGTACATATATATATATATGAACCCACACGCAAAGTCCTCAACCATTTGAAAAAGAGGTACGAACATGATTTTTTTTTGTAAGTATGAGAGAAATTCTTTTAAGATATGTGAAACGCATTCTTCGTAGCATGTAGTGTTATGAAAAGCAGACATTTTTGGGGGGTTTTAGTGTTCCACAATTATAGAATGAAAATTTTAAAAAAATCCTTCCATTTTCGCATTCTGTTAAGTATTCTGCTTTGCTGCATGTAATAAAAAATGTGCCGGGTTTTTTTTTTTTGGAACATTTTAGGTGAAAAAATTGACCACTTAAAACTGTCTGGTTAAAGTACGAGAGCTTGAACTAAACGCGAAGCACATTTTCAGACAAAAAAAAAAATGCCTCAATTTCCATGGAAATTTGCAATATCTTAGCTCATACATCTGTTAAAAATGTGTTTTTAAAAATTTCAAAATATTCCATGAATATTTTCTTTTTCGTTTTAATACGTGAAGGCGTAACCCATTTAACATTACGATATAGGAGAAAAAACGCGAAACACATTTTATACCAGAAAAAAATGAATTAACTCGGTTAAAAATGGGAAGTATGATAAAAAAAATACTGCTCTTTAAAGGATAGTGAAGCCAGAATGTCATTAATTTTTCATTTCTCTTGTATCTGAAAAAAATGTTCCGAATTCGGGTCCTATTCTTTAACATTAACCGATTGATTGATTTAATATTAACGTCGCACTGTTCAGCTACACGAGGGCTTTTGGCGACGGACCACGTAATTTTGAACTATGATCAAGTGACGTGGACGACACCTGAGCTGGTACCCCCTACCACACCAACGGGAGGACGTTACAGCTCTCGACAGATTTAACGTGCATCGCTGCCCTACACGGCGGGTCTTTAGTGGTACTGGGCTCGAACTCATGACAAGGCAAGCCACGGTCGATACCTAAATCACTCGACTACCGCGGCCTTAACACTAACCGAAAACAACCTTAAGGGATATACTAAAATTAGCGTCTCTATTAAAATACATTGCCTATGTGTAACAAGTCTATTTTCATGATTAAAGTTTGTATGAATTTTTGTTATTCACACATTTTTACTCCGTTACCATGAAACAGCATTGGCTTACATAGACTACTTTTATGGTAGGGCCTTATATTTTTAAAAAATACGTAGACAAAAACGCCAAGAAATAATCTGTATACTAATAATAAAAAAATCTCGTGGTGTATAGAAGAAGTTTAAACCTCCCAGATCCCTTCCTTTGTATATGCCATTGTAACGAAGCTTATCAAGATGCAACGTGACATTTTTTCCAATGTTAGAATTTCCCACTTTAGTAACATTTTAATGTATCTTCATCAGGGACGTCTTAAGAATTCTTGAGGCCCTGGGTACACAAATGTAAACCCCACCTATGACCCTAAAAATAGACAGTACATAGCATACGTTACAAAAAATAGCCCGAAACAAATAATTGTGCATTACAGTGGGTGATCGATTAACGAACACTTTCACGAAAGATTTTTGTGTTCGGATAACGAAGAAAGATTTTTTGTGTTTTGACAACGAACACATATTCGGAGGTGATCAGGGAGACACCCCTGAAATTATGGATGAAATTTTGACAACTGCTAGAGATCTGGAATTGGAGGTGAACGTGGTTGACATAGAAGAGCTCATAATGGGACATGAAGATGAACTGACGACAGAAGAACTCCAAGAAATTTTGAATGAAGAACACCAAGAAACACAGCGAAATGTGTGTCCTTCTGAACAAGAGGAAGACGAAAGAGGACCAATGACGACATCTGCCATTAAAGACCTTTTGAAAAAGTGGGAGGATGTCAGAGCAATGGTCTTAGAATGGCACCCAAACCAAGCTGATGTCAGTAGGGTTTGGGGATTTTTACAACTACAATGCTATTAATTACTTCCGGAAAATCTGAAAAAGAGAGAAAAGCAATCGACATTGGACATGTTCTTCAACGCCCCATAAGCAAAAAATGACAAGGACTGATTAATATGCAAGACTATATGTGTATGTATTATTTTTTTAAAAAAACTTACTAGGAAATTATACATTTTTTAAAATTTTATTTTTAGGGTCTCCAGAACGAATTAATCGATTTCACATAGAAATCTATGGTGAATTGAGGATTGGTTAACGAACAATTCGGATAGCGAACATAGTCTTGGAACGGATTATGTTCGTTAACCGATCACCCACTGTACTTATAATCGCACAAACCTGCTCAACCGACGGCCTCCATTTGATTGAATGTGTAATGATAGTGTATGGTGGCAGGCCTATGCCTATATATGGACGACGATCATCACATGCAATTAGTTGACATATTGTACGAAATTCCCAGTTTTTCTGAGAATACAACCGGAAAAAAAAATTTTGACCGTTGAAATTATTCGAATTATGATCTTATTTAGGCTGAGTCAAAAACGAGACGAGCCTTCCCCCCTATTGTAGACGAGACCCTGGGCCCGGACTCATTTACCTTTAGACGTCCCTAGTCTTAATGGCAAGTATCGTCACTGCGTCCATTTTCAAACTCTTTGTGGCACCTCGTTCAAAAATATTTTACATTAAAATATGTTTTGCTGACTAAAACATGTTACATAAAAAAAAAAATCTAGCAAAGACTGATAACAATCTATAGTTTTACTTCAGCATTTTTTAAAGTTTGTCCTTCGATCATTCTAACTTCTGTCTTGATCTTGAAGACAAGACCTCGATTCTTCAAATTTTGGTTCACTTTTACTTCTTTTAGGCAGGTAATATTTCAGTTTTTGCCAAAAAAGAATATCCCCGAATTGTAAGCATATGCTGTTCTTGATTATAGCTCTCAGAGTGATGTCCACCTCTTTCATTAGACTGTTTTTATCTCGGACCACGAATATCATTCTCTTGGAAGTGTTTTCAATGGAACATGCCATAGATGACATCAAGAGCTGCATGCATTGGTCATTTTTCAGGAATTCCCTGTTAAAAATAAATAAATAACTTTACATGGCAAAACTTGTTTATAGTATGTGTTAAAATATGATAATAGAAATTGGCTATGTGAAATTTCTTATTGAGATGTTGAAATAATTTATTTTCTTTTGATTTATGAAGTGGCGTAACGGAGAATATTAGGGTCCCCTTCAAATTCAGGTTTTGCCTTTAATATTTTATAAATTGGTTGAATACGCACTTGGTGTCAGTCAGGTTTTGGGCTCACTAGAATACGCCCCCTTCCCTCGATACGAGGTGTACGTTACACCATTGATTAGAACTCGCTCACTATTTTCTCATTTGCGTATTTTCTCAAAATATTATTTTTCCTACCAAAGGAGAAAAACGAAGCTCTTTCAAAATGAGATCTCTGGAAATATTGGCCCTATAGACTTGAAATTTGGCAGGCATATTACTTTTGTTTAGTTGAGATCCTCTAAGAACGGGTTTTACGAAAATTTACTCCCATTGGGGTTACTGGGGCGTTATATATGTAAATGTCCTGCTTTTGAAACATTAAGCCTATAGATTTGAAATTTGGCAAGCATGTTTTTTGTTCAGTAGAAATCCGCTTAAGAAGGGTTTTGCAGAAATCGACTCATAAAAAAGCTTTCTGAGGTGTTACAGATAAAAAGAATTCCGTTTTTAAGATATCCGACTACGTTCGGAACCGTGATTTTGCAAAAGCACATAAATGGATAATTTTCATGATATTTAGCGTCACTTATATTAGAATACATGTATAAAACTATTTTAAGGACATTTTGACAAAAAAAATTTATTTAAATACAATATTTTGGCAAAAAATTAACTTAGAATAATTTTTTTTTAAAAATGTTCTTTTGTGAAAAATGCTTCTATTATAATAATGTTTTGCCTGTATATAAGTCAGACCTTTCTACAGAGGCTCAACTAGAATTTTTGAAATATATAACTTAGAAGTGGGTTTATCCATATTTTACAACACAAGGGAGCAATTTTAAGAAAAAAACGCCAATAATTATTTCAATTGGTGGTAACTCTGAAAATAATGTGAATTTTTCAAAAATTCTAGTTCAGCCTCTGTAAAGAGGTCTGATATATATACAGGCAAAACATTAAAATAATAGAGGCATTTTTCACAAAAGGAGAACATTTTGAAAAAAGATTATTCTAAGTTAATTTTTTGTCAAAATATTGTATTTAAATAATTTTTTTTTGTCAAAATGTCCTTAAAGCAATTTTATACATGTATTCTAATCTAATTGACACTAAATATCATGGAAATTATCCATTTATGCACTTTTTTAAAATCACGGTTTCGAACGTAGTTGGATACCTTAATCAGTTAGACCTACAGACTTGGAGTTTTGCAAGTATGTTACTTTTATTGAGTATAAATCAGCTAAATATGGGGTTTGAAGAAATTGACTCCATGTGTGGGGTGCTACAGGGCTTGAATGATAAATATACTTCTGTTTTAGAAATTCAAAGTAGTCTTTTTTAAATCAAGAGGTGTGAATAAAATATTGCTGATTTAAAAGTGAATTTTTTTTAATTTCTATTTTTGCTGTTTATATTTTACATTCAATGGAAAACAAAATTGAATCAAATTATAGGCATTGGAATAAATGCTAATTTCCTGATGAAGGAATTATTACAATTGATTTCTGAATTGAAATTAAATACTGCTTCTTTAGAATTACATTTTTGAAAATTTACAATTTTCTGGATGTGAGTTCAAATTTCACGCGCAGTCTGCTCATATTTTCATACATAGACATGAAACTTAAACTTCTTTTCATTTTTTTAAACTGTCGTGGCATTTTTATTTTGGAATCTAGAAAAAATTAGACATTTCAGGTTGGGTGGCCAGATAATCTAGTTTCTTGTAGACACTAATTTTGTTATTTTCAATTAATGACAGTAAAAAAGTTTTAACTATTTTTAAAGGAGTTTTAAATGCTGTGGATTACATTACAATGTTAAAAATTCTAATTTGTTAACGCTTCAATTTCTTATAAAAAACCGTTTTGTTATAATAAAATTTAATAAAAAATCTTTATTATTCTTGATGTAAAATAATGTTCCAATTTACATTTTTAATTTCAGAATGCTTTGAAAATTAATTTTTTATCTCTTAAAATTTAAGAATGATATTTATTTAAATAAGTTATTTAGAAATTATGTACCAGGTGGTTATAATTAAAGTTACACTATTCAGATGCCCGTAGAACCCCTTCTAATGATCGAATTTTGATGAAACTTAGAATATATGCTACATGGACCATAGGGAAAAGATTTCTGCAATAAAAAAAAATTGTTCGAGTTTTGACCACCAGGAGGAAATGTGGTTCCTAGATGATATGTTAGAATCGTTAAAATTTATTCAATTACAGAATATGCTCAATATGTGCTCCATTGACATCAATAACGAGTTGATAGCGCATGGTAGCGCAAAGCAACTCAGGAGGGATTTCAACCACATGGCATATAATGCTAGCTGTCAAATCAATGAAAGTCCTAATTCCTCCGCTATAAATGCGGTCTTTTAGAAAACCCCACAACCGGAAATCACATGGATTTAAGTCAGGGGAACGTGAAGGCCATGCATCCGGAAAATGCTGGGATATAACACGATTATCGCCAAATTTAGCACTAAGCAGTGCTTTGACTTGATGCCCAAAGTGAAGAGTTGTTCCATCTTGCATAAAGACAGTGGTTTGCAAACATTGTCATTCCTGTAAAGCGGGAATGATCTGTTGCTGGAGAAGTTCACTGTTCCATGGATTCGTGACACAGGGCATCTTTTAGGAACTTGTGGAGTGGAAGTTTCAAAGAAAAAAGATCCGAGGATAAAAACTCAGCAGTATATCCACACCAAGCCGTCACGTAATCAGAATGCAGTGGCTGTTGATTCAGGATATTTGGAGGTGAAGTACCCCATATGCGGTAATTTTGAGTATTCACAGCTCCATCTAAATAAAAGTGTGCCTCATCTGACCATAGAATTTTCCAAGGCCACGCATCATCAACTTCCATTCTCTCCAAAAATCGGCAAGCAGATCCAAGACGTGTTTTTCTGATCTTGAGGTTTCAGCGTTTACATCACGTGGATCTTATACGAATACCATTTCAAAATGTATAGCAGAATTTTTCGTATTGTCGATCACGGAATCTCCAACTCAAAAGACACTGATGGACCACTCGCTGAAGAATACATGGAGAGCTGGAGGCTCTTTCAACCATAGCAGTAGAGACTACTTCCTCAGTTTCAGTCCCAATTGGTATCCATCCTCTTCCGGGCATCACACCCAAATTACCAGCTTCTTCAAATTTCATATATAATAATCATCTTCTTCAAAATGATCCTCGATACGGGCCTTTCTGCAGATCCTTTAAACGACGATATTCAAGCAGTGCAGCTAAGTGGTTTCTGCCGTTCTGATAAAACAGTATTACCAGTAAAGCTTGGTCTTTTTTTTTGTGAGGCCATGACTAATGTTGAAAAACGCACGCTAAATTATTATCTGGCTATGACTGCAAATTTATATAGAGGTTTTAACGATTTGAACATAAGGAATATCCGATAAAAGCTACCTGGTGGTCTAAATTTGTACTAATTTTTTTTTATTGTAGAAACCTTTTCCCCATGGTTCATATAGTATATATTCCAAGTTTCATCAAAATCTGATAGCCAGAACAGGTTCTATAGGCCTCTGAATAGTGCAACTTTAATTATAATCACCTGATACATCCCTAAGGATGTACTAACACGTCTAGAAATGTCCACTCGTTTTTATGCTTCTGAAGAATTTCAGAAAAAAAGTACTAAAAACACAAGTTTTCATTTTCCCTCTTAAATGCCCTTTTAAAAAGGGAATTTTAATGCTAAATATAGAAATCATCCAGAAAGTGTTAACATCGAGAGGGAAAGGGGAAATTTCTCTGTGGCAAAAATGAGTAAAACAGTTATACGCTCAAAAAAGCCCGTTCAACGCTGAATCCAAGTAAAATTTGGAAACTTTAACAATTTGATTAAAGAATTAAAAATTTAATTTTTTGATTTTGCCATTATAAAACAGAAGTAAGTTTTCAGTACTGTTAAAAGTATATCCTGAATATATAGTGCAAAAAATGTGAAACATTACTAATTAGTGATTAATTTCTAAGAAATTTACAAATGTTAATATTATCATTTTTCTTTTTTTGAATTTTATTTTAAGGAGAACAGGATCTTCTAAAGTGAACATAAAAAGTGGAAGAAAATGCTTGCGTTACTATTCATTAATTCTGAATAAAATATGGCACAAAGCTATTTAGCTAGAAAATAGGATGTTGCTTAATTTGTTCTGCAAGAAAATACATTAAGCATACTTTAAAATGTAATAAAATTGTAGTTGAGGACTTATTGGAGCACAGGATCTCTTTTTGAGGCCTTCATTTCCTGTTATGATAAAATGTAATAAAATGTTATTATGTTGTGTTTCTTTTATTTTATATCTTAGATATGTTTGCAAAAAGAAAAATTAATGATATCCCGGATAGATTTATGTTATTCTTAAAAAGAAAATTTATACCGATCTGAAGAAGGTAAGAAAAAGAAAAGGAAAAATTCTGCTTGCTGGCGTAAGAAAAAGAATTGGGACTGTATGAAGAATTTTAGGAAGTGATATGCATTCTTTTTCATTTGTTCAATTTACCAAAAAATAATTAAATAGGTGAAAAATTCAAGAAATCCATATATATATATATAAATCAGGATATATATTATAAACGTGAAAGTTTGTGAGGATGTTTGGTAGTCTTTCACGCAAAAACAACTGAATGGATTTTAATGAAACTTTACAAAAGGAGAGCTTATACATCAGAATAACACATAGGCTATAATTTATAAAGATATTATGTGAAGTGTCCAAAATATAACAATAATTGTCAAGTAAGTAGGAAAAAATTCTGCCATCTGCAAAAAAGTCCGCGACAGTATATATCAATCTTTTATGTGTGAGGCAAACCTTTGCATTTTGTTTTGTCTACGCCAAGCACCAGGAACTGCGAAAGCTTGAGCAGGCGGAGTGTGAGGCTGATTACAATCTTAACATAAAATAAATACAACAAAAAGTAATATTAACGTATTACACTTCCAGATATAAATTATTTATACTATTTTAAACGAAAAAAGAAAATTGTGTTTGCTTATGATTTTAGAAAAGTTCGAGTATATGTTACGTTCGCCAAATTTTAAATCTTTATATTTACGGACTGCGCAATGTTTATTAAAGCAAAAATTCGCCGAAATTCTAAAGACAAAACACAGAAGATTATTCTATACAAATCCTTGCAAAAATGAATACGTCTTGAATCAGTCGACCTGAAAAAGAATGCATTTGGAACCAAATAGATTTATGCCATTTTTCAGAAAAAGCTTTTCACTGTTTTTTAAATCGTGCTATATAATTTTCAGTTATGGTAATTAAAGATCGCTTACACAGAATTCGAAGATTCAGTGAATTTTTCGATTTACACAACGTGAGAAAAAACGATATTTGAATAGTTTGAATGACGTTAGTAGTTAAAATATACCGGTTCTGGAACAGTGGAGCCGGTGGCGCCAGGAGGTTGAGGCGCATGCAAACAAAAGAGGGTGGAAGTCCCCCAAGGGTCTGGACCGGGGGGATGGTTTCTGATTGATAAGGGTTTCGGGGCTCTGTACTGATAAGAAATGCCCGCTTTTAGCGATAACGAGTTATATTCTGATATAGTTTTAATTAAATGATTAACATTTTTTTAATTACGTCATTGGAAGCAAATTTTAATTGGGATAAAGAGTCAAATTTTTCTGTACATATGATTATTTTTATATAATTCCGTATATAAATCTATTTCTGAAAATCATGATATACGTGTTGAATGATTATTTGTTATATTTCAAATTTGATTTAAAATTTGATTGGTAAAAATGTATTTATCCTTGAAATTCGATAATCGAGGGTAAAAACAGAAAACTTCGATTAAAAAAAAGATCGTGTGTGTGCTTATGACCACACGTTAGAAGTGATAACTTCAAATTTTGTAATGTTATTTCTGAGGTCAGTTAAGTGAATAAAAACCAGGAGATGTTAGTATCGCCCTATAAAATTATTTGTTCATATGTCTGTACTCATAAAGGAATGTTTTTGTGCGAAATATACAATCATATTTGGGAATTAATTGTATTCTAAGAAGAAAACAATAGGCTTATGGTAGCTGAAATAGGTTATAAGTCCTTTAGATTCAAAATGTTAATTAAATTTATACAACAAAAAAAAAAAAAAAAAAAAAAAAAAAAAAAAACTCCTTCAAGCGTTATTCCGTACTTCCTCGTGCTTCATTTGGATCATTTGACATAATTGAATTGAATTTTGATTTTTTAAAAAATCAACTAAAAGTTTTGATTTCTTTTTTCAATGCATTCCCGGCATAGTGAAATTTTTTTTTTACTCTGAGAGGTCATTACGTTTCATTGACTCTTCAGTTTTTAAATACTTCTCTAGAGAAACTTGCCCAACTTTAAAGCCTTGTAAATTTCATCTTTGGGATAGGTATTTTGCAAATAATGCACAATTTATAACTAGAAAGGGTTGCTATCCATATGAATATTTTGATTCCTTTTCTAAATTTTATGAAACGCAGCTCCCTCCTCAATCAGCTTTTTTCAACAGTCTAACAAATAAAAATGTATCCAGAGAAGACTACGAATATGCTCACCATAGATGGATCATGTATCAAATGCGCACATTGGGAGATTATCGTGATTTGTGTGTAACCGTAGACGTATTATTTTCAGACATATTTGAAAACTTTAGAACTCTGTGCCAAAATTACTACAAAATTGATCCATGTAATACATATATGGTTCCTGGTTTGGTATGGCAAGCATAAAATGACAAAAGTACGATTGGAGCTTTTAACGGATATAGACATGCCTTTATTCATCGAAAAAGGAATTATGGAGGTGTTGCGATGATTGGTCATCGCTACGCTAAGGCTAACAATGTGTATTTATCAACCTATGATTCAAGCCTACCTAGTAGTTACATTATATATTTAGATGCAAACAATCTATATGGTTGAGCAATGTCGTAAAATTTGTCTACACACGACTTTTCCTGGACTGATGAATACGTTAACTTCATGGATGTACCAGACGATTCGGATATAAGTTGTATATTTTAAGTTAGAATATCCAGATTAATTGCACGATTTGCATAACTGCTATCCATTAGCTCCAGAAAAAGTTAAAGTGTCTCTGAATGTTCCTCCTATACTAAAAATATTGCTAAAGAATTCAGTATTTTAGAATCGAAGTCTGTGGAAAAATTGGCTCCTAACTTAAGAAATAAAACTAAAAATATGTTCTTCATTATAGAAATTTGAAGTTATATGTACAATTAGGTTTAAAAATTTAAAAAAAATACATCAATTTCTAAAATTCAAACAAAGTCCTAGGTTAAAAAATTATATAGATTTTAATACTGAACATTGAAAACGAGCAAACAACAATTTTGAAAAATATCTCTTTAAACTTTTAAACAATGCCGCGTGTTTGATAAAACAATGAAAAAATTACGCAAAAAGTTAAAATTTATCTAGTGAATAGAGAGAAAAGAGCTAAGAAATTCATAGCATCTCCAGCATTTCATGCTTATAAAATAATTATTAACGACCTTATATCTATTCAAAGAAAACTTACTTCTTTTTTATTGAAATGACCCATATATTTGCTTCCAAATCATTTTCTTTATAATCCTTTAACTAATAATGTTCTCGGAAAAATGACAGATGAGTTAAATGGTATGGTAGCAGCTGAGTTCGTAGGTCTCAATGCAAAAATGTACAGCATAAAAACATTAACTTTAGAAAAAATACAGCAAAAGAGATACATAGATCTATTTAAAAAAGTAAAATTTTTCATGAAGACTATAAAAATTGCCTCATAAATAAGTATAGAAGTCGTGAAGATTTTAAACCCATTAACAGTTCTATACATCAAATACATTCTGTAAAAAGTACAAAAAAATTCACTTTGCCCCTTCGATAAGATATATTCTTGAAGATGGTATTACAACTTTAGCTTTCGGTAACTGCCATATAAATGAAAGCTAATATTTTATATAAATGAGAATTTAATTAAATAGTTTCTTTTATAAATATTGATTTCTGTATATATCTTATTCTTTCATGTTTAAGAATGTAAATTTTTCCTCTTCATTTTATGCATATACCTGTCGAATGTATTTATTATTCATATTGAATGATGTTACTTATTTCAATGCTTCTCATATAATACATTTTAAAAAATATAAGATTAAATTAAGTTTTCTGTTAGCCCATTGTTTTATAAAAGGAAAATTGTTGAGATCTGAAGGACTTTATTTATTGAGAAATGGATTAACCAAGGGATATTCCTTATTTCTATGTGGTCATTATTTTATATTTTTCTTGTTGAAAATCAGTAAAGGCTTTTCAATGAATTATATTTTATATGAATTTGTTCGTAGCAAACAGAAGGATTTCAGATTGTATCAATATTTTAAGAAAAGATATAATGTAAGAATAAATTTTAGAAGGTAAATAAATACAATATTGTTCTCATATTTTGTGTTTGTATTATTATTATTATAAGATGAATAAGATTTTGCTTTGAATTTTTTTATAAGTTTACCATATATTTGAATTTATAAAGTTATTATTATTTTAAGATTAATATGAAAAAAAAGAAATTTTATCACTATTGCTCTTAACTTATAAATACTCAAGTCCACCAACAATATTCTAAATATTTCAATATTTTTCATCTTTTTTCAATATTTTTCAACTTTTCTTTCAATATTTTTCAACTTTTTTTAATTACTTTACTCATATTAATATATTTAAGTGTAAGGAACAAGAAGGGAAACAGACTAAAAATTAAAAACAAATGTTGAAGAACACAAACCACACTTAATATTCTATCGATGACAAAGGTTTTGCATACAATGTTTTTGTTCTGAGATATTTATTCGTAACAAAACTCTATGAAATTTTTTTTCTTTTGAAAAATTCATTAAATGATTCGAACGAAAGGTTTTATTTTTCTATCTCTCACAAAGTGGATAGTCAAATTTGCAGCATTTGTATTTCGTATAGTTTTCCTATCATAAATTTCGAGATTGAGATGGATACATTTATCTTGCTAGACAAGAGATCTATTGCTTGTCTCTAACATTTTTAAAACAACTTAGGTAGGAAGTATTTAAAAAAATATTCCTCTATAATTTGTTTTTCATTGCAAAAAATATTTTGTAAAATAAATATTACGGAAATATCTCTATGATGGCTTCCTTTCGTGAACAAGTTTGAAAGTTTTTTTTTTTGTCCTCTCCTACTTCATTCATTAAGTCATCTATTATTACGAAAGCATTAGTAATATCTTCTACATCGAAAGGCATGCCTTCATGAAATTCTATGTCAGACATCTTATCAAACAATTTTGGATAAATTCCATAACACCAAATAATTTTGGGAGGAAAAGAATTAATTAATTTTATTTCTAAGATTCGTCTAACAAAGAAAGTTTTACCAGAATTACAAGGTCCGCATATATTATCATAGGAAAGAGATGTTTCATGTAAGGAAACTACTTTGCAAACGAAAAACATATGCAGAACTTTTACTTTATATAAGCATAGTATTTTTTTTAAAGTTATCTCAGAATTATAAAAAAAATACATGCAAAATCAATGAAAAATATATTTTATTTATGCACAAAGTATCAAATTTGAAATGTAATAAACAATAATTCAACACGTATATCATAATTTTCAGAAATGGACTTTATCAGAATTATATACAAATATTTATAAGTACAGAAAAAGTTTGACCCTTTATCCTAATTAAAATTTGCTTCTAATGACGTACTTAAAAAAATCAGAATTCTACCCATTTAGTTAAAACTATATAAGAATATAACTTGTTATCTCTAAAAACATGCATTTCTAACACCCATTTACAGAGCCCCGAAACCCTTATCAGAGCGGAGGGAGTACCATCCTCCCGGTTCAGACCCGGGGGGAATTTCCACTCCCTTTCGTTTGCCTAATTTTCAATCCTCTGTTTCAGAAATCACAAGCACAAAGCATCAAATTTGAAATATAACAAATAATCATTCAACACGTATATCAGGATTTTCAGAAATAGATTTATACGGAATTATACAAAAATAATCATATGTACAGAAAAATTTGACTCTTTATCCCAATTAAAATTTGCTTCCAATGACGTAATTAAAAAAATCATAATCATTTAATTAAAACTATATCAGAATATAACTCGTTATCGCTAAAAGCGGGCATTTCTTATCAGTACAGAGCCCCGAAACCCTTATCAATCAGAAACCATCCCCCGGTCCAGACCCTTGGGGGACTTCCACCCTCTTTTGTTTGCATGCGCCTCAACCTCCTGGCGCCACCGGCTCCACTGTTCCAGAACCGGTATATTTTAACTACTGACGTTAATGAAATTATTTTGTAAGTTAAATGTTAACAGATCCTCACACTCAATAAATGTCTTTTAAATTCAACGTAAGATCGATTCTCCCACTTGAATGCAAAGTTGTAATAATAGTTTCCATTAAGCAAGGCGATAATTTAAAATTTAAATACTATTTATAGTGGCTCAAAAAATATTGAAATAAATTTACAGTTCAAAAGATAATATCGAAATACAAAACAAACTTAGTTGAAAAAGGCCCAGTGTAGGACACCCATTTCGCTAAACTTGAAGAACGATGGATAGTTAGGAATATTATAAGCCTACAACAAAGCTACAGTAAAACTGATACTGGATGTATATCGAAGGTTTTATAAAAGTCTGTCAATGCATAATTCTAAACCTTACAAGAAAGTGTAATAATAAGTATTATAATAATTAGTAAAAAAAAGGTAGTTTTAATATTTTTAAAAAATAGAAGGCAAAGTAATATTTTTATTCAACTGGGAATTACTTAAATAAATTTTAATTCTTTATAGTATTTTATTTTTTAAATATGTTGCATCAGCTAAAATACTCAAATTTTAAATATTTAATAACTACTTATCAAATTCAAAGTTTTTATAACTTCTTCATTTATAAAAATAATTGTCTGAAACCTTCTTTCCGTGTATCGAACATTTCAATAAATGCTCACAATTTTAATTCAACATTTAATACAGTTGTGAAATTTTGTAATTATAAAAATTTCTACTGTTCTCAACATACAACTATTTTTAAAAAGGTACGTTTTCGTTTCCGGGGCCTAAAAAGTTGCAAAGTGAGTGAGTGAATATTAAAGTCCTACTGTGTTCACTTATTCAAGAGATATAGCGAGAGGGGAATTTCCATGACAATATCTTATGCATTTAAACATGTTCATGCCGGGGGGAAAAAACCTGTCTGACAGAAAAGAAGCGAAACAATTTCGAAACAGGGAATTTGAAGTTATACACTTGGTAAAAGCCCGAGCAACGCCGGGCTAAGCGGAGAAGGGGGGTCATTTTTAAAAAGAGTATTAGATGTGTTGATTTTGCGAAGGAAAGGGAAAATTTATAAAACTAGAGAAAGCCCGTGCAACGCCGGGCCATGCGGCTAGTATATATATATGTAGTAGGATTCAAAAGTTTCCGGACTGAGTCTATAACTTAAACGATGTTACTAATTAAAACACATCCTCCTTCGAAATAAGATCTTTGAGTAACAACACACTTTTGCCATCGCTTGTAAATGTCATCGAAACATTTCTGGATTCCATTTTTAGCCATGTCGTTTAATTTTGCCTACGATGCACTTTTACCTTCATGTGCAGATTGATCTTCGTTTAACATGCTGGGAACGATGTGTTGACACACTCTATGCATGATAAGATCCTTAGTCAGTATTCGTTGACATGTGCCCGAGGATATCGTAACTGATTCTGTTATTGTTTGAAGCCTGTTTTTACGTACCACCGCAGAAACCTTTTCGATGTTTTCAGCGGGGCGGGAAGTCTGCGAACGTCCAAAGCGTTTGTCGTCTTCGACACTTTCTCTGCCTTATTTGAAACGTCAATGTCACTCAAAAGCTTTCGTACACGCTAATGTATCACAGCCTTACACATGCTTAAAATTTCGAAACTCTCCGTAGCACTTTTTCCCAAACGAACACAAAATTTGATATTTTATGCTCAACAAACGCAATTTCTTTCAACCGCCGATGATTAAATGCTTCCGCCTACAAAATACGATACCGTGGCGAGCCACCAGCCACGTGATTTGGGGAAAACTTTTTTTATTTTAGAAATGGGGAAGAACCACGAAGTATAACTGAGAAATGTTGTCGTAATCTCACTACTGCAAAAATGTTCCACGTTATGGGCTCAGCTCGGGAACTTTTGAGTTCTTTTGAGAAGTGTAAAGAGTTTCATATGGACAAATTTCTTTCCCGACCTTTTAAGAAATAAAAAGAAATTATGTCCTTATTTTCAAATTATTTTTTTTATTTATCGTAAAATCCGGCCTATAACGCGATATTTTAACACAAAAAATTAGATCGAAATATACGGGTGCGCATTATCATGATAGCTTTAAAAATAAAAATGTATACATGAGTATTAAAAAATTAGACTTCTACATATATCGAAAGAGTTGTTGTTCTAGAAATATACAATTTTTTCAAAAGTGTGGATTAATACCTAGATTAAAAAGAGTTTGAAAGTATAGGTACGCGTTATATACACCGGATTTTACGTTACTTGAGATTTAAAATATCTGAATATTTTTACCATATTAAGATAAAGTGAAAGAATATTCTATTGTATAATTTTTTTACACAAAGCGGGCTATAACATTAATATTGAGTTTAATATGAAATATTTTTTTCTTCTCTGAATAACATGAGTTAATTTCTTAGGTTTTTTTTTTTGCATAAGTACATGCTTCCTGGAAGCCCAGTGGTTGAGTCGTAGTGTATTGCGCTTCCACGCTACAGGTCCAAAGTTCAAATCCCGGGCTGGGCAAGGTCGACTCAGCCTTTCATCCCTTCAGTGGGTCAATAAATGAGTACCAAACTTACTTGGGAATTGAACACTGGGGGTTTCGCGTCTGACTGACCACTTGACTGAAACATCTGCACATGCACCTCTGTGCCTAAGGTAATGAAAACTGATATAGGCGCAGTAGGCCTACTCTCATGGGCTGTTATACCACTGAATTCAGTTAAGTACATGCTTTCTTAGCTTCAATGTACCTCAATATTTCCAAAATATTTCCGATAAGTATTGCAATCCAGAGACAAATTTTTATTGCTTTTGCTTAAACTTGGAAAGCCTTACCTCACTCGCTTTTAAATTTTAATGTCAATTCATTCAAAATTTTAAAGAATTTTTCGTTAAACATAGACACAGGTGGAATATTATTTATCTTAATAATATAAGGAAACCCCAAAGAAAAAAAGTTAATTTTAAGAATGAATGTATATTATTATAGAGAATTGTAAACATACACACAGTGCGTCAAATAAGTTTTAAGACTAGTCCCAGAGTGCAGGTAGTAATTGCCCTATGAGTGCAAATGCACATGTGTCATAACGTCTATGGTTTGCTGGCACACTGCCAACAAGTTGATGGCATTTAGTTAAAGCTGAGTGAAGACGAGCGTTCATTACAGAAGTGAATTTTTTTCATGTTGATTTTTTAAGTTGGAGAAAAGAGCTGCCATTAAATTTAACGTAAAATTTGGTAAAAAAAAAAGCGCTTCAGAAATATACCAAAACTCGTGAAACAAGTTTACGATGACTTTTGTTTAAGTAGATCAAATATTTTTGTGTGTTACAAATGTTTTTTGGATGAAGAGATACCATAGAAGATGATCAACGTAGTGGAAGACCAATTTCATCTAGGACACCTGAAATTATTAAGAAAATACCGAATTTCGTGGCAAACAATTATTGTGTATCATTGAAATTGATGGAACACACTTTAAACACCTACAAAGAAACGATTTGAACCATCTTGCGTGAAGATTTGAGCTAAACAAAAGTGTGTGCTAAGTTTGTTCCACATACTTCAACCCTGAACAAAAAGCAATGAGAAGTGCACATTGAAGAGACATTTCAGTCACTGAAAACAATCAAAACATCTTGAAGTTCATTGTTACAGGTGATGAACCTTGATGTTTCTAATATGATTCTGAAAGAAAGCGACTAAATATGGAATGAAAGTCACAAAATTCACCTCAAGCCAAAAAAACAAGGAAAGTTTCATCCAAAATCAAAACAATGTACATTACATTCTTCTATATTAAGGGTATTCACAGACCCACTCTATTCACCTCTGAGGCTACTCTTTATTCCCAAGACTTAAAAGGGTGTTATTTTGTGGATATTTAGACCATACAAGTAGCTTCGACGCATGCTTTTCGGGCCATTCCACTGATTTACAACAGGCATTTGATTCATTAATAAATCGCTGTAACACGTGCAATGAAATCGAAGGGTCCTATTTTTAATAAAAAATAAATACAGAAATTAATTTCTTGTTTCATCTTTTTTTACAGACCCAGTCATGAAACTTATTAGACGCACCGTGTAAAAAAAAAATAATAATAAAACACGTGCAACAGCGAATCTTAGAACACAGTTTCATGATTTCCACAAAATGCGGTTTAAAAATTAAATAAAAGCCTGCGCAATATTTTAATTTTTTTAAGAGTACCAATAAAAATTAGCGAAATTCTTGTACTTGTATTCAGAACAAATAAGATTTTGAAATGTACAAGGCATACCATGGGAAATCTTCCATTAGCGCTTGCATGCTGTTTAACGATAAAAAATATTAATTTCAGCATGACAGTCTTGATCGCTACTAAAATGGGATGGGGGAAGGTCCCCTTCGATGCACACGAATATACATATGTAAACGACTCACTAATACCTTCGCTACTTTATTTCTCTGAAATTTGCTCATTGGACCAGTTGCTTACACAAAGGTGGAGTTTGGGGTTCACCCTCTCCCTTCAATACCTGAATAGATTTTTAATTTTTCTCATAGAATTTATTCTTCGGCGTTTCTATCTATATGTTTTTAGAATGTACCCACCACCACCACCACACACACACATAAGAGAGGCCAGTGTACCCTATTGAACTTGGGCTATTCTCTATTTAAAACCTTCCGACCTCTATTTTATTGAAATGCGGAAACATGTAAGCTCTGAAAGTGAAGGAGAACAACAATCTCTAAAAGCTCAGAAATATAGTTTTCACTGATCACTGCAATATATGTGTGTGTGTGTGGGAATATTATAGAGTATGGGAGTGAAATCCAATACCCTAAACCAGGGGTGGGTATTAAGTCGATCGCAATCTACCGGTGGACTTTCAAGACATTTCGGGGTGGCCTCCTTTATTAGACCTAATGAGTATGTTACTGGAACACCGACGCCAGCTTTATTGGAGAATCAGCTTTTCACAATCGATGCGATTTTGTTTACTTCAGCAAATGATTCGATAAATGTATAGACGATACATGTACCTTCATTGGAAGCGCTCGAAGACGCTTATACGTTTAAAAGGGGGGGAATGCGATCACCGCGATGCCTGCCGTAGAAATTAGTTTTTCCTCAAACGCCGACTGAAAAGAAGAATAAACGTTAATGATCAAGTTTTCCCGCAATAGCCCGATATTGGTTATTCACTTCACCCTAAGCCACGCTTTTCCGCTAGATTGGGTTTTCATGGTAAAATTCCATCCCGTGATGGCGTGGGACCCGGCCGCGAATATGTTAAGGTATCCGACTACTTGCGACAACTTTTTTTTTGAAAAAATGGAGGTATGGGGATTTTTTTGTGATTTTTAGATTTATTTAGTATATTTTACGGAAAAAATTCTAAAATTGAAAACAGGAAAAAAACTTATAGCTATTAAAACGGGAAAAAACTGGTGAAAATGTACAAAAAATTACGTAAACAGGGCTCTGTACAAAAATTTTATGAACAAATTCTCAATTTTTCAATTTTCTTGTGTTTTTTTGTTATTCATGTTTATAATGACCTTCAGGATATGAGATATTTTAATTTTTACAAAAACTAGAGCACTTTATCTTAGTGACTATATGAAATTGCTTAAAAAAAAACAGTGAGAGAGAGATTATATTCACATAAAGGACTGTAAATTTTGAAATAAAACAGTGATTGATAAATCTGAAGATCAAAACACTTCCACACAAAATATACACAAAAAATTTCAGCAAATATTTTTCAAAACTTTTTAAGTAATCGCTGTCCCCGTTTGAGTTTTTCGAAAAAAACACATTTCGAGTAAAACGCATTTTAAAGTTTGGCATCTTGTGTAAAGTTGTGGCATCTACTTGTACTAAAAGACATGTAGTTTTTGTTCTAGTGAATGGAAAATAAAAAACTTGGTATTTTTATTAAGCTACTAAGATGGCCTATAAATTAAAATCATAAAATTTTTTTGTCAATTTTGAAAAAAATCATTTTAAGGTAGTCGGATATCTTAAGTACATGAGTCAGATCTTATTATTATGTTTGTATTTTGCGTTTTGTTTTAAATGCAGTTTTAATATAGTATGTTTTTTTATTGTAGTTATATTGGCAAATATATATTCCGTATTTATTATTGTTATAATGGATAATATAGATCTCCCCTTCGTTACACCCACACCACTGCGTGGACCGTAACCCCTTGAAAAAATTAGAAGTAGCCCGTATCTCAGGAATGTCTGCCCATCCCCGGAACTAAACAATAATACTTGATTCAAGACCAATATTGTGATGCATTAGTTACGCAGCCTCTCTTTACGGTGTCTCTAGACTCTAATCTGATTATCGCGGTGTCGCAAGAAGAAGCGCAATTCATTTGTTAAGATACTGTCGCATTTTTCGGTTGTCCATGACTGCCACTCATGCAGACGCAAACGCTTGTGGCTTAGAAAAAAGGTATAGTAGCCCTTGTAGACATCCCATTGTGTTGTAAAGGACGTTAATCAGCACATGGGAAAACCAAATATTTTGCAAGATGGCTTTTGTTGTGATATGACAGAGTGATCCATCTCTGCCATGCTCACAATATGCCTGTCATAACGTGTAATGGTACGATGTGGTTGGCGAAATCAGTGCCGTCGGTCAATCAATCCCTCCTACATACATTGTGACGGGCTCACGCGTTTTTTCATTAACAAGTCCTTTTGGGTTCTTTGGGGCCAGAATGAATGGCAACTCTTTTCCAACCAACCCAAGAAGTAAAGCGTGAAAGAAAGATGCAAATTATGAAGCTTTTTAATATCAGAAGTTAGAGTAAGCGGGGTGGCATTTGGGGAATGTTATGATAGTCCGTGATTCAAGTGTGAAGAGGTTTTGAGAGGTTAAGTGACAGCCAACAGAAATTATCCGTGACAAAGAGCCCTTAGGTCAAGGGCATACCATTGAACGCCAGTGAACCGCAACTTCAAATAGGATTAAATAGAGTGCTACTTCGTGGGACGATAAAGGTAGGAGTGACTATTTAAATATTCTAATCTGTAATCGCATTTGAATTGAGTTTAGGCGAGTTAGTTATTGATAGTGGTCCAGGTTCCGTTATTTCGGTATTATAAATAAATATTGTGTGTTTAGCCACCGTAGATTCTCTCACATATCCTATTATTATCTAATCTGTTAAAAGTTTAAGTTAAGATCTTAATAAAGTCATATTAAGATCATGGCAGCTTCTAGTTCTTCATTTATTCTTACACCTCTAGCTCACGCTGATAATAAAGGAGAAGGGCACCCGACGGGGGTGCCCTTACAACATTATTTACAGAACCGCATCACTGTTACTTGTTTATGTCCGAGACGATACCCAATTTCTAGGATGTGCATTTCCCATTCTCTACAAGCAACAATATTTCCTATGTCAGATTCAAAAACGAAAATAAAAATAACTGACAACGAGATCGCGTTTTAAAATTAACCATGATGACTGCTGTTTAGCTCGATTTACTTATGTAAATAAACTGAAATAAAGAACCTAACTCGAATGATTGCTATTAAGTATTACAATCTAATTACAAAAATTTTCCTAGTAGGTACTTAAGAAATAATATAATTTCTGAATAATTCTGTGATATTTAAAAAAGATTAATCACAATTAAAAAGAAGGAACTGCAAAACCTTGTGACGGCTGTGTATCTGCGATCTTCTTACTAACAATCCTCTTGGGGAATTTTTGGTCCTTAAAAATTACTTTACTAGAAAACTTCCTCCGAAGAAGAGAACGTGAACTGCAAATTATGACTACTATATAAAGTCTGGGCTTTCAGGTTAGAAATAGGGCAGACTACTAGCGGAGCTTCAATTAATCAAATTGAATGTGACGCGCGAATATTTAATAATAGTTCATTGTAACTTAAGACTTAAGGTATCCGACTACGTTCGGAACCGGGATTTTAAAAAAGCGCATAAATGGATAATTTTTGTGATATTTAGTGTCACTTAGATTAGAATTAGATGTATAAAATTGTTTTAAGGACATTTTGACAAAAAAAAATATTTAAATACACTATTTCGGCAAAAAATTATCTTAGAATAATCTTTTTTTTCAAAATATTTTTCTTTTATACAATAATGCTTCTAAAATAATAATATTTCGCTTATACAAAGTAAAGACTTCTCCAGAGAGTCTGAATTACGATTTTTGAAAAATTCGCATCTTTTTCAGAGTTTCCACCAATTGAAATAATTATCGGCGTTTTCTTCTTAAAATTGATTCCCTCTGTTGTCGTAAAATGTGGAAAAACCCACTTCTAAGTTATATATTTCAAAAATTCTACTTGAGCCTCTCTACAGAGGTCTGAGCTATATGCAGGCAAAATATTATTATAATAAAAGCATTTTTCACAAAAGGAGAATATTTTGAAAATGGGTCCTTCTATGTTCATTTTTTGTCAAAATATTGTACTTAAATAATTTTTTACTATAATACTATTCTTAAAACAATTTTATATACATTTTCTAATCTAAGTGACACTAAATATCCTAAATATTATGCATTTATACGCTTTTGCAAAACCACGGTTCCGAACGTAGCCGGATACCTTAAGGTGACGATCTGTCACTTGAGATTGAATCTAGATTAGATAGCTAAGAAGTCAGGGCTATTGAATTAAGTAAGTGTGTACTAAGTATTTAAAGTCTTCTCATATCTCGTGTACCTCGTTAATTGTCTTTATATTTATTAATTGGGTGCATCTCTTAACTTTGGCTGATCGAATTTGTATAGTGGTTTGTGATGTAAATAAATTAAGCGATTTTAAATACGGCTAGTCTTCCTCCCCTTCCTACCATACCTTTAGGCGCGGAAGCAAGACCTTTACAACCGTAATCGCAGCTAATAAAATGAGATGCAAATACTTCAGGTGACTCTTATAAATACGCAAAATTTTACTGTATATCCGGTTTTGATTGACTTAACTGACCTTTCGTTAGTCGGTCAATGATCCTATCTTTGTGAGTTCTCTTAAATAATGGTCAGTTGAGTTTAGACTATTAATTTAATTATTTTTAAAATCTTTTTTACTGTTTTTTTTGTTTTACCAAACAATTACTTCCAGAGTTAAAATTTAATTAAAAATAGGCACTGTTATTTCTTAAGGAAAGAAATAGGGCAAAAAGATTCAAATGGAGGCAACACGAAAAGAATAATTTTTAGGTTAAGAACTTATGAATTTTTGTTAAACGAAAAAAAAAAGATAATAATCAGGAAGATTGATTTATAAATCAAAAGAAGAATGCTTAATTTAATTTTCACCTGATTGAGCCTCTTCTTCATAAATTAATTTTATATGTTAAGGAACCAACAAACATACAAATTGCTTACCTCGTAAACAGCACGATAACTTTACAGCAGTCTGCTAATGAAGATTCGGTGTTGACAGAAGTAGATGTCAGGAACACTTCTCTGGTTGGAATAAATAATTTTATTCCAGGAATTCGGGATTCTAAACCTATATCCAAAAAAAAAATTAAAATTATAAAGATAAACGAAAAATATTTCTATGCAATTTCTAGCCACCTATAGGAGGTATCAGGGGTGTAGCTAGCGCCTTATCAGGCGTATCAATGATACGGGGCATCAAGCTTCAGGGACCCAACATGTGTAAGCAAACTATCCTAAGCTATTAAGAGACTTAAAAAAAAAAGAGCCCACGAGAAATTTTGATACCTGGCCCACTCAGGACTAGCTACGCCAGTGGGAGGTACATATATATAAAGGGTGTTTTTTTTAGAGGTATAGAACTTTAAATTGCAATAAAACAACGATGTATTATTCGATTGACATGAATTTTTTTTATTCGAAAGATAATCTTGTGGCATTACATTTTAAATATGATTTCTGGCATAGGACTGCCACGGCTGGCTCGGATGTAGTCCAATCTGGACGTCCAATTTTCGATGACTTTTTCCAACATTTGCGGCCGTATATCGGCAATAACACGGCGAATGTTGTCTTCCAAATGGTCAAGCGTTTGTGGCTTATCCGCATAGACCAATGACTTTACATAGCCCCACAGAAAATAGTCTAGCGGTGTTAAATCACAAGATCTTGAAGGCCAATTCACAGGTCCAAAACGTGAAATTAGGCGGTCACCAAACGTGTCTTTCAATAAATCAATTGTGGCACGAGCTGTGTGACATGTTGCGCCGTCTTGTTGGAACCACAGCTTCTGGACATCATGATTGTTCGATTCAGGAATGAAAAAGTTAGTAATCATGGCTCTATACCGATCACCATTGACTGTAACGTTGTGGCCTTCATCGTTTTTGAAGAAGGATTCCACCAGCCCATAAAGCGCACCAAACAGTCAGTTTTTCTGGATGTAACGGTGTTTCGACATACACTTTTGAATTAGCTTCACTCCAAATGCGGCAGTTTCATTTGTTGACGTAGCCATTCAACCAGAAGTGCGCTTCATCGCTAAACAAAATTCGTTTATGAAAATCGGGAACAACGGCAATCTCGTTTTTGGCCCATTCGACGAATCTACGCCTTGCTTGATGATCGTTTTGATGAATTCCCAAACCAAACTGAGAATAAATCACTTGACAGCTGTTAAATCGGTCGCCATCTTGGAAAGTAATGGCAACTTAAACTTCTATACCTGGAAAAAAAACACTCTTTATATAAATCAAATAAAAACCAGATTTTACATATTTAACAGATTTATTTACTGAATTTAATGAGGTTAATTTACCGTTACAAGGTGACAGTTTACATTTTAATAAAGCAAGAACTATCATTTTAGGGATTCTTGCCAGAACTAAGCTAAAGGAGTATTTTATATTGGACGTCGCGAAGCTTCCGATATCCTCAATTGACCACAAACAATCTGCCAGGAAGACGTTTTAATCTACGTTCAACAGTTAAATGTCCTTTATTCATATTTTGAAACTAAGTTTGAGAATGCTTTGACTATGATAATTACTACAGTAGGCAATTAATTCATATGGTCGCATTGAAAAAAAACATGTTATAAGAACAGGCAGTAACGGATATCTTAAAATAAAGTTTGGAAACGGATCTCAGCAATTTCGGCTTTCAAAAGACGTACCTGTTATTTATCCCTAACTATGGAGTAAGGGAAAGTTTTTAATTGTACTTTTCCCCTATTGGGAAGGAGTTTCAGCGTGGTTGCCAATCTCCAAAATAAAAAAGAAAGAAAAGGATTGGATAGTATTAACCGAGGAGATTTAGGGTTAAACCTGACAAGATTGATGCCAAATGTTGAAAATTTGTTATTGAAGAACCAGATTCATACCTCCCATTATAAATATTTGTTTGTTGATCAGTTATTTTATGTATTGATTAAACCTTAATTTAATTACATGTGCTTCTTAAGTTTTAAACACTATACTTCAATATAGTTAGAAATTTAAATCATCTAAAGTAGCTCTATACTAGCTATCAAAAAGACATTTAAGTTGTAAAATTTGCAAAAAATCAATATTAGGCAAGCAAGGGTCTATCCAAAACCGAAAAACATGGCAAAGGGTCTACGAGCCAGTAAGTTTGGGGAGTATGCCTACACAGAGATGCCTCTGTATTAGACCTACAAAGACTTTTGAAATTTGGTAGGTATTTTTCTTTTATGGAGTAAAGATCTGCTAAGAACGAATGTAATGGAAATCGCCCCCTAGGGGCGTTGCGAGGGTTAAGGGATGTTAAATATTCCTGTTTTTGAACTAATAGACTTACAGACTTGAAATTTGCTAAGCATGTTTCTTTTGTTGAGTAAAGATCAACTAAAAATGGATTCTGTGGAAATCTACTTGGGGGAGAAGGCTTTGAAAGTGTAAAAGATAATTTAATTTAAAAATTATTATTTAGAAGTCTTGTCCTTTTTTAAATCAAGATGTGAGAGTTAAAAGACTATTTTTAATGCAATCGAATGTTTAGTGCTAGGACCTAGACATCAATAATCTATATGTAAACAGTATATATTCATGCAATACCCAGCAAAGTGGGTGGGTATTGGCTATATATATATATATATATATATACGCGTGTGTTTTTTACAGATGTTTTTAAGAATCTGATTATTACCATAAATTTTAAATGTGAATTAATGTTTTACACGAATCATTTAAATTCAAGTATTTATGCAAATTAGATGATAAGTTGATCATATGTAAATTTATCAAAAGTCGCTTTTGATGTGTTTGTATGAAATGTAATTTTGTAATACTATAGTCTAAAACACAGTTAAGGACAAATGTATTGCGATTTTAATTAGTTATTAATTTATACTAAATTTTATTAGTTACATGAATCAAATGTGATTATCTTTTCCATCTCCAACAGAACTCCAAATACCAATCTCCTGTATAACGTCAAGATTTTTATTAAACTAAGTGACATTACCAAGTGAATCTAAGCGAAATAATTTTATTGTTAAAAATTTTCTAATGCTTATATCATATTTTCTGAAATAAATAGAGATATTGCTACATAATTGAATTATATATAATTCAATGTTTGTTTGCATAAATATATTGAAATGTAATAAACTTTATCTTCAATTATATTATCTAAAGTTATAACGTCACCAAACCTGTGGCTATATTATCCAGAAATGTGGTGATGTGTGGAGTGATGTCTTAAAACTTCTTGAGGTCCTACGCCCCAAAACAAAAGTAGGCTCCTCCTGCGAATCCTTTTAAGTAGACATCAAATACTTGTACAATCGTTAACCCGTAACTTATAAAAGTGCATGACTCACAATCTCACAAACTAACTCGAACGACTGTCGTCTTTCGACTAAATGAGTAATAATGGTGTATCGAGGTAGGCCTAATCCTGGGCATGGACGACGGACATGACGTAATAACGCAGTCTTGACACTGTTGCCATTTGCCATACAGCTCAGAATTCCCAGTTTCTCGGGGAATAACATTTGACGATTAATATTATTCATATTATACGATTAATACTACTGGAGCCGAGTGGCAAGCGAGACAAGCTCCCCATCCACAGAGTATAAGACCCTCGGCCAAGTTAGCCCATATCTAAAAGTAGGGGGTATTCAACCAGCAGACCGCAGGCCACATATGGCTCACTGAAGGCATTTTAATGGTCCTTCATTTGAATCTGAGGTAATTTCAGGAAAAGTTGCCTTCTCTGCTTTTTGCTGTAAAAAACGCAATCTTTTGTTTTTTGTTGTTGTTTTTGATATTTTAAATAATTTATTGATATACTCGATATCCATTTGAGATAAAAAAAATTTCTTAAATTGACGAATTTTTCAAAAATTTCATTGTATTTGAAATAATTTTAAACTTAAAGAATTTGACTATGCATAAAATCTCAGAAGTTTTCAGAAAAAAAAAGGTGAACTGTTATTTTTAACACGCAAAGTATTTTAATTCGACTTCCATTTAACGTTTCTGAAACCGATATATATGAACATCATCTCTTCCCTTAGAATCAGTTGTAGTCTTGTAAGACAAAACTTCCTTTCTTATTTAAATTTCTTGCCTACATTATTTTTTTGACAATCGTAAGGCCCACGGATCATTGTGGATTTATTGATATGACCCTCGAGCGTTAAAGGTTGAAGACTCCTATCTTAAAGCATCCCTGTCTACGGAATATTTTTATAGCTAGAAAAATTCTAATTTATATCTTTTTCCCGGGTGCTGCAATATAAAAACAGGTGTATTTCATACAAATATATATGTAATAATTCTCTCTAGTATCCTTTTTATTAACTCTGTGTACTAATATTTAAAATAACTTGAACTCTTTGGTTTAAAATTAACATTGTAATCTTAATCGTAATCGCGGCTAGTCCGAAATCCCTGTCCCGCCCATTCTATCCAATCATAACTACTATTACGTAATCATCACGCGCTTGCACTGCTGGTATAAAAGCAAAAACCTTGTGTAATCGCTCTTTTTTGTTTACCTGCCTTCATCATGTAATCAGCCGGCTGCAACGTGTTCTATATTTGTCTTTGTCTGTGTTTGCGCTATGATGTTTGCTTCTTGTATGTGTAATGCCATCCCTACTTGATCTTTGTCGTCCCTACTGGATCTCTCTACTGGATGTGAATAAAAAGGAATAACGATTTACATGAGTGCCTCTTCGATAATACCGTACCCGACCACGTTCCACGTAACACAGAAAATCACATCACCGGCCACGCCCTACCTTTGGTTCACCATTGTTTAAATCAACCACTCTCCAGAAATATTACATATATATATATAATTTTAACTTAATTTTTAATTGAAAAAAATGGGTGAATTTCACTAAATATTACCTTCAGCGATGTTACTTAAAGCAATGTCTTCATCTTCGTCAGCATAGAGGAGAAATGCATCGAATGTAAATTCATGTTTCTCTTTTCTTTTTAGACTGCTACAGCCGCAGGAATAGCAAAAGACGAGCAGTGCTTTTCGAAAGATACAGCAACATATGCATATGACGATAAACAGAATTACTACAGCTGAAATGATAAGAATGTCGCATTTTCTTTAGTAAATATTTTGTTGAAACAATTTCACACTAAAATAAATGCTTTCTTAAAGAAATAAATAAGTATAATGGTTTCTGGAATAAAGATTAAAGAAAAAAAGGATAAAATATTTATTTAGTTATCCAACGCCCGTGCTTGGCTTCTTGACCATTTGATGCCGAGCCTCCCAGTACCGACTGACAATGTCGTCAGGCGGGTATTCATCGAGTCCAGTGTATTGGAGCAGGTGGTCGTCGTCCATTCTAGCATGGTCACAGATTAATCAGGCCTAGTTAGCAGTAATGCTAAGCCATTAGAGGTATACTCCCAAAAAGTCATGTCCAAGAGTTAGGCGAAAGCGAGCAACAGGTGACTCGGGATTGAGCCCACAATGGCCAGAGTTTTCCATGACTTTCCAAAACTCTTCGTGTTTTGGGTCATGGCAGTATATTTGTCAATGTATACAGAGATAATGCTCTTTACTCTTCTGAGGGTCCAGGGGACTTCCTTTTGAGTTGACTCGGCTCCTTGCTTGGCTCTTTGGTCGGTTCTTTCATTGCCGGGGACCCCAACATGACTTGGGACCCACTGTAAGGCTGCAGACCAGCCATATGAGATGAGCTCCGCCATTTTAGTTCGGCAGTCAGGATTGTGTTAAGGCAGTCGGTTGGTGTATACTGCTTAAAGCTAAAATTGCAGCTTGGGGGTCTATGAAGACAACACTTTTGCAGGAGCTATGAAGCAGAGAGTAATTGCGCAAAGTTAAACGTGTGCGTGGCATTCTTCCAGCTGCACGTGCTCCCTGGGCGGTGCTAAATGTGTAGCAGCGATCGCCGTTGTAAAGGCTGGTGCCATTCCTGAAGAACTAAAATCCTGCACTCTGGAAACGATAGGATAAAATATTTGAAAGGAAAATATTGGAATATATACAGTCGGGCCTCTATTTAATGAAGTCACTAAATCCCGAAAAAAAGTTCGCTATATGGAAAATTCATTAAATAGAGATTCAACTTTTAATATGCAAGAAATTCATTAAATAGAGATTCAATATTTTAATATATATAGAAACTAGGTAGAACAAATTTTAAACTCATAAATATTAAACATTATTTAAAAAATAATTATTCACACTTTTTTTTGAAATTAATATCTATTCGTTTTATATATCTTAGCCATCAAAAAGGCATGGAAAGCTAGAAGAAAAAGAAACTATGTCCAGGAATGTAGTATATATATATATATATATATATATATATATATATATATAATAAAATATAGAAATATATATATATATATAGTATAATAAAATAAAAGTGAAGAAATACCGGAATATATATAATATATATATATCAATATATAATCATATACATATACATACACATATATATAAATTTATACACACATATACATATACATAAACAAAATATAAAAATAATATAGTTATATACCTAAGATAACTAAAAGTAGGAAGGAGGCACATAGTATAAAGACAAATTCCTGGCCTTAGGAACCAGGATTGCAGGTTTAAACAAGTTTTGCGGCGCCAACCTTCACCTGTAATTTGTCATACTATGTACCAAGAGGAAAGGAAAGAGTTATATATGTGTAGAATGTAAATATTAAATCATTAAACTAAAGATCATATGAACATAAACATAACCTACTAAAACGTATTTATAACGATGGCCAGGAGTGCAGTATCGTGTTCCCGCCAAATAGTGAGGGCAGAACCGCATAAAGTTAATTGCGATATGATATAAGAAACGATTAATTGCGATACGATATACGATAAAAAGAAATATATATATATATATATAATAAGAAATATATATATATATATATATATATATATTTAAAAACTTTTAAAAAATCATAAAAATAAAAATAAATATCATAAAATTAGCGTAAAATATAAAGAAACTCAGAAAAATATATATATTAAGAATTTTTTTTAAAAAAAAACATGTGGCGCCATCTATATAATAATTGAAGGATAAATTAGATATTGTCTAAATTTAAAAAATGGACATGAGTATATATATATATATATATATATATATATATATATATATATATATATATATATATATACTCATGTTCATAAATTAAGGAAAATGAAGTTCAGGCAAAGAAAAGAGACAGAAGCAAAACAAATTTGACTTATTTGTTAAAAAGTCTATTTATTAAACAAAAGGTAAAGAGCAAAAAAAGATGCTATATGTTTGACATAATTTATAAAAATTGCGATTTTTACTCCCTGGAGCAATTTTCAAAAAAGAACCTATTTACAAAAAACAGTATAACATGGTTAGTATGATGGTTAATACGGAGTATGTCTCCCGGACGATGCAATACAGGCCTTACAACGCCTAGGCATGCTGAGTATTAAATTATCTATCTGATCTTGGGGAATATTACACCACTCATCAAGCAATGCCCTCCAAAGTTTCGGTAGACAGGTGGGAGGGGTTTGACGGGCTGCAATTCGTCGGTCAAGCATATCCCACACATGCTCTATTGGATTCAAGTCCGGTGAGTATGCTGGCCAATTCATACGGGTGATAACCTCCGATTGAAGGCATTCGTCTACAATGTTTGCACGGTGAGGACGGGCGTTGTCATCCATAAACAGAAATTCAGCACCTCTGGCGCCCCGAAACAAGCGTACATGTTGTTCCAGAATGACATCCCGATAGATGTGGCCTGTCATCGTTACACTCTGAACATGCAGGTCAGTTCTGAAACCAAGAATAATTCCTCCCCAAACGAGCCATCCTGCACCACCGTAACACTGTCGTTCAATGGTGTTCTCTTGGTGGTAACGGGTACCTGGCGCTCTCCATATTAAAGTCCGGCGAGAAGCAGACTGCAAACTAAACCTGGACTCGTCGGAAAACATCACACAAGACCACTGTTGTGGTGTCCACAATTCATGCTGTCTACTCCAGGTTAATCGCAGGCGACAGTGAGTTGTAGTAAGTGGAACACATCTGACAGGCCTACGAGCATATAGACCAATGTGCCCTAAGCGTCTGTACTACATGGTCTGCCTTGAAACTGTCGTACCGGTAGCTGAAGAGAGCTGACGAGACAGGTCTGATGCTCTGCTCCGTCTGTTTCTTTTGGCAGTAACTGCCAAATACCGGTCCTCATTCGATGTTGTAACTCGGGGGCGACCAGTGCTGTAACATCTACTCACATTACCATCATCTTAGAATCGTTGCCAAAGCCTGGAGATGACATTCTGGGCGATTCCAAGTTCCTCGGATACTTCCAGCTGGGTACGTCCACATTCCAGTCGTCCAATAATTCTACCACGTAAAAAATCGTCCAAATGCTTCCTTTGTGCCATAACTAAGCGGTTATTGCACTGAAAGGCTTTTGAAGCGCTTGTGAACAATTTTACTTCTTTGCCACCCTTCCTTTTATACCCCACTCTTACACTCTCGTCATTGTGACGTACTATCCGCGCCATCTGTTGGTTTCCTGTATTTTGCATATTCTTCTTCAAGATGTGTGTGATAATTCTACAGGTGAAATTTTTATTTTAGAGTTCAATTTCTGTGTGATTCTGAATTATCCTTAATTTATGGACATGAGTGTATGTATATATATATATTCAACTTTAAAAAGTAATTCTGTTTAAAAATAAATGAATTTTTTAATGACATTTTGTAATTTTAAGCCTACAAGTAATTTTACACGCACATTATTTTATAATCAGTAATTTTAAGCATACACTAACACATGCGGCCTTAAATATTTTGTTACTGATAAAAGTTGTTTGTTTGAAAGTTTGAACTGTGTTTGTTTGAAAAATTAGGGCCATTTTATTGTTCTAGGTGAGTAAGGTATGTAGTTAAATCAGTTCAAGGTCATTGATCACCATAAAATGTGCTAAAAGGAAGAATAACTTGAAAAATATCCTGACATGTTTTAAAAATAGGGAGAGAAAAAATCGAATCATATAAGAAAAAAAGCTCGATAAATAGAAAATGCACTTCGCTGTTTTGAGGTTATTTTACGAAAAAAATAGTAAAATGCTCTTGGTTCCAGGAAAAACTTCGTAAAAGAGAGGAATTAAGAAAATGGAAGTTCATAAAATAGAGGTTTGACTGAATAGATGTATGAAATCTTTTTGATTCTGAGAGATTTTTAGAAATGTTCTTTATTAAGTTTGAAATCTTAGATGCTGAAGAAATCCTGATACTAGAAATAATTACAGATTTCCCGTGTCAATAGTGATGAAAAATTCATTTGCTCAAATCATTCTTATTCACATTTTGTTAGTCATAAAAAATTCCAGCCTTGAAATATATTCTTTGAAATTATTATGAAGTGTGTTAAATGAATGAAATGCTTGTTATGTTTTAATATTACTTTTAAATAATATATCTGACGAAGCATTCGTTTATTGGTAAAATTAATAAGTAAAGAACCGTTTTATTAACCTTGGCTAAAAGCTTGGCTTGGCTAAGGACTTGGTGACAGTTTAGAGTGAATTTGGTTTCGGAATACCTCTTAAAAAAAATTGCACACACATTCTGACGTCCCCTTTTCGAAACGAGTTTCACTCTTTCAAGACAATACTAGAATGATTTATGGTGCACGTGTAGCTGGGGTTCGTTCTCTTTATTTAGAGCCTGGACTTTGGTGTCAGTGAGACTGAACATACAATAATCTGGCCATACTACTGTGGACGAGATCGTTTCCGATGCAGCTGACTGTCGCCTTACATATACAATGGCGAATTTTCACCAAAGGCGGTAAAGCAGCGGCAGAGGGCCGGAAGGGCTTGTCAGTCGGAGCATGTGTCCGACACCTGCAGGTTTGTGAAGAAACCAGGGGAGAGAACGATTGACGGATTCTGCGCCAATGGTGCTCTAATGAGTTGAGGGTCAAGGATCGGCTCATATGGGCTCACCAATGAGAAAGCGTGAGGGGTGGGAAATGGATTGCCTTTGATGTTTAAGAAGGTCTGGTGGAACCGAAAAAGGACAAAAAAAAAAAAAAAAAAGAGAATAAAGGAGAGAGAAAAAAGATCGAAAAAACGAGAGCTGGTCGTTTTCTGAAAGAGGGGGAAATAAGTATCTCTGAGGTTTGAACGTGATGCTGACCAGGAGTCCTTGACGAGAAAAAAAAAACGCCTTGCGGACCGTACTGAGACAAGCGGTGGAGAAACCGACGTCATACTGGCTAGACACAGAGACAATTAAATGCATACTTTAAATTAATTACCCTGTTGGAGAAAAAATTAAAATTATTTTTTTTTACTCCCACGACTTGATGTGTGTGATTTTTACACTACATTCTCACGACGCCACAACATGCTTTATATATTACCATTTACTACAAATATCAGGAGTAAACAAAATAAAAAAAGGAAGTAATTTTATTCTTGAATTATTACTTGCATTCTTTTTACTTGCGTTCCAAATTAGCTAAACAAATATATCAGAGAACGAATGTGAAGAAAAGGACAAAAAAGTGAAAGAGAGAGAGAGTAACAAATTTTTAAGTCAAAAAATGTTTCATTAAAAAGAGTTCATAATAAAAACACTATATTTATTAATTTCCAAATAAAAAAAATGAAAATTTTAACATTCCAGTTTTAAAGGAATAAGAAGGATACAAAGGGGAGGAGGAATGCCCAAAGGAACCGATCTCAACTGAAAAGGGTTTAGCGTTACAAATCGATTCCTCAGAAAACGATACAAAAGAGAGGGGGTGACAAATTCTGAGCAAAATAAAAAGCTCAATAAAAATGTTTGAAAGAACACGCCTTTTAATGTAATCATTAATTTATCGGCCAATCAGAAAATTATTTAAAAATTAATAAAACACGAAATATTCGAAATATTTTTGGGTTCAACATATACATATATGAAAATGTAATACGATTGTGTTGGGTATACAAGGTGTTGTTATACCAAAAATAGCACCCAAACTCTTCACAGTCAGATTTCTCATTGGGAGTACCTACAAAATGTCCAAAGAACTTTATATACACGATCCCCAGTTTACAAGAAAAGTACGGTAAATAAAGATGAACGAATGATGGGGCTCTGGTGCATTTATGTGCTCCTGTATGTGATCGACTGAATATGCCACACACCTGCGGCAGGATTGAGCGTGTAGGTCCAATTGTACTGCCACCACGATCACTAGATCTCACACCATTGTGTTTTTCCCTATGGGGCAATTTCAAGGAATTGATGGATCGAGATGCAAGGAATACACAAACGTATGAGAGGTTTGCACCTCTCCCTTGGGCACCTAGATTTGTAAGAGGTAGGGAAGAAACACTCGACATGATCCAATTAATCTATTTATTTATCACACAATGAAAAGACACAATTTCAACTAATAACAGTAAGAGAATGTCTCAATACTAACCACGAAAGTGGAACAACGCCGGTAAAACACGAACGATTAGGAGACAATCAAACTTGACCCTTACTTAATAAAGGATCTAACTTATCGTCCGATTTAATCTAATATCAATTAAATCTCAGTGAACAATCGTCACTTTAAAACTTCCTCCTAATGAGTTCTTAATCACCATAATTCAAATATGATACCTTCAGTAGCATTCTCACCTGATTCGAGGATATATCCTCTCCTACTCTCTATTCAAGCTAGAAAACTTCGACTATATATAGTAAGTTAATTAAATAACGCGCCCTAAGTTTTCCCAAGAGCATTAATTGAGTGAGTGAATATTAACGTCGCACTGTTCAGTTACACAAGGGCTTTTGACGGACCTGGTAATTTTGACCCATGGTCAAGTGACGAGGAAGACGCCTGAGCTGTCACCCCCTCTCCTAACTACCACACCACTCCAACGAGAGGACATTTGAGCTATCGATAGATTTAACGTGCATCGCGCCCCTTAACGGCGGGTCTTTAGTGGTACTGGGCTCGAACTCATGATTTGCCTATCATGATCCGATACCTTAACCACTGGGTTACCGCAGCCTGAGGATTAATTGAAGGATCGCGTATAGATCCGTCGCAAACGGACTTCAGTTTTTCGAGTGCATGCTTCTTGTACTCCGGTGGACACTCATTCACTCCACGGCACCCTCAAGCTTCCCTCGATATATGTGAACACTCTGAACATCTACCTTTTCAAATATTTTTAAATACTACTGTTGATGTGCCGAACACGGCTACTGCGTCATACTTTGTTATTTGTATTTTTCTCACAAACTATGGATCGTACAGGTACAGCTCCGTAGACACTTTTTATGTGCTCTCAACCAGTTGCATGTAGTGTTAATTTTAAGGATGTCTTCAAATATTTTCTATTATATATAGCACTAGACTCAGAGACGTCTTAAAATTTCTTGAGGCCCTGGGCCCCTATACAAATGTAGACGTCACCTGTGACCCTTAAAAGTAGACAGTACATAGCATACATTGTCAAATACTGGTACAAACAATAACCTGAAACAAATAAATGTGCATGACGTTGTGATGGATCTATACGCGATCTTTCGATTAATGCTCTTAGGAAATCTTTGGGCTATCAATTCACGTTATTCATAACCAACCCTTCGGAAGATGAAAATCGTGATATTCAAATTAACTTACTATATATAGTCGAAGATTCCAGCTTGAATAGAGAGTAGGAAAGGATATATATACTCGAATCAGGTGAGAATGCTACTGAAGGTATCATATTTGAATAATTGTGATTAAGAACTCACTAGGAGGAAGTTTTCAAGTGACGATTGCTCACTGAGATTGAATTGATATTAGATTAAGGTATCCGACTACGCGTTCGGAACCGTGATTTTCAAAAGCGCATAATGGATAATTTTCATGATATTTAGTGTCACTTAGATTAGAATATATGCATAAAATTGTTTTAAGAACATTTTGACAAAAACAATTTATTTAAATACAATGTTTTGGCAAAAAATTAACTTAGAATAATCTTTTTTTCCAAATGTTCTCCTTTTATGAAAAATACTTCTATTATAATAATAGTTTGCCTGTATATAGCTCAGACCTCTGTACAGAGGCTCAACTAGAATTTTTGAAATATATAACTTAGAAGTGGGTTTATTCATATTTTACGACAACAGAAGGGAGCAATTTTAAGAAAAAAAACGCGAATAATTATTTCAATGGGTGGTAACTCTGAAAATAATGTGAATTTTTCAAAAATTCTAGTTGAGCCTCTGTAGAGAGGTCTGAGCTATATACAGGCAAAGTATTATTATAATAGAACCATTTTTCACAAAAGGAGAACATTTGGAAAAAAGAATTATTCTAAGTTAATTTTGTGACAAAATATTACATTTGAATAAATTTTTTTTATCTAAATGTCCTTAAAACAATTTTATGCATGTATTCTAATCTGAGTGACACTAAATATCATGAAAATTATCCATTTACGCGCTTTTTTAAAATCACTGTTCCGAACGTAGTCGGATACCTTAAATCGGATAATAGCTTAGATGGTTTATTAAGGTAAGGATCAAGTTTGATAGTTTCCTAATCATTCGTATTTTACCATCATTGTTCCTCTTTCGCGTTTAGCATTGAGACATTCTCTTACTATTATTAATTGAAATTGTTTGTTTTCATTGTGTGATAAATAAATACATTGTTTGGATCATGTCGAGTGTTTCTTCCCTACTTTCCACACATCTACGTGCTCAAGAGAGAGGTGTCAACCTCTCACAACATACAGTCGCTCAAACCGGCTCGACCGACTGCCGCTTTTTGACTGAATGAGTAATGATGGTGTATGCTGGTAGGCCTAGGCCTATAGGTCATCACATGTATATTTTACATGATATTGTCTTAAGTTCCCAGTTTTTCGGATAATACAACCGGAAATAACATTGACCGTAGAAAGTATTCAAATTATGATCTTATTAATGCTGAGTCGAGAATCAAAAGAGGCCGCCATTGCCCTGGGCCCGGCCCCAGTTGGCCCAAGCCTTAAGACGTCCCTGCTCCCAACGCGCTAAGTTTGGCAGCTATTTTTGGAACACCCTGTATAATAGTACTAAATAGCAGCTTAATACTACACTCGTAAGTACTAAACTTTACATTTCGAACATTTTGCATTTTAACTACTTGTTTTATCAATGGATCATTCAAACCCTTTATTTCAAACAAATATTGTTTTAAAAGAGGGTTAAATATATACAAAATGAATTCATACCTATTATAATAATGATTTTTGAGTTTTGTAAAGTTGGACACAAATCCTGTTTGCTGAGTTCGATTATTATTCTTTTCGTTAGTTTTTCACCGTCTCTGCAACGAACTTCTTGTATGTCACTGACCTTGACAATACGGGGGAAAAAATGCATTGATAAAAATTATTACTATTTAAAAGTTGACAAATGATTAATTAAATAAATTCAATTGTATTTTAATTTATCTATGTTTACTTTACACGAATACAAAAAAGTATCCTCTCTTACTTTTATTTTTTGTACATGAATAAAATTCTGAGTAGGAAGGTAAATATACATAATAGATGTAATAGTCCGTAATAATAAGCCCTTATTTTTGTATGCTTTAAGCCCGGACACACTGTATATGATTAAGATGAACGTTCATATGATTTGTAGAAGGAAAAGAATTTACTTACCGACTCTTTGTTTTTGACAAGCCATTCCCTGAAATTCCAAGCTTCACAATCACACACCCATGAATTCTGAGACAATGTAATCACATCAAAACGTGTCGAATTCCATTTCTTCATAGGAAATCTAGACAGATCATTTCCTGCCAATTTCAGCACTTTAATAGAAGGAGGTAAATCTGTATCCGCCATCGACAGATTATTGTTTTCTATATTGAGAATATGGAGATCCAATAAGTGATCAGCTCTAAATCCGTCTAAAGAAATAATATTATTATCATGTAAATCAATTTCCTTCGCATTTACTGGAAATTCAGCAGGGATTTTGTTCAGAGTTTTGTTGCTGCAATCAATAATTGTATATGTAATGGTACCGTTAGTTACACAGTTACAGGTACAAACTTGTGGGCAGTTATCTTGCCAAAGCTTCAAATCTGTCTGATTCAACAATCGAATTGCTGTGCCTTGTAAATGTGAAGGTGACTGGCACGTGGGCTCATCTTCTAAGTCTGATCCTTTGACTTTCAGCCATTCCAAAATCCAAGAGAGTCTGCAGTCACAGGACCATGGGTTATCTGCAGAAAAGAGGATGCATGTTCATAATTCTTAAAATGTGCTCAGAGTGAAAAAAAAGAGCGTTTTTTCAAGTAGACTGTCGACTATTTTATAGGTTGCCATAAAAATAGTTATCGTACGAATTATCATTATATGTACGATGGTGGCAAAAAGTACAGAAAGCACTCAATCTTTTGCTTAATTTTTTTGTTTGACTTAATTTTTTTCGTTATGAAACTTTCGTACTAATTTATTGATTCTAATGTTTTTTAAGTATTTATTGACCTCACTTTTTGAATAGATTTTTTCTCACATTTTTTTCTATTAAAATTTTTAGCTTTTAAAATTTTGAATTAATTCCCCCTATAATTTCCCAGAAGATGGTTATAGTTCTGAAAAGGACAGTCATAAAAAAACAAAATAAATTTCCATCAGCCAAAGTACAGCCTCAATATCGACTCCAGTCTCTCCTCAAGCTCGCCTTCCTATCCATTTTGATACAGCTACTGTTTATTTTAATCCAGTTTGAATTACATATAAGAGAAATTTATCATTGTTATTAAATATTTTTGAAAATTCAGTTCATTATTGGCTAAAGCAAACAGTTGAAAAGTTATCAGATATAATTTATTGGTACCTAAAGCAATGGCCAATAAGTTTTGGAATAAAAACCTTTTAAAGAAATTTCGTTGAAAAATTAAAAACGAAAAAAAATAATAAGAAGCATGTTGCAGATTGATTATTTGTTTGAAATAATCCAATATTTGGCCTTCTAATAAAGATCTTCAAGGATAACAATTTTTCTAGAAGTTAATTTAGAATTCAATTAAATGGATCAATTAATTTATTACAACATTATATGTAGTATCCCTTGATCTATTAAAAATTAAATTAAATATGTTTATTTGCAATGATAATTACAAAAGTTTTTAAGGGAATTTCATCATCTTTTTTTTAAGACACTGAGATTAATAATTAATTAATCTCAGCAGCAGTCTTAACATGTAATTTCATTGTATATAGATTCATATAAATCACTTACCAGCCATCCAGAGGGATTTCAGTTTTACCGTATTGTTTATACATGGCAAAGAATTTGAAGTCAGAGTTATTAAGTTGTTGTTTGAGACGTCCAACGATGTTAAGTTAATAAGATTTTGCATGGTTCCATAAACCGTCACCAAACTGTTATTCTTGACTGAAAGTGTTCTCAAACTTTTTACCCCAAACAATTCATCTTCACTTATAGATGTTAATAACGAATTATCAATTATTAGCTCTTCCAAATTAGTAATATCTTGAATAGAATGGTTTAGTTTTCTAAGATTAGTTGAGGATAAATTCAAAGTTTCTAGACGTGGCAACCTCTTAAAGCAACCTGGCTCAACATTCATCAGCGGATTTCCAGCCAAATTCAAAGTGAACAAAGAAGTGAGATTCTCGAGATCGTGTACCACTACATCATGGATTTGATTCCAACTCAAATCTAAATGTGAAATACTCTTAGCGGATGCTCCAAATCGGATGGATTTTAGTTGGTTACCATCCAACCTAACAGTCTTTAAGTAATTTATAACAGAATGTTGCTGGTTTTCTGGAAATAGATCTTCAACAGACGTCAGATCGTTATCTGCCAGTTCGAGAACCTTTAGTTTTCGTGTTGGACTGAGAAAATATCTCGGTATGCCAGAAAGGTGGTTGCCATTCAAACAAAGCTTATAAAGGTTTCGGAAATTCTTCAAAAGGTACGGATCCAAATCTTGCAGGTTGTTGTCACTGAGGATTAGTTCTGTTAGAGCGGGCATGGTGTTGATGAATGTATTAGAGCTCACATTGAGGTATGGATTTCCGCCGAGGTTAAGCCATTTCATAGACCACATACCTCTGTGGAAAGTGTTGTCGACATTTGTTAAGTTGTTGCCGTATAACCGTATTTCCTAGAATAAAAAAAAAGATTGTGATTAATTATACAAATTTCTGTATGCAATTTTTTTTTTGGAATTGATAAGTTATTGAAGATTCCATGTCCTTGAAAATTTTATAAAGGTGCAAATGTAAAAATAATAACAACTGATAATAACGGTAGAGATGTTAGTCGAAAACATATTCACAATATATATTTACATTATAAAACACTTTTTTTTTGTTTCAAGATAACGATGAGTATCAGGATTACCTTATTATAAGAGAGAGAGAGTAGAAAAATTATAGTTTAAAAAACTAAAAAACACGCTTTTATGGTTAATCAAACTAAAAAGTAAAAAAATATATATTAATGTAAGAATAAAAGGATTAACGAGGAAATTAATGTCATTGAAGTAAAAACGCGTGGGGTGCTCTCTATTAATTGTTATAATTTCTTTCTAGTTCTATTCCGAAATGTTCAGTTTGTATAAAAATGTAGTACAAAGCACTCCATGCTTTTACCATAATGACATATATATATATATATAATTTTCTCATTAAGCATTTTATTCTTATATTAAGAATTTTTTTTACTTTTTAGTTCGATTAACCATAAAAGCGTGTTTTCTAGTTTTTTTTTTAACTATACTTTTTTTTTTATTTTTTAGTTCGATCTACAACAAAAGCATCAATTCTTAGGGTTTTTTTTAAAACTATCAGTTATTCATTGATGCATTAATCTTAATTGACTATTTTTTTACAATCTGGAATACCCATTGGCATTCTATCAGTGCGTCGATATGACCTGGTTTTTTTTCACATGCACGAGTCTTTTTATTTCCCTTTTCAGAAAATCTAGACAATTGTTTATATATTATGGTAAGAAATTGCTGACGTACGTTTTCGCTTTTTGGGTTGTAACTTAATATTTTAGTCACCAAATCTGGAAATGGTATATGGAATTAGTCGTTAAACCTGAAAATTATATAATGAATTTGTCACCAGATCTGGAAATCGTTATTCCTGATGATCCTGATCAGGACAATGGAATAAAATTATGAAATTATTGTATTGTCATCGGTCAAGTGTGCAAGATTTCAAATTTATCTGACCTTTTAAAGTGGGTAAAAATCGAGTTCAAAGATTTCGTTACATACAAGTGAAGCTTATAAGAGCGTGTTAAAAAGGGTTAATCTATTTGAAAAACGGGGTATATTCCATTGTTGGAATCACGAAACGTTTCTTTGGTTGATATCCACATCAGGTCAAACTCTGAAGTAAGACGTCTCATCCTGTCCATAAATAGCCGGATGTGAGACGGCTGAGCATATGCAGTCTCTTCATGTTGGTTCTTTCTTCGAGTGAGTGTTTTTTGGCGTCGTAGTCTAAAGCAGTGCTCCGCAACCTTATCGCTGCGGACCGGTCAACGTTTGATCATTTTACCGCGGCCCACTGAGGGTAGGACACGTTGATTGTTTATATTTTAGATTGTTTTGATTTAACAATTTTAATTTAGTTACATTTAAATATGCCTTCAGAATAAAATATAGTTACACCAAAAATGAATACAAGTGATTTAACGTGGAATATAAAGTGATTTCCGTGGAAAGTTGCGCAAATCCGAGAGAAATACACCACTTTAAATAAAATTGCAATAGTTTAATGTTCTTTAGGTGGCCCGGCACCATTTGATCCACGGACCGGTACCGATCCGTGGACCGGGGTTGCGGATCACTGGTCTAAAGCAACGCGAGGGCAATTGGCGACGAATCTCGTAATTTTGAAACTTGGACAAGTGATAAGAACGATACCTGAGCCAACATCACACTCTCCTAACTTCCACGCCACCCTCAACGTGAGGATTGTGGGCCTCGGCTAATTAAAAGTGCATAAATCTCTCTAAACTGTATGTCAGGGATGGCGATCCATTGGCATTGATGGCACGCGGCCCAATATTTTGGGCATGCCACCGATCAAAATGATCAACCACTATTGATTTTTCAATCAAGGAATTTTCAGTGAGATTTTCTCAGTTCAACGAATTATCAGAAACGCTCAAGTTTATTATGTACCCTGATGTGACATCAATTGATAAACTGAACTTGCTCCAATGCGATTGGTTCAAAATTGAAGAATTTAAAATGCAATTTATTGATTTTTAATCTAGTTCAATATGGTTTCAAAAATTTATTGAGACAAGGAAAAAGTTAGAATTGATTGAAACAAAAAGATTAACAAGCAATATAAGTACAAATGCCAGTAACGAAATTTTGGTATAATTAAGTTCGATTCCAGATATATATACGTTTAACTGTTTGAAGAAGTAGGCTCATGCTATTTTATTTATATTTTCAGTGACCTATGCCTACAAGTCATTATTTTCAGTGATGAATAACATTAAAGACTCGTTTAGAAACCATTTGGCATACGACACCAATTCAGCATGCATTCTGCTAATAGTAACATTTTACCTAAACCTAATATAATTTGTCATCTAATCTGTGCAACACCAGAATTCACACTAATGTTACTTTATAAATTTGAATTACACGTTTAGCTAAAACATTTACTACTATAAAATGCAAACTGTATTTTTTGTAGTAAATAAAGAGTTTTGTGTTAATATTTAGTTTTATTATTGGGAACACAAGTCAAAATTATTTGACGGCACGTCTATACGTCACTAAGCATTTCTTAAGGAAAAATGGCACGTTGATTCATAAAGGTCCGCCCCCCCTGCTGCAGGTATTCAGTGACATCAGGACTCGAATCCATGACTCGACAATACCAGCCACGAGTTCGCGACCATAATCATAAGGCTACCGAGAACCACATGCACTTCTGACTGAATGATTTTAATTTAAATCGGTCTCTGAAACAACACGAAAGCTACTGGGGACGGATCTCACAATTTTGAACCGCGATCAAGAGTTCTTTCTTCGAAAATCGGCTTCTGAAAAAAAGTTCATGTCAATTTTCAATTGAACATTGTCATCATAGAGAAAAAAATTATTACCCTTAGAAGAGAGATTATTTTATTTTCTTTATGCGATAATAACCAATATAATGTGTCGATAATTTTAGAAATTTTTATATTCTTTAACTATGAGAGAATGCTTACAGACTGTTTCATGAAATGAAAATATTTACACATACGTTTAAGAATAAATTTAAAGTTAAAATTTAAATATACGAGTAAAATACAATCCACAGATACCTTTAATACTTAAAAATTTGCATTGAAGTTATTAACAAAAACAATCATATGTTTGAATGAGTTTAGATAATGTGGTCGGAATACAAAACTTAAGGTATCCGACTACGTTCGGAACCGTGATTTTAAAAAGGCGCATAAATGAATAATTTTCCTGATATTTAGTGTCAATTTGATTAGAATACATGTATAAAATTGTTTTAAGGACATTTTGACAAAAAAAATTATTTAAATACAATATTTCGGCAAAAAATTAACTTAGAATAACCTTTTTTCAAAATGTTCTCCTTTTGTTAAAAATGCTTCTATTATCATAATATTTTGCCTGTATATAGCTCAGACCTCTGTACAGAGGCTCAAATATAAGTTCTAAAACATTCACATTATTTTCAGAGTTACAACCCATTGAAATAATTATCGGCGTTTTTTTTTTAAATTTCTCCTCTCTGTTGTCGTAAAACATGGATAAACCCACTTCTAAGCTATATATTTCAAAAATTCTAGTTGAGCCTCTGTACAGAGGTCTGAGCTATATACAGGCAAAATTTTATTATAATAGAAGAATTTTTCACAAAACGAGAACATTTTGAAGAAAGGTTATTCTAAGGTTTTTGCCGAAATATTGAATTTAAATAATTTTTTTGTCATATGTACTTAAAAATGTACTTAAAACAATTTTATACATGTATTCTAATCTAAGTGACATTAAATATCATGAAAATTATCCATTTTTGCGCCTTTTTAAAATCTCGGTTCCGAACGTAGTCGGATACCTTAAACAGCTAATCACAGTCCATAAATAGCTCCCACAGTCCTCTTGAGAACCAATAAATTACGAGTTCCAGAGTGCCGATTAAAATGTCTTCTCTGAAGTGAAGTGTTGGATATTTCATTTAGTTCTGTCAATAAATTAAATTTTTACCTGCTATACGGTCGGATTACAGTGCTGGTGATATTTTTCAATTTGATAAAATGAAACAAAACAAAAAAAACATTCAATCGTAATTTGGTATAAATTACGATTACTGTATATGTTGATACTATCTAAAATCAACAGCCACTCTTGAGTCAGAAATAACAACTTTATTTTACAAGTACATTCAACCCTCGTATAACGCGGTGAGTGCGTACCGCGTTATATGGAAACCGCGCTATAAGAAACTCGGATTTAACCGTACAAACCAGGCTAATTCGTAGCGCGTTCTATGGAAACCGTCTACCGCGTTGTATGGAAACCGCGCTATAAGAAACTCAGAATTAGTACAAATCACATCATTCGTCCCGCGTTATATGGAGACCAATAAATACAAAAGACGAGATAAACTCCACCGGCGTTACTGATTTAATATAGGAGTACAAACCGCCAAGCACTTTTTGGCGCGATTCCTTAATCATTTTGTTTTGCCTACGCCATGCCTCAGTGCGCGCTCCGCTTTTAATTTATTCCACGCGATCAGTGTAATCACTACTTTTTTTTTATTTCATAATAAAACTAGATTTTGAAGGGAGATGTGGTGGCAAGATTTTAATATAAAATAAATACAACAGAAATAATATTAGTGTATTACACTTCCAGATGTAAATTGTTTACACTATTTTAAGCGTTCATTACACAAAATTTGAAACAATATGTTACTTTTTCTGAGCAGAGATCCCGCGATAAAAAACACTAACACTAATATACATGTTATCCCTATCGGAAAGAACTGATAGGACGTTGTTAAACGGAAACCGCGCTGTAAGAGCACCGCGTTATCGGAGGGCTGTCGCAATTTCAGCTCCGCGTTATATAGAAACCGCGTTCTGAGAGTACCGCGTTATAGGAGGGTTGACTGTACTTACCTCTCACCTCATACAACTAAACTACCTCACAACAATGTCACAAACTCTACCTCATACACTCCTCTCTCACTCATCTCATACACATAACTCCCCCGCACTCACAGGGATACACTTGCACAACACCACTGTTGAGTGAGTGAGTTAATATTAACGTCGCACTGTTCAGCTACACGAGGGCTTTTGGCGACGGACCACGTAATTTTGAACCATGGTCAAGTGACGTGGACGACACCTGAGCTGGCACCCCCCTCTCCTAACTACCACACCACACCAACGGGAAACACCACTGTTGAAACAGCGCCATTACTTAAACATTTACTTTTGATTATAATATAAATTACGAAAATACGATTACTTCTGGAATACGTATAAATCTTGGTTTATATTCAATAAAGAACGATATCGGCAAGGAATAGGAAAAATATGTGTATAAAATTGATGTGCTTTAGAGACAAAAGAATGTTATCTGAAGGCATCAGGTATATTGTGAGTGAGTGCAGTTAGCTTTTGTACAAGTTCACGAATAATAAGAAATCACAAAGAAGAATAAGTTATATAATTTTAGACATTGAATTAAGATACCAAGGGGAAAATCCCGTTTCTTAATCTACAGCAACGCCAGGAAGTAGTTTAGTGGACGGAAGAACATTTTGACTGGGCAGATAGCCAATAGAATTGTTCGACCTTATGAAAGTTAGATATATTTATATACACAAGTGACATCCGAAGATATGAGCGAAATAGAACACGGAGGAATTATAATCAAAATCTCATTGAGCAAAATGGCCAGATTTTGCTAACTATTTGCAAAAACTTTAATTAAGAACAATTAAGTAGTCATAAAAATATTGAGGTTTCTTTTAAGTGTTATACGTATGAATGGAGGGGGGTGATATATAATATTTTTTGGTTGTTATAATTAAACAGTGCATTGCCTTTTTTCCGCATTTAGATCCTTCACACATAGAAACACATGTTACCTTTTTTTTTATTCTTGCAAGTTTTATTTCAGCTCTGATTCAAATTCTGTTCATAAGTGAGTGTTTATTAACGTCGCATTATAAAGCACCACGAGAGTTGTTGGCAATGAACCTTGTTATTTTGAACCAGTGCCAATTCATGGAGACGAAATGTGATATGGTACCCCACTCATCAAACTACTACACCACTCCAAAATGAGGACTTTGAGTCTCGACAGATTTAACGTGTATTACGCTGGCCATGAGTTCGTGACCATGAACACTAGGCTACCACTTACTTACTTGAGAGAACCGAGCTCACCCAAAGGGTTTCACGCTGCTAACCGACCCTTGAAAGAATAGTGTTTTTATAACTAGTTATATGGTTTATGATATAAGATAATATGACATGATAATATGGTTTAAGATAATATGGTTTTAAATAACAATTGCAGTGTTTACTCCGCGAAGTACTTGTGACATTTTCGTGATGGATTGTGAAATTAGAAATGGTGAAGGAACCGGCCGGACTAACATGTTTCCTGAATGCCAGCGAGGTCAGATGAACACACGTTTATATACATATATCTATAAAATCTTTTAATTCATCTAATTTGTTGTTAAGGGGGAAGGGAAAACAGGGAAGCAAACATTCTTTAAACCCAAATATTGCTAATTAAGAAAAATGTTTGAAAATCTTTTTAGCTAGTCTCTGAAGAATATCAAGATTAATCTGAGTTGGGCTTTGAATAACACTTAAAATGATCTTTTTTTTTATTTTGAAAGTTCGCGCTTATTTATTTCTATAATTTTGAAAGAGAGCTCTGAATATATAATGCATGGTATCTTTTATACACATGTTGTGAGGTAGTAGATAGGTAACGTGCAAAAATTGTCACAGCCTAATGTTGAAATAAAAGAGTTATATATTCAACAAATTACATATCATTGAAGCAATAAAGTACAGTCTCTACACCAAGCCGGTGCATTCAGTCTATATCACGGGAGATCAATCACTTCAATCCTTTGTCCGAAGGATACTTGTCCATTTTTCTGAAACGTTGTTTGGGTCACTTCTCCAAAGCCACCGGCGTTCACCCCCGGAAAGTCTGGAATCCGATCTCTGCTGGTCTCTGCTCTCTCCTCTCCTCTCTCTTTGGGCTCCAGTTCTCTCTTTAGCTCTCTCCAGGTCTCCATCCTTTCTCTCCTAAAAACACCCTTTTAAACACTAGGGGCGAGTCCACAAAACGCCCCTCGTCCCTTATCATTGGTAGGCCACAAAAGTCTCCCTCGGCCTCCTTACTCATATTCGTGCGGAACACACAAATACACTCCTGGGCCCGTCTGGAATGTTTTGGCGTCAGATTTCTCGATCGGCACCTGGGCCTTTTGTTCATCACACCGCCTGTGATTCTTAAATCCATTCTCTCGCCATCTGTCAAGGCGACTGTGCTCTCCGCTAGACAGCTTCGTCAATTGTCAATGGGTGCAGGCACTCCTCTGTCCATGATGACTGCCAGACAGAGAGTCGACGCGGATCCGAGGCCAAATAATAAACAATGAACCCACGGCCATGTGCACTGGTCACTTAGCCATCTGCTCTGAGCTATAAACTTTGTGGTGAATAGAAAGGGTGGGGGTACGCACCAAGTGGAGTCGCTACAATGTAAATTTTCTGAATAAATTGAAATTATTAAATAGATTACAAAAAAATGTATTTTGAATCGAAACATGGAGGGCAATAAGGTTTAAATAATTAATAATTTATTAGCATCGCAATTTGAAGCAACGCTAGTTATTTGTGACGGACATTTAAATTTTGAACCATGGTCAATTGCCGAGAATAAAGTTTGAACTGGCATTCCACTCTCTAAACTTCCTCATTACTCCAACGTGAGGAGTCTGAACCTCTGCAGATTAAATTGAATTAGCTTTTCTACTAGAAGGGTATTTAGAGGCTGGATAAGGACACGAACCCAATAATCGACATAAATAACGTCGGTCGCTACTAATAGACTACCACGGCCATTACACATCATTTCAATTATTCAATCCCATCATTTCAATTATTCAATCACATCATTTCAATTATTCAATCACATCATTTCAATTATTTCAATCATTCCAATGCTACATTATCTTATATAACCACCATTTAAGCATTTAAGGGAATGGGTACACAGTTATAGAAAAAAGTTTAATGACATATATATATATATATATATATGTAGGATTTTCCGTTTGAAATATTTTGTGAAAGGTTGAGTCATATCCTTTTCAGAGGACTATTAATGTCAATTTTGTTTATTACCGCATTCCGAAGCAGCGCCGTCTGGTGAGCTTTCTAAGCGCCGGCTTGAATAATTTTTTGGCAGAGGCCTACTAACCATTACCGGTTCAACACTTCACGTTTTTCGCGCCCAGCGTGGTCTCAGTCCAACCATGAAAAAGGTAATTAATTTCCCCGTCTTCTAAAGGTATAACTCAACTTTCAATTAATCTAATTTCTGCATGTCTCTTTCCCTTTGTAAATATTCCCCTTGTAAATTTTCCCCTTTAACTTGAAATAAATTCTTTTTTACTTAAATGAAGTATCTGCGTTTAAATGACTTTGATTCAATTAATTCATCACTAACCCTTTAATACTTACCCCTAGACAACCACCTCGCCAATTTAAAATCCCGACTTCTGAAGAGTCTGATTTTTATTCGAAGATTTTATTCGGACTCCCATATATATATATATATATATATATATATATATATATATATATATATATATATATATATATATATATCTGTGTGTGTGTGTGGGTGGGTGTTTAATGAATGCCTCTTATTATTAGTCGTAAAAAGAGAGACGAAAAATTAAAAAAATTTTCCAGAAGTCGAAGACAGGGGTCATTATACGTCATTTCGTTACAAGTACAGATCGTGAAAAGAGACAGAGGACCCACATACTCTCAGTTAGAGAATTACAATACGTAGAATAATAGAGATGGCATAATTATACGGTAAAGTAAAGAGAAATAGTAGTTATTTTTAGAAATTGCGTAGTTGTGATTTAAGGGTAAAAATTTGGTACCCCATAGTCGTCGAGAAATACATGTGTAAACTATTGATATATATATATATATATATATATATATATATATATACACTGGTGTGCAAAAATTAAGGACGAGACGGTTTTTTCAATATAACTTTGTACAAAAGCTTTCCAAATCAACACATTTAATACCATAAGATCCTCAATACGTAAGGACATGTGTAATGTAAGCAACACTTACTAAACGAGAAATCAGAGGGATAAAAGAAGCTTGATTGAAAAAGTAGCATGGAGCGCAATGCGACTGAAGGCCGAAACATCCCTGTGATGGGTGTCCAGCAAGAAACATCCGGTCTTTAGTAGGGAATATGATCTTCCCTGACTGCTAGGCAGGTTTCACAGCGTCTGCCCATGCTGAGAATGAGGGTGTCAATGAGTTGTTGAGGCATTGCTGCCCATTCGTCTTGCAGCGCCAATCGAAGCTCTTGAATCGTTACTGGTGGTAAGGTACGAGCTGCCAAGCGTCTGCCTAGAAAATCCCATACATGCTCGATGTATTGAGATCCGGAGATCGTGCCGGCCAATCCATACGTTCAATATCCTCACTCTCTAAGAGCTGTTCGGCAGCTACTGTGCGATGACATGGTGCATTGTCGTCCATGAAAAGGAACTGCAGACCCATAGCGCCTCTAAAAAGACGCACATATGGAAGAAGAATCTCGTTACAATAACGGGTCCCGTTGACTGAACCTGCGTCGAAGATGTGAAAGTTTGTACGACTACCAAGCATGATGCCTCCCCAAACGAGAACACCGCGACCTCCATACCTGTCCCTTTCAATGATGTTCGAGGGATGATTGCGGCTTCCCCGCTCTCTCCAGATGAGTATGCGATGAGAATCGCTACTCAAACTGAATCTGCTCTCATCTGTAAAGAGTACTCATCCCCATTCATTGTCTCTCCAATTCCGGTGTTCCCGGCACCACAGAGAACGCCTTCTCCGATGGGCAGGCGTTAAAGGTACACACCGCACAGGGCGTCGTGCAAACAGACCACCACCGTGCACTCTTCTGGCCACGGTAAAACGCGATATCGGTCGTCCAGTCACCTGTGTCGTGTGTCTAGCGATTTCTCCCGCTGTCTGCCGCCTGTTTCTTCTTTCCTGTAAGACAATGTACCGGTCATCTGCGGGTGTGGTTCCTCGTGGACGACCACTACTGAACCCCGGATAGCTGTTCCTGCAGTTTGAAATTGTCTCCAAAGTCGTGAAACGATGCTGTGAGCAATTCGAACTCTGCAGCCACACTTGTCACACTGCGGCCTTCCTCCAACTTCCCAATGATTCGACCTCGGGTAAAAGCATTCAGATGTCGTCTAACAGATTGATTATTCGCCATTTCTCGCTGAGGCAGCAACTCGGTGTGATTTTAACTGCTATACGGCGTGCAATCTCTTTGCCAGAAATACTGATCTTACACCGACAACATGCTTTATACTACTCAGACACTCCCCCATTACGTCTACCTGCATATCTGCGCATGTGCTACCGTACATCCCCTTACTTAATCTCCTGATTGGTCTTTCTGTCCGCTCTGCCTCTTCGTTCAGCTGATATGCTAATTTTTCGACTCTTCGTCCTTAATTTTTGCACACCAGTGTATATAGATATATATATATTAGGAATAAGAAATAACTGAAAACACAGGGTTTCAGTGGCACACACAAGAATTTTTCAAAGGGTGCAAGTTCGAAAGTCCCTCATTCTCGTATCATACCCCAATACGCTGCCAAACATATTCTTTTGATTTTGTCGATTGTCGGGAATAAAAAAACCCCAAATTATTGAACAAATAATTAGCATTAATTAATAAAATTAATTACTAGTAAAAATAATGAAATTTTACGTACCATATACATAGGATTATAATTACTCGGAAAAAAATCAAGGGTCATGGGGCAGACCCAGAGAACCCCCCTGTGTACACCATTGCAGGGTTAAATCCTTTTAAAGTGGAAAATGAAACGAGACTGGCGTTTAGAAAAATGGTATTCGTGATTAAGATATACAGAAAAAAATTTATGAGATTAGAATTTAAATTAACATTAATTGAGATATTAGAGCAACCCATTTTGTTTAAATTAAAAGGTTTTATGTAAACCCCAAGCCACACAAAAGTTAAATTTTGTACATAAAAGTATAATCTTTTAATGCTGATATTTACAACAAAAATATTTGGAAAAAGAAAGACATTTACCTGGGGATTAAGAGCTGCGAAATAGCCATCCACCGTAAGCAATCTATTGTTTGACAGATCTATACTTTTCAACTGTCGAACAGGATCGAAAACTGCCGGATCTAAGTCAATTAGCAAATTGCTGGACAGATTGAGATATTGAAGAGAAGTAGCATTGAGAAAAGCAGTAGGAGAAACGTGGGTGATTCTGTTATTGTTCAACAATGCGTTCGTCATTTGAGCATTATTTTGAAGCTGGTCTTCAACTCTAGTCAACGTTCCATAAACAAGCTCAACTGTTTTAAGCGTTGTCCTCGAAAAGGCTTTTGGAATGGTGTCAAATTGACAATTTCGAAAGTTTACTATCTGTAGTCTGAACACATCTTCCAACGCATCATCTGGTAGATTCACCAATCGAGCAGTGATCCCGATCACAGTTATAATATGCCCTTGAAATGCTTTACTGGGTAAGTCTCTCAATTCAGAGCCATCTATTCTTAAACTGTAAATACGGACGAATCTTGCTAACAGATTTTGTACAGGGGCTAGATTCGTGACATTTTTGCAAAAAACTCTTGTATCTTGCCTTGCATTCGTGCTGCAGTAGCACACGGGGTATCGTAAACATATCGCTGCAAAAGACAGATTGCAGAATGCTAGCAGAAACAAAACGATCAGAAGTTTAGCCATTTTGGGAATTCTTTTTTTTACCTTTTTTTAAAATGTGTGTGTTCTCAGCTTTCCCTTTCTTCAGATATATCTTAAATATGGCAATACATTGTCCGTATCGAAGACAGTTGTTTAGCTAAATATCCTGCAAATAAATAACGCAAATTAACGTATAAGAGGTTTGGTAACTGAAATATTGTATTTTAAGGTATCCGACTACGTTCGGAACCGTGATTTTGCAAAAGCGTATAAATGGATAATATTATGATATTTAATGTTACTTAGATTAGAAAAGGCATATAAAATTGTTTTAAGAATAATATTACAATAAAAAATTATTTAAGTACAATATTTTGACAAAAAATGAACATAGAATGACCCATTTTCAAAATATTCTTCTTTTGCGAAAAATGCTTCTATTATAATAATATTCTGTCTGTATATAGCTCAGACCTCTGTACAGAGGCTCAACTAGAATTTTTGAAATATATAACTTAGAAGTGGGTTTATCCATGTTTTACGACAATAGAGGGGAGAAAAATAATTATTATAATTATAATAATTATTATAATTATAATAATTATTTCAATTGGTTGTAATTCTGAAAATAATGTGAATTTTTCAAAATTCATAGTTGAGACTCTCCACAGAGGTTTGAGATATATACAGGCAAAATATTATTATAATAGAAGCATTTTTTCACAAAAGGAGAACATTTTGAAAAAAGGTTATTCCAAGTTAATTTTTTTGCCGAAATATTGTATTCAAATAAATTTTTTTTGTCAAAATGTCCTTAAAACAATTTAATACCTGTATTCTAATATAAGTGACACTAAATATCATGAAAATTATCCATTTATGCGATTTTTAAAATCACGTCTCCGAACGTAATCGGATACCTTAAATGAAATGAAGTTAGAGTGCAGAAATTTTACCGTGAATCAAATACAGTAATACCCGGAATTAATACGCGATAAGCGAGATTGAGGGATAACCGCGTAGGTCGAGGTATATTTTCGCGTATAAATACATATGAATTATTTTTAGTTGGGGCGGGAGACGAAAGAAAATAATAATTTAGAAAAAAAATTTAAAAAATATAGGTAACACACACAGATACACACAAAATCACAAACCGAAGTTATTTTGATGTAGAAAGTTTCATAAAATCCAACAAAGTAATCTCTCTCTGCCGGTTCAAAGATTTTTTTTCTTCCCACAAAATTTCCTTGTAGCATGCTATAAATTTTTTATTCCTTGTTTTATTGAAAAATATGCTCATTGTCGGAGTTTATATTTTCTAAAAGTTGCAACCCTTTTTTCATTTAAACTGAGACCTTCTGTCAAATTCCCAACCGTCATTCGATCCTCTGATTGAACGGGATCTAAAGACTTAAATTCTTTTGCTTATGCATTTCTATGAGCTCATCAGTTGTCAGTTCCTGATTGTAGGGAACCAGCAGTTCTTGGACGTCATCACTATCCACTTCTAAATTTATTTCCCTAGCAAATTCGACAGCTTCTTCAATCACATTGCCGATTTCAGCTATTTTACCAAATTTTTTTTCTCAAACAAAAAACGAATTGACGAAGTTTAAAAATTGCGTAACTCCGAGTTCTCTCTCGCAAGTCGGGGGAGCGTAAGTCGATGTATTACTGTTCTCTATGTGTGTGTAAAATTGCATATTATTCATACGAAAATATCTGCCATTGGTTGATATAAATCATTTATTGATTCATTTTAAAGAAAATTCTTGTGTCGGTTAGAATTAAGATTAAAGAGAATTTAGAAGGATTACCGCATATTTCCTTGTATAAGCCGGGAATTTTAGGAACATTTTAAAGTTAAAAAGTAAGCAGATCGGTTTTTATACAGGGTGGTCCCGAATTCATGGTATAATTTTTAAGAATAGATCCTGGACATTGCAACAATAATTTATTATATAGGAATACATGGGCGAAGTGACGGGGTGAGGCGCAAACAGGGAAAATAAAATAAAAGAGTAATGGAGTTATTAATTTGTTGCGTTGCCGGAAGGGGGCAATAGATGTCTACACACCGTTCAATGTGATGCATCTCAGTAGGGGAAATGTCGAAAAAGCAGACATGCATTACATGTACGGCCACGCAAATGGTTACAGCAGAGCTGTACTACGAATGTGTCAAGCGCAGTTTCCTGATCGACGAATGCCAGATCACAGAATTTCTCATCGGTTACATCATCAACTTCGTGAAACACATTCGTTCCACGTCACCAGATATGATGCTGGTCGACGAAGAGCTGTCCGCAGTTCAAGCCTGGAAAAAAGCATCTTGAACGTTAAGTCTGATAGACCTGAGTCAAGTACCAGAACTGTTGCTCATCACGTAAGTGGGAGTCATCAGACCGTTTGTAGAGTGTTAAACAAAAATCGCTTACACCTCTTCCATTTTCAGCGAGCTTTGAATTCGACAGACTATCTTCTCCGACTGCCAGTGCATGGTACAGCAATGTGCTGAACAGCCACTGCAAACATTACACTTTTCAACGACGCTTTCAATAGACTCTGTCTTTCCTTTCGTCTCTTATTTTTTGTGTTTGTACCTCACCGCATCACTTGTGCCCATACATTTCTAAGCAATAAACGATTTTTACAATGTCCTGTATCTACCCTTAAAGTTTGTACCGTGAATCCGGGAACACCCTGTATATGGATCCGCCAATCTCGGGATAAAGTAGTCTAAGAACAATGTACATGAGTGTGTGTGTTTCTTTCTATATTTTTCGTTAGCTATGCTCAAGCGATTTTAATCTCTTAGTTTTTTAGGTGTTTTAAATGGAAATTTTGTTCTAAAATTAAAGAAAAAGAGAGACAATTTCTTCATAGTCAGTATATGAATCCGATTTTTGGAATAGTTCGTAAAATTTATAATAACTCATTGGGATGTCTGGATACATATGATCATTATGCAGCGAGTTTATCCTCCTGGATCGAAGATCCTAAGCCGTATATGAATTTTTCTTGTTCATTTTCCAAGCAAACAAAAAATTTTGTAGGAAGTATAACTAGCCCAGATAGTGTACAAGATAACAAATAAATGAGAAAACATATGTTAACTTCAGATAGGGTTACCAGAAATTAAACCATCTTTATCGGCGTCTGGCGTTTTACTTTACAACAATCTGACTGAAAAATATTCCACCCTTTTAGTAACATTTTCGGCCTCATGGTGACATGTTTAAAAATTACAGCAATTTTTTATCAATTCGGCATCTACAAGGGTTTCTAATTTTGGGTAAATTTTTGAAGAAAAAATGCACTCTCGCTCTATGCACGGATTGGTTTACATTTGGAAATAAGACTATAATGATAATTTAGAAAGTATTTTTCTTTTCTTGCTTGGAATTAATTTGATTAACAGCAAGTGTTTCAAAGGTGGAGACATATTTGTTGTAATTCAGTTATCTATATTTAAGGTGATCGGACTAATTTCATTGTAAATATAATCCATTATGCAATATAACATATAAGCTTCAAAGGATATTTTTTAAAGTTATAACAAACTTTAAAAAAGTTTAATAAAAAATGCTGGCAGATATACGATTTATTGATTACGATTTTAATACGATAAATTATTATGCTGCTTAAAATAAGAATTTAGCTACGTCTTTTACCAAAAATGGGCAAACTTTTGAAGTTAAGGGCCAGGTTATAAGTGAAACAAGATAACCAAGTCCATTTACGCAAAGAACCACATACGGGTGTGCAGGATGGAGGGCAGTCGTGGTCAAGACTATCGTGTGCGCTGAATTAATATTTTTAAAATCACTTAAATAAAGCTTCACACAAAATAGAAATTTCCATTCCTTCTAAAGCTAAGAACTATCTAAAATATTTTATCTCTGTGGTTCAATGGGAGAGCAACCATTGTCAAAATACCGTAATGTTGGCAATAAAATTTAGGAGCGCTGTGAAAAAATATTCCTGCGTAAAAACTTTACTTCGAATTTCCTCACGTTTTTAAATGATAATTAGAATTGTCTTTTTAATTGTTCCTGCATATAAAAGTCATTTCAACTATTTTTATATTAACCTTTAAGCATGTCACAAAATACGAGCGTGTTTTGGTCACTTTATACTCCTTTAAAGAGAATAATATAAACATAAGTTCTGAATAGATTTTGTTGAATATTTAATGGAAGTCTAATTCGACACTTTATAGTTTTGCAAAACCCCCAATATATATATTTTTAAGCTATTTTAAGGTATCCGAACATGCAGTACCGGTTTATCCATTGGGTGCTTGAGGAGGGCGCCCAGGGGCCCGGATAAGCAGTACTTTACCAGATTTTCTGGTTGTAAATTTCGATTCTCTAGCGCCAAGGAGTCTGGTAGATCTTCTGCGCCCAGGGCCCGAAATGAGTTTAAATAGGCACTGCGAACACGTTCGGAATATTTTTTTAATAAATAGCATACTAAAGCATTGTAAATGCTTTTTTGGAACTAATACCAATAAATATTAATATTTAACTATTGCGATATTTTTTTAAGAAAAATTATCTAAATTTTATAAAAACCACAATTATAAGTGAAATTTTAGCAATATTATTGGGAAACAAAGCAATTAATGAAAAAAGTAATAAACTTATAGCAGTAAAAGTTACTAAAACAAATTAGATGCATTTAATGATTTTAAGATAATTTTAGATAATGTACTGAAGGTTTAATGTTTTATTAACATTTAAAAATTTTACAGCTGATCGAGTAAATATCATAAGAAATGTTACATTATTTATGAGACCATTATTTAAATAACAGGTCAGAATTCAAAAAATATTCTTACAATAATGAATACCTTTGTAAATTTTCTAAAAAATTATATAAATATCAGGTTTGAAAAGTTTTATAGCAATACATCTATAACATCTGGATTTATCAGACTTGTCTCCTGATAGATTCTGAACAATTTAAATGCCCACTACTGGTAGATTTAAGATTCACATTCCAATTCTTCTAATTTTATAAAATTTATTGTAACTTGGTCTCTAGGTAGCGTAGAAACAAAATAAAGTATGTTTTGCAAAGCCAAAAGATAGCTCTATTCAATAAAATTAAAAACAAAAAATATGTGCTGTGACCGAATTCGCTTATATCAACGTGTTCGCATACCTTAAGGTATCCGACTACGTTCGAAATCGTGATTTTAAAAAGGCTCAAAAATGGATAATTTTCATGATATTTAGTGTCACTTAGATTAGAATACACGTATAAAATTGTTTAAGGACATTTTGACAAAAAAATTATTTAAATACAATATTTCTGCAAAAAATTAACTTAGAATAACCTTTATTCAAAACGTTCTCCTTTTCTGAAAAATACTTATATAATAATAATATTTTGCTTGTATATAGCTCAGGCCTCTGTACAGAGGCTCAACTATGATTTTTGAAAAATTCACATTATTTTCGGAGTTACAACCCATTGAAATAATTATTGCCGTTTTTTTCTTAAAATTGCTCCTCTCTGTTGTTGTAAAACATGGATAAACCCACTTCTAAGTTATATATTTCAAAAATTCTAGTTGAGTCTCTGTACAGAGGTCTGAGCTATATACAGGCAAAATATTATTCTAATAGAAGCATTTTTCGCAAAAGAAGAATATTTTGAAAATTAGTCATTCTATGTTCATTTTTTGTCAAAATATTGTACTTAAATAATTTTTTATTGTAATGCTATTCTTGAAACAATTTTATATGCATTTTCTAATCTAAGTAACACTTAACATCATAAATATTATCCATTTATACGTTTTTGCAAAATCACGGTTCCGAACGTAGACGGATACCTTAATAGTAAAATACATTAATCATCTGAAACCAAACAGATAAAAAGATATAATTAATCTAAAATTTTATCATAAGCAAATTCTGTGAATCTAATCGAACTACTAATATCTACAGAAAGGTAATAAAAACAAAGTTTTAAGCAAAATTTCAAAACATTACCATTTACTTAAGTGTTAGTAGGTAAACGAACCTTAACGAGAGGACGATGAGGAATTTGGCTGTCTCCTTGTTAATAATCAATACTGTAATAGGAAATATTCAGAATGGCTTAGCAGGGAGAAAATGATAACTGGTATAAGTAGTTTCGTTTGTGATTCAAAGACGAGATGATACGGTGTTTCATCTACCGCGTTAAGAATATTTTATCTGAATGGCTTTTCTTAGCGCTGTTGGCGCCTTTTCTGTATTTCCTTTTGTAGATAAGTTTTATCGCTTCGAGTAAAGGAAGAGTTCGAAGTTTTTACCAATAAGAAAAAGAGAAACAAATTGCTCAAATTGGAAGTCGAGAATTAGATTTTAACAAAAATATTTCAAAAAATTAAGTATAGTCAGTTCAGAGAAGAAAGGTACCTCGGAGTTCGGTTAAAGGTAACAAGTACAAATGGCCAAGGACTAAATATTTCTTCATAAAGGAATCGTGTTGTTAATCTACTTAGGAACTTTAGAAACTTTGCAGTTAATCTTTGGAATAGATTTATATTTTACTAGATAAAACTCGTGATCTAAGATGTTGCACAAACTAGCACAGGTAAAAATTAATAATAATAAAATAAAAAAATACAGGAGGTTTCTATTATAAAAAATTCTTAAAACAAAAGGTGTAACTATGGTTTTTAAATGAAAATTATATATTACTAGCCGTTACCCCCCTGCTTTACCGGGTCTTTCATAATGTTGTATAAATGCATACTTTTTATAAACTATTGATATCTAAGTTGTAGCATTAAGCATTCGATGGTAATTAAAAACATTCTTATACCCCTCACCTCTTGATTTAAAAAGAACAGGAATGAATTTCTAAAATTGAAGTAGAATTATTATTTACGCTCCTTTAAACGCTTCGCACGAAGTGGATTTCCTCAAAACCCATTTTCAGTGGATCTCTATTCAACAAAATATATATATATAAATATGCTTGCCACATTTTTAAGTCTGAATCTAATAGCTCAAAAAAAAGAAATTTTTCTTTTTATATGCCTCGTAACCCTCTTTGAGAGTCCATTTCCGTAAAACCCATTTTCAGCGGATTTCAAATCCAACAAAAGAAAAATGCATACCAAATTTCATTAATTTGAAATAGTCAAATAGTTCGAAAACGAGATTTTTTTTGTCTATACGTTTCGGAAGTGGAAAGAGATTACGAGTTGCAATTGCCATCTCCAGAGCATTCAAATTATGCTGTACAGAGTTGAGGTCTAGAGATTTGACTGGCCAATCCATCAGGGGAAATTCCATGTGGCCTCACATTTTATGAATTAAAATGAAATCAGGGCCAATTACACCCTTGAGAAGACAATCATAGCTCTCCAAGACCTCGTCCTTATACCTCTCAGGAGTCACAGTGCCTTTTTCAAAAATATGGAGATGTACGCGGTCATCGAACATGATTCCTGTTGGTCAAGCCTCTGGTGCCTTAATGGTCAATTTCAGGAGGATTGCAGGGTAGGTTTTCTTCATATGAAAGTACAGCGAGAATCACTGGTTAGTCTGAACCGGGATTCATCAGGGAAGAGAACGGTCGTCCATTGATCCATGCTTCAACCTCTAATAATCTATGCACCATTTTAAATAGACTCTCCTGTTCGCAGAGCTGAGAGGGTTGCAAACAAGCGGTCTTCTTACAAACATGAAGTAACATGAATTTCTCTTTCTTGAGGTATTCTGGAAATGGTCATCTTCGGATATCGGGTTCTTGTGGCTGCATACAATTTACGAGAAAGCTGAGAAGCTGTAGCTTCCCTGCTATACCAACAGGGCTATAATGGACAAATGGCGATCTTCTCTGGTCATAACGGCTTTTGGGCGACCTTGTTCAAGCTTGGTGTTGACGGATCCGGTATCCTGAAACTGTTTCTATAAGTTGAACACAACGCTGGGCTTTAAAATGAATTCTTTGTAAATTTGGATTTGAGACTAATTTGCTTCTAGCCTATCCACGATTCGACAACTCATTTCATCATTGGTGGAAACTCATTTTCATTGTTCGAATTTTAATTTAACCGATTGCTGCGAAAAAAATCCCAAGGAATTGGGTGAAGTATGCTGGTGAATGAAATGTGAATTTTGGCCTGCGTGCTTTTAAATCCTGTTCCTCGACTAGCTCTGACCCACTGGCGTAGCCAACCCTGAGTAGGACCCGTTTCAAATATTCATTAGGGGCCCTTTATTGGAAAATAAAAATGATCACATTAAAAAAACTTCTTTGAATGAGTCAAAATTATTATACATAGACTTATGTATTAGAAAAAACTTCATTACTTAAGAATTAACTTAGTTGTTTAATAGGTACTTTCCTGGATATTTTACGGCTAACGCATTTATAATAATATCCACCGCAGATGATTTTAGTTTTTCGAGTTCATCTGTTTCTGTTGACAGTATTGTTAAGTCCGAAAACCGATTTTGGCCCATGAAAGTTCTAAAATGATTTTTAACAATTTTTAGCTTTGAAAAACTTTCAGCTGTTGCAGTTGTAACAGGAAGGGTAAAAAATAGTAGGCATGCTATAAAAACAGCCGGAAAACTGGAGGTGAGGCTAATGGAACTAATTAACAATAAGTCTACGAGCTGTTTGATTTTATAGAATGGATTTTCTCAATTTCGGATTTCAAACAGCTTTTCAAATGTTCATAGATATTGTGAGTTAAGTACTTATCATATTCAGTAGCTCGTTTTGCGGCCTGTTTTATAACTTTTTTATTTCTTAGATTGAAAAAGATAAGTGTTTATATGGTCTTAAGATTTTGAAAATATTGCTAGGATCAAAGAAACTAATCTCTTTGTCGGGTTTGGGGTATTAACACATCTAAACTGTAATATTACACATTGACTTTGAAAAATGATTCCTGATCTGAAATTTTCTCATCTTCTGATAACTCATCAAAATAGCGTTTTCTTCTCTTTCATTTCTGAAAGCATGGCACAATACACCTTATTCCTTTGCAAGATATCTGGACTCAGTTAGCAAATAGCTAAATGAATTGTAATTTCTTATTAGTACCAGCCTGTTCAGAAGATTATTCAACAGAATACCAGCTTTTCGTAGGTCATTTTTTTTCATGCTGTAAGGTTATAGAAATGGGGTCTATGATTTCATATAACCAAGAAAAGAACAGTCACAAGTATTTTATAAAACTATACCTCTCTAATATAGTAATTATATCTTTATATTCTTCACGTTCATCTTTTTTAGTTGAAATTAAATTAAGTTTACAAAATGCCTTCGTTATTTAACTAAACTAAACTCAGTGGCGCAACAGCCATGAGGTCCAAGACCTGCTGTGTCCGTCTCAGTTTTCCTAACCGTGGACACTGAGGTGTAAGAGCTGATGTTCCGGTGAAGTGGAAAGTCTGACGGGAAACCCTGTGGTATTAATTTATCGACCTACTGAAGGAATGAAAGGCTGGATCGATCTTGCTCTGCACGGGGTTTGAGCCCCGAACATGTATGTGTATGTGTGTGTGTGGCGTGGAAGCGCGATACTCTATCCCTCAGCCACTGTGTTTGGGCTTGCTTTCGTTATTACTGAGTAATTTTTTCGAATTGCGAAAAAGACGTCATTTCATGGTGACCATCCATTTCGTACAAATCTACAAAATACTTTTTAACCTGTTAACTGTGGCACCCCCGTTTGAGAGCGTGCAACTATGTGTGCTACGGAATTCGAGTGATGACGAGTATACTCGTCAGTCACGAAATAAGTGTCACTGCTAAAATATTGGATCAAAAAGATGGGCCAATTTTATTACTAATACTTATTTATTCGGTTAACATAAACATATATTACATACATATTATTCGAAAACCGAAAGAAAAATTAAATACATATGAAGGTAAGAAATTAAGTTCCTACTCTAGAGTGGTATTCACCGAAACACAGGGTACTAAAAAGACATCTAAAAAACAATAACATCACACATACATAGATTCGTTTTGCGAACTTATTCACTGTTTCAACCCGTGTATACGAGGACGCATGGGATCACCTTAAATTGTTCATATTTTTGATTGATTTGTTTTACACCATCTTGGTCTCAAAATATTCTAAACAAATTGAAATTTGAGAATATGTTTTGTTTTTCTCAAAAATTACAATTTAAATAGTCAATGGTCACTACTTTCTACTCATGAGGAATATAGTCGTTATTACACAATATCCTGCGACGTCTTCATGACGAATATACTCGTCAATCACTGTTAACTGGTCACAATTTTGATCAAAACGTGTATTAAAACAAAATTTTCGCATGATATGAATAACTGTTTAGCTTGGAATTTTTAAAATTATAAAAGAAGAACTCTTGAAAAAAAAAATCAAAACAGCTATACAAATAAAAAAAAGTTTCTCTAATTTAAAAAAAAAAGTTGAAATTGTAATATTTTTCTAAAGTTATTTCAGCTCTTCAAAACGTTATTTCAGGATGAGAACCTTTGTTGAATTTCAGCATAGCAGCCTAACATATACTTTCATACTGAAAATAGCGACATATACTTATCTCATACTATATTAATAAATCAGTATTATACAATAGCGGTGAATAACTTAATATTATTATTTTAAGTACCGCATTTACTCGAATCTAAGCCATCATCGATTCTATAAGCCGCACCCTGAAATCTTAAAATGTTTTTGTGAAAAAATTTTGTCATCGATTCTAAGTTCCGATTCTCTACTTGTTTTTGAAAAAAAAAAATAAAAAAAATGTGTGTAAAAGGTTCATCGCGATATCCGATACTTAAGAAGTTTTAATGAGAAGTTAATAATTAATTTATTTGACTCTCGTATTAAAAACTTTCAGATACACTAATGAACCTATAATTACTCAAACTTTGAGTATCATGTGTTTCGAAAATGATTCATCACTCCCATTGTCACAGCTATCTTCGGAATTGATGTCGGCGTCACCATTTAACTACACGATGCAGTTTTCTATGCCACCCAATGCATTTATTATGCAACATTTTTCTTTAAAAATGTTTTTTAGAAGAATGTGAAAGGATTATTAAAAACTGTTGAACATTTACAAGCAAAAATTATATTTTACGTACGCCCTCGAAGTATATTTGTTTCATTCGTGTCAAATTTTCAGTGACCATTATTCTGTTTCTGTTTTTTTTGCATATTAAATTGCCTCCCTTTTCATACTTGAGTCATAGTGAACTCGTCTCGATGTTGTTACAGATATCTTTAATGTTTATATGATCAAACAGAACATATACAAAAAAAAGAAAAGAAAGAAACGACTCGTTCAGTAGTCGCATATGATGTGTAACATCTTACATGTTATCTTGGTAAATGTGCAATATTAACTTTTTTCCTGAAGAAAATATGAATTGGGTATGATTGGAAATAATTTTCTATTGAATAACTATATCTTTAATGAAAATTGTATTTAATTAACAACAGGAGTAAAAAAAATGTAATATTTTATCAAAAAAAAATTATTCTTGTTCAATTTGCGGAAGAGCGGAGACAATAGACTTATAATAACTATAAAATATGACACATATACTTGTGATTTCAAAGTATTTAAAAACCGTTGAAAAACAGCGTCAATAACAGTACCACTGTTAGCAGTTGAAACATTTTGATTTGTGTTCATTTCGAGCTTGAGTTCATCATTCATAAAAGCTATGAGCGGCTCAGATTTGTGCAAACTGAAGTTAAAAGTTAAAATCTCCACTCAAAATCAGGGGAAGCGAGTGATAATTTTTTTAAAAGAGCAGAACCACCTTCGTTGAATGGTAAAAGTCAGTTGCACACACAAGGGGGGGGGTCTGGGGTTCTGGACCCCCCAGCCCTTGATATTTTTTCCGATTGATTATAATTCTAAGTATATAGTACGCAAAATTTAATTAAGTATTTGTTATTAACAATTTAATTTTATTAATTAATGCTAATTATTTATTCAATAATTAGTTTTTTACTGTGTTTTGTTCCCGAAAATCGACAAAATCAAAAGGAGCATGATACAAGAATGGTGAACTTTCGACACCTCCCCCTTGAAAAATTCTTGTGTGCGCTACTGGTAAAAGTACAAAATGTAGGGAATCTTTAATTTTTTTTTTAACCGTTTGATTCGAAGAAATGTATACGACCACCGAAATCACTGTTTATCCATTTTCAAATAAGCATTTTGCCGCACTTATGTCCCTCAATATCGTGACTAACGGATTTAGAGTCAAGCCCTTGAGTGCTTGATGGCTATTAGAGTTGGACCCCCATGCGAGGATAGCGAAAAGACAGTCACACACTCTCATTTGTCAAATCAAGTAGCGAACGCTTATGTCGCATCCTGTTACACATCCGTCCCTTTTCACGCAATCACTCCCACAAAAACCAGCAAACGGGAGAAAAGATGTTACACATAAAATAAAATATCCTAAATAAGAGCAGGCAACGATGTTTTTTGATCGACTGAATACTGGAGATAAACGGGGGGATGGGATAAGTCATCGATGCTAGTGGCCTGAATGGACGGTTTCATTTTTCCTTTTGAAAGAGGTGAAAAAACTCAGTTTCCCCCACCCAACAAATGTTTTGCCTTCGAATCTAAGCCATACCCGATTTTCAGTAGCATTAACACTGAAAAAATGGTACGGCTTAGATTCAAGTAAATACGGTATAATTAATTTATTGTCTTATGTGTTGAGACAACGTATGCTTTCCTCGCTTTATTTTAGTTATCTACAGAAACATGTATAAATTCAAGATTCACGATAAATGTATACAATTTTTAAACTACGTTATTAATTTCATAATACACAACTTAAAAGAACGTGGGACGTAACTCCTTTTGACTTTAGAAATACATGATCTATTTCCACTGGTGTAGCTAGTCCTGAGTGAGCCTTGCATCAAAATGCCTTGGGAACCCTTTTTTAGAAAATAAATAAAAATAATCCCTTTCATAAAATTTATTTTAAAAGTGTCAAAATATTACAAATGTTTGGGCCCCTGTAGCTTGAGGTCACGTATCTTTGATACGGTGGTAGCTGCGCCTCTGCTCTGACCCCACACACGTATACTCTAACGCGGTGCTTCTCAAAATTTCACTATTGGCGACCCAATTTTCAATCATTATTTTTATCGCACCCCCTTCTACAATAATAATGCACTTTGGCGATAAAGCTACAATACGATCTTAATTATAAACCGTACAAATTAACAAGATAAGTATTAAATTTTGTATTTGTTACTTTTAAGTAATATTTAACTTAAACAAAAAAACTTTTAAGTAATAGGATAATTATTATCTTTCTTTTCTCTAATTTTTAAATTGGAACAGATTGAAAAATGATATTTAATTAAAAATTTAATTTCTCCATCATCAATTTCTAAGAGTATAAATGTCATTAGAAAAAGAGTCTAGTCTATGTGGCTCTCTATCATATTCATTACATTTGGCATTAATATTTAAAGCGAGAAGACTTCCAAATGTTTCAACCCGGGAGAGCAGGCGTGCACTCGATACTAACATTAATAGTCACGTCAGGTGACTGAGTCACACCAATGTTTTTGTTTTTTTTTACAATTATTTTTATTGTACAAGATACAAATCAACATACAAGATACAATGAATAGTTTAACTACTTAATAACAACTACTTTATAATTTAACTACTCAGTATACTTACCTACTTTCAAGGACTTTTCCTTTTTTTTCTTTGATAATTTGAGAAAAAATCCATTAAAAGTGAACTGAAATGTTTCAAAGGTACGTAACCTTAATAAAGGACACAAATCACTGACACTTTTCGCTAACATTACAGGAATGATATTTTCAAGCAAAACTGTCATATTTTGTCCAAATTATTGTAGTTTTGCTGTCCTTTGAGCTCCACGTGACCGTTCCCGGGTGAAAAGTGAATTCAATATAAAAATATGCATGTTAGTTCTAAAAAAAGAATTGTGTAAAACGCGTATTTCATCATGCTTTATATGTTTCAGAATACCCCCCAAAAAATAAATTCTAGCCAAATAATCCTCCAAAGTGCTCTCTGGCTTTTCCAAATATCATATAACTCTTTCACATGGAAAAAAGCGCAACTGAAGTTCGAAGGTCAAGCGATGATCAGCAAATCTGCTTCCTGGGTGAAAAGTGAATAAGTCTTCCTTTTCTTTCTACGGCTAATGTACAACATTTCAATAATAATACTAGTGATAAATTTTCTATCTTCCTAGAATTTTTTTCTGGGTCTCAGTAGTGGTTTTTTTTTCTGAAAGAGTTGTATTTTAGATTTGAAAAGAAAACGTAATAAAAAAATCTCTCATCGTGGGATTACAGCAAATCAAACAAAATGTTTTTTTATTTAGTTATAGGATCAGATAGTTAATGAACGTATCAAAGTGGAAACTTTTATTTTTGATTAAGTAATATCGCAGCTGTTGTATATAAATTATATCAGTATAAATGCGTATTTTTCATATGTCAGAAAGTATTTTGTTTACTTCGTTCCGGTAAATAAATTTTTTAAACCTTTTATTTTCCATATGCTCGCGCCCCCTTGTAGGGTTATCCCGCCCCCTAGGAGGTGCACCCCACTGTTTGAGAAACACTGCTTTAACGTATTCAACACACAAGATATGCATCTTTGTTTCGAAAAAGCATATCTTTACCTTTCGTTCAAATTTTTTCGCGAATTTAGACAAAATATGCAAATTCTCTTAATTCTGAGCACCAGTGTAAGTTAGATGGAAAAATAGAAATAAGCAACTAAAGTCCAGACGTGTAATTATAAATTCTCTAAAAATTTCATAATGTGATGTGAAAATGGAAGTAAGAAATTGAAGGCGTAAGTATGAAATAGAAGATGGAATTCATCTACACTATTAAAATTCGAAGGTAAATAAACGTATCTATGCTACTAACTATGTATAAGACTAGGTGTATCTTCTCACGAACCACACAACGCAGAAACTCGCTGAAGGTGCCAAAAGATCGGGAATGATCCGAGGAAACTTGTTTTGACCATTTATATTCCGATAGTGCAATTAGTTAAAAAGATATTAATTAAAAACTTGAAAACGCATAATTATTGCCCTTTTTTCCCACCAGGTGGCGAAGTTCCAATTCTTCGACCAGACGTTTTTAAAACACGATCGAATTTTTTTTATTAGACTCAAGCTAAAAATATTTACATAATCGGAAAGATCATTTACTTCGCCACGATACGGTATAATTTATTTTACAAAATAACGATATTTTCTATTTTTTACGATTTTTTCTAAAATTAGTCAAAATTGATTCGTTTTTATTAAAATGATTTCTAAATCATTCCACTTGCATTTTTTTTGCGTTAATGAAATGATATTTTACACTAAAAAGTTCATGCTTTTCTCTTTTAGAGTCAGTGATTAAAAAAATTAAATGTCAAAAACTTTTTTTTTACGATTTTTCAAAAAATACTTAAAATTTTATTTAAATACTTAATAACTTCATTGTTTATAAAAATAATCTCACGAAACTTTTTTTCCGTGTGTAGAACGATATTATCCGTAATCTGTACACAGATTGAAAAAATTGCTTGAAAATTACGGTGTTTTTTTTTTTTTTTTTAAAATTGTGTTTTTCGTTTTTTCCTTTTTTACGAGAAATATTTTAGCATTATTTTTGTTTCATTTTTTGTTTAATTTAATTTAAATTACCGTTGTTTGCAATCGATGTGTTAAGTTTGAAAGCATTAACTTAAAAATCATGCTCTTAAAAAATTCTTTTAAATATTTTATGAAAAGCTCTGTTTTGTGCCAAGGTTATTCACTTCAACTCTGAGGATACGGGTGAAATTTTTGCGCATGCGCGATAGATAAGGTCACTGTTTTCTCTGTTTTTGTAAGGCAAATTTTACTGCTTTCATCTCTTACGTTAATTGATGCTTATAGCAGTATTCAATTCATTATATATTACAGATAAATGTTAGATGCAAGACAACTGATAGTTTTCTTCATTATATGTTAGTTTTGTATAACATACTTTTTTTGTGTCAGATACGTGTTTAAATAATTTAGTAAACACAGTGGAAGGAAAAACGTCAAAATTAAAATAAAATATCAAAATGTTTTCATCAGATTTTTTTTTCTTTTTGAATGTTTTTTTCGGTACATGTATATATATATATAGGCTTTCCCTCATACTCTTTTTATATAACTTATATATATTTATATGTTTAATCAAACATTCAAACGTTCAGAAAAAAGCAATCGTTTCAATAGCTATCTGTAAATTTTTCTTTTATTTATTACTTACAGAAATTTGATTTTAATAAATATATATGTTTTTTTAAAAGGACTATTTCTATTATTTCATTACTAAATCAATTCTTTGCTAATTAAAAATTACATCGTCTATTATTTTAGATCAAAATAATGTCGAAAACTTTTTTTACGAAATTTTAAAAAAATACTCAAGTTTTAAATATTTAATAACTACTTATCAAATTCAAATTTTTTATAACTTCTTCATTTATAAAAATAATTGCATGAATTGGAAAGATAATTTACTTCGTTAAGATGCAGTATGTTTTTTTTTTTTTTTTTTTAACAAAACAACGATACTTTACATGTCTTATGATTTTTTCTAAAATGAATCAATATCGATGCGTTTATATGAAAATGATATTAAAAAAACTCATACTTTGATCTTTTAGAGTTAGTGGCTTAAAAAATAATAAATTGCCGAAAATTTTTTTACGAATTTTTAAAAAATACTCAAATTTTAAATATTTATAATAATTACTTATCAAATTCAAAGTTTTTATAACTTCTTCATTTATAAAAATAATTGTAAGAAACTTTATTCCCGTGTATCAAACATTTTAAAAAATGCTCACAATTTTAAGTCAACATTTAATACAGTTGTAAAATTCTGTATATATAATTATAAAAATTTCTAATTTTTTTTCAACATACATATATTTTTAAAAAGGTATATTTTCCTTTCCTGGACCTGAAAAGTTGAAAAGTGAGTGAGAGAATATTAAAGTCCCACTGTTCACTTACTCGACAGCTCTGACAGCGAGAGGGGAAAAGGAATTTTTCCTTCACGATATGTTATGCACTTAAAAATTTTCGTGCAAAGCAGGGGGAAATAAACTTGTCTGACAAAGAAAAGAAGTGAAAAAATTTCGAAACAGGGAATTTTAAGTTATACACTCGGTAAAAGCCCGAGCAACGTCGGGCTAAGCGGAGGAGGGGAGGGGAGAGTCAATTTGAAAAAGAGTATTAGAAGTGCTGATTTTGTGAGAAGGAAAGGGAAAATTTTTATAAAAGTAGAGAGAGCCCGTGCAACGCCGGGCCATACAGCTAGTATTAGGATTAAAAAGGAAGTTGAAGAAATAATATTAAGCACTATATTTCTAAAATGCTACGATTGTAGAAGAAAACAAATAAATTCTAATGCAACAAATATGAAGTAAGAAATTTTGGTTGGGTGAAAAGTCTTAAGAAATGTATAATTTTATGTGCATTAAGACTAATGCACATAAAAATGTACAATAATTAAAAGCGTTTTATGTATTATAACGTTTTTACACAATAATTATAATGCCACACTAATAAAGCTTTCCTAAAATTAGATTTCCAGAGAAACAAGTTATATAAAAAAAAAATTTAAGTCGATTCCTCTACTTTGAATGGATGAATATGGATATTTTATTAACGATTGAAAATTTCAACAATATATATATATATATACCGGGTGGGCAAAAGTCCGTAAAAACTTTAAAAATTATAAAATCCGGAGAAATGAACGAAAAAAAAACTGTTTGCGGGATCAGCATTAGTATGTCACGGGATTTTTTTAAGCTAGAAAAAAATAATTCGAAAATCATCCGGTAGGTGGCGCTGTTACAAGCGTCTGTGGTGGAAATATGCAAATCAGACGGCTATAAAAACCTTTGCTGTCAATGAATCCACATTCATTCCACCATTGCAAACAGTGAATGTGAACAAGAATGCTCAATGCACCGGATAAAGCTTTGTTGGTGAAGTTATTTTATATGAACGAGATCAGAGAACGTAAATTTGAATTGAAAAAAAAAAAAGACATGAGGTCTCTTTTGTCGTTTTGCATTGTTGGAGGTAGCCGGACAATGCACACCCTGCATTGCTTCGAAATAGTTTCGAAGCAGCTTGAAAAGCAGTGCTCGTGAAGCTGCCAGACGCCAATCATTTTGTCCGCAATATTCTTCGTCGAACAATGGAGACAAATTGCAATCGTGCCATGAACTTTTGCCAGCGATACCGCACAAAACCAGTAATTAAAATGGAACAGGAATGGGTTTTAAATTAATTAGTTAATTAATATTTAAAAACTGTTTTAGCATCAAGTGTCACCATTGCACTGAAAAGTTTCACGGGTTTTAAAAAGGATTATTTGAACAGTGCGAGTAAATGGATGAATAGTAAAGCTCATTTTATTAACGATTGAAAATTTGAACAAGATAAATAAATATATAAATGAATAAATAAATATATAGATAGAGCAGGTACCCATGGCCTCCTCGGTCTCCAGATTTAGTTGTAGGAATTTGAAATCTCGCGTGTATCTATCCGGTCCAAAAAACTGAAAGATGCGAAAAAAGCCCATACATCCGGACATGTTGCACTTTTACCGATTTATATGTATCTTTCTTCTATATTAATTCTTATAAATTATGAATACATTTTTGCGTTACCGGATGATTTTGCAGATTATTTTTTTTCTGCTTAAAAAAATCCGTGACATACTAATGCTGATCCCGCAATCAGTTTTTTTTTTCGTTCATTTCTCCGGATTTTATGAATTTTTTTTTGCACTTTTCACGAAATTGATAGGCGCAGTTTGAATTGAAAAAGACATGATTTGTCTGCATTGTTGTAACAAGACTATTTCACTAATTTGGCTGAAAAAAGGTTTTCGACGCCAACTTTTGTATTTGTTCAATGTAAGTTGGCGTCCAGTAATTAAATTAAATTTTTTTAATTAATATTTGAATAGTTTTTTGTCACCCACTAAAAGTTTTAAAAAATTATTTGAACTCGATTGGATGAATAGAAAGCATTTTTATTAACGATTGAAAATTTTTATTATAAATGAATAAATAAATATTTTATAATTTTAAAAAAAAATTTTCTTTTTGATTTAATTTTCTTTTTTATATTTTCTTATTTGAATACATTTTTACTTTTGATTCTGATGTATTTATTTTTTTTTTACGAAATTGATTATTATCAGCTGGAAATCGTATCGGCGTATTTTAAAATTACTACGTTTTTTTCATTTGAATAGTTTTGTTCTGTAATTAATTACCAGCATTATATCATTGTTTTATTATAATTATTATTTTATAATTTTATTCTCTTTTGTAATTTTATTTTTTTAATTTGTTATTTATTACTTTTTGTGATGTATATTTTTTTTAGTATTATTATCCTGGCACATAAAATTAATTTTCTTATTGGTTAACATTTATGCAGACGATTTTGCTCTTAGCTCGTATTTTTGCGCCAACTTTTTCGTGGAACATTTTGAGAAATATTTCACAACATGTTTTCTGGGTTCGTTCTTCCGGTGAGGAAACATTTTTTCAAGGTAAATTTCTTTTTTTATCACATAAATTTTTACAGGTACTTACGATGGCCACCAATGATATTAGTATTGTTTCAAATGTGAATGAGAGAGAATGTATATTGAATATTCTGAAAGATTTTTTGCTGTGTTATCTGCGTTAGGAAAGAAAGCTGTGTTAGAATAGTGCATGAAAGACGGTTTAGTTAAATTGCCGTATGCATGCTCTAACTCTGCGAGAAAAGCATGAAATTGAGATAAAGGAAGGTTAAGAAGGCAGTAAATGATGGTCTTGAAAATAGTGTATCTTAATTTTTCATTTTTAATTAATTAATTAATTTTAATTAACTGAAATTAATTTTTATTTAGTTTTTTACTTTTGAGTTTAAATTTCAAAAGGTATTTTGATTTTGCAACTATTTTTCAGTTTTAAAATTTTTTAAATGCTTTTTTGTCATTATTTCACTTTTCTGCCATCTTGAGAATTTCTTGCTCTTACATTATGTCCTCTGGAGGGGTTGCTACTCCGAAGGACAACACGCGAGTTGCAAGCCAAGTTGGCAATTTTTTAAAATCGCACCAACCAGTGACCGATTCTGCATTTTCACATTTTTTAGACTTACGAAATTCTACTTTTTTTAAGTGAATTTTTTTTGCTCTCGAGAATGAATGAGAAAATAGCCCAGTTTTGCGTAACAGTGAAAAAGCGAACGGAAGTAGTGTTCCCCCATTCCCCCCGAATCGTTGCCATGGTAAGGAGAGAGCGAGAGCAGGAAATGGGGGAGCGGGAACACCGCGTGACTTGCGTCATATCGGTCAAATAGTTGGTCCACGTCTCCGACTGGTCAACTTCCCACCTTCCGAACAGGGGTCCTTTTCTCCAGACCCGGGAACATTATCAACGGTCGCATTAGTTGCAGTGTGAGCATTACGGTGTAGACAAAATAGCTCTCGCAGCAAAAATGTGCCCTTTTGAAATTTTCTTTAGATTGTTGGCTACATGGCGATGTGTTCGGTGGCTAATTTATTTCTTTAATTTTCATTGGTGTTGAATTATTATTAATTCTAGTCAGAATGCCTCAATCAAATGCACTAAGAGGAAAAGAATTTCGTGAAAGAAAAAAAAAGAAAAACTAGCAGCAAGTCCAGTCGAAAAAGTGACACCCCGCCCCCCAGAAAAACAGTGCAAATTTATCAAGTGCTACGGGCAAATCTCGATCAGAGTACATGAGAGAATATCAAGCATGGAAAAAAACATTGCAAAATACTCTCTTAATGCCAAGTTTAATGGATGGGAATGCTATTGAGACTCTTCTTACGACAGCACAGATTAATACGGACTTCGTGAACCACCCTGTGCCGTCAACTACAGAATCCTCAACAAGTCTAGTGCGTGTTGGGACTGATGCATGTGAATCGACAACAAATTCTATCTTACGTTACAATGATTTCCAAAAAAATGCGTGGCCATGGTAGCCTAGTGGTCAAGGTATCAGATCGTGGCTGGCGTGTCATGAGTTCGAGCCAAGTGCCACTTAAGACCCGCCGTGTAGGCGAGCGTTGCACTTTAAATCTGTTGAGAGCTCAAACGTCCTCCCGTTGGTGTGGTAGGAGAGGGGGGAAGTGCCAGCTCAGGTGACGTCCTCGTCACTTGACCATGGTTCAAAATAACGAAGTCCGTCTCCAAAAGCCCTCGTGTAGCTGAACAGTGCGCCGTTAATACTTACACCATAAAAATGCTCACAAAGATTTTCAAAAGCTATTCGTTGATAATCCTTTCGGTCACGGGTGTTCGATTTGTGATAGATTATAGTTTAAAGATGATTTGTGAACACCTGCTGCTGAGCAGAAAAATATTTTACCCGAAATTAATTTAGAAGACATCAAAGAATGTTACAATTGCCGACAAAGTTTAAGTAGGAAAAATATACCAAATTTATCAAAATGTAATAGTTTTGTATACCCAGAAATTCCAGCATATTTTCCTACTTTGGATTTGGTATCAGAAAGACTCAATTCTCCACGAATACTTTTCAAGCAAATTAGGGGATTGAGACTTGTACACGGTCAGTTTGGAATATTAGAGCAAATAATCAATGTTCCAACGTAGCCAAAGAAGTTTCACTTCTATCGCGTGGCGTTCCACGCACCATTTCTTTCGTTATAAAAAATTGTTTTGTGTACCATTGTATTTCATCTATGAAGCACAATAGTCAAAAGTACAAAAAAAAGGGATAGATAAAGACGATAAAATGGGAAAATCCATCTCTTGATATTATTGATTTACAAATTTAATACATTAAACTGAAATTTGCCCTAGTTACAAGTTTATATATTAGTCACTAGATGGAGCCATGTGGGCAAATAAGAGCTGCAAGAGAAGATTTCCGTTGTACATCTCTGTATCTCTTCCTCTCTCTTTCTCATAATTTATAAATCAGAAAAAGTAAACCAATGAAAATACAAATTGAACTCAATTAAAAAGAATGTTCGGTAATACCTTTATGCAGAGCATACCTACTTCCTTTCATGTATATAAATGTATAAAAGCGCGTGTATTTTTAAAATCATAATGCATATAATTATTTATTATTGCGTATTATAATTGTTATATGATAATAATATGTTGTATGAATACTTTGTAGTGATTTTACCGTTTTTATTTGAGATAAATTTCTTATGTTGTGCGTTTCAAAGCAATATGATAATTTTTAGAAACATCTATTGTAAAAGAAAACAATGCAATTACATAATTCTTTGCCATTACTTACTTCAAAATTCTTAAACTTTTTAGTAATTCGTTATATAAATAAGTTATTCATTCTGTATAATTTTTGTGCAGATTCAGAAAAAATGTATGCTTTATTTTTAATAAAATGTATTTAATATTTTAGCGTTGAGAAATTTGAAATGTTTTTCAAGGTACCTAAATGTTTGATATATACAGTCGAACCTGTTTTTGTGCGACCGCATAAAAAAAAATTGTGCAGTATTTCGGCGAATTGGTTTGTTATATGCAAAAATTCAGGAAATTTTCGAACATTTTTTTTGTGTGCGGTTATTTTTATGCGGTTTTTATCGACCGCATAAAAACAGTTACAACTGTGCACTCAAAAAATTTTTAAAAATGCAAAACAATATTAGATTTATTAAGTTTCAAAAGAGAGAAATTCTAAATTTGTTTAAATTAAGTCTAACTTTGATTGGTGGAACCACAGTCAAAAGCTATGAATCATAAGCGCATTCTGTGTTTTTATAGTCAAATTTATTTAACTTTCCATTTCTTAATAAAAGACATTCTAAGTGGAAAAATTACCTTACAAATTTATGGGAACTATCCTTACGTAATAAGAAAACTACGTTAATATCTCTTTCTACGTTAACCCTCTTTAATGTTAATATCTTAATGTAGAAAACTACTCGGCCGATTTGTCGTTTTTGTTTCGGTGGTTCAGTGTTCGAAATATGGTGCAAATAATAATTTCGGAAAAAACTAAAACTTATAACAAACAAGAACACATATTTACAAGTAAGAATATCGAAGAAGTCTTTGCAATCTAAAATCTAATGAAATCAATCAGTAAAAAGTAACATTTTTTTCTATTGCGTGTGAGAAAAAAAATAAGATTCGAATTCTAACATTCAACTCAACAATTCTCAGATAGAGACTCATGACAAAAAGAATGCCAACTTTAACAACATAACTTATAATACCAAACGATTGAATATCACTAAATAAAATAAACAGTAAAAAAAAAAAAAAATTAAATTATGTAAATTATTAAATCAAATCAAAAACGATAATAGTATTGTGACGTCGTTGATTATTGTGAATCCCCATCCTTCAATTAACGATAAGTTTTATAGCTTCACCAGCTGTTAAATGACAAGTACGACGTCTTCGATTGTTGTGAACTCACACCCATCGATTATCCCTAGATTTTATAGATCCACCAGCTGTAAAATGACCAGTGCACGTGGCCATGGGGTCATTGTTTATTGTTTGAACTCGGGGAGTGACGACATCCAGTCTGGCCGCCATAATGGTAAAGGAGAGCCGGCACCCCATTGACAATAGGCGAAGCCTGTCTTAAAAGAATCATGTCGTCTTTTCTGGTGTTGAGAGAAGAGGATAATAGAAACAGGTGGCGTGATGGACAAGTGTGTCCAGATGTTGGACAAGGAATTATGGTGCCTTGGGCCAAACGGCACGGGTGTGTTTTGGTATGTTATGCGCAAATAGGACGAGGGAGGCCGAGAGAGACTTTTGTGACCTGCCAATAAGAAGGGACGAGGGGCGTGTTGTGGACCCACCCCTGGTGTTTAAAAGGAGTTTTTTTTCAGGAGACTAGAGAGAGGAGCCCGGCCCTGGTTGGAGAAAAAGGAAAAAGCCCTGCCCTGGATCGAGAAAGCCTGAGAGGAGAGCCCTGGTTGGAACGGACTGGAGGAGAGCGCTAAGGAGGTTGGAGTGGAAAGAAAGACGATGAACGCCGGTGGCATTGAGAATATAATATAGATTGACTGCACCGGCTTGGCATATGAACTGTAATCTATTCCTTCACTAACAAATTGTTTAGAAAATAAGCAATAGTTTTATTTTCAAATTTGGCTGTGACAGTTTATTGATGGCTAGCTACTCACGACGTTACAGTATAAATAAGAGAATATTTTGCAACGTTAATAGATATATTCAAAATAATTTAAAAGAACATATTTCATATTTACATATTACATGTTTTGTTTTATATTCAAATCTAATTCAACTGCGTAGTTTCTTTTTTAAATTCCTACTATTACCTCACACTCTTTATATATTTATTTATTCATATATTTATCTCGTTTAAATTTTCAATCGTTAATAAAATACATTTTATAGCGCTCCATTGAGCTGAAATTTTTAATACACGACTATTTTGGATGACAATACAGTATTTTTTTAAATTATAATTAATAGAAATTAATTGATTAAAAATAATTATTCAAAGAATTACAAAGACAGCCACGTTGGCATCATTCTTGGCGACTTAGCGACCATTTTGACGACTTGTAACAAAACACAAAAAGGTTTTTTTCTCACATTTTAAAGCGCTCATTTGAGCCGAGATTTTCTATACACTATTGTTTTGCGTGACAATACGATAATTTAATTATAATTAAATAAAAGTAATTGGCTGAAACTATACTCATAATTATTTAAAGAATTACAGATACAGCCACGTAGGTTTCATTTTTAGTGACTTGGTTCAAAACTTTAAAAGATTTTTTTCTCACGTTTTAAAGCATTCAGTTGAACTGAAATTTTAGATACACGATTGTTTTGAATGACAATACAATACTTTAATGATAATTAATAAAAATTAATTGACATTTAATGTTGTGATTCTGTCATATGTATATGCATACTTTTTTTAATTGTAACTATTTAACAAAAAGTAACTAAAATAAAAGTTTTTCTTTGTTGATCAAAGTAGAAATTGATTTAAAAATTTGTGTTTATATTACTTGTTTATGTCCTCTTCTTTCCACCTCGTGTTCAGAAGGCGGGTAAGCAGTCAAATAGCGTGAGTCATCGTTGTTTCCAATTACTTTTTCCACACTTATTTTATGTAACCTCCTTTTTCCCTTTTCTCTCCCAGTTTTAATTTCTTTCTCGTAAGATTTAGTTTAACCCTCTTTATAACTACATAGAATAACCATTTTTACGAATATTCTGACGATACTCAGCAGGAATATTCTTTGAAATCCACTCTTCCATGATATATGACAGCACGGGTTCTATGTTGAGTATTTTAGCGGAGAAGGCGAATAGTTTTATAGCAGAAATTGTGTTTTCAGAGCTAATATTTTGATCAGATTGCGAAGATTGTCATTTTTGTTTCGAAAAAGTATTTAATGTCAAAAGATAAGTGTCTTATTACTTTTTTGTATGTTAATGAAGACCTTAGAAAACGATTTGACTATTTTAAGTGATCATTGTATGTAATTAATTTTACAGTTGAATATCTTTAGTTAATTAATTAGCTCTAATGGATTAAATTTCCCAAAGCTGAGTATTTTGTTTATGCATGTCCCTTATTTTTCAATGTAGTGATTCAAATATATATATATATATATATATATATATATATATATATATACAGGGGCTCACACAAGGGGAGGGTCCTGGGGGTCCGGAACCCCCACCCCCAAAGTCCTCGATTTTTTTCCGATTGATTATAATTCTAAGTATATAGTAAGTAAAATTTAATTAAATATTATTAATTAATGCTAATTTATTAATTAATTTTATTAATTAATGCTAATTATTTATTCAATAATTAGTTTTTTACTGTGTTTTGTTCCCGAAAATCGACAAAATTAAAAGGAGCATGATACAAGAATGGTGAACTTTCGACCCTGGACCCCTCCCCCTTGAAAAATTCCTGTGTGTGCTACTGTATATATACATATATATATATAAAGAGTGTTTTTTTCCAGGTATAGAAGTTTAAGTTGGCATTACTTTCCAAGAGGGTGACCGATTTCACAGCTGTCAATTGATTTATTCTCAGTTTGGTTTGGCAATTCATCCAAACGATCATCAAGCAAGGCGTAGATTCGTCGAATGGGCCCAAAACGAGATTGCCGTTGTTCCCGATTTTCATAAGCGAATTTTGTTTAGCGATGAAGCGCACTTCTGGTTGAATGGCTACGTCAACAATCAAAACTGCCGCGTTTGGAGTGATGCTAATCCACAAGTGTATGTCGAAACACCGTTACATCCAGGAAAACTGACTGTTTGGTGCGCTTTATGGGCTGGTGGAATCCCTCTTCAAAAACGATGAAGGCCACAACGTTACAGTCAATGGTGATCGGTATAGAGCCATGATTACTAACTTTTTCATTCCTGAATTGAACCATCATGATGTCCAGGAGCTGTGGTTCCAACAAGACGGTGCAACATGTCACACAGATCGTGCCACAATCGATTGATTGAAAGACACGTTGGGTGACCGCCTAATTTCACGTTTTGGACCTGTGAATTGGCCTCCAAGATCTTGTGATTTAACACCGCTAGACTATTTTCTGTGGGGCTATGTAAAGCCATTGGTCTATGCGGATAAGCCACAAACGCTTGATCATTTGGAAGACAACATTCGCCGTGTTATTGCCGATATACAGCCACAAATGTTGGAAAAAGTCATCGAAAATTGGACGTCCAGATTGGACTACATCCGAGCCAGCCGTGGCAGTCCTATGCCAGAAATCATATTTAAAATGTAATGCCACAAGATTATCTTTCGAATAAAAAAAATTCATGTCAATGGAATAATACATCGTTGTTTTAATTGCTATTTAAAGTTCTATACCTCTAAAAAAACACCCTTTATATATTGCGTGAGAAAAACTGCAGTAAATCATAATGCGGCAGGTAAATGGTTAAATAATATTCATAGGATTGTAAGGAATTATGAATGAAAATTTACGCAGAAGGGAAAAAAACCCCTTTTTCTAGAATATTTTTTTCACAAACAATAGAGCAATATTTTTGAAAGGAACTCAAAGAATAGCCGCATAGAAGCAGCCGGAAAATTCAGTCAGAAAAATAAGAATTTTAAAAGTAATATGGTAACTGAGAAGGAAGAGTTAAAACGGTTTCTCTATAAGCAGATGTATAAAATAATCTTCACATAAATTCATTTGCCCTGAATAGTTAAATCTCGAATAGTTTATTAAATTCCCATTGAATCCGTAGGTTGAAAGTGATTATAAAGAGTATTTTTTGCCTATTTTCAAAGTAATAATAGGAATACATAGCAATATATGACGGCAAAATTAATTTGAGATAGAAGAAAGAGTTCCAGTATGTAGATTGATGGAACCTTTTTTATTAATATAACGTAATTTTTTCCCTTTCAATTGCACCTGATATTATTTGCAATTCGGGTAGAGTGAGGGACAAAGGCTTCTTCTCTTCTCTTCTTCCTATATTTGAATTTCAATGAAGTTTAATATATTACATATTTTATTTTCTAAACATTTTTTTTAATTACATCCGAGTAAAAGTTATTGCAATATACAACAAAATCTCTTCATCATTTCAGGTTTCTATAAGCAGCTGATGCTCTCAGTCTAGTGGCGCACACAAGAAGAGGGGTCCCGGGGGTCCGGCCCTCCCCGAAGCCCTTGATTTTTTTATCAATTGATTACAACTCTATGTATATAGTACATAAAATGTAATTAAGAATTTGTTATTAATAATTAATCTTGTTAAGTAATGCTCATTATTTATTCAACAATTAATTTTTTATTGTTTTATTCTCTCCAAAATCGACAAAATCAAAAGAATATGTTGGGCGGCGTGTTGGAGCATGATACGAGAATAGCGGACTTATGACCCTGGACCCCCTTGAAAAATGACTGTGTGCGCCACTGCCTCAGTCTCATGCGATATTAAATCGTAGTTTGTATTTTTTGTGTGCCCTTTTCAGCGTTACAAAAAAAAAAAATTCCTTTTTTTTAAAAGAAAAAATATTTTGTAGAGCTTCCTACAGGAAAATACTTTTCAGAATCTTGTTTAACAATATGAAAATCTGAATAATACTGTGAAAACATTAACATTTTTATTCATTAAAAATAGGTTAACTATCGTATACACGTGAACAATGTAATATTCACATTTGCGTGTTTTGTGCTTTCATAAGTGACTAAAGAGTAAAGGCCAATAACCTCTCTTTCTCTCTGTAAGCGACGATATTTAAATACAGAGAAGCTAAAGACTCCCAAAATACTATAATGCTAAATCGATTAAAACTTTGAAAATGTTTAAAAATAAGAGCATATTTGTGAACCATTTTTTAAAAATATTATCGCTTAAGTGGAATTGCAATTTAATATTACACATTGACTCTGGTATTTACACGGTTAAAAAATAAAAGAAATTCAGGGTAACATCAGTAATATCGTAATAAACATGATTTTTTTGGACAATAGTTCCACAGATACTAATGGTAAGACTAGCTGCATATCCCGGCGCTGCACGGGTCGTTTCGAGTGTATAACTTTCTACCCATAAAATTTTTCCCTCCCCCTCTTAATGTCAGCATTTCCTAGTGTGTGTGTGTGTGTGATTTCTATATTTTGACATTAAAATTCCCTTTTTGGAAATTTCTTTGACTTCTTTGCTCCGTTGGACAAATTTCTTTAACCTCCGTTTAAACCGGTGTTCAATGGACATTTTCGAGTGCAAAATATTTTCCCCTTTTCCCCCAGGAAAAAGATCTTCCTCCAATCTCCCTTTTGTTACTTCGAACTGCGTCGTTAATAAACAATCAATCACTCTATCATTTGAACTGGGTTTCTGGCTGAGCAAACTGGAATTTTTATGTATCTGATTCTTAGAATATTCTCGAGAAGCGATCTACAGTGGAATACCGTTCACGTCAATTAACCAGAATCGGAGTAAAGAGGCTTAAACCAAATACTTTCCCGAGCTAAGTAAATAATGTCTTAAAATCAGAAAATTTTCTGAGAAATTCCAAATACACTCAGGAACATTGAAAATAGCGACCCAAGAAGAAAGCATCGGATTGAAATGGAATTTAATACACATAATGACACAGATGAGAGATTCACTTGACCTCAAAAACAAGACAATTAAACGACTACAGGGTGGGCAACGACACAAATACTGGGAAACTTCAATAGCGCGTTGGACCACCTCCAGCTGCAATACATGCCGCCACACGGTCCGGCATTGAGTTGTATAGACACCTTACGTTGTCCTGAGGCAGATGGGCCCACAAATCTTGTACAGCCAACAACTCTAAATCGTATACAGAGTGACACGATGGCATCTGCCGTTTTAGCTGATCTCACACGTGCTCTACAAGGGACAAATCGGGGGAGCGGGCCGGCCATGGAAGAGTCTGAAAATAACATAGGAAGTCTTGAGCAACTCTTGCTGTATGCGGACGAGCATTATCTTTCTGGAAAATTGCCCCTGGGAGACCATTTAGGAAAGGTCCTACATGGGGTCGAAGAATATCATCAACGTGACGTTGACCCGTTAAGGTTTTACGCATCACAATTAAAGTGGACCGGCTATCATAGGCTATGACCCCCCAGACCATTACACCAGCTGTGTGGCCAGTGTGACGTAGAACAGTGTGGGGGGAATTGTACCGCTCACCAGGGCGCCTCCACACTCGTGCACGGTTATCATTTGTCCCCAAAACAAACCGGGATTCATCACTAAACACAACCTTTTGCCAATCTGTGACATTCCACATTGATCTGGCTTGGCACCACAGTAGACGCAGTTGCCGATGTTCCGGTGTTAAAGAGAATGCACGGAAAGGGCGCTTGGATTTAAGATTTGCTTCTGCAAGGTGTCTGGAAATTGTTTGTGGAACAATTGCTACGCCTACGTCTGCTCGTATCGTTTAACGAGTCACTGTGGGATCCACAAGGGCTTGCCGCACGATCCTTCAATCCTCTCTCTCGTGGTCTTCCTGGTCGCTCCAGATCTGGTTTTCCGCACGTGGGTACCTTCTCGTGTCCACTGCTCCCAACAATTTCTAATGGCACACTCCGAACGATCCACCTGGCCAGCAACACGGCGTGTCGACCAGCCTGCAGTTTTCATCCTGATGATCAGGCCTCTCTCAAACTCGCTTAACTGTGAGAAATGTCTTCTAGCACGTTTACCTGGCATGTTTCGCTTACCAAAGTCTTCCTACAATGGGCGAGTAATCGTCACGTTTAGGAATCTTCGAATTTGCGCTGGCTTATATAGCACCCTCTTACTGATTGTAGCGCCACCTAGGCGTGTATGAGCATACGTATCGGCACAAAACTTGGATCATTTGCATATCACATTACACTGTACTTATTTGCAAAGTTTCGTGATTGTACTTAGCTTCCTTCTTGGGTCGCTATTTTCAATGTTCCTGAGTGTACTTGAGTGGAGTTTACTATCAGATGTAATGGCTGTAGTAAAACTATCCATCAAGGATATGATGGATTACTTCTAACGTCAAGTTTAAAGTCTACTACAGTGGTCGCTCCCAGTAGTCTATGGACTACTAGTGGTTCGTGAAAAATGTTGATGGCACAGAAAAATCGGGACATTGTTTATATTTTTATGGAGATTCAGTTTAAAAAACGATGAGTAACAAATCGTATTAGAGAACATGAATTATACTTTTCTTTTAATCGCAGCTATTATTTAAAACGAAATTACATTTGTGTTTAACAAAATTTTAGCTACTTTGCCGGTGTATTTAGCGGCATTTTAAAGTGAGAATTGGCCACAATGGTAATTTGGCTACCTGTTCATGCTTTGCGTAAAACTCTTTTTCTGTGATATGGAAATATAAATAGAGCCTTGAATAACAGAAAATATAGTAATAGTAGTCCGCCACATTGGGATCAATCATATAAGTAGTCTGCGAATTATAAAATTTTACTATTAGTGGTCCAAGAAGCTTTAAATTTTGGCAACTCCTGGTCTAGTACGTATGGATCGGGAACGTGCGACCTCCATGTATGATTTGTTCTGCCTTCATAGAAGCAAGATCTTGTATCAGTGGCGCACACAAAAATTTTCAAGGGGCTTGGGGGGTTCAGAGTAGAAAGTCCACTATTCTAGTATCATGCCCCAATATCATGCCCAACATATTCTTTTGATTTTGTTGATTTTCAGAAACAAAAAGCATTAAAAAGTTAATTATTGAGTAAATAATTAACATTAATTAATAAAATTAATTTTATTAGTAACAAATACTTAGTTAAATTTTAAGTACACATAGAATTATAATCAATCGAAAAAATCAAGGGCTATGGGGAGACCGGACCCGGAGCCCCCCCCTTGTTTACGCCACTTTTTTGTATTTATTGATATTTACTTATTTACATAGCGACAATTATAAAATTTATGTATTAAATAAAGAAACAATATAAATTTAACTTTTACTGATTAGGGATGGTCAATTGTATGAAATTCAAGCGACAGAACACCATATAGTACAAAAACGGCAAAACGAATGGACGTACCAGATTTTTTCACATAAAGTTATTATTATTTTTTTTTTTACTTTTAATGTTCAGAGAAATGAATGATTGTGACTTGTTATTCTTCAAACTTGTAAATGTACACCATGACAGGATGATAGTCTCTATCATCGATGTAGGGTTATTGCTTTCTTAAATATAAAAACATCCTACAATCTCTGTAAATTTAATAAAATTTTTCTTGAAAATATTTTTGAATTGAGGGTATTTAAAAAAGTAATTGTTGTGTAAAATGCGTGTCTCAAGCACACACACACACACACATCTGGCAGTCAAAACAAAAAAAATTGTTCCACTCTCGAAACGTTTTGCACAAAAAGATATATATATATATATATACATATACATTTTTAATTTCAGTTCTAAGAACATAAAAAAAATGCTAGAAAAATTAATAAAGAAAAGTAATATTGTTATGAAAACCACGAATCATTAAATTCATAATTATGAAAAAAGGGAATCCTAACGTACCAAAATACTTATATGTTTGAATTTTTCATGTAGGGATAACAAAAACCAAAACTTCATACCTATATCCTAGAATTTTTTTCTCAGAAATAATCTACTTTTATATTACGATCGGAATTCACGTAGGTATAAGCTTTGTGACTATGTTCGAAATTGTGATTTTGAAAAAAAAACGTGTAAATTAATATTTTTTTATATTTAGTGTCAGTTGAATTAAAATATGCACATAAAATTGTTTTAAGAATATTATTGCAAAAAAAAGAGATTAGAGAGAATGACAGTTTTAAAACATTATCCTTTCTTGAAAAATGCTTCTATAGGACTCATATGTAGTCTCTACAAAGCCCGAACTACGAGTTTTGAAAAAAATTCAGATTATTTTCATCGCTAAGATCAACTAAAATAATAACTGGTGTTTTCTGTTAAAATTTTTCTACTCTCGTCTAATAAAATTTTAATAAACTCTCGCTTCTATATAACATATATTTCAAACATTCCACAGTTCAAACATTGTAGAGAAGTCTTAGCTATATTAAGGCAAAATATTATTATCATTAAAGAAGCGTTTTCCATTAAAGGAAAATGTTTTGAAAATATGTTACTTTTTTTTTCTTCATTTTTATATTTAAGGTATCCGACTACGTTCGGAACCGTGATTTCCAAAAGCGCATGAATGGATAATATTCATGATATTTAGTGTCACTTAGATTAGAATACATGCATAAAATTGTTTTAAGGACATTTTGACAAAAAAAAATTATTTAAACATAATATTTTGGCAAAAAATTAACTTAGAATAAATCTTTTTTCCAAATATTCTCCTTTTGTGAAAAATGCTTCTAATATAATAATATTTTGCCTGTATATAGCTCAGACCTCTCTACAGAGGCCCAACTAAAATTTTTGAAATATATAACTTAGAAGTTGGTTTATTGATATTTTACGACAACAGAGGGGAGAAATTTTAAGAAAAAAACGCCAACAATTATTTCAATTGGTGGTAACTCTGAAAATAATGTGAATTTTTCAAAAATTTTAGTTGAGCCTCTGTAGAGAGGTCTGAGCTATATGCAGGCAAAATATTATTATAATAGAACTATTTTTCACAAAATGAGTACATTTGGAAAAAAGATTATTCTAAGTTAATTTTTTGCCAAAATATTATATTTAAATAAAAAATTTTTGTCAAAATGTCCTTAAAATAATTGTATGCATGTATTCTAATCTGAGTGACACTAAATATCATGAAAATTATCCATTTGTGTGCCTTTTTAAAATCATGGTTCCGAACGTAGTCGGATACCTTAAATTCAACTGACACTGAATAGATCAAAAACATTATTCATTTATGCGCGTTTTTAAAATTACGGTTCCGAACGCAGTCGGATACCTTAAGCGATATATATTTTCCATGGGCTAGCAGAATCTGTACTAAAAAATTTTAAAAATTCAAATTTTTGTGAAATTTTTGTATGTGCAGAAATGGGGAGTATGCCTTTTCAAAAAGTATTAAAATTTAAAATTTCTATACATTAGTGTGGTAATGTATGACGGGTCTGGTAGGATGTATATACGAGCCATATTTGGGGCCCTCGGGTTTTTGTTTTCTCATCACTGGCATAAATAACGGCGTTTTTTGCTATTGTGAGGATCTCATTGAACCGATGCTCTGATTTATCCGATAACAGCAGGTGTCTACGAATAGTTTGAATGACCAAATTCAATCTCTTCTTCTAGTTCCCAAATTGCTACAATGAGATTTTGTTTCACCCACAAGAACGTTTTAAGGCATGGGTCAACTAGGCTCCGGATCAGGGCCTCGACCCCAATGGGAGCCTCATCTCGTTCTCAACTCAACCTTAATAAGAACATGATTCGTATAATTTCAACGGTCACATCTTAGTTCCCGTTGTATCTGTGAAAAACTGAATTGTTGGACGATATGACAACTGGCTACATGTGATGACCTTCGTCCATGCTGTGTGTCCTAGGTTTATCTAATACACCTTCATTAACCATTCAGTCAAAAGGCGGCAGTCGGTCGAGCCGGTTTGTGCGATTCTAAAGCTGCATTCACATCTAGGCTGTCAGCGTCGAGCGTTGAGCGTCTAGCCAATCAGAGACTTCATTTCGCTCGAGATGTAGTCTCTGATTGGCTAGACGCTCGACGCTGACAGCCTTGGTGTGAAAGTAGCTTTAGTCATGCCCATTTACTAGTTTCGGGTTATTGTTTATACGAGCATTTGACAACGTATACTATGTACTGTCTAGTTCTAAGGGTCATAGGTGAGGCTTACATTTGTGTAGGATTCCAGGGTCTACTTTTGAGTAGGTTCCCAGGGCCTCAAGAAGTCTTATGACGTCCATGTTCACCCGGGTAACACAATCCTCAAGTTTTACTAATATTCCAGGATGTGTGATTCATCTTCCAGAGACTATAGTTTTCAATTCGGAATTTCTGGACTCAACTTTGACACCGAACTAACTATCCCCATGAATACTATATTAATATTTCTCGCTCTTTTTATTTTTCTTCGTTGACTTTTTACTTCATATAAAACAAAATACATTAAATATATCTCTAAATTATATCTATAGTAACTTTGAACCAGTGAATGAGAGATGTTAACGTCGCTCTATAAAACTGCACGAAGGCTATTGGTGATGGACTTCGTAATTTTGAGCCTCGGGCAAGTGACGAGGACGACACATAAGTTAGTACCTCCCTCTCCTAATTTCCGCACCTCACCAAAGGGAGGACGTTTGAACCTCGACAGATTTAACGTACATCTGCCCGATCTACACTGTGAGTCCTCAGTGGTACTAGACTCAAACTCATGGCACACTAGCCATGAGTCCGTAACCTTGACCACTAGGCTACCAAGGTCAGCATTACTCCAAATAGGTTAGAAATCATTACCAAGATTTGGCCAATTTTCAGAGCAATTGGCGATGGATCTGACAATTTTAAGCCACAGTGAAGTGACGATGATCCTGCACTTCGAATTTCCACACCATCTCAATATGAAGAATTCGAGCCTCGACAGATTTTTAACGTGTATTAGCCCCTATACACTGCAGGCCTTAAAATGACCTATGGACTGGAACTCAAGTAATAATGCCGGCCGCCGGTTCATGATTCTTCATCTATCGTGATCACATTTTCAGGGAAGGAAAAAAAAGTTTAGAGGGAATCAGCATTTAAAACTGCCATTTAAAAAAATTATAAAAGGTATTTTGTGTTAATTTAGGAACGGCATTCTAAGTCCTTTAACAACTTGTTCACAATTGTGTTATTAAATTACTTCGAGTGTCTTTTAAATCGTGTGCACGTGTTTTTGAACGGTTCCAATGTTCCGATCTATTTTTAAATATGTATTGTATTGATACAATAAAAGTTGTATCAATACAAAACTTAACTCAGTGGCGCAACAGCTCATGAGGGCCATCTCAGTATTCGTGACCTTGGATGCTGAGGTGAATGAGAAGATGCTCTTTTCAGATGGTCAGTCTGACGCGAAATCCCCAGTTTCCAAGTTACTCATTTATCGACCCACTATATCGATACAGCTAAGTAAATATTTATCGTTTGTGTCACTTAAATTACCTCTTCTCCAGCTGCTAATTTAGAAAAAATGTTTAATTTTTAATTGCAGATCCAAACAGCAAAATAACGATTTTCTTTGTTTATTTTGCATGAATCATACCAACAAACCTCCCAGTGCCACTCAGAATGGGAGAAAGCGTAAAATGAAGTACGTAGTCAAAACTTCAATCGGGGGAGGGAGGAATCTTGCATTTTTATTAAAGTAAAATAAAGTAAGACCTGCATTTTACAAACTTCCATTTTGTGCATTTTTCTATTTTACGAACTTTTTTTCCTGGAACCATGAACATTTTATTATTTTCTTCGTGAAATAACCTCCAAATATCGAAGTTCATCTTCTATTTAACGAATTTTTTTCTCTTGGGGGATTAAACTTCTTTTCCCCCTATTTTTAAATTATTTCTGGACATTTCAAATTATTCTCTCTTTTAACATATTTTTTATGGCTATCAATGACCTTGAACTGGTTCTACTAAAGACTTAACTCACCAAGAACAATCAAGTTGCCGTAATTTTTCAAACGCGAAAAACTCAATTAAAATTAACATATTTTATCAGTAGCAAAATCTTGAAGGTCGCATGTGGTGCTGAAAATTATTGGTTATAAAATATATAATGCATGTTTCAAATTACTTAATTCAAATTACTTAGGCTTAAGAAATACATCTTTAAAAGATTAATAAACCTTAATACATGAAACTATTTTTTAAAGTTGAAAATAGTGTACTCCAAACAGTGTTTTTGTTTTTTGTTTTCCTTGTAATTTTCTGTTAGGTGGGTAAGTTATACCAAATAAATAAAATTAATTATTGAGAGATAATATTTAGCGTTTATGAATTTAAAATTTCTTTTATGGGTTTCTAAAGTATATCAAAAGATTAATCTCTATTTAACGAGTTTTCCACATAACGAATTTTATTTCGGGATTTAGCGACTTTGTGTCCAATAGAGGTCCGACTGTATATATATAAAGGGTGTTTTTTAAAGGTGTAGAGCTTTAAATTGCAATAAAACAACGATATATTATTCGATTGACATGAATTTTTTTATTCGAAAGATAATCTTGTGGCATTACATTTTAAATATGATTTCTGGCATAGGACTGCCACGGCTGGCTCGGATGTAGTCCAATCTGGACGTCCAATTTTTGATGACTTTTTCCAACATTTGTGGCCGTATATCGGCAATAACACGGCGAATGTTGTCTTCCAAATGGTCAAGCGTTTGTGGCTTATCCGCATAGACCAATGACTTTACATAGCCCCACAGAAAATAGTCTAGCGGTGTTAAATCACAAGATCTTGGAGGCCAATTCACAGGTCCAAAACGTGAAATTAGGCGGTCACCCAACGTGTCTTTCAATAAATCGATTGTGGCACGAGCTGTGTGACATGTTGCGCCGTCTTGTTGGAACCACAGCTCCTGGACATCATGATTGTTCAATTCAGGAATGAAAAAGTTACTAATCATGGCTCTATACCGATCACCATTGACTGTAACGTTGTGGCCTTCATCGTTTTTGAAGAAGGATTCCACCAGCCCATAAAGAGCACCAAACAGTCAGTTTTTCTGGATGTAACGGTGTTTCGACGTACACTTGTGGATTAGCTTCACTCCAAACGCGGCAGTTTTGTTTGTTGACGTAGCCATTCAACCAGAAGTGCGCTTCATCGCTAAACAAAAATCGCTTATGAAAATCGGGAACAATGGCAATCTCGTTTTGGGCCCATTCGACGAATCTACGCCTTGCTTGATGATCGTTTGGATGGATTGCCAAACCAAACTGAGAATAAATCACTTGACAGCTGTTAAATCGGTCGCCATCTTGGAAAGTAATGCCAACTTAAACTTCTATACCTGGAAAAAAAACACTCTTTATATGTATGCATCTATACATATACGTGCACGCACACATACAAACACGTACACATAGTTTTCAACTGGCATGCATCGCAAAGGATTATACCAGCGTTTTTCTCAAACTGTGGGGCATGCCATCCTTGGGGACCGTGATATCCCTATGAGGGGGCGACAATATTGAAAAGTCAAAAATAAAACAAATAAGATAAGTATTACTTTACTGAAAAGAAGGAAAACAAAGTATTTTCTGACATGATAAATTTTTAATACTCATTTACACTGATATAATATATTTATAAATGTATCAGTACGACACAATGTTTTTGGCAATTTACTTCTCAATATTAACTTAAAAACAAGTTTAAAAATTACTAATGCCTCTCATGGGTTCGTCAAACATAAAATTTAATATTTAGCTTGAAAATTTCATGGTTCACAATTTAAGTCGTATGGTAGCTTCAGCGTCAAAGTACATTTTTCTTGCATTCAATACATTGTTATAGCATGGGAGGGGGCGATGAAGTAATGATTATAAATTGGGTCACAAATATTGAAAGTTTTATAAGTACTGAGTTATACACAGCATTGTCTTGATGATATTATTTTTAAATAGAATTTATTTATAACTGAATGGAATGTCCAACAAAAATAAAATAAATGTTAGTAAAAAATTGTGACCTAGCTTAAAAAAAAATTGAAGATATTTTACTTAACGTGTGTGTGTGTGTTTGTGTGTGTTTGTGTGTGTGTTTGTGTGTGTGTGTGTGTGTGTGTGTAGCGGGGATTTCCCCCCTACCTATAATTTGTAAAAGCTTTTGTATTACACTCATGTCCACATAAATTAAGAGGACACAGAAATTGAACTCTAAAATAAAAATTTTACCAGTAGAATTATCACACACATCTTGAAGAAGAATATGCAAAATACAAGAAACCACCAGATGGCGCGGATAGTACGTCACAATGACGAGAGTGTAAGAGAGGGGTATATAAGGAATGGTATATAAGTTGACGCCTCACTCTCCAAAGCCAAGATGGAACATCAGAATTCTAGATAGAGGATAGAAGGTGCTAAACCCTAGATTCCTGGTACCAAAATCATCCGTCAAGTAAAATTGTTCACAAGCGCTTTAAAAGCCTTTCAGTGCAATAACCGCTTAGTTATGGCACAAAGGAAGCATTTGGATGATTTTTTACGTGGTAGAATCATTGGACGACTGGAATGTGGACATACCCAGCTGGAAGTATCCGAGGAACTTGTAATCGCCCAGAGTGTCATCTCCAGGCTTTGGCAAGGATTCCAAACAAATGATAATGTGAGTAAATGTTACATCACAGGTCTCCCCCGAGTTACAACGCCAAATGAGGACCGGCATTTGGCAGTTACTGCCAAAAGAAACAGACGGAGCACAGCATCAGACCTGTCTCGTCAGCTCTCTTCAGCTACCGGTACGACAGTTTCAAGGCAGACCGTGTACATATGCTTAGGGCACATTGGTCTATATGCTCGTAGGCCTGTCAGATGTGTTCCACTTACCGCAACTCACTGTCGCCTGCGATTAACCTGGAGTAGACAGCATGCATTGTGGACACCACAACAGTGGTCTTGTGTGATGTATTCCGACGAGTCCAGGTTTAGTTTGCAGTCTGCTTCTCGCCGGACTTTAATATGGAGAACGCCAGGTACCCGTTACTACCAAGAGAACACCATTGAACGTGACACCTTTACGGTGGTGCAGGATGGCTCGTTTGGGGAGGAATTATTCTTGATTCCAGAACTGACCTGCATGTTCAGAGTGTAACGGCCTTTGATTATTATTCTAAGTATATAGTACGTAAAATTTAATTAATTACTCGCTATTAATGATTAATTTTATTAATTAATGCTAATGAATTATACAAGAACTAGTTTTTTACTGTGTTTTGTTCTCGAAAATCGAAAAAATCAAAAGGAGCATGATATAAGAATATGGAACTTTCGACCCCGGACCCCCACCCTGAAAAATTCCTGTGTGCGCTACTGCCCGTATGGATTGGCTAGCATACTCACTGGACTTGAATCTAATAGAGCATGTGTGGGATATGCTTAGCCGACGAATTGCAGCCCGTCAAACCCCTCCCACCTGTCTACCGGAACTTCAGAGGGCATTGCTTGATGAGTAGTGTAATATTCCTCAAGATCAGATTGATAATTTGATACTCAGCATGCCTAGGCGTTGTAAGGCCTGTATTGCATCGTCCGGGAGACATACTCCGTATTAACCATCATACTAACCATGTTATACTGTTTTTTGTAAATCGGTTCTTTTTTGGAATTTGCTCCAGGGAGTAAAAATCGCAATTTTTATTAATTATGTCAAACATATAGCATCTTTTTTGCTCTTTACCTTTTGTTTAATAAATAGACTTTACAAATAAGTTAAATTTGTTTTGCTTCTGTCTCTTTCTTTGCCTGAACTTCATTTTCCTTAATTTATGGACATGAGTGTAGTTAATTAACAATTATTATTAGAAAAGTTCAGAGACCTCTGCCATAGAACAATGCAAGAATATATATGTAGATATATATAAATAACGAAATAGTTTAATAAAATATTTTTTTAAAAAAATGAATGATATATATAAAGGGTGTTTTTTTTAGAGGTATAGAACTTTAAATTGCAATAAAACAACGATGTATTATTCGATTGACATGGATTTTTTTATTCGAAAGATAATCTTGTGGCATTACATTTTAAATATGATTTCTGGCATAGGACTGCCACGGCTGGCTCGGATGTAGTCCAATCTGGACGTCCAATTTTCGATGACTTTTTCCAACATTTGTGGCCGTATATCGGCAATAACACGGCGAATGTTGTCTTCCAAATGGTCAAGCGTTTGTGGCTTATCCGCACAGATCAATGACTTTAAATAGCCCCACAAAAAATAGTCTAGCGGTGTTAAATCATAAGATCTTGGAGGCCAATTCACAGGTCCAAAACGTGAAATTAGGCGGTCACCCAACGTGTCTTTCAATAAATCGATTGTGGCACGAGCTGTGTGATATGTTGCGCCGTCTTGTTGGAACCACAGCTCCTGGACATCATGATTGTTCAATTCAGGAATGAAAAAGTTAGTAATCATGGCTTTTTACCGATCACCGTTGTGGCCTTCATCGTTTTTGAAGAAGGATTCCACCAGCCCATAAAGCGCACCAAACAGTCAGTTTTTCTGGATGTAACGGTGTTTCGACATACACTTGTGGATTAGCTTCACTCCAAACGCGGCAGTTTTGTTTGTTGACATAGCCATTCAACCAGAAGTGCGCTTCATCGCTAAGCAAAATTCGCGTATGAAAATCGATCATTATTTTCGAAATAAAATTGCACAATTTGGAAGCGTTGTTCAGGCGTGAGTCTATTCATGATGAATTGCCAAACCAAACTGAGATTAAATCACTTGACATCTGTTAAATCGGTCGCCATCTTGGAAAGTAATGCCAACTATACCTGAAAAAAAAAAACACTCTATATAAGCTCATACTAACCCATTCACTGCCAATTACGAGATATCTTGTAGTGTGTGCAGCAATTTTAGATTGATTACATATCTATATTTAAGTTAGGAATTATTTGAAAAAACGATAAAAAATGTATACTGATCAAAAAAATTTTTTTTATTATTATTAAAATTATTACTTAAATAACTATTTTATTACATATTAATAATATTATATATATATAAATATATATATGAATATATTCAAAAAATTTAAAAAAATACTTTTATTGTTGTTGCTGAGTATGATGAGCTTTAAAGCTAGGATCAACGCAAAGTGCTGGATTGTTCGGACTCACTAGGCAAAAATACCTAGCTTCTCTACATTTTTTTATTTGCTTTGTACACATTCGACATGGCTTTGTAGGTATCCTTTTTCTTTTTTCATGAGAGGAAGATGTCCTAAGTAATGAACATCACACAGTTGTATTTATATCATCAAATAAATGCCATCAAATAAATATATAAAAACTGATCCCCTAAATTGAAGGTATCCTCATGATTTTATTCCCTCTACTTTTTTTCCATTATTATTATAGAACATGTTAGATCTCAAAGTAGAGCAAAGAGATTTTCTTGTATCAATGAATGGATTACCTGAGGTCTGCTGTTGTTGTCGTGTCCTTCCCACAGGGAAGGAATGTAAGCCGCCAGAGGCTGAGACAGCTTGGACTAATACACGATAGATGGCGACACCACATATCTCCACCTCCACAATTTAGGTATGGAACTGGAGGGGAGGGAAATATTCCTCAGCCTCCTGTACCCGTGGTTTCTGCTGCGACAACCCTCAAGACTTTCGGACTCACTGATTTTTCGAGCACATATTCTATGTATGCTCAAAGGGCATTTGGTGGCATCGAACCCAGGCGCTCCGGTCTGGAGTCCGATACTCTAACCACTAGGCTACCCATGGACCATGAGGTATGCTAATTATTATTTATCAGTCCATTTAAAAAAAACTTTAGAACTCCCGATAACTACCATCGCCTTATACGTTTTTCCCAGTGATGATTAGTACACATCTGTATGAAAACCTGACATAACATTACACATCTAACTGTCACCAGAAGAAATTAGGTGACCAGCTTGTGAAATGAAACAAAAGGAAAAGAAAATCTTTGTATATGAAGATTTTTATTGAAAAAAAAAACAATACGAGATAATTCGTAAGTGGCACTCAGCACAGGCATCTTTTTCAGTGACGCCAGCTTCGAGTTATTTCGCAGTGTTTTTTTCCCCAATAAATATCATTGTATATGCATAACAATATATTATATAAGAAACAACATTATTATATTTTGTAAAAAATTTCATGTTTTTTTAAATCAAAACGGGGCACTTAGGGCCGTCTTAAGGCATGGGCCAACTGGGCCCGGGCCCAGGGTCTCACCCTCGGCGGCTGCCTCCTTTCGTTCTCGACTTGTATCATGATCCGGATAATTTTAATGTGGTCAAATATTATCCCCGTGCATATTCTCTGAATAACTGGAAATTTCAAACAGCATGCCAACGGCTAAAAATGTTAAGACTCTATTATTATGTGATGACCGTTGTCCATGTCCAGGCCTAGGCCTAATACCATAAACAATCATATAACTCATTTAGTCCAAATGCGGCCAGTGGTCGAGCCGGTTTGTGACTAGGTTTCTTAGATTGTGAGTCGTACACATTTATTTGTTTCAAATTACCGTTTGAACGAGTATTTGACATTGCATGCTATATACTGACTCAGTGGCGCACACAAGAGGGAGGTCCTGGGGGTCCGCATCCCCCCCAAAGCCCTAGATTTTTTCCCGATTGATTATAATTCTAAGTATATAGTACATAAAATTTAACTAAGTATTTGTTATTAATGATTCATTTATCAATTAATGCTAATTATTTATTCAATAATTAGTTTTTTACTGTGTTTTGTTGCCGAAAATCGATAAAATCGAAAGGAGCATGATACAAGAAGGGTGAACTTTTGACCTCGGAACCCCCTTGAAAAATTTCTGTGTGCGCTACTGTACTGACTACTTTTAAAGATATTAGGTAGGGCCTAATTTTGCATAAGGGACCAGGGCCTCAAAGAGTGTTAAGACGTCCCTGGGGGCACCTAGGGCACGCTCTAAATTTACCTAGCAGCAGGGGCGTAGCTACCACCGTATCAGCCGTTTCAATGATGCGGGACGTCCAAACTTAAGGAACCCCAAAATGTGTTGAAAAAATCGTAAAATATTGAGAGCCCACCAAAAAGGGCCTCCAAGGAATTTCGTTACTGGGCCCACTCAGGACTAACTACGCCGGTGCCTGGAAATGAATGGGTTAAGTAATAATTGGACTGAATTTCATGAAGACTAAAAAAGTAGCTTTTTGTGTCCCATTAACACACACACAAGTATTCTTATCTCTTATTCAACACACTCGAAAAATATATATTGCGTCAGTTAAATTTAAAACTAAATTATACATCCGGTACCAAATTTTATGAAATCCGGCTAATTTATTTATTATTCTTGTCACTTAAAAAAAAAAAAAAAAAAAACTCACTGCCAGTAATGACAATTTAAATACCCATCCGAGGGTCTATTCGATAAATATCATCTCGGGATTACGCGCGTCACTTGCGTTCCGGATGCACAGGAGATCGCGTTTCTGATGACAGGGTCAGAGACACCCTCTAATTGGACGTATCGTGATCCTCGCATTATCATGATACGGGGGTTCCCCAGTGTGACGTCAAAAGTAACGTCTGTTCCGTCTGTGTCCGGGTTATGAATGAAAACATCGGCTTCTTTTACGTGAATGGAAAAAAAATAGGAGTGTAATGGGTGTTTGTGTTTGGTTTGCAAGCTGATATTTTTGTAAAAAGATCGCCCTGTACCCTTCGGGCGAAATTATTTTTTTAAAACAAATTAAGGAAATATACACAAAACTGTGCTAAACAACATCCTGTCCATTCAACAAACGCTTAGTACAGGGGTGGCCAACGCGAAGACTTACTGAACAATTTTTTAAATTTTGAAAAGATTATAACCATTTTTTATTAGAAATTGAAAGATTAACCATTTTTCAATATTAAAAATTTTTTTGAAATGATGATAAATAACCATTTTTTTTTTACAATTTTAGCGATATAGGGTTGTCTCAGCCAAAAAAAAACACCAACTTTGGATCAAAATATGTTAGTGAATAAATGTTTTTTGCTACGATTATGATTATATAAATTTCACTCAAAACTAGCTGATGTGCACCTATAATAACCTAATTTTGTAAGCATCTGCAAGAGCTTATCCCTATATAGATTGATAAAAAAGTAGTATTTCAAAAGCCAGCCAGAGATTAAGTAATTGCTGAGAGTTTAACAATAATTATATATAAATGATTCAAGTTGCTCATTTTTATTTTATACCTAACCTAATTGACTGAACTTGTAAAAAGTTCATTAACTACAAAACCTAAGTTTGTATCGTGTTATTTATTATATTACTTTTAAATTTCGAATGCATAGACTTGCATTAAAAAATGTGCTATTTGCGTAAAAATCCCACAATAAATCTATAAGTAACATTTTTTTCACTTTTGCATGTTTGTTTGTAGGAAAAGTTGGAAGTGGCACTCATAATTATTTTTTATCTAATAGTCGTTCTGTTCCTAAAAAGGTTGGCCACGCGCTTAGTATGAAGAGTGAACCAAAAATCTTGCTCTGATTTTAAATACTTATTGTGCTCAAACTATTATAGTTAGACACATGTTTGTTAGGATATATTATAAGCACTGTTATAAATTTTTTATTAGACCATTTACCTCCGTAAAATGCAAAGTGAACCCTATTGGCAACTTGATAAATGTCTTTTTTTGGAGGTATTCCAGTTCCAGCCAAGTGTTCTTTAACGAGTCTTCTGTTATGCTGCCTGTTTAAACATTTCACATCATCGCCTTTTTAATTTTGCACCAGGAGGGTTGTTTCCATCAAAACGCGCGCGCGCGCGTCGAAATTTACGCTGAACACTAGGGACGAGCTTGGTTCTTGAAACCAAAACACACATTGGGTTTCCATTCGAATTGACGCTGTTTCGACCGAAAATGCTTCCTTACAGATGTTCCTCTGAGTCAATCTTGAAGGAGTACCTTCCTCATCTATTGCACACACACACACTCACACACACACACATACACACACTCACATACATACACACGCACATACACACACATACACACACGCACATACACACACACTCTCACATACATACACACACTCACACACACATACACACATTCACACATATTTACAACACACATACACACACTCACACATACATACACACACTCACATATACATACACCCACACATACACACACACAAAGCTGACCTATCCAGTGGTACAAAAATTACATTTTTATCTTAATTGGTTATTTTATGATGAATTTTTATAATGAGGGTATAAGACTCTATGTCCCCCCTGTATAAAAAATATCGTCAATTTGTGGTTAATGTCTGCAAAAAATGTCCGAACGTTAATGCAAGATGATGCAATTATAACATAAATATTTTTATATCAATATCTGTGACCACTTTTTATGTTTCCAAGGATCTTCTTTTATAGAGAATGTTGCTCTTTAAATTTACCAGGACGCAATGTTCTCGCAAAACTGTAGTGTTGATGTAAAAAGTTAGTTTTTGACTCAATTGCCGTCCTTGTCACATGACCGTAGCTCAATCTCTATTGCTTCGCTATTTATTTTCTCAGCTTGATATTAGCTTAAATAAGAAAATCATTTCACACAGTTGTAACACGGTTATAGAGCAATCATAGAAACTTGATTAAACCATGATTATGATAATAAGATTTCACAACTTTTACATCTGAAGTTTATTATAAGGATACAAATGGTCAAATGAATATACAGTTGTTGTTGTCGTGTTCTTCACGAAGGGAATGAATGAAAGTTCGTGACGGGCTCACGCGTCTTTTCATTAACATGTCCTTTGGGTTCTTTGGGGCCAGAATTAATGGCAACTCTTTTCCAACCAAATCCAAGAAGTAAAGTGTGAAAGAAAGATGCAAATTAGGAAGCTCTTAAATATCAGAAGTTAGAGTAAGAGGGGTGGCAATTTGAGGAACGTAAAGATAATCCGTGGTTCAAGCGTGAGGAGGATTTGCAAACGTTAAGTGACAGCAAACAGAAATTATACGTGATAGAGAGAGAGCCCTAAGTCAAGGTTCATACCATTGCACTCGAGTAAATACGCAACTTCATCTAGGATTATTGTGATCGCTACTTCAGACTACATTAAGGTAGGATTGACTATTTAATATATTAAATATTTGGATCTGTGATAGTCTGGGAATAGAGCTTAGGCGAGTTAGTATTGATAGTGGTCCGGGTTAAGTAATTTCGGTATTATTTATATATATATATATATATATATATATATATATATATATATATATATATATATATATTGTGTGTGTTTAGCCACCGTAGAGATTCTCTCACATATATTATTATAATCTTATTTGTTAGACGATTAAGTTAAAAATCTTAATAAAGTCATATTAAGATTATATCTGCTTCTAGTTCTTCCGTTAATCCTACACCTCTAGCTCACGCTGATAACCAAAGAGAAGGGTACCTGAGGGGTTGCCCTCACAAGTTGCCAGAGCCTGAGATAGGTTGGACTATATTCTACCCCAACTTTGAGGGAGAACACCCTGGGGGTGCTCAGAGGCCACCCACCTCTCTTCCCCTTCCGCCAACCTCACGAGAGGACTTGCGGCTCGAAGGCTATTTAGAATAACCCCATGCCGCAAAGGCACTATACATATACAAACATCCATGTCTTCTCCGGGATTCAAAACCAGGCCGCACACAAGGGGGTTCCTGGGAGTCCGGACCCCCCACCCAAAGCCCTCGATTTTTTTCCCGATTGTTTATAATTCTAAGTATATAGTATGTAAAATTTAATTAAGTATTTGTTATTAATGATTCATTTTATTAATTAATGCTAATTATTTATTCAATAATTAGTTTTTTACTGTGTTTTGTTCCCGAAAATCGACAAAATCAAAAGGAGCATGATACAAGAATGGTGAACTTTCGACCCCGCCCCCCCCCTTGAAAAATTCCTGTTTTCGCCACTGACAACAATAATGCTTCGAACTTACGCGATAGGTGGAACAGAATGATAACCGCGTAAATTGGGTATAAATTCGCATATAAATACATATAAATTATTTTTAGACGAAAGAAAATAATAATTTATGTATAGAAAAAATGTTTATTAAAATGTGTTAGATAACACAAATACACAATCATAAACCGAAGTTATTTTTATGTAGAAGGTTTCATAACAAGAAAAGTAGTCTGCCGGTTTAAAGAATTTTTTTTCCCTCCCGCAAAATTTGCTAGTAGCATGCTAATATTTTTTTATTGGTTGTTTGGTTGGAAAAATATACGCTCATCGCGTTGGAGTCTATATTTTCTAAAAAATTGTTAACCTTTTTTCAGTTAAACTGAAGCTTTCAGTCAAAGTCTCATTCATTATTCGATCTTATTATTGAAAAGGGTCTAAAGACTCAAGCTCTTCAATGTCTTGCTCTTGCTTATGCATTTCTATGAGCTCATCGAATGCCAGCTAGCTCCTTATTGTGGGAATCCAACAGTTATTGAACCACATCCCTGTTCACTTTTAAATTTAAGCGATCGACAACTTCTTCAACCACACTACCAATTTCATCAAATTCTGGCACTGTTTTCGCATGTGAGTTTCAGTTTCTTCCAAAAGAAAAACAAACAAGTGCGCTTAAACAATAGACGAATCAACGAAATTAAAAATTGCGTAACTCCGAATTTGTGGAAGTCGAGGTATTACTGTACTCCAGTAGCGCACACAGGAATTTTTCAAGGGGAGAGGGGGGTTCGGAGTCGAAAGTTCACCCTTCTTGTATCATGCTCCTTTGGATTTTGTCGATTTTCGGGAACAAAACACAGTAAAAAACTAATTTTTGAATAAATTAGCATTAATTAATAAAATTAATCATTAATAACAAGTAATTAATTAAATTTTAAGTACTATATACTTAGAATTATAATCAATCGGGAAAAAAAATCAAGGGCTTTGGGGAGGGGTCCAGACCCCCAGGACCCCTCCCCCTTGCGTATGTCACTGATGTACTCTTATTCCTTCAATAAATCTGTTGTAAATCAACAGCGTATGTAAAAGTATGTACAGGGAGTCCCAAAAACAGCGCCCAAACTCTACACAACCAGATTCTTCGTTGCGAGTCATAAAAAAATGCACGAAGAATGTATAGATCAAAAGTTTACGAGAAAAATGTGGTAAATGGAAATGCATGGGGATCAATGAATGATGATGCACAGTAGCGCACACAGGAATTTTTCAAAAGGGGGGTTCAGGATCGAAAATTCACTATTCTCGTATCATGCTCCTTTTGATTTTATTGATTTTCGGGAACAAAAAACAGTAAAAAACTAATGATTGAATAAGTAATTAGCATTAATTAATAAAATTTATCAGTAATAACGAATACTTAATTAAATTTTAAGTACTATATACATAGAATTATAATCAATCGGAAAAAAAATCACGGGCTTTGGGGGAGGTCCGGACCCCTCGGACAGCCAGCCCCCTTGTGTGCGCCACTGATGATGCAGGATAGTTCATGATGGAGCTCTGGTACGAGCTTGAGTTCTACGAGCACCATGATCAGCAGATATCATATGGATGGATTTTTTCCCTATAGAACCATTTCAAGAAACTGGTGCATCGAGACATAGTGATTACACAAAATGATTTAGTTGCTCGTCTTCATGCTTGTTGTACTTCAGTGGACACTGCTAAGCAGCGACTGTGCACTTATTCATTTCACGGCGCCCTCAAGCCTACCTCAATATGCATTGAGAACCTTTTGAACATCTGCCTTTATAAGTATTTGAAACTATTGCTGTTCATGTGTCTAATACACCTGCGATGTTAAGTTTTTTTTTGTTAGAATTTTGTTTGTAAACTATTGGTCTTGTGATGTCCCCTTTTCGAAACGAGTTTCACTCTTTCAGGACAATACTAGACTGAGTATTGGAGCACCTGCAGCTGGGGGCTCATTAACGTTTATTTAGAGTTTGGACTTGGGTGCCAGTGCGACTGGACATACAAAGGACTGGCCATACTACTGTAGACGAGATCGCTTCCGAGGCAGCTGACTGTCGCCTTACATACACAATAGCGAATTGTCATCAAAGGCGGTAAAACAGCGACAGTGGGCCGAAGGGGTTTGGATGTCGGAGCATGTGTCGGACACCTGCTGGTTTGTGAAGAAACCAGGGGAGAGGACGATTGGCGGATTATGCGCCAATGGGCTCTAATGAGTTGAGGTTCAAGGATCGACTCATATGGGCCCACCAATGAGAAAGCGTGAGGGGGAGAAATGGACTGCGCCTGATGTTTTAAAAGGGCTGAAAAAAGAAAGAAGAGAAAAGATGGAAAAGACGAGGGCGGGTCGTTTTCGGAAAGCGGAAAAGGAGGACCTCGGAGTTATTGGACCGTGATGCAGACGAGGAGTCCTGGACGCGAATAAGAAAAAACGCTTTGAGGACTGTAACAAGACAAACTGTGGAGAGAGCGACTTCAAAAAGGGGCTACCATATTGGCTAGGCACAGAGACAATTAAAGTCTAAATCTCATTTAATCTAATTACCCTGTAGGAGAAAAAATTAAAAGTATTTTTTTTACTCCCACAATCTTGCTGTGCTGTTATTTTCGTACGCTACCTTCTCACGACGTTACAGTCTTTTAGGTACAGATCTCTGGGCATTTTTCATATACTTCCAACGAGGGATCTGGCAGCACAGAGTTTGGGCGCTATTTTTGGGACACCCTGTTCATTTGCCATTTTTATATAAATGAGTGGCCGTGGTAGTCTAGTGATCATAATCATGTCCTCGTGGCTGGCTTACCAGGCGTTTGAGTCCAAGTGCCCCTAGTGGCCGAAATAGCCTAGTGGTCAAAATAATGGATTCATGGCCAGTGTGTCATGAGTTCGCGTCTAGTACCACTGAAGATCCGCCGTGCAGAGGATGCTGATGCACGTCGAGGTTCCAACGTCCTCTCGTTGGTGTGGTGCGGAAGTTATGAGAAGGGGGGTGTGTGGCTGACGTGTCATCCTCGTCGTAGCTGAATAGCACGACGTTAATATTCAATCGCTCATCCTAGTACCACTGAATACCGGACGTATAGGGGGGGGCGTTCAAATTAAATCTGTTGAAGCTCACAGTCCTCCCGTTGGTGTGGAGTGGTAGTTTGGAGAGGGGAGGCCAGCTCAGGTGTTATCTTCGTCACTTGGACATATATCAAAATTACGAGGTCCGTAGCCAATATAGCGCTCGTGTTGCCTTATAGAGCAACATTAATGAGCCCTATAATGTCAAATCATGTCAATGGTATTAAGAGAACTACATCAAAATGAGAAAAGTTCAATTCACATTCTTTCTTGTTTTACTTCCCTCAATCGATTTCGGATAACGCTGGATGAAAAACAGATTCAATAAAACGGGGAATAAAATCTTTTATTAAGTGAAATCATTAATATATGAACGAATCTCCCTTTGTGATTGGACAAAAACTTTTTTGCGCGAACGTAAAAATCACTGTTCATATAATGGAATAGTTCAGCGCAAAACTGCTTTTAAATTGACGAGGATAGTCGTTTATTTTAAGAGTATTTAAATTCCTCATTGTTGACAAGACGAGAAATTCAATCGGACCAGCTCTGACAGCGAGTGGAATGTATTTTGTTTCGTCATCCAGCCGAGAGAATTGGCAAGTGTGTCTGGATTAGCGCTCAAATTCTGACAGTTGACAGACAGATAACAAGTCTCGCCAGTAAGATTATCTCTTCCCGGAGGACGCTAGGAACAGCACCAAAAATTTTGAGAATGGGTTGAAAATGTCGACGAGTGTGGACCTAGATATAATAATGGGTTCTTTATAATTGCTCGTTAAGGTCGAGTAATAATTAGGATGAACAATCTTGATTACTGTCGCGCTTGACATGGAGTAATTTGAGCTTCAAAAGTAATGGTGGGTCGGGAAGCATTAGGCTAATGCTTTTATTGTTGTGATGGTAGTGAGATAATTGTACGAATTATAAGAAAAGGATACAGTTTAGGTATGGATTCCAATATAGAATGAATATTTCTTGGTCGGCTTATTTGAATAAATAATCGTTTGGGGGGGAGGGGGATTGCTGCGATTTAACAAGTATCAGATTGAAAACTAATCTTAAAAATCGTATGTCTTTTTAAGGACAAAATTGTTGACGTCTGTTTCTAACCTCTATTTTAAGGCTGTTTTCGGCAAATGTTACAGAATAGGACCCAAAATCCGAATATTTTTTCAGATATAAAAGTACTCAAACAATAGTATTATATTCTGACCTCACTATCCTGTAGAAAATCGCTTATTTTGTCATACTACTCATTTTTATCCGAGTTGACACATTTTTTCTTGCACAAAATGTGTTTCACATTTTTTCTCGTATATCATAATGCTAAATGGTCTATCCATTTATACGCTAAAAGGAAAAACTAGTTATTTATGAAATATTTTGAAATTTTAAAAACATTATATTATAAACAAATGCATGAGTTAAAATATCACAAATGTTTATAAAAATTGAGGCATTTTTCTGTCCGAAAATGTGTTCCGCGTTAAGTTTCCGCTCTTGTGTATATGGCGAAAACAGCCTTAAGATCTCTGTTTCTGCCTTTTCCTCTTGTAATATGGCATTTTTTTTCAAAGTGACCATATGAACAAAGTGACCACAGTAGTAATTACCATAGTCAAAGAATTCTCAAACCTAGTATAAAAATCTGAATAAAAGGCGTTTAAATGTTGAACGTAAGTTAAAACCTCTTTTTCCTTGCAAATTGTCTGTGGCCAATTGAGAAACTGGGAAAATTCACCATGTCCAATATTATAGTCCTTTAGCTTAATTCTGACAAGAATCGCTGAAATGGTGGTCCTTGTTTTAATAAAATTTAGGCTGTCACTTTGTAACTATAAATTAACATTATAAAATTTAGTAAATACTGAACTGAACTCAGTGGCGCAACAGCCCATTAGGGCCAAGGCCCATTGTGCCTATCTCAGCTTACGTGATCTTAGGTGCTGGGGTGCATGAGCAGATGTTTTAGTCAAGTGGCCAGTCTGACGAAAAACCCCCAGTGTTCAGTTACCAAGCAAGCTCGGTACTCATTTATCAACCTACTGAAGAGATGAAAGGTTGAATCAAACCTTGCTCAGCCCGGGATTCGAACCCCGACCTGTGGTGTGGAAGTGTGAAACACTACCACACAGACATTGGGCCTAAATTTAGTAAATAAATCTGTTTTGGGCAAATTTGGTTTCCAGTCGATTAAATTTTTTTTTTAAAATTGAAGTTACTCTTTGATTTAATGAGAGCCACTATCGTAATCCGCCATTTACACTTTATGGACCCCCAAATTATTTTTTTTCTGATGGGGACCTCTTTCAGGTCGTCATAGACTCCTAGGGGTCAATAGAGATCACTTTGGAAATTAATGGTTCATATAAAAAATAAAAGAACATTAAATTCTTCCAGCTTTCTGTTGGTCACGACTTAAAACCACAGTGCAATTCTGGTTGCTCTTGTGTAAGAATAGCACGGCACGCTTCGCTTTCACTCGCGTATGTCTCAAACTCCATTTGGAAGCTCTTCCATCAAGTTTTCTTTTTCTTTTCTTTCTGCCTTCTCCTGATTCGCCGCTGTTGTGTTAGAGAAACACAAACAAACCAAGGTGTGAGGTCGGGCGGAATCAGCGGGGCTCAGCACCCACCCTGGTTTTGCTGACGGGGTTAAAGAAAACATTACTTTCTAACAACCGACCGTCTATTCGAACACGGGAATCGGCAATCGAAGGAAGCATCAACATCCGTTTTGAATTAGAAGGGTGGAGGTCTCCCCTTTAGGATGCACGTGAGCTCCCGTCAAATATTATGATGTTCAGGTTCCCTTTTCTGTTGTTTTTTCTTCTCCCGCTGACGATGGAAAAGTAATAGAGGTTGCTGCTTTTATCTACCGTTGCTGTGTGTTGGTTTAAATATAGATCTAAAAAAGTTGGATTGAATAGATTAATGCCAGATGCGATTGGACAAACTGTAACCATGGTGTTTGGTTTGGCAAATTTGTCGGAGATGCAATTTTGTGGCAGCAATGAGGGTGAAACCGGAAGAGGAATGGAGCTAGCTCTATTAAAAGACGCGAAGGTTGTCGAGAGTAAATGTCGTTTCAGGTAAATCAGTGATCTTCAAACTTTTTTTTCGCGACTCACGGAACCCTAAGAAACAGTAGCGCACGCAAAAATATTTCAAGGTAGTTGGGTGGTTCAGGATCGAAAGTCCACATCATTTTGGTATCATGCTCCAATACGCCGCCCAATACATTCTTTTGATTTTGTCGATTTTCGGGAACAAAAACAATACAAAATTAATTATTTAATAATTAATAAGATTAATTATTAATAACAAATGCATAATTCAATTTTACAGAAGGATTGTAACCAAAAAAAAAAATCAAGGGCTATGGGGGTCCCGATCCTTAGGACACCCCCTTGTGTGCACCACTGCTAAGAACTAAAGATGTTTTCGGGGAATCCAGTTCCACACACACACACCGACTTAAGGGGGGGAAGTACCTTGCGGAATTCTGAAATAGTATATTTTAACGTACTCTTTCAAATCCTCGTAAACAAGTAAATTGTTCTCCTTTTAATATGAGCTTTTCTTATAGTTTGTGCAGTAAAGTACAAAGTTTAAAATAAGACAGAAGGTTTTACTATGGCATTATTGCATTTTTTTAAATAGCATAAACAGTGTTGTTTTAAACGACATAGAGGCCACTCAAACTCAGTGGCGCAACAGTTCATGAGGGCCAGGGTCTACTGTGCTCATCCCAGTATACGTGACCATCGGGTGCTGAGCAGATGTCCCGATCAGGTGGTCAGTCTGAAGCGAAGCTCCCAGTGTTTAAATCCCCAGGCAAAAACTAGTTATTTATCGACCCACTGCAGTAGGGATAAAAGGCCGAGTCGACCTTGCGCAGCCCGGGAATAGAACCCGGACATGTAGTGTGGAAGTGAGATAGAGGCCCCTAGGCAATCGAATTCCCGGGGCCCTGTAACCTAATAACTTTACTACACAACATTTTAGGAATATATTTCATTTCAAAAATAAAATAACAAATTATCAGCAAATTAAAAAATATATAAATAAACGATAATTATTTATTATTAGAATATGTGATAAAAAACCTAAGTCTTGCAAAAAAAAAAAACTAAATATTTGGTTTCCTGAATTTTATTGGCGGTGAATTCTTTTAGAACATCTCGGAATTCTATTTTCTGCAAGACGTCGTATTCAATGGTCATAATAGCAAGTGAGTTCAGTCTTTCTTGTGTTATAATCGATGACAGTTTTTTAGTGTCTTTAATTTTGAAAACTTTTGTTCACCAGAAGTATTTGTTATTATAAGACTTCGTCCAAATGGGTTTACAGAACTAACAGAAAACAGAACACGCTTTTGAGAACCCTTAAGAAGCGCGGGGAATAGACATTGCCTACTACGCCTAATGAGTTATCCGGCACTGAGCATAAAGTATGAATACAAAAATAATAAAAACCCTAAGAACTAACGGTGTTTTCGGGGAACTCCATTCCCCCTCCCACACACTTAAAAGAATATATCTTGAAATAATGTTTAAAGTAGATCTCTCAACATGTTAGAGAAGTACTTTATTTAAAGACAATGAAAAAAGTATTATAATTGTTATAAAAAAAAAACTTAAATGTAATTTTAATACAATTTACTTCCATATTAAAAATATTAAGTTATGATCTAAGAATCATCTACCCATGCATTATATTTACTAACTCTGATATATAATTGCATTTCTTTCTTTTTACACAAACTATCGAAATCTAGGTCTATTGCAATTATGTGTGCAGCCGCATTTCATATTCGGCTTTTAATTTGCTTTTATATTTTATTTTTGTTAGCCACTGATCTTGAGAAGTATTTGTTACTTAAATGCATTGTTCTGAATAGCATTAAAATGTTTATAGATGTGTTGGAAACCCTGTGCACATTTTACATGAATTTGCAGCCTAAAATCTAGGAGCTGTTTTTGCGTAAATTTTGATTTGTCGAGATCTCGATTTTGTTGATCTGTCGGTAAGTTTTCCCCTCTCCCTTATATTGTTGCTTTTTCCCTCAAATGAAAAAAAGGTGCATTTTCTAATTAAAAAAACACTATTTAGTTTTGCAAAACATTTTGTAAAATTATTTCCTGGAACCCGGGATTGTAAACAACAGAATATTCACAATGTGCTATATAAGAAAACGTTTTAATATTCTTTTATCATCTAAAATACAGTTATTGCGCATAAAAATATTTTCAGTTTTAATTAATGGGATGAGCTTTAAATGCTTGTGGATTTGCCAACTACATAGAGCAGCAGTACTCAACCTTTTTTACCGCCGGGCCACATACATTCGACAACTATTTCACGCGGACGGCATACATATGAAAACTTATCTCTCGCGGCCCGCAGCATGAGGATTAACGGGGGAGATGTAAGACATTAAAAACGCAGAAGTATTAATAGTAGTTGCTTTCATTTTAAAACTATATTTATCTCCATCAAACTCAACTCACAGAAAAAAAAAGAGCATTTTTTCACCTTGTTATGGGGTAATTTCGATTTCCTTTCGTCAGTGGTCCCAGATCCCCACCCCCCAAATATTTTGTTGCTGAAAAAAGAGGAGGAACTGATAGATTTGTGTTTAGCGACGAGCAAAATTATATTTTTTAAGTATAGCATTTTTTTTATAACAAATTAAACAAATTGTCGATCCATGTTTGTTTTTTCTTCGAAAAATTCAAAAGATCTCCATCGTCTTGAAATAACAGATATTCTTTTGATATATTTCGTTTGGAAGGCATATAAGGGTTAATTAAAAACTAGTTTCCTCCATTATATATAGTCACTATTCTACTGTTATTTGTTAACACTATAACCGTTACAATTACAAAATAAAAAAAGCTATCCCGCAATTCTTACCAGCACCACATCGATAGCAAAATCGATATATGGGATTGCTTGATTGATAAAATTTCTCGCTAAGTTTTTAATACATTGTACTTAAATAATTGAATTTGTTAGTGAAACAGGGTATGAGACCGGGACACATTCGGGCCGCGGGTCGCAGATAAAGTATCGCTGACATAGAGCATGTGAATTCATTTTGCATACACATTTATAATCTCTTTATCGACTTTTTATTGTAACTCATGGAATTTCTGAGTATGCTTCGAGGAACCCCAGGTTTTTTATGAACCATAAGATATTTAAAGAGAATTAATTTACCAATACCATCATCGTTTTTGTATTTAAAGCCATATTAATTTTAGTACGAAGAGTTTCTTTTCTATCTTATGAAGTTTCACTTAGTTTTCATTAGATTGTAAATATATTTCCCCCAATGGGGCTGCATTTTAGCAACTTGGCTTTTTCAGACACGGCAAGTCCCCAAACGTGAAGGTCATTTCACGGTGGCACCATCTAGTGGTGGCTTCAGTTGTACCAATTTGTGTGTGACGTTCGATTTTAACTCAATTCAAACTTTCGTCGGATGCTGAATATTACCGTGAATTAATTTTGCCGAGAATACCAGAGCCAAATTGATACTCAAGGAATTTTTTATATGCCACATAATCATATGACATACTTCCCTACGATTTTCGCATCCAGAAAATCTATCGATTCCAGCCGGGACAGATTGTAAATATAGAATCAAAGGACATTGTAATTTTAAACATATTAAAGTGATAAGACCATATTCTCTGAAACCTTAACTGTACATTACAGTTTGTTTATTCGAGTTATAATGTTCCAAAACCAGTGTTCTTCATGTTTATTTGTTATAACGACCCTTTTGTGAGAAAGTGGACCCATTGGCGTGGTATGGAAGTTCGAAGCCCTAGTTCATTCGACCATGGTTCAAAATTACGATGTCCATTGCCAATAGTCTCAGAGGTGATTTAGCGCGCGACGTTAATAAACACTCACTCACTGTAAGAGAGAGGAAGGACATAGCAAATGAACGTGAAAATTCACCATTATATGAATTGTAATGCAAGTAAATAAATGCTACATTCATGTAAATTTAAATAATAATGTATATAAGTAAAAATTGTTATCTTAAATAATTATTAATACATTTATTTTTTTAACGATATGATTTTTTATTTATGTCCCAAATATGTGTTGAAGTTACTCTAGGGATGTTGGTGAAGGACCTCGTAACTTTTTGAGAGAGGGGACGACACTTGAGCCTTCATTCCAAATTTCGACACCATGCTAAGATGTGGATTTTAAGCCTTGAGAGATTTAATTTGCATCACACCCTCTTAACGGAGGATCTTCAGAGGCCCAAAGACTCGATCCGATGGCTGGACAACGCCGGCCATGATTTCGAAATCATCTCCCTTTGGCTACAGCGGCTACATTATTTTTTGAAGACATTTTATTATGAAGATTTCTCTTATCTATTTTAGGAGTAAAAAATAAATTATAGTTTAAAAAAACTAAAAAGCACGCTTTGATGGTTAATCGAACTAAAAAGTAAAAAAGTAATTCTGAATATAAGAAAAAAAGGATTTACGAGAAAATGAATATCATTATGGTAAATGCGGGGGTTGCTCTGTATTAATTGTTATAATTTCTTTCTAGTTCTATTCTGAAATGCTGAGTTAGTGCAAAAATGTAGTACAAAGCACCCCACGCTTTTACCACAATGACATTAATTTTCTCGTAAATAATTTTATTCTTTCAATTCAGAATTATTTTTTTACTTTTTAGTTCGATTTACTATAAAAGCGCGTGTTTTTTTTTTTTTTTTTTTAAAACTATAATTTATTTTTTATTTTTTAGTTCGATCTACAGTAAAAAAGCATGTATTTTTAGTTTTTTTAACTATCATTTATTCATACACTTTTTTTTTTTTAATTTTTGGCCCGAGACCGAAAAAGTTTGTCCATCATAGAATTTTTTTTTCACTTGCACAAATCTTTTCCTTTTTTTTTATTTGCATTTTCAGAAAGAAACTGGACAATTGCTTAAATTATGATAAGAAATTGCTGACGCAATATATATATAAATATATATATATATATATCTATATATATATAAGACGCATTTGTTGTCTGTTTGTCTGTTCCCTCATAACTCGAGATCTAGACATCCAAATAACGTGAAACTTGGTACACGTACACAAAGTTACACGAGAAAGGTTCTTAAATAGGTTTGGCGTTCATAATTCCTTCCAAAATTTTTAAAATTTAATTTTTAAGTGATTTTTCAGTGTTATGACGTCATATGTAGTCACGTTTCTCACTAAGTGGACAATTTATACTTTACATGCAGTTTTTCAAGATTATTACATATTTTTACTATAGCTATGTTTATCGGTTGGAATATTTATTCAATTTTTCTATTCTTTGATATTTAATTAGGATTACTTTTCGAATAAATCATTTTTTTAAGGATTATTCTTTAACAACTAAAATTTTGTTTTGTTGTTTTGGCAACATTTAGGTATTATCACGGGATGTTTATGTGTGTGATTTTGCTTGCAAATTACAACTTATTTATTTATTTCTTTAGAATGCGAAGATTATAATTTTGACAAACTAAAACTTCTCATTGATAAGGGTTACATTTCAGTTCCGTTCAAATGTAGTATAGGGGGCACTTTGGATTTGGCGATTTTTCGATTTTTATCTAAATGTCATGGTGAGATATCGAATTCATTCTAAAATAAATAATACCGAAAAAAGTACCTTGGAGACCACTTTTAGTAACCAAAATAAAGGACTGCGCCAAGTATAGCCCCTCTATACTACACTTGATCCAATAATATAGTTCTTTGCAATTTCATGTGTCTTTATTTTAACCATTAAGGGTATACTATTGGCTTCAGTGCATAAAATTGCCATGCAGAAAATCATACTTGGGTAATCATACTGCCCAAGCAAAAGCAGTGTTGGTAGTAATTACATATCAAACTGGAATAGGCATCAGAAAATGAGCAAAACAGACACAAATGGCTTAAATACCTGTTGAGGAAGCAGGTGGTCGTAAGATAAATTATTTTTGGAATTTGTACTATCCTGACAATCGCCAACATTCAAAATAACTTGCCAAGTTCGCAACCCCGATTTTACATGTCATATATATATGTTGAATTTTGAGTCGTGCTTCGTTTCATATATCGCCAATAGGTTGCGGTTATATGTAAGTACCTTATTTTTTCAAATTATGCTTTTGCATTGATAAAGTTAGTTCAGTTCTTTTTATGTCGGTTAATGTTAGTATTGTACTTCATTTTTCAATTTATTTTTATGCTCGGGATATATATACTTTGGATAATTTTTGTAGTACTTGCGTATTATTGCACAATCCCCAACGTTCAAGACAACTCACAACTTTGGCAATCCCAAATTTGTGTGTGTTGAATTAGCAATCATGTGCTTCATTTTGTATAATGTCACCAATAGTTTGCGATAATACGTAAGTACCTTTAATTCTGTACATTACTATAACATTAGACTGGCCGCAACATACCAATTTGGCGTGATTTCAAAATCATGCCAAAATAAGTAGCCAACCAATATCAAATTAATATTATGAGTATTATCTTAGCCTATTTTTACTTCCCTCCAGTAATCCTTAATTAATTCAATATATATATATATATATATATATATATATATATATATATATATATATATATATATATATATATATATATATATATATATATATTTATTTATATTTTAGTACTTAAATTTTTTTTGGTTATTATGTACTGCAAATATTTTTTTGCACATTGCGATGTCTTTGGCAAAATTAATCAGTGGTATTTTTCTTAAATATGTTTTTTATCTGTTTTTGACAATTTTTAAAATTTTGTTTGATGTCTGTCTGAAATGCAAATAGCAAAATAAATATTTTACAATATATGTATTGTGTTTGTATGAAAAAATGTTTATACTGATTTATTCAAAATATTGAGTCGTCTTTTATTTTTGATATCTTTTTAAGATTTAATTTTATGTTATAACTAGCTATACCCAGCTAAATGTTGCTGTGGCTCAGTCAGCTTTAAAATACTGGTACACCATAAAGTATGTCATGAAGCTTACAAAAGTAATAATACACAAGAATTCAAACAAATCTATATGCATATAAGACGCATTTGTTGTCTGTCTGAATAAACTTTCTCTTTCACACTACATCATTTGGACAAATTTTCAAAATTTGTTTGTGTCGTTAGTAATTAATTATAATGCTATAATTTTAATTGAATAGGCAGATATTGCATTTTTAAGTATAAAAATAGTTATAACTACTGTACTGTATTTTTTTCTGTGAGTGAATATTAACATCGCACTGTTCAGCTACATGAGGGCTTTTGGCGACGGACCACATAATTTTGAACCATGGTCAAGTGACGTGGACGACACCTGAGCTGGCACCCCCTTCTCCTAACTATCACGCCACACCAATTTAGCAGGAATATTCTACCAATACTTTGCTGGAATATTCTTTGAAATCCACTCTTCCAAGATATATGACAGCACGGGTTCTATGATGAGTGTTTTAGTAGGGAAGGCGAATAGTTTTGTAGCAGATATTGCATTGTCAGCTGACGACGTTTTCAGCGGATTGCAAAGATTATTATTTTTGTCTCAAAAAATAGTTAATGTCAAAATTTAAGTGTCTTATGTTTTTGTATGTTTATGGAGACCTTAGAAAACGATTTAACTATTTATTTTAAGTGACCGGTGCATATAATTAATTTTACAGTGGAATATCTTTAATTTATTAGCTCTAACCGATTAAATTTCCCTAAGTGGAGTATTTTGTTTATGTATGTCCCTTAATTTTCAATGTAGTGACCTAAAAAATATTGCATGAAAAAAATTGTAGTAAATCATTGCGGTAGATAAAGCATTAACGTGCATCGCATTTCTACACGGCGGGTCTTACAAAGCTCTAATAAAGTTTGAGCTATGAAAGTAGCGAGACATTTGCCAACTTCACTCTATTGTCAACATTTCGCTGTTTTTTCCATTGAATCGCCATTGTTATTTAGGAAACGGCGTTGCTTGCGAGTATTACAATTTTAACATAAAATAAATTCAACAGAAAGTTATATTAATGTATGATATTTTCAGTTATAAATTATTTACAATATTTTAAGCATCACAAAACTTTTAACAATGTGTTACTTTTGCTGAGCAGAGATCAGTTTAGGGAGGTATTTTCAAAAATCAACCCTCAAGAGTGTTACGGGGAGTTATAAATATAAAAAAAGTCCTTTTTATCAGCTATTAGATCTACAGACTTAAAATTTAACAAAGGTATTTTTTTCTTTCTTTTTTTCCTTCAGCTGAGATATGTGAAAAGCTTTTTTTGTTTAATTTGCAATTCATTTAATATTAACTCATTAAAAACTTCTTTATCCTTCAATCTGTGTTGTTTAACTTTTCAGTTCACCCGTGCGAAGAACGGGTATACCAGCTAGTATATATATATAGATATATCAATGGCGCACACAAGGGGGGGTCCGGATCCCCTGGAGCCCCCCCAAAGCCCTTGATTTTTTTCCGATTGATTATAATTCTAAGTATATAGTACGTAAAATTTAATTAAGTATTTGTTATTAATGATTAATTTTATTAATTAATGCTAATTATTTGCTCAATAATTAGTTTTTTTACTGTGTTTTATTCCCGAAAATCGATAAAATCAAAAAGAGCGTGATACAAGAATGGTGAACTTTCGACCCCGAAAGATTATCCTGTCCCCCACCTTATAAAAAATCTTGTGTGCGCTACTGATATAGATACGTTTTCGCTTTTAGGGTTATAAAAGCGTGTTAAAAACAGCGAATTTTGATTCCTTTTTTAGTAATATTAAAATACACTGCTGGACAATTGCTAAGGAATCACAAATTGCTTTAGTCACCAAATCTGGATAAAAATGGTATTAGAATAAAGAATTAGTCGCCAAATCTGAAAGAAAAAAATGTTCATTTGATCCTGTCTCCAGATTATCCTGTTCACCGTGGAGTGTGATGCAATTGGGACAAAATTATAAAACTATTGTATTGTCCACATTTTCAATGGGGTTTGACAAGCTGGTGAGAGAATTTCGAATTCATCTGACCTTTTAAAGGGGTTAAAAATCGAGTTCAAAGATTCCGTTATATACAAGTGAAACTTATAAAAGCGTGTTAAAAACAGCGAATTTTGATTCCTTTTGCATGCATAGGTAATATTAAAATATTTTACTCTATACCAGTGATTCCCAAAGTGGTCTATATAGACCCCCCAGGGATCTATGACGACCTGCAAGGGGTCCACGCCAGTGAAAAAATAATTTGGGAGATCCATGAATTGTAAATGAGGGTCTGTAATAGCGGCTGTCATTAAACCAAATCGTGACTAATTTTCCACATTTTGCTTCCTTTCATTTTGTGGTTGCTATGGATGATATCTTTAAAAAACCAGTGATTCCCCCAGTGATTCAGTAGTGGTCTATAGACCCCCAGGGATCTATGACGACCTGCAACATCTGGGTCCACGCCTTTAAAAATAGCGGCTGTCATTAAACCAAATCGTGACTTTAATCTTTAAAAAAAATGATCTAGTGGAAACCAGATTAAGTTTAGTGAGGTTAATTCATGGTTACTAGAGCCCAGCAAAAATTTTACTAAGACAATGACCATTTCAGCATTTATTTCCAGAATTAAATTGAAGAAGTATAATATTGGACGTCGCGAATTTTCTCGATTTGTCACAGACAATCTGTCAGAACATTTTAACTTACTTTCAACACTTAAATGCACTTTACTCAGATTTTGAAATTAGGAACTGATCAGAATAGGTCCTAACGATTTTAAAAGAAAGCTTAGAAACGGATATCAGCAATTTTGGCTTTAAAAAGATATTCCTGTTATTTGTCGCGAATTATGGAATATCGCGAGAAAGTTTTAAATTGCTTTCCCTAGTGAGAGGAAGTTTCGCTGAGTTTGCCAATCTCAAAAACAAACAAAAAAAGAAGAAGGGGATGGGGACTGGATACTTACTAACAAAGGAGATTTAAGGTTAAACCTGACTAGATTGAGAGATATTAAATATTGAAAATTGAAGCACCCCAGATTCATCCATCTCATTAAAAACATTTGTTTGTTGTTCAGTTATTCGATTTCTACAATTATAGGTCACACTCTGTATATATTTATTTATTTATTTATCTTGGTGAAATGTTCAATCGTTAATAAAATACATTTTAAAGCACTCAATTGAGCTGAAATTTTATGTACATGATTATTTTAGATGACAATACAATAATTTAATTACAATTAATAAAAATTAATTGATTAAAACTAATTATTCAAAGGATTACAAATACAGCCACGTTGGCGACTTGTGTCATAAACTTGAAAAGGTTTTTTTCTCATGTTTTAAAGCATTCTGTTGAACTGAAATTTGATATACACGATTGTTTTGTATGACAATACGATACTTTAATGATAATTAATAAAAAGCTAATGACCACTAAATGTTGTGATTCTGTCATATGTATATACATATATATTATAATTGTAACTATTTAATAAAACGTAGCTAAAATAAAACCTTTCTTTGTTGATCTAAGTAGGAATTGACTTAAAAATTGCTTACTTATTGTATTGTATTACTTGTTTTATGTATTAAAATTAATTTATTTAAATTTTAATTTTATTCATTAACACGTGCTTCTTAAGCTTTAAACACTGCCTTACACGACAATTAGAATTTTAATTCTTTTAAAGTAAGTAGTAGTACCAGCTGTCAAAAGGACACTTAAGTTGATAAATTTGCAAAAATATAATATTAGGTAAGCCCGAAACCGAAAATAAGGGCAAAGGGTCTACGTGACAAAAAAGTTCTGGAACCTCAGCTCTAGACGTTTGTATAAAACAGCACTCAATAATTGTCACTGGAAATAAAAACAGCAAGTATAGATTTTCTCTTATACAGCTTCACGGTTCCTCTGAAATAATCTCAGAAAACCTCAAGAAGTCATGACTCACTGGTTAAAAACTTTGTTGTGCACAGATATAATGCATACCTATAGTATTTGATAAGGACAATATACCAATATGCTAGTAGTCTCTCACTTCAAAATTCTACATCACTCAGCTTAAGGACGAATATCATTGAGAAAATTTTGGTGTGATTATAGTAGAGCTCTAACAACGAAAAATCTGAGAAAATAATGCAAAGAATCATTTTCGTTCGTTTCTTGGTTAACGCCACTCTTAAATTTATGTTATAAGGTTGAATGAAATCTAAATTCTTGATGAAAGATTAAAAATGTGGAAAAATGTCTTTTCTTGATAATTTGTCTCAGACTTCGTGTAATTCAAATGCAACAAACTAGGGCAAAACTACCGTGCATACAGTTCCATTACACACCTATACTTTCAAGCTCATTAATTTTTAGGTTGTATTCGCCATATAACGTTCTCACTCCTTTTTTGTGGAAGAAACCTGAAATGTACATTTTGAAGTAATTTATTCGAGGTATTTTATTCCAAGCTTTACAAAAATATATATAGTATTCTAAAACTACAACTAGGGATTGCAATATCGGACCAAAAGTCCAATATCGGTATTCGATATTTTTTAGGTCTTAATACCGGGATACCGGTTTTAATACCGGAAGTAAAAATTTTAGAAAAAGAATGAAAACACAGGCGTTTTATTAGAGAGTGTAAATACCACAAAAAGAATTTGTAACTTATAAATTATGACCAGTAGCGCACACAGGAATTTTTCAGGAGGGAGGGAGGTCCGGGGGTCGAATTTTCACCATTCTTGCATCATGCTCCTTTGATTTTGTCAATTTTCGGGAACAAAACACAGTAAAAAACTAATTTTTGAATAAATAATTAGCATTAATTAATAAAATTAATCATTAATAATAAGTAATTAATTAAATTTTACGTACTATATACTTAGAATTACAATCGATCGGAAAAAAAACCAAGGGCTTTGGGGGGGCGGGCCGGACTCCCAGACCCCCCTTGTGTGTGCCACTGATTATCTATATATATAAAGGAGAAAAGCGGCTCACTCACTCACTGACTCACTCACTGACTAATCACGATATCTCCAGAACCATTAAACCTATAGACTTGAAATTTGGTAGGTAGGCTCCCTTCATGGAGTAGACGTCAGCTAAGAACGGATTTTGCAAAGTTTGAACCCCAAGGGGCGTTACGGGGGATTAAGGGGCGTTACAGATAATTATTTCCATTACTAAACTATTAGATGTACAGTCGTGAAACTTGGTACACAAATTTCTTTCATAAAGTAGAGATTCTCTACATAATGATTTTTCAAAAATCGACCTCCAAGGGGCATTGAGGGCGCTTAAGGGGCGTTATACATAATTATTTCCATTTTTAAACTATTAGACGTACAGTCTTGAAATTTGGTAAGTGGATTCCTTTCATAGAGTACAGATCCGCTACAAAATGGGTTTAATGAAAATCGAACCCAAGTGGCGTTACAGAGATTTCAGTGGCGTTATAGGCAATTAACTCCTTTTTTAAACTATTAGACGTAAAATCTTGAAATTTAGTGAGCTGATTCCATTTATTGAGTAGAGATCTGCTAAAAGATGGGTTTTGTGAAAATCGTTTCCTAAAGGGGCGTTATCATAATTATTTCCATTTTCAAACTATTAGACCTACAGTCTTGGCAGATTCCTTTCATAGAGTACAGATTCCCTACAGAATGAGTTTTGTGAAAATCCTCTCCTAAGTGGCGTTGTAGAGAATTAAGTGGCGTTATAGGCAATTAACTCCTTTTTAAAACTATTAGACGTCAAATCTTGAAATTTAGTGAGGTGATTCCATTTATTGAGTAGAGATCTGCTAAAAGATGGGTTTTGTGAAAATTGTTTCCTAAGTGGCGTCGCGGGGGCTTAAGGGCCTTATACATAATTATTTGCATTTTTAAACTATTAGACGTACAGTCTTGAAATTCGTAAGCAGATTCCTTTCATAGAATACAGATCCGCTGCAAAATGGGTTTTGTCAAAAATCAACTCTAAGTGGCGTTGTAGAGAATTAAGTGGCGTTATAGGCAATTAACTCTTTTTTTAAACTATTAGACGTAAAATATCGAAATTTACTAAGCTGTTTCCATTCATTATGTAGAGATCCGCTATAAGATGTGTTTTGTGAATCTCGTTTCTTACGTGGCGTTGCGAGGGCTTAAGGGGCGTTATAGATAATTATTTCCATTTTTAAACTATAAGACGTACAGTCTTAAAATTTGGTAAGCGAATTACTTTCATGGTGTAGAGATCAGCTACAAAATAGTTTGGGGGAAATTTGATCCCCAAGGGTCACTGAGGGGGATTAAGGGGCGTAATAGATAAATATTTAGGCGTTTCAACTAACAGAATCACCTGCTTGAAAATTAGAAGGTATGTTCCGTTCATGGAATAAAGTTCGTTTTACAAAGATTTTTGCGAAAACGGACCCCTAAAGGAGTGGGGTTGCGAGGGATTAAGGCGTGTTATAGAAAAATTCCTGTTTTTGAATTTAAATCATTTACTTGAAATTTGTTGAGCACTTTTCTTTATAGTTGAATAGAGTTCCACTAAGAATGAATTTTACGGAAATCAACTCCAGGGGGAAGCGGGGAGGGTAATTGGGGTGTATTGATAGACAAAATTCCCGTTTTCGAACTGCTAAGACTACAATAATAAAATTTGGTTTGCATGCTTGTTTTGTTGAATTGGAATCCGCTAAGAATGCTCTCAACGAGGTATTGATGATAAAAATTCCGTTTTTGCTCTGTTAGATTTAGACTTGAAATTTAGCACGCATGTTTATTTTATGGAGTAGAGATCCACTGAAAGTTGCTTTGGTGGAAATCCACTTGATTATTAGGTTAAGTGAGCGAAAAAAATCTTTCTCCTTCTATTTTAGATATAAATAGAAATTAGATATTATAATTTATGTTTTTTTTGTATTAAGGGGCGAGAGTGTAACAGCTATAAATATATTTTTCAATACAATCGAATTCTTAATGCTAGATATCAATAATTAATACATATGTAAACAGTATACATATATACAACATCGTGAAATACCCAGTGAAGCGGGTGGGTAACGGCTAGTAACAGTATATAAAGAATCACGAAAAAGAAAAGGAGCATCTTATTTACACGGTGCCACCATATTCTTTTCATCATATAGCTAATGAAACAAAACCGAAGTATTATCAGCTAACTTTTTATGTTCTTTAAAGTTATTCTTATTCATTATTATGGGTTATTATTTATATATATAATGAATCTGAAAAATATTTGGAACCCTAAAGTATGATATGCAAATACAATGTGAATAACAAACTCACCAATTTAAAAAATATCGAAATATTACACACTTGTTCACAACCTCGTTTTCATAGATACGAATATCAGACTACGAATCCTACGCATGTGCAGTATCGCTCGGATCTGTAATAGGATAGTTTTGGCCCACCCCCTTGTGGATGATTCACATATTTTATCACTTCTCTTGATTGTACAATGCAACTTTATATCCACATTCTAATTAATTTGGATGGTTGGGGAGACACAAAAACAAAAACTTATACTATTTTGCTATGTTAGCGATCCCTGGACATATTAGGTTGTAAAGTATGAAATGGAGCAAAGTTCATGTTATTTATTTCAATTGCACATAACCACATTTAGACGCCGTATTTTTGCGTAATTTGTTTTTTGTGCAAAAGGTACATCTTTTTCTCTTCTTAACGCATATTTCAGTGTGAAAAAAACATCTTAAAATCTTAGTTTTTATTCGAAAAAAAAAATCAAATTCAATTATGCGCATTTTTTTACTCCATTTCATACTTGAGAACCTAATATAATGGAGGCGATTTAAAAAATTTCTAGTAAATAACGAAAAACAGATATTTAAACTTATGAATACCGGTATCACAAAATGCTCGTTAATCAGTACGTGCTCATTAAATCAGTGGGTCCGTAGTCTTGTGGACTGAGTCACGAGCGCAGGGACTGGAGAATATTTCCCTCCCCTTCAGTTTCCATGCAGAAATTGTGGAGGTGGAGATAGGTGGCCATCTATCGTCCCTTCGGGGAATTTCGCCAAGTTAAATCGTACTGTCACCTGTATGGTGCTCAAGGCCAACGACAGGCGTACCTCTAGCCACGATGAATTTCGTGGGCCTCTATCTGACTACGTAAGACAGGTGGCATTAGAAACAACAACAACACAAAATTGTACAAATGGTTCAAAATACCAGTATTCGGTAAACAGGTATTGTAATCACTAGCTACAACCCTTTATGTTCCTAAGAGAAATATCTTTTTTTTAAAGTATCTGACTAATCTAAAATTGTGAATTTTGTCAAAAATTGACAATTTTTTTTATGATTTAATTTTATAGGCCATCTTATTAGCTTTATAAAAATACCAAGTTTTATTATTTGTCATTCCCTGGAATAAACCTACAAGTGTTTTAGTAAAAGCAGATGCCATTACTTTAAGCAAGATGCAGTGGCGTAGAGTGGGCTTTCACCACCTGGGGCCGACCGGAAATTTGTCGCCTCTCTATTTTAATTATTAGTCAAGAAAATTAGTAAAAGTAAAAAAAAATTAGCTTTAATTTTTTTTTATTGATTAAAAATGCACTTTTCGTGTTTTTATCATAACAAAATATTTTATACAATTGTCAAAATCATGTCACGTTCAATTGCCAGAATAGCTAAATTTGTTAGCCTTAACGTGGATCAGTCGATCTGAGGTAATTTTTGATTAATTTTAGCTTAGAGAAGCTTCTCTCGTAACTAGCATTACTGATGATTGATTGAATATTAACGTCGCTTTTGGCGACGGACTACGTAATTTTGAACCATGGTCAAGTGACGTGGACGACACCTGAGCTGGCACACCCTCTCCCAATTACCACACCACACCAACGGGAGGACGTTTCAGCTCTCGACAGATTTAACGTGCATCGCTGCCCTACATGGCGGGTCTTTAGTGGTACTGGGATCGAACTCGTGACCAAGCAAGCCACGATCCGATACCCATACCACTCGGCTACCGCGGCCCCAGCATTACTGATGGCAGGTGTAAAAAAATTCACAACATTATGACAATGTTTGGTAAGCCATCTTCAAGTCTGGTCTCAATAATATATTTTAACAAACCCAGAGAGCCGGACCTAATGAGTTATTTTTTACAGCCTAGGTCTGTTGCTGCTACGAAAGCTGGTAGACGTACGCGCTCAAGTTGGAATTCTTCTTTATTAATGTTTTAAAAAGTTTGATCTAAATTCAGTTCTTCCATGCTCAATATCATTTCAGCCCTTAAAAAGGCATATTTTTGCCCTAGATTCTGTAACTGTTGGAATCTTTCTGGAATTTCAGCAGTTGCTCTCTCTCTCTCTCTCTCTCTCTGTCTATTGAAGAAAACATTGTTCGTCTGATGTCATCTTCATACGATACCTGAACATCTTTACTTCCGTTGCCAAACATATACTTCCTCCTGATTCGTCTTGGGGGTTCAAAAGGAATTTCAAGATCTTCACATAAACTTTTAGCATTTATTAAACCATCATCCAAGAATTCCTCTCGTTTTGCTTCTAATACGGTCTGTCAAGTATTTTTTGAGTACATTTATGAATGTTTAGTCCCTCTGTTTGCAAATAATTTCGAGCATCATTGACTTCACACCGTACTGGTTGCCATAAGCCTAAGTAACATAAAAACGAATGTGATTGCATAGCGACTTATAAACCTCCTACATCTGTGTGTGTATTCTGTCAGTTTCGTCGTGCGGACTCGATTTGGAGTTTGAAATATATTTTGAATTTAAATATCGCGGTGCTTGCCGCCGCCCACAAGGGTGGGCCAAAACTATCCTATTACAGATCCGAGCGATACTGCACATGCGTAGGATTCGTAGTCTGATATTCGTATCTGTGAAAACGAGGTTGTGAACAAGTGTGTAATATTTCGATATTTTTTAAATTGGTGAGTTTGTTATTCACATTGTATTTCCATATCATACTTTAGGGTTCCAAATATTTTTCAGATTCATTATATATATAAATAATAACCCATAATAATGAATAAGAATAACTTTTAAGAACATAAAAAGTTAGCTGATAATACTTCGGTTTTGTTTCATTAGCTATTTGATGAAAAGAATATGGTGGCACCGTGTAAATAAGATGCTCCTTTTCTTTTTCGTGATTCTTTATATACTGTTATAATCAGTGGCACACACAAGGGAGGGGGTTCTGGGAGTCGGCCCCCAAAGCCCTTAGTTTTTTTTCCGATCGATTCTAATTCTAAGTATATAGTACGTAAAATTTAATTAATTACTTGTTATTAATGATTAATTTTATTAATTAATGCTAATTATTTATTCAAAAATTAGTTTTTTACTGTGTTTTATTCCCGAAAATTGACAAAATCAAAAGGAGCATGATACAAGACTTGTGAACTTTTGACCCCGAACCCCCCTTGAAAAATTCCTGTATGCGCTACTGGTTCTATATAATACTAAAAGGGTTTTAACCTTCAGTTTTATCAATCACTGTTTTATTACAAAACTTACAGTCCCCTATGTGAATATAATCACTGTTTTTTTTAAGCAGTTTCCTATAATAAGTAAGATAAAGTGCTCTAGTTATTGTAAAAATTAAAATATCTCTTATCCTGAAAGTCATTTCAAAAAGGAATAATAGCAAAGCAACAAATCAAAATTGAAAATTTGTTCATAAATTTTGTGCACAGAATGCGCCTCGTTTATGCAATTTTTGGTAAGTTTTTACCCATTTTTTACCAATTTAGTAATAATAATTTCATTTTTTTCTCTTCTTAATTTTAGCATGTTTTTCTTAAAATGTACTAAATAAATCTAAAAACCACAAAAAATACCCATATCACCATTCTTTAAAAAAAAAACATTCTCGCAAGCAGTCGGATACCTTAAATGAGCAATATTTAGAGATATGTAGAAATCTGATTATTTTATGTGCTCTCAACTTTCCTTTATTTTTCAAGTTACCTTTTTTATAACCGGCGTATAACGCACACCCGTGCATTTTGATATTATTTTTTGTGTTCCAAGAACGCGGTATATGCCGAGTATCACGATGTTCAATTTTCATGAATAAGAAGAAATTGAAAGTGAGGAGCTAAGAGAATTATTTAAAAAAAAACGAATGGGAAATTAAACGGCTATATTTTAGATGTTTCCCTCTGTGCGCGTATTGGCCGCAAGAGGGAAAATATGTCCGACACCTGATATGACCTTTGCGGGTGATGTCTATGGAGGGGAGGGTTATCTCCTCACTTTCTCAAATATCACCCTCCCCTGTGATGAGAGACGTTTCCCAAGTACGGCAGGCATCTCTGAATGCATCTGAAGTTCGTTTCATTTCTTAAGGTATCCGACTACGTTCGGAACCGTTATTTTAAAAAAGCGCATAAATGGATAATTTTCATGATATTTAGTGTCACTCAGATTAGAATACATGCATAAAATTGTTTTAAGGACACATTTTGACAAAAAAAAAATATTTAAAAATAAGATTTTGCAAAAAATTAACTTATAATAATCTTTTTTCCAAATGCTCTCCTTTTGTGAAAAATGGTTCTATAATAATAATATTTTGCTTGTATATAGCTCAAACCTCTCTACATAGGCTCAACTAGAATTTTTGAAAAATTCACATTATTTTCAGTGTTACCACCAATTGAAATAATTATTGGCGTTTTTTTCTTAAAATTGCTCCCCTCTGTTGTCGTAAAATATGAATAAACCCACTTCTATGTTATATATTTCAAAAATTCTAGTTGAGCCTCTGTTGAGAGGTCTGAGCTATATACAGGGAAAATATTATTACAATAGAAGCATTCTTCACAAAAGGTGAACATTTGAAAAAAAGATTATTCCAAGTTAATTTTTTGCCACAATATTGTATTTAAATAAATTTTTTTTTGTTAAACTGTCCTTAAAACAATTTTATGCATATATTTTAATCTAAGTGACACTAAATATGAAAATTATCCTTTTATGCGCTTTTGCAAAATCACGGTTCCGAATGTAGTCGGATACCTTAACAGTGGCGTAACAAACACCCCCGCAAACCCCCATTGCGGGGGGGACTCTGGGGGGCCCAATGCTTGACTGACACTAAGTACGTGTCTGGGGCCCAAAACCTGAGTTTGCAGGGGCCCCAAATATTCTTCGTTACACCACTGTTTCTTAGACTTTTACATATTCCCGTATATAAGTTGAAAACTTTTGGAATTTTTATATGAAAGTAAAGGGTCGTCTTCTATACGAATCCGCTAATCATGGGGGGAAAAGTAGTTCTGATCATAAATGTCTTCTTTTGTTTTAACATTTTCCGTTAGCAATGCACAAGTAGTAATATTTTAACCTTTTAGCTTTATGCGTATTTTCAAAGGAATTTTTCTTCTAAAAGTCAAAAAAAAAAAAAAGTCACATAAATCCTTTGAAGTTAGTGTTGGAATCTGAGTTTCCGAATAGACAAGGGGGGAGGGGGTCTCCGGGTCCTGACTCCCATAGCCCTTGATTTTTTTTCGATTGAATACATTCCTATGGATATTGTACGCAAAATTTAATTAAGTATTTGTTACTTATAAATAATTTTATTAATTAATGCTAATTATTTATTCAATAATTAATTTTTTACTTCAGAAAGTCAACAAAACCGTAAGAATATGTTGGGCGGATATATGGAGCATGATACGAGAATGATGGACTTTCGACCATGGACCCCCCCTCCCTTTTTAAATTTCTGTTTGCTCCACTGAATGGGATGTTTTAATGCAAACATTCATCATGCTGCGAGATTTTCTCCAGGGCTTGAAAAATAGGTCGAAGATCCCTTACCGTAAACGAATTTCTCTTTTGGCTCTTCGATTTCCTACATAATAATAAAAAAAAAAATTCAAATATTTTCGCTTGCGCTCCTTTCTCTCACTCCTTTTCTGGAGTCGAGTAGAAGTGGGCTGCGAGACAGTAATATCTGAAAAAAAGAAAATAAAACTTCACCGGAAAAAGTGTATGTGAAATTTAAAAAAAATAATAAAAACATGAGCCTTAAAAGTTTTTAATTCATAACTTATCGAGCGTCGCTGATCCGAGCCAATTGGATCCGTATAAACCCAATTCAGCATAACGCACTCAAATCTGATGCTTAATTTAGATTTGCTCTTTACCATAACGCGCCTTAAGGAGTTATCACTTCAAAAAAGTAAAAGAGTACGAAAAAATAGAAAGATTAAAAGTAAGATTAGCACAAATTGAGTGCACAAGGTAACAAATGAATCCAAACAAAATTACGAGAAATAAAACTGCCGACGTTGGTATCTGGCATTTTACTTTGCAGCAATTTGATTGAAAAATATTCCTCCGTTGTACCCACTTTGAAACATATTCAATAAATTACAGTAATTTTTTTCGGATTCGTATTTTAGGTAAATTATTGAAGAAAAAATACATTCTCAGCTTATACACATGCCCACGGATACGTTTATAGTCGGAAATATACGGTACATCAAAGATGTACTCCAAGCAAATTTCCTCTCTAAAAATAACAAGAAAACGATTAATTCGTACCAATGGTGCATACAGGAATTTTTCAAGGAGGGGGGGGGGAGTCCAGGATTGAAAGTCCACAATGCTCGTATCATGCTTGAATACACCTCCCAACATATTCTTTTGATTTTGTTTATTTTCAGAAACAAAAAACAGTAAAAAATTAATTATCGAATAGCTAATGTGTGTGTGTGTGAGCATTGATTAATAAAAATACTCAAATACTCAATTAAATTTTACGTACTATATACATAGGATTATAATCAATCGAAAAAAAAAAATTTAGGGCTTTGGGGAGGGCCGGACTCGGTGACCCTCCCCCTTGTGGGCGTCTTTGATTCCTACCCAATGAAAAAAAGTTGCTATTGCCATATTGCATTGATGTATTTGTCTAAAATTATTTAAACAGTTAGTGACAGGTCTATCCGCGTTCTTTCAACTAACCCACTTGGGTAAAATATTGGGTCTTTAAAATTTATTTTATTATTAAACTTTTCCCGAAGAGAATGTGAATATGTAAATTAAGACTAGTATATATAAATTAAACTTTCAAGTTAGAGAGAGAGAGAAGTTAGACTGCTAATGGAGAGTAGTAATTGATTAAAGGTGAAGTGAGTACTTAGTAGCTGATTAGTGTAATATTAAAGATTGACGATTAGTCAATTAGTAATTAAATTAGATTAGATCGCTTTGACTTAGAAGGTATTTTGCCTCGACGTAGGTGATCTGATTTATTAAGACTTCTCGTACCTCGTTTACCTCACTAATGCTTTCCATATTTAGTATTTGGGTGCATCTCTTAACTTGGTTAGAAGAATTTGTGTTGTTGTTCATTACTATGAATAAATTTATGAGCAACTTGCTCCCGAAGTTTCTCTCTCACCGTCTTGCCTTCCTAAGGGTAGGGGAGGAATGAAAGCAGAACCAGAGAATTCCATAATCACAATTATTTATTTAATCAAACACACTAACCAACAACAATCTATTCAGTAAGTGAATGTCAAATGAGTATCATGGGGAAAGCAATGATTATTAAGCAAATATACGGAATTAACTTATTTAACTCAACCTAATGGTATCGTTGATTACTAACCTCAAATCTACTAATTCAACATAGTGGCAAAACACCACTCTTAATCTTCACATGCGAAAGTCAATCTTCTGAACTTTTACCTGCGTAGCGAATATAGCTGCTTCCCACCTCCTTCCTTAGAATTACAAAACTCTGACTTTATACAGTCGAACTAATCTACATATCATGGTTTCTTCTTGAGAGGGATGGTTGTGAATTAAACGCGAATGCTAGCCCAAAGATTCCCTAAGAGGATTAGTGAGATGACGCGTATAGATTCGTCACAAATTGAAGTTTTTTTTAATGCGACTAATTTTTCTTCCAACTCTCCCACACTAATGGACGTCGTGGGATGTCCATTAGAACTTCTAATTATAAGTGTATGTTGCAAAAAGCGATTAAACAAAATTAATGAAAAATTAATAAATTTGAATTTTCTCTCTTTCAAGTCTCTTTTCTCGTTATTTAGATTTCTCGGGCTTAATTAAATTTGGCTTTTACTGAAAATGTGTTCCAAAAGCCTCGCTTGTGCCTTCTTAAAATATTTCGAAGAGTGACTATTGTCTGGTTATTCAAAACAATTCTACAAAAGATGTTCAGACGGAAAGATACGAAACGACACTGTGGGTATAAAGGAAGGCTTTACTCAAAGTATACACCATAAGCTTGAGTTCCCGATTCCATTGTTTAACGAGCCGAAGGGTTCCTTGCTCCCAGAATTCCTGAGGCCAGTAGCGCACACAGTAATTTTTCAAGGGGGGAGGGGTCCGGGATCGAAAGTTCACTATTCTTGTATCATGATCCTTTTGATCTTGTCGATTTTCGGGGACAAAACACAGTAAAAAACTAATTATTGAATAAATAATTAGCATTGATTAATAAAATTTATCATTAACAATAAATACTGAATTAAATGTTTCGTACTATATACTTAAAATTGTAATCAATCGGGAAAAAAATCAAGGGCTTTGGGGGGGTCCGGACCTCTAAGACCCCCTCTTGTGCGCGCCACTGCCTGTGGCCGTGACGAGACCCAGTCCTTCTCAGCGTCATTGAAGTCCAAGTTGAAGTGCTCCCATTTCAGACGTTTTTTAGAGTACCAAACACATGGAAGTCTTAAGGCAACATGTCCGGGCTGTAGGGTGAATAACTAGCTTCTCCAACTTGAACTAGGCCAGTCCCGCTTGTGTGACCCTGGAGACGAGTGGACGCGTGTTATCATGGAGCAGAACCACCCCCTCCGTGAGCAGTCCCGATCTATTGTTCTTGATGAACCTGCATAGGCCTCAGAGTGTCTTACTGTATTCATCAGAGTTAATGGTTCTTTTGTGCTAATTAGGTCTGATTTAACGGCTTGTGCTGCTACTAATTTAATTACTAATAAAATCTGTTGATTTCAAGTTTTTTGTTTGAAAAATTATGGCAATTTTATTGCTCTTGGTGAGTTAGGCACTTGGTAAAACCAGTTCAAGGTGAAGGATTACTACAAAGTGTGTTAAAAGAGGGAATAATTTGAAATGTGTTCAGAAATATTTTAAAAATAGGGAGAAAAAATTTGTATCACTAGAGAAAAAGTTCCTTAAATAGAAAATGCACTTAGCTATTTGGAGGTTATTTTACAAAGGAAATAGTAAAATGTTCTTGGTTCTAGGAAAAAGTTCGCAAAATAGAGGTTCGTAAAATGGAGGTTCGACTGTAATTTAAAGCATGTCTTCAAACCGAACAGATATCTCTATATTAATATTTTTTCTAAATTTATCCAGGCATAATTGGATTATATTTTATTACACTATTAATTTGAATTTCTTTCTTTCCACAAACCTTTTTTATTTTGAAAATGAAAAATGTTTTTTATTCATAAATGTTTCGATGCTTATCTTGTATACACTGGTGTGCAAAAATTAAGGACGAAGTCAAAACATTAGCATATCAGCTGAACGAAGAGGCAGAGCGGACAGAAAGACCAATCAGGAGATTAAGTAAGGTGATGTACGGTAGCACATGCGCAGATATGCAGGTAGACGTAATGGGGGAGTGTCTGAGTAGTATAAAGCATGTTGTCGGTGTAAGATCAGTATTTCTGGCAAAGAGATTGCACGCCGTATAGCAGTTAAAATCACACCGAGTTGCTGCCTCAGCGAGAAATGGCGAATAAGCAATCTGTTAGACGACATCTGGATGCTTTTACCCGAGGTCGAATCATTGGGAAGTTGGAGGAAGGCCGCAGTGTGGCTGCAGAGTTCGGAATTGCTCACAGCATCGTTTCACGACTTTGGAGACAATTTCAAACTACAGGAACAGCTATCCGGGGGTTCAGTAGTGGTCATTCACGAGGAACCACACCCGCATTTGACCGGTACATTGTCTTACAGGCCAGAAGAAACAGGCGGCAGACAGCGGGAGAAATCGCTAGACACACGACACAGGCGACTGGACGACCGATATCGCGTTTTACCGTAGCCAGAAGACTGCACGGTGGTGGTCTGTTTGCACGACGCCCTGTACGGTGTGTACCTTTAACGCCTGCCCATCGGAGAAGGCGTTCTCTGTGTGCCGGGAACACCGGAATTGGAGAGACAATGAATGGGGACGAGTACTCTTTACAGATGAGAGCAGATTCAGTTTGAGTAGCGATTCTCATCGCATACTCATCTGGAGAGAGCGGGAAGCCGCAATCATCCCTCGAACATCATTGAAAGGGACAGGTATGGAGTTCGCGGTGTTCTCGTTTGGGGAGGCATCATGCTTGGTAGTCGTACAGACCTTCACATCTTCGACGCAGGTTCAGTCAACGGGACCCGTTATTGTAACGAGATTCTTCTTCCATATGTGCGTCTTTTTAGAGGCGCTATGGGTCTGCAGTTCCTTTTCATGGACGACAATGCACCATGTCATCGCACAGTAGCTGCCGAACAGCTCTTAGAGAGTAAGGATATTGAACGTATGGATTGGCCGGCACGATCTCCGGATCTCAATCCCATCGAGCATGTATGGGATTTTCTAGGCAGACGCTTGGCAGCTCGTACCTTACCACCACTAACGATTCGGGAGCTTCGATTGGCGCTGCAAGACGAATGGGCAGCAATGCCTCAACAACTCATTGACACCCTCATTCTCAGCATGGGCAGACGCTGTGAAACCTGCCTAGCAGTCAGGGGAGATCATATCCCCTACTAAAGACCGGATGTTTCTTGCTGGACACCCATCACAGGGATGTTTCGGCCTTCAGTCGCATTGCGTTCCAAGCTACTATTTCAATCAAGCTTCTTTTTATCCCTCTGATTTCTCTTTTAGTAAGTGTTGCTTACATATTACATATGTCCTTACGTATTGGGGATCTTACGGTATTAAATGTGTTGATTTGGAAAGATTTGTACAAAGTTATATTGAAAAAACCGTCTCATCCTTAATTTTTGAACACTAGTGTATTATAAGAAATGCACTTTTCATATCTTTCGTATCTTATACCACAATGACCAAAAATTTTATTTAAATTTTAAACGCAGAATCGCATATTTATAGATCGTTACCCAATTTAAAAGACGAAACATGAAACATAATTATACATGCTTCTGAATAATATGAGTTTATATAAATCCTGGGTGATATCCTGGCTAAAACCATGCTCCTCTATTTTATGTCCAGTTCTTTGAAGAAACACAGCCCAGGTTGTCTTCACCTTGAAGTTAAGTTTTTTTTTTCTTTTGCGTGATTTTTATGACTTCAAATCTTCACCCAGTTTCATCATCTTCAAAAAAATTTCTTTTTATAGCTTGCTTTTGCAACAAATCGTGAGATTTTTTCTCACGCCCAGACCACCATGGCGGAGAGACTTGTATACGTAACCATAGCAGTGGAAAGTACAGTTCGAGAACTCGTAAATTGCTGCTAAACCAAACAAAGAGCCGGAATCGTTCAACTTCTTAGTATTTTGGCGAAGTCCCTGGTTTTCGATATATCAACGCCTCGTTTTCACTTTCACCTGCGCTGAACTTTTTACTGGCGGATCAACTCGCTTACATATATACAAACTTTTGCGTGTTCTCCCCGTCCCCCGGTTGTAATAAAAGAACTTGTGTAACACACACACACAAATAATGCATTTGATTAATTAATTACTGTTAGATCCTTCTAAATCAGGGATGGGCAACTATTTTGGCTCAAAAGCTACTTTGCAAAAGTGGAAAATACCGGACGCCCACACCTTTTTAAAATAATTTTATTCATTAATTAACTCTGCATCTCAAAAAAGGAAGATATTGTATCATATTAAAATAATTAAATATAAACTAAGCAAAATAGTGGCAGTTTTAGTCAATTTGTTTACTGTGTTAATTTCATTTCAACTATAGTTACAAGCCAGTAGCGCACACAGGAATTTTTCAAGGGGGGTCCGGGGTCGAAAGTTCACCATTCTTATATCATGCTCTTTTTGATTTTGTCGATTTTCGGGAACAAAACACAGTAAAAAAACTAATTTTTGAATAAATAATTAGAATTAATTAATAAAATTAATCATTAATAGCAAATATTTAATTAAATTTTACGTTCTATATACTTAGAATTATAATCAATCGGAAAAAAAATCAAGGGTTTTGGGGGGTTCCGACCCCTGGAACCCCCCCCTTGTGTGCACCACTGAATCTGAGCTATATACAGGCAAAATATTATTATAATAGAAGCATTTTTCACAAAAGGAGAATATTTTGAAAATGGGTCATTCTATGTTCATTTTTTGTCAAAATGCTAAGGCCGGCCCTGGTATTTATGTATACACGTAGCAGTGGCGCACACAAGGGGGGTGTCCTAGGGGTCCGGACACTCCCCCCCCCCAAAGCCCTTGATTTTTTTTCCCGATTCATTATAATTTTAAGTATGTAAGACGTAAAATTTAATATCTGGTTTAATGAGATCTACTATTACACCTCATAACCCCCAAATTATTTTTTCACTGGCGTGGACCACTTGCAGGATATGGTTTTCCAACAATATCTTTTATAATAAAAATGTGACACCAAAATAATTCTCCATCATTTAAAAGCTCAGATTCAGATAGATAAACATCTTTCAACTGTATGTTAAAAATTTGTCTCCATTGATTCTCCAGAACATATAATTTAGACTGGTCTGTTAATTCTAAAGGCAGACAAAAAAAAAAAAAAAAAAAAAAAAAAAAAAAAGGACAATTTGTGTAAATGTTAAAAAATATCAGGGGAAAAATTCTTTATCTTTTTTTAAGGTTCCGCGATTTGAAGGGATTCGGTTTAAAAGTTGCTGACATAAAATCTTGAGAAAATTATGACATTTGTGATACATTTCTTTAGCAGATTCTGTAGAATTTGTTTTAATTTTGCTTGTCAGTTTATTCAAAAAGACATACATCAAGTACTAAAATAGGCAAATAAATGCTTGTTAAACTCATGTCAACTTCGAGATACACATATTTAGGGTAAATTGTTCTTCATAAAAGAGTAAGGGTATAATCTTTCAATTCTTTGAGTAATTTGCAATGATCAACATGATCACTTTGAAAGACAAATTAATCCGCTCAAATTCTGCTAAAATTGGCTGATACTTAATTCTATCCTTGAAGTAATTTAAGTGAAGGAATAGTAAGACAAGTAGTTGATTGGAAAGAGAGGAAATTAGGCAATAGCGTAACGGAGAATATTACAGCTTCTTGCAAGGTACAGCTTTTGGTCCCCAAGCCCTAATATGTACTTGGCGTCAGTCAGGCTTTTGGCCCCCTAGAATCCCTAGGCCAACCTCGCATTGCGATGGTGTACGTTACACCACTGAATTTAAGTCAAAACCTTTCAAAATGGATTTAATTAGTTTTTTATCACATAATCTCTCTAGGTGACAAGTGCTTACTTTTATCATTGTATGCAATTTTTTATAAGTCCAAAGGTGCAACGCAAGTTAATTACAAAAATAGATTTTTTATTCTTTAATTCAATATAGTACCATTGATGATAATTATACAATTTACTTAGCTCTATAAGAATTTGTCCTTTCACAATTACTTTTCCAGTTTAATATTTATTTCTTTTTTCTACCACTTGCAGTGGAAAAGAGTGGTGGGAGAGAGGAATCCGGCTTAGATAGACTCTGATTCGTGGTGGTGGCGAGGGGGGTGGGAGGGAAATTACAGCGTTTTGTGTCGTTTCGGAGTGGTGAAACATACTGCAATTCTATGTTTTCTTTGGAGACTAAAATTAACTTTTTTTTTGCGATTTTTTTTTTAAAAAAAAACGTTTTTTCGAAATTTGTTCCAATACTTTTATATAAAGTCGAAAGTAGCAAAAAGTTGCGGGATCTTCAAATGAAGTAGCATAAAATTCACGAAGTAGCAATAGGATAGAAAAGTAGCGGAAAGTTTTTAAAAGTTGCAAAATTCGCGAAAAATCGCACGATCTGGTAACACTGACCACTACTTTAGTACATCTGTCGAAGAAATCATGAACTAGACAAAAGGACGGCGTTTTTCGATCAACTTATCCCATAGATTCTGAGTTGTCGAAATTTTTAGATAGCACTCCATTCACGCAGCGATTTGAATTTATGATATCCTATTTATCTTTTTAGAAAACAAACAGGATGTAATTGACTCTGGTCACATTGCAGCTTTCTTAAAAAGCTGTCACCATTTTATTTACAATCCATTCTTAACCATGAAAAAGAACCCTAAAGATAAATAATGAGTATTCTTTCTCTACCTCTTTCAAAATAAGATGAATTCGATGGGAAAGATTTGTGTCTCCTTACACACTTTTCGCGGAACAAGCCATCCAGATTTTTGTCTGCATTAGTTTTGAATAGAAACCACTCATTTCCCTCCCCCATGGTAGATTACGCATGGTTTTACGCATAAGAATTTTTTGTTGTTTGTTTTATGCATAATTTTAAAAAGAGAACAGCGCTGGTCTGAATGCAAAAGCATTGCAGTCAATGGAACACAAGTTTCAAGGATCTAAATTCCTGCCTTTATCAAAGAAAAATTCTCGCCTTCACCACATAAAAAATTCCTGGTGGAAAAGCATTTCTTTCATAGACAAACTACATTATCTTTCCAAAACACTTAATGATATCACAATAAGAATTAAAAATACGCATAAATCAAAGAAGGAAAGAAGAAAATATCACCGCCCGCACAGAGAACAGGCAAACTGGTTGAGGCTAACTTTCGATAGCCCGTGCAATGTACGGGCAAACCGGCTAAGGAGTTAAAATTGTATATTTTGACATACTCTTTTAATTTATTATAAACCAATAATTTTTGTTTATTTTAGTGTGATTTTTCTTAGAGTTTGTGCAATAAAGTATGAAGTTTAAAGTATAGGAAAAATTTTTGCTATAACTTTTACATGTTTCTTTAACACGCTCTTTTATAAGTTTCACTTGTATGTAACCAGGGCCAGTAACCTTGAAAAATAATTCGAAATTAAGGACATAATTGCACGTTATTAATTCGAACGAGCAGGAATCGTCCATTTCAGCCTGCCAATTTTTTCTAAAAAGAATCTTTGAATGGTGGGGATCACAAACATTTACTTTATCATATAGTAACTACACTCAAGACTAAAATAAAACATCTCTTTTGTCTCTCTATCTACAAAAAAACTCTTATTCCTTCATGACATTTTCTGTCCTTCATGACATACTCCGGGGTGGGGAGAAAATTACTAGTGAAAGATGTGTAAACTTATCTAATTTCATGAATGAACATATACTCCCGCTACGAACTCTTTAAGTTTCAACATAAAAGTAAATTGACATTAAACATACAGAGTACAAAATAAGGAAGTGATACAATAAATGAAATACCACATTTTTTTCACACCCAATAGTATTTTAGACAGTATGTCAAATTTTTTTGTAACAATATATATATTTCAAATTTAATCCAAATGCAGCCCTTAGACTTTGCCGTCCCGGGCAGAGGTCGGGGTTGTCCGGCCCTGATGTAACGGAATCTTTGAACTCGATTTTTACCCTCTTTAAAAAGTCATTAATTCGAAATTTTGCACACCTGTCAAGGACCGAAGACACTATAATAATTTCATAATTTTTTTCCATTGTCCTGATTAGGATAATCAGGAATAACGATTTTCACATTTGACTACTAATTCCATATACCATTGCCAGATTTGGTGATTAATTCTATATATCATTTCCAGATCTGGCGACTAATTCCAGATTCCATTTTCATATTTGGCGACTAAAAGATTAAGAGTAACCCTGAAAGCGAAAATGTTTGTTTTTTATTTTTGCGTCAGCAATTTCTTATCAGAATATTAACAATTGTCCAGTCTTTCTGAAAATGGAAATAAAAAAAAAAAACTCGTGCATGTGAAAAAAATTATTTGTTCTAACTCAGGCATGGGCGAACTTTTTCGGTCGCGAGCCGAAAATTAAAAAAAAAAAGTGCATGAAAATAAGTGATAGTTTAAAAAACTAAAGATACATGCTTTTATTGTAGATCGAACTAAAAAATGAAAAATAAATTATAGTTTAAAAAAGCTAAAAAACACGCTTTTATGGTTAATCGAACTAAAAAGTAAAAACATAATTCTTAATACAAAAATAAAATTTGCGAGAAAATTAATGTCAATGGGGTAAAAGCGTGGGGTGCTTTGTACTAAATTTTTACACTAACTCAGCATTTCGGAATAGAACTAGTAAGAAATTTTAACAATTGATATAGAGCAGTGTTCCGCAACCTTTTTATCGACGCGGACCGGTCAACGTTGGATAATTTTACCGCGACCCGCTGAGGGGAGCGGACGTTGATTGTTTATATTTAGATTGTTTTGTTTTAATAGTTTTATTTTAATTGAATTTAAATGTGCCTTCAGAATAAAATATAGCTACACCAAAAATGAATATAAAGTGATTTAACAAGGAATATTAAGTGATTTTCATAAAAAGTAGCTCAAACCTAAGAAAAATCTGCCGCAGTAAATAAAATGAAAATAATTTAATGTTTTTTTGTGGACCAGTAGTATTTGATCCACGGACCGGTACCGGTCCGCGGATCAGGGGTTGCGGAACACTGATATAGAGCGCACCCCACCCTTTTACCCCAAGGATATTAATTTTCTCGTAAATCATTTCATTCTTATATTAAGAATTATTTTATTACTTTTTTGTTCGATAAATCATAAAAGCGTGTTTTTTAGTTTTTGAAACAATAATTTATTTATCTTGCACTTATTGCGCCGCGACCATCCACAGAAAATTTATGTCATCTTTGACAATTTAGAATCCATTTTACCATAGATTATTACTTTTAAACAATTTATTTCTTAATATAATCACTATATGAAAAACATCTCTCTCTTTTGTGCTTTTCGTCAAAAATATCGTTTTTTTTTCTTTTTTCATATAATTGTTTAGTCCTTGAACATTGGTTTATTGAGAATGCAGGCCTGTTTTCATAGTGCTTCATTCATCTCTCTTTTATCCAGTTGGTTGAAGAAAGAAAGAACAAAGAGTGGAACACGATACTTTTATTGCCCGTAATAAATCCAGTAAAAGATTAAGGGAGTTAGTTCCACGTCGCCGGAGGGTCTTTCGGAAAGAAGATTCACTCCCTGCTCGTTTGTTTAGACAGGGCACAGCAGAATTTCCGGAGATCAAGTTGGTCAATAAAACACCATTACTAAGGTGTCAAAAAGCCATTATATGCATACACGTGTGCACTCAATGGATGAGGAGTAGGAAAAGCCCTCCGGTAATCGTCACATTCAAGTTTATCGTGTTCCAATCTATACTTATATTATTTAGCGTACGTTTCGACGTTTAACGCTTACTTTTAGCACAAGACATAAGATAAATATTTACAGGTGCGCATTATATGCTGGATATAATAATGATTACTTAAGAAAATAAAGAAAGTACGGGTATATAAAAATTAGATTTCTACATATGCATTCGGCCCTCTTCTCACCTCCTGACATCCATATATTCCATTGTCCCTTTAAGGTAATCCCCCAATTTTTTCAAAATTGATTTTCAGAAGAACTTTATTGTTTTAAAGCAGGTGTGTCCACACACAACACGTGGCCTGCATGTGGCCCGCCAGTGCGTAAGTTGCGGCCCACCGACTATTTTTTAAAAAATTTTAAATGTCAGGTTTTTAAAGTTTTTTCATTTTGAAATTTCTTTGAGGGGAAAAATGTATTTGCCTTTTACTTGTTCTTGTTTTAAAATAAATCCTTTTTGGTTATAAAAATGTCCGTTAGATTAAAATAGATTTATATTTTATCAAACAGTTATATTTGAGTTTTCTATAATAAATTACTTTTTTAATAAATTCCGAATTGCATTTTGCATATTCTTTACAATGGATGGTACATGACTCTCTGTGTGTGCGACTTTCGTTTAGAGTGCCCCAAAAGCAAGAGACAGTCACACACACACAGAGATGTTTTTTAAAGTTTAAAAAAATATTCAGGACGGTTAAGATAAAGGGCAATGTATACTCAATCGTTTGCGAATGACAGCATTATCAAATTTCAACAATGAGTAACGAAAGATCAGTTCAAAAGGAACACCATAATTTTCAAGAAAATGGCAACACACACACTGTAATATTTTAAACATTGTTTGATCATCGCATTATTATATTATATAAACATCATTATATTATCTATGTCTGTGTATACATGAAAAATAATGAAAACAGTAATAATAATTCATTCTGCTTTAAATTTTCACTCAATAAAAGTTTTTTTGTTTCCAAATCTGATATAAAGGTACATATTTTTATGTGCGGCCCGCGAGATTAGAATATTTTTTCGAAGTGGCCCGCAATGTCACTTGGGTTGGACACCCATGTTTTAAAGAACATAAATAGAGAAAGGTTAAAGACTCATAATTATTAAATAAATAATATGTATCACCCTTTGTTTTTGAAAAAAGAAATATTATTTTTATATTATTCAATTTTAAGAAAAACAGCATAAATCCAAACACATTACACATGATGTAATTTCATTTTCATTGATGTACTTCTTGATCCCTCTGAAGTGTCTCAAATTGCAGGGTGAAAAAATGTTTTAAGTAATAAATATTTTATAAACATTCTCATATGACATTAATGATTTTTTGTTAAAATTATTTTATGTTCTAAGCTAGAAATGACTGTAAAATGTGATTAAATGCAACTGTCTTAAAACTTGTAGATTGTTACATTCTAAAGCCTCAGGATATAAGTGTTACAAATTTCATTCAATTTTATTGGATTGTTTTGGAGATAACAGAGATTTTTCGTGCACAAAATTGTCCTTGACAATTTCATTCTTCAAAAAACAAATTTAAAAATATTCCTATAAGCTAGATAAAGTAAATATTAGAAAAATAACTCTTAAGGGGGTTCACCCACACATGTGACGACTTGTGTTTTAAGCATTTTTAGGAAAATTTTTTGATGACCAGTAAAATGATAGAACTTTACGTTTTTTATCATTTATTTATATGTTTCTTAAGAGTATGTATATGTTTTTAGCCAAAAATATCCAATAAAACGTGAGTTATAGCGCTCTAAGCACACCCGCCTCGAAAAAAGGAGCGCTCACTTCCTCCACGATTCCGACTGATCGGCTTATCTGAAATAAAAAAAAATTAACGGCGTTTTAGTCTTTAAGCTTAAATGCACCGAATGAACTATATTCAATTGAAAATATCAAAAATTCGATTTTTGGTATACCATTGAAGAAAACGTTTTGAATTTCATGGGGTTTTTTTTGTTATGTTTTAGTTATAAGAAATAGAAATATTTTGAAATATAATTTTAAAAATAAAGAAAACACGGGAATATATATATATATATATATATATATATATATATATATATATATATATATATATATATATATGTATATATATATATATATATGTATATATATATATATATACATATATATACATATATATATATATATATATATATTATATATATGTATTATATATATATATATATATATATACATATATGTATATATATATATATATATATACATATATATATACATATATATATATATTATATATATGTATATATATATAATACATATATATATTTGTACATATATATATACATATATATATACATATATATACATATATATATACATATATATATATATTATATATATGGCCTCTTTCTGTACATGATTTTCACCTTCTAACATCTACATATTCCATGCCGTTCATCCGATATAATGGTTAATGAAACCGGGGCGGCAAATTTAAAGGGCGGCATTTGGATCAAATTTGAAAAGTAATTTTTTTGTTACAAAAAATCTGATATATTTCATTTAACGTATCTTATTTTTTTTATTTTGTACTCTGTATATTTAATGACAGTCTTCTTTTATGTTGAAACTTGAAGGGTTCAAGGCGGGAGTATATGTTAAAGCCTGAAATTTAATATTTTTACATATCGTTAACAAGAAAACAGTAGCGCACACAGGAATTTTTCAAGGGGGGAGGGGGCAGGGTCGAAAGTCCACCATTCTTGTATCACGCTCCTTTTGATTTTGTCGATTTTCGGGAACAAAAAACAGTAAAAAACTAATTATTGAATAAATTATTAGCTTTAATTAATAAAATTAATCATTAATAACAAATATTTAATTACATTTTGCGTACTATATACTATAATTATAATCAATTGAAAAAAAATCAACGGCTTTGGGAGGGGTCCGGACACCTAGGACCCCTCCCCCTTGTGTGCGCCACTGCAAGAAACTTTCTCCCCATCTCGGAGTGAGGTCACAACGGAATTCCTTTCATCCTTACGATGTCCGGTTTCAGCTATCCAAAAGAGGAAAAGGATAATAAGATGTTTTGGTAGATATATAGAAAGAGCCACAGGAGATGTTTTATTTTAGTCTTGAGTGTATTTACTATAAATTAAACACTTTTGATTAGTAGACTATTTTTCGAAGAAACTGGCCTACTTAAATAGACGATTCCTTCTCTTTCATTTCACTCATTTAAAAAAACAAGTAATTATGTCCTTAATTTCGAATTATTTTTGATTTTTTTTAAGTCTTAAAATAAGACTTAAAATACAGTCGAACCTATATACATAACGAACCTCTATATTGCGAATTTTTCCCTGGAACCATGGACATTTCACGATTTTTTTAGTAAAATAACTTCTCTATAGCGAAGTGCATTTTCTATATAACCAACTTTTTCTTTTGTTATTCAAAATTTTTTCCCTATTTTTAAAGTATTTCTGGATATTTCAAGTTGTTCTCTCCTTTAACACATTTTATGGTGGTCATAAATCTTGAACTGAGTTTATTAAATCCTAACTCGCCGAGAGCAAATAGAAGTTCTGAACGTTTAATCCAAGAAGTGGAACCTTTAACCCCATTGTCTAGTTCACTAGAAACATCTTTGAAATCCCCTTTCACCCAGTGCAGTTGCCCCATGTCCCCGTGTTCTAGTTATAAAATTTTTGTTCAATACTACTTGCATGTTTTGAATTAGAAAATGCCTTTAAAATTTGTTAATTTTAATATAAAAATATTCTATTAATATTAAAAATACTGTGTATTCTTCAAAATACTTTTTTTTGTTTTCCTTGCAGTTTTAATTTCTTTCTTTTCTTTTTATATGGATGCAATGCATAAAATAAACATATACTAATTTAAAAAAAAGGTGTGAATAATTACTTTTTTTCATACATAGAGCTTACGAATTTAAAATATGTTTTATGTGGTTTACAAAGTATATTAAAAGATGAACCTCTATGTAACGAATTTTCAATATAACGAACTTTTTTCCGGGATTTAATGGCTCCGTTATATAGAGGTCCGACTGTAAAAACAGAGAGGGGGGGGGCTTTTCCTTTTCTATCCGGGGCTGGAAAACTGCTAGAACCGGTCCTGAAGCTAACCATGGTGCCGTAGGGCCTAGGTTTGAATCCCGGAGAAAGCATGGATGTTTGTAAATGTATAGTGCCTTCGCGGCATGGGGCTACTCTAAATAGCCGTCGAGCCGCAAGTCCTCTCATGAGATTGGTGGAAGGGGAAGAGAGGTCGGAGGCCCTTGACAACCCCCAGGGTGTTCTCCCTAAAAATTAGGGTGAAACCGAGCAAAATGGTACTATCACCTGCATGGTGCTCAAAGCTAAAGCTAACGACAGGCGTAAAAATCTAGCCCAGGGATCGGCAACCTGTAGCACATGAAGCAGTTTTCAGTGGCACGCCACCACTCTACAAAATTATAAGACAAAGAGAAATAGATCTGTCTCTCCTTCCAACGTCACGCACATTTTTATACAAAGATTATTATTCACTTTCAATTCTCTGCCATAAAACGATTCTGCTGAATTAGTTTGCTTAAAGTTTATGTAAAGAAAACATCTTCTGTTTAAATGTAACTTATTATTAGTACTGAATATTCAACGCAAATAAAAAGTATTGTATAATACTTGTAAAATGAAGTATCACTCATTACCGTCCATGTCTCGTGCGAAAAACCGGTATTCAGAACGGAGTACAAAATACTCACTTTTGAATACGTCACATACTCAAAATAGCTCCGATGCAAACATACTCAAATTTGAGAAAAGCCCATTCTCATCTTTGGCATCGACTACGTACTCAAAATTGTAAACATCGCATACTCATTTTTGAACCTGTTACTGGATCAAATTTGAGAATATAACAGCTAGATGAGTGTGTAATGCACTTATTTATGAGTATTTATGGGTCAAATATGAGTTTGTATGTTATTTATTTTCGATACTGTTGTATCCAATACGAATTTTTAACATAAAAATATACATCAAATCAAATTTAAAGGGATCTAAATATGCGATACTTAAGTTGGTAAATTTCATTTTTTTCCATCTTATATATTATTTAATTTACATTTTATGAAGTTTTTACCACTTAACTTCGAAAATCTAAATTCCTTTTGCATTTATTGTGTTACAAAAAGGTACTTTAGTATCATCGCAAAAATTCCAACGTTCAAGATAATTCGCCATGTCTCGTACGCGTTGAATTAGCAACCATGTACTTAATTTTATATGCTGTCGCCAATACAACAAAAATTTTACTTTAAGAAAAAAAAAAAAAAAATACAACTATTATTTGATCAAAAACTTTGTCTTCGAACTTATACATCAGATTTAAATCTTTGAAAATAACAAAAATAGATTCGATGAAATAGTTAAACAAATTTGTAAGCATTTGAACTAGTTCCAGAAGCAATTTGGTTTATTACAAGTTATATTTATGTTTCTAAAAGAATTATATTGTTTCTTTTTAAAATCCTATACAAGCAGAAAATTAACTTTTATTTAAATTCAGTCTTTCAATAATAAGTTATTAGAAATATCTTGGAAACGTTAGGATGAATAACAGACTTTATATAGTAAAAATTTCAAAACAAAGTAAGAAAGAAATAGTTCTTTACATATTATGTAATGAAGAAAAAGCCTTTTGACTAAAATAACACTCATTAGGCCCAGGTGTGTAAGTACTTTTTTATGAATTGTTTTGTTTAAATAGAAACACATTCATCTAGATGGAAATATAGAAAAATCCATTGCAATATATATTACAAATTAAGCTAGTTTTTTATTCATATCAACTGATTTTATACTCTCCTATCACCAAAGAAAACAAATATTATAGTTTTTAAGTTAATGTTTTTATAATCAAAAATTAAAATACTTAAAAATTTCAGTCCTTAGAAGAATGTAAAAACAACTAAAACAGTAGAACCATAATCCAATATACAGCATTTTATTTTCAATGCCTCTTTTTTTTTTTTCAATGATTCACTGTAAACAAGAAAAATAAAACAAACCAAAATCATATTTTTGAAATATTTATTCTGGAAATTGGACATATACATATCATACATTCAAAAAATAAACAAAAATATAAGTGAGATTTTTGAAACAACATACCTTCATCCATAAGTTATTTTTTATAAACACTATACAATCGATACTATAGTCAACTCCATTGTTTTAATGTAATATATATTGAATTATTTGCTTACTAATAGAAATGAAATTAATGCAAATTAAGAATAAAGCATTCATCATCTAAAAACACGATAACAGGTTTAAAAAGTATGATTTTCTAAATATTACACATGAAGGCATGTATTTTTTGAAGTTCACATGTATAAAAACTACTGTTCAAAAATACCACACATTGGAACAATATATATATCAGTACACTACACACCGAATATCTTTTAGGCATGGTTTTGAAATTGCTGCAAATAAGATTTTGGTATCCAATAGTTTTCAATCTAAGATGATGGTCTCGCAATAAGAACTCAACATGAAAATAGTTTAAAAGAATGGCTTATTCCTGACAAAAGAGGAATTACATTATGAAGCAAAAATGTAAGTACTTTTTTGTAGAAAACCAATTAGAAAAATATGGGTGCCAGGATTTAAAAAAAAAAAACAGAACACAAGGTATTTAGAAATGCCAGGAAAAACTATGGAAATTGGAATGTGGGGAAAATGGAAAAATAATATGCATTTAAAAGCGTGGGGTGCTTGATATCAATTGCTATAATTTCTTAATAGTTCTATTCTGTAATACAAAGTTAGTGTAAAAATGTAGTACAAGGGTCCCCCACCCTTTTACCACAATGACATTAATTTTCTCGTTAATCATTTTGTTCTAAGAAAGTTTTTTTTTTCATCTTAAATTGTTTGATTTTTCATGTTTAAATATTTTCGTTTGATTTTTTTTTGCTATATTCACTTGCCGCCATCTCATTCTGGCTTGGCGCGGGTTCAGTCCTAGGAGAGCCCACACCCTTGGCAACAAACCAAAAAAGCGCCAAGCCAGAGTGAGATGGCGGCAAGTGAATATAGCGGGACAAGGTGGATCGTAATGAAAATATATGTTAACAATACAAAAATTAATCAAACGTATTTAAGATGAAAAAAAAAAAAAAAAAAACAGCACTTACTTTCTTACTGCTGATCTTTTCCGAGTGGAGGCTACAGCATGACAGCGGATTTTAACAAAAAGCCTTGAAGGCCTCATTGTTAAGAGAATCATGGGAGTGCGGCCATAAATATTCTGCGAGGTAATGGTCGAACATACCCATTCAAAATCTCCATCCAAAACAGCACTCTTTCGTTCGTATAATCCCATTCGCTCATTACATTTAGAACATTCATAATTCAAAGCAATCAATCCTTCCTTCATACACCATTCAATCAATTTTTTCTTACATTTCGCATTCAACAAAGTACAAAATTCAAAGGTATATCCACTCACATACGTGCCATACTTCCAGCCCGGGGCCCAACAACAAAATGACACAATTCGATATGCCCGCTGACCAAATACAAAAATTCCAGAAATAGTTAGGTTTACCATACATAATGTATCAAAGTAGAGTTACCAAGATGGTGCAATTATCACCAACCAAAATAATTTGCTCCAAGGGTGTGGGCTCTCCTAGGACTGAACCCATTCTTATATTAAGATTTACTTTTAGTACGATTAACTATAAAAGCATTTTTTTTAAAACTATGGTGTTTCATGTATGTCAGACTGAACAGATTTCAGTACTTACGTATTATCAAAACAATCGCCAACTCTATTAATAATTCACTGAATTGACAACTCCAATTGGTACTTACGTCTTATTGGCGACATTATATGAAATGAAGCACCTAGTTGCCAATTTTCAGTGTGTCATCGGGGTTGCCAACTTGGTGAGTTATTAATAGAGTTGGCAATTGATGCGATATTTCATAAGTACCCCCAATTTCCTGTGTTGTACATGCTGAATTGGCAACCAGGTGCTTCGTTTCATATAACGTTGCCAATAGGTTGCAATAATATATAAGTAGGGGAAACCTGTGTACCTAGGGCCATATTTTTCAATGCACAAAAACAGAGCCCCTGGCCTGTTTAAAAATGTGAAACTAATATGCACTCATCATTATACTAACTATCATCCAATTGTAAATATAAGAACTTAAAATATTAAATTCTGTGAAATAAAAGGTTTTAAAAAATTCACAAATGGCCCTAGGTACAATATCATTGTACGTAGGGCCTTTCCCTGAAAGTTAGGTTTCACTCTGTAATCAATAGAAAACAAACATACACACATGAATTTAATAAAAGAAACAATATCAGCTAATACATTGATTTATCATGTAACCATTTAAATTGCAATGTGCCAAATTATTAATGAATTGCACGTATTTTGATCCAACATTTAATTTTAAAAACTGGTTCCAAAAGTGAGCTGCATACATTGTCGTTCTGAAGCATCAACAGATTATGGTTTAGACAGTTTGAACAGAATATTTCTGTTGCCAGTTTTATAAGTTTCTTCTTTATCATATAAAGAAACTTATTTGAACGTGCAATATTCTTCAGAAACTTAACACTCTTGTGTTCTTTTTTAACATCTATTACTTCTGCCATATAAAAATGTTTAGTTTTTTTGCCTTGTATTTTTGTTAAACAAAAGTCCCCCTTTTCAATACTATCAGTTACTGTAGAATTTGCATCATCAGTGGAATGTGAGAATCTTCAATATCTGATAATTCTTATATTATCTGCATTAGGTTTTGACCATTTTATTCAGTCAGGATTTCTAGGTATCTAAAAAAGTTAGGAATTTATAATTGCTCATTAAGAGAAAAATTTAATTGAAATATCATAAAAATCTGATTTAGAATTATATTATTTTTATAACTATAAAAAATTGGGGTTTTTTTTGTTAATTAAATGCATTCTTATGTTTGTATAAATAAAATAATCCTGAAAAATAACAATAATGGTAGCTAAGATATTTTTTTATAAATCAAGCATGTTGAAAGTTTCAGAACAAAATATACACTCCTCTCATTTTAATAACATCCAATAATAATAAAAAACTTGACTAAATCAAAATGGTTCAGATAATTAAGACCATTTTCCTCTTTTTATCATGAAAACTTTTTCAATAAAATAATAACATAAAGAATATTAATTGCAATTGTACCTAGGTACAAGGCAACTATGTGGCCCCAGGTACAAGACTAGGTAATTTTATACAAAATGTCTTCTGCAGAAAATCCACATGGAGAGAGGATTTATTTAAAATCTTATTTAGTACTTAATGCTACAAACAAAATTATGTACAAGAAAAAAAAATTCAAAGAAAATTTTTGACTTACTTTGTACAACAATAAAAAGAGATGAGCTACAGAACTTTACTTCGGACTATGTAAGCATGTTTTACATTTATAACTAACCACAACTTTCTTTTGAAAAATTTCAAAATGAATGCCAAAGTAGGAATTGGTGTTCCAACTCACCCAACTGAGTAATAAAACTTAGAACTAGGTATTATTCAAATAAAATGGGGTGGCCCTAGGTACACAGGTCTTCCTTACTCAGATTTCTTATGTTTTTTACTTGTATGTAACATGCTTTCATACAAGAGTTTTTGTACCAAAGGTGTATTAATTTTTGGTACTTACATATTATCGCAACTTTATTGTCCAGATTATATGAAATTAAATACGTGGTTGTGTCAATTAAGCATGTACAACACGTGGAGGATCAGGGTCGCTAACTTGATGAAGTATTCTGAACGTTGGCATTGTTGCGATAATATGCAAGTACCTAAATTTTCTCTACCTTCCTTTAGGACCAGTTGATTTTCTCTGTTAAGCCTAAGTCCATTTCAAAATTCATGTAAAATCCTTGCTCTAATAAAATATCCCAAAATTTATGGTTCATAATCATTCCAAATTCCATAAGTTCTAGATCACACAGGCATGATCACGGGACTTAGAAAAGGGAAGATTTTCAGATGAAGAAATTCTCTTCACGGTTATGAGAAAGAATGAAATGTATAACAGCAAGTATGATTCCTCTACTGAAATCGATTCTAATTTAGAAGAGGGAGACACTGTTGAAAATAAATGCTTTATATAGAGAGAAACAAAAACATTTGGGAAGAACGTAATTTTAAAGGAGACAACTGGTACACATCTTATCCACTTTCAGATGAACTTTTGAAGAAAAAAAAAATATTGCTGGAACAATAAGAGAAAATAAAGAAATTCCAAATTTTTTTTTAAATTTAAAAAACAAAGTTTACTCCTATATGTTTAGTTTTAATAAGATAAAGGTTTTTTTAAAAAATTAAGATCCCGTGAAAACATCGCACTCACTCACGACTAGATTAAAGGAGTGTATAAACAATGTGCTGAATGCCCTTATAAAAAGAATAGAAAAACTAAATTTAAGAGTGAAAAATGTAATAAACATAATGTATTTCCTACTTTTCTTTCTTTTTTATACAAATTTTATGGTATAATCAGAACTAAACATCCTTGGGGGTGTGAGATACCCTGCGCAAGAACTTTAGGCCATTTTTTTCGCATGAGTGATGCAGGGTTATAAGATAAATCAGTACTTACATACATGGCAATAATTGTTGGCAATACCAATTTCGCATGTGTCATATGCGCTGAATTGCCAATCATATGCTTCATTTCATATAATGTCGCCAAAAGGTTGTGATAATATGTAAGTACTGATAAATCCAATTTAAACAATGTCGATCAATTATTAATAAAACAAAATAGTCGTTAAATATTATTAATCAAGAACATTTAATATTTATATGTAATGTCTAAAAATAAAAAGCATTCTTGAAATATAGATTACATTCAATTTTACTAACTAATTTTGCTCATTCTGTAATTTCTGTTCAGTAAATTTTGATTCTTTCAATATTCGAAAATGAGAGTGAAAGGAATCATAAAGTATATTGAAATTGTTGAAGCTCTTTAAATAATTTTTTATGAGAACTTTTAACGCATTTTCCATAAATTTACTAATAAGCTAAAAAGGTTCTTTAAAACTTACAAGAAATTAAACTCCTAAAAATTATAGTTTAAAAAAAATAAAAAACACTTTTATAGTTAATCGAACTAAAAAGGAAAAAATAATTCTTAATATAAGAATAAAATGATTAGCGAGACAATGTCGTGATAAAAATGTGGGGTGCTCAATATCAATTGTTATAATTTCTTACTAGTTCTATTCTGAAATGCCGAGTTAGTGTAAAAATGTAGAACAAAAGCACCCCACGCTTTTACCACAATGACATTAATATATATTTTCTCGTTAATCATTTTATTCTTACATTATGCATTATTTTTTACTTTTTAGTTCGATTAACTATAAAAGTGTTTTTTATTTTTTTTAAACTATAATTTATTTTTCATTTTTTAGTTCGATCTACAATAAAAGCATGCTTTTTTAATTTTTTAAACTATCATTTATTTATTTCCATTTTCAAAGAAAGTGGGCAATTGTTTATATTATAATAAGAAATTACTGACATGAGTGTTTTCGCTTTAGAGTTGTAACAATCTTTCAGTCACCAAATCTGGAAATGGGAAATTGTTAATCGTCATGATCCTTATCAGGACAATGGAACAAAATTATTCTATTGTCATCAGTCCTTGAAAAGTGTGCAAAATTTCGAATTAATCAGACCTTTTAGAGTGGGTAAAAATATAGTTCAAAGATTCCGTTACATACAGGTGAAGCTTATAAAAGAGTCTAAAAAGATTACTAATTGAAAACGAAAATTTATTTTGTAAACTTGCCTTTTTCAAACCATGCAAGGCATTTTCGAGTTCAATATGAAAGTAAAGTTAAAATTATTAAGATGATCAACCATTCTCCTTTTATAGATCCTGTCCTTCCTCGAAAAGTGTCCTCCTTTTTTCAATATTTTAAAACAGATCTGTTAATCTCTGTATTCAGAGATGAACCAAACATGTTTCCAATATGTCGAGGAATAGTCTGAAACAAATATCACAGGAAATAACAGTTTTCAATGGTGTTTTTGGACTTTATCACAAGTAAATTGGGCAGATATAGAAAACTGTGTTGATTTTTTTATCAAAAGAAATGCCTGATATTAAAATCATTGACAATGGTCAGTTTGCAGACTGAATGTATATTTAAATTATAATAAAACTGAAACAATTGGAAAATCAACATGCTGAAATTGATAAGATGGATTGAAATACTTAACCATTTCAAAAATAAGCACATCACATAAGAAAATTTAGTTATTCTTTTTTAATTTACATTGTGCTGCCCTGGAACTAATGCACCAGTTGAGTCTTTTCAGTTCGTAATTTATGGACAAGTCAGAAATCAAGATTGAATGTTGATATTTTTAGTTGCAGTACTTATAGTAAAGATGAAAGGTAATTTTTGCTCCGAAATTTCCGATAAATTATAAAATATATTGAGAAACGAAACAATGCATTTTTGTTTGAATTAATAAAATGTTTCACACATTTACGTTGAAACTTTTTCTTAAATTTTTCGTTCTCCTTTTCATTTTAAAAATCTGGTCACCTTAAAAGTATTCCAAAGTAACACAATTATTTGCCTGAATAATTTAAACAAAATGACTTATTATGAATCAAGTAAATTATATTACATTTATAACAGTAATCCGCCAAAATAAGGTGAATATTTATCCCATTAAATTTTTCGTTCAAAGGCAGTTACTTAAGAAATACAAATGAGTACATTTAACTCAAAAATCAAAACAATCTTGTACTCATGTGTTCTTCCGCGGGTAGCGTGGTAGATACAAAAAATAGTTCGGAAGATTTATGAGAATTAAATTTGTTGTTAAGCCCCAATTATCAAAATATGTAGCCGATATATTAAAAGAGTTTCTGCAATCCTGAATATCTTTTTTAATTTTTCCGAAAGCATTAATTAGCATTTTTGGGGATTTTGAGTACATATAAGGAATCAAATTCAATCAAGGCATGCGGTCAAATCTGATGCAAACATTCTCATTTCAAAATGAGTATGTTTACGTACTCAAATAGTTCTATTAATCACATTACTTAAATATACTTTGAATCTAAGAAGAAAATTAAAACAATTAAAAATTTAAAATAACAAAATTAAGTATACAGGTATTAAGGAAAAGTTACATTAAATAATTTAAATACAAGAAAAAAAGATATAATTAAGAAGACTTTCCTAGCAGCAGCATCAGTTATATTTGTACAAAACTACCATACAATGACAAAAGAGCTAGTATAAGCCAGAGATTTTGTGTGATATAAATTTTCTGATTAAATCCCTTTTTAAAGGTTTTGACCTAGATTCCTCTCTTCCCAATCAACTAACTGTCTTACTATCCCTTTGCTTAAATTAATTCATGGATAGAATTGTTGAAATACAACCAAAATTCACAAAGCCGCATTGGGTCTTCTGAACAAATTACCTATGATTTTAAGTGGGAATTTTAAAGTAGATTTTTCAAAAGACAAATCAAAACCTTTAGTTGATTTTTTTAAAATCAAAATTCATTTTAATTATGTCAAATGATCCAAATGAAGCACGAGGAAGTATGGAACAACGCTTGACGGAGTTTTTTTTATAGAAATTTAAACAAAATTTTGAATCTAAAGGATTTATATAACCCATTTCAGCTACCATGACCCTATTGTTTCCTCCTTAGAATACAATTAATTCCCTAGTTGTATATTTCGCACAAAAATATTACTCGATGAGTAGTACAGACATCTGAATAAATAATTTTATAGAACAATACTAATATCCCCTAGTTTTTTATTCACCACCCTGAAATAACATTACAAAATTTGAAGTGTTATCACTTCTATCGTGTAGTCATAAGCCCGCACACTTTTTTTCTCTTGTGTGATTCAATTTTTTTCTCTCTATTTTTTAAGCATTTCTGGACATTTCAAGTTGTTCTCTCTTTTATCACATTTTATGGTGGTCATGAATCTTGAACTGGTTTTATTAGGTGCATATCTCGCCGAATGTAACAGAATTCTGAGCGTATTGTCCAAGAAGTGCAACCTTTCACCCCCATTGTCCAGTTCACCATAAACATCTTCGATATTTCAATATTTGTTATTTGTGACCCAATATTCAACTATGCATACAATAACAATGTTTTTAATTCAATAAAGCTAAAACACAATTTTACATCATTAGTGTCATCGGCTTATATAAACGTCTCACTCAGCCAAAGCGTCATTTGCCCTGGACGTATATATACGTCTTTCCGAAGTACGATATTTTCTGTGCATAGCTATTCATAAAGTTATTCCAAAGACTTTGGGATGCAACAAAAGGACTTTTACAGGGTTTGCGAAGGATTTACTTATTTCAGGGGATTTGCTTATTTATTTCTTCTCTCTCCCCCTCTCAATACATCACATATGGGTGTTTTGGGGAGCGAATCGCGTAACTTTGAATCAGCAGTTAAGGAATAATTATAAACCGTACAAATTATCAAAATAAGTGTTAATTTTTGTATATACTTTTATATATGACAAGCCTGTCGGGTTATTATTAATTACTGTTGTTCTTAATTTAGTATTGTTAAATTAACTATAAAATACATTGTGTGCAGAATTGATTCATTTATAAGTGTATTACATCAGTGTAAATGTTTATTTTATTTTTTATTACGTCATAATGTATTTTGTTTGTTTACTTTCACTAAAATAATATTTTTTTAAAATCTTTTGTTTTCGACTTTTCAATATGCTCGCGCCCCCCTCGTAGAATTATCATGCCTACCCCGGGGGGCGCCCCACAGTTTGGGAAACGCTGCACTAAAGGAATGAAAGTCTGAGTCGACCTTGCTTAGCCCGAGATTCGAACCCCGGACCTATGGTTCGGAAGCTACACATAGTATTAATCAAGTTATTCTGAGTAATTTGAACGGAAAAGAAATCCATTCTAAACTATATATTACAAAATCAGTTAAAATTCAATGAAATAAAAGAGTGCAATATGCATCAAAAATTCACAATCAATTTGCTTCTGGATTTGATGATATAGTGAGCTTCCTCATCCCCATTGCAAACATCAGTAGATTTCATTTGTTCAGGGGTCGGTAAACCATGGCTCGCAAGCCACAAGTGGCTCTTCGTATAGACCAGGAATGGCGTCAAGGGCGCGCACAAGGGGGGGGGCTAGGGGTTCAGTCTCCTCCCCCAAAGCCCTTGATTTTTTCCGATTGATTATAATTTTAAGTACCGGGTAGGCAAAAAGTCCGTAAAAACTTTAAAAATTCATAAAATCCGGAGAAATGAACGAAAAAAAAAACTGTTTGCAGGATCAGCATTAGTATGTCACGGGATTTTTTTTAAGCTAGAAAAAAAATTCGAAAATCATCCGGTAGGTGGCGCTGTTGCAAGCGTCTGTGGTGGAAATATGCAAATTAGACGGTTGTAAAAACCTTTGCTCTCAATGAATCCACATTCATTTCACCATTACAAACAGTGAATGTGAACAAGGATGCTCAGTGCGCCGGATAAAGCTTTGTTGGTGAAATTATTTTACATGAACGAGGAATCAGTGACCATTGCCTTGCGTAAATTCCGAGTTCAGAAAAATGTGAAGAGTGGAAAAGGCCCTTTAACACCTGCAGGTCTCTTAAAGCTTGTTAAACGTTTTGAGGAAACTGGAAAGTTGGAGGATCGAGCACAAGCCGGACGACCATGCTTGAAAGAAGCATGTGCACCCTGCCTTGCTGTTGAAATGGAAGCGATTGCGTCCGAAGCAGCTTCAGGGACCAGCAGTGCTCGTGAAGCTGCCAGACGATTGGGCTTACCACCATCATCTGTCCGCAATATTCTTCGTCGACTCCTCCAGCTGTATCTATACAAATTGCAATCGTGCCATGAACTTTTGCCAGCAGATACTGCACAGAGGGAAGCATTTGCGAAGTGGGCCTTCTCTAAAATGGAACAGGATCCCACCTGGGTTTTTAACATCTTGTGGACAGATGAAGCTCATTTCTCGCTTCATGGTGACATTAACAACCATAACTGTCGCATTTGAGCGACCTCTAATCCACGTGAGTACACACAGAAGCCATTGCATTCCCCAAAAGTGACAGCATGGTGCGGTTTCACGGGTTCATTTATCATAGGACTCTTCTTCTTTGAAATAATGCCCAGTAAATGGATGGATAACGAAAACGGTAAATGCTCATCGTTATCTAACGCTTCTGCGGGAGACTGTCGTGCCATGTTTAATTCAACGAGGTCAGATTTCGAATGTCACGTTCATGCAGGATGGAGCAACCAGTCACACTGCTAACCCGGTTAAGACATTCCTGATACAGACGTTCGGGGAAGACAGAATCGTTAGCAGGAGCTGCAGGTACCCATGGCCTCCTATCTCCAGATTTAACACCGGCAGACTTCTGGTTGTGGGGATATTTGAAATCTCGCGTGTATCTATCCAGTCCATCAAGTCTGCCGGAACTGAAAGATGCGATCCGCATAGAAGTATCCTCCATACATCCGGACATGTTGCACTCTGCCGTTGCTGGATTTGTCACTCGTCTGGAATGTCTTTTCCCCTGTGGTGGTGGTCATGTGGAACATATTCTGGTGTAATAAAGTTGTGAAAGTTTTCTGTTCATTATTTATGCATTGTTTCTTTGATTTGCGTACATCAGCGCCACCTACCGGATGATTTTCGAATTATTTTTTTTTTCTAGCTTAAAAAAAATCCCGTGACATACTAATGCTGATCCTGCAAACAGTTTTTTTTTTCGTTCATTTCTCCGGATTTTATGAATTTTTAAAATTTTTACGGACTTTTTGCACACCCGGTATATATTACATAAAATTAAATTAAGTATTTGTTAAGTATTTGTTTAATTTTATGAATTAATGCTAATTATTTATTCAATTCTTTGTTTTTTTTTCTGTTTTTTGTTCCTGAAAATCAACAAAATCAAAAAGAGTATGGTACAAGAATGGTGGACTTTAACCCTGCCCCCTCCCTCCCCCTTGAAAAATTCCTGCTTGCGCTACTGGTACGCGCGTGCATTTGATGGCACGCGGCACAAGATATTGGGCACGTCATCGATCAAAAGAGTTTGTCCCAGTGGCGCACACAAGGGGGGTCCTGGGGGTCTGGACCCCCCAAAGCCCTTGATTTTTTTTCAATTGATTATAATTCTACGAAATTTAATTAAGTATTTGTTATAAATGATTAATTTTATTAATTAATGCTAATTATTTATTCAATAATCAGTTTTTTACTGTGTTTTGTTCCCGAAAAAATCATCAAAATGAAAAGGAGTATGATACACAAGAATGATGAACTTTCAACCCCGGACCCCCCCTTTGAAGAATTCCTGTGTGCGCCACTGGTTTATCCAAAATAACAAAGCTCACTATAAAGTAATCCTCATGAGGGATCTTATTCACGCTTTTGATGCTAAATTGGATGTTTTCATAAACAGTATTATTACAAGAAAAAAAAACTGCAAGTACTTCCCAAATTAAAAAAAAATATCAAAGATTTAGATATACATCAGACACCAGACGAAGAAAAAGAGAGAATTTATTTCCGTAATTGATTCTTCAATCAAGGAATTTTCAGCGAGATGTTCTCAGTTCAAAAAATTATCGGAAACGCTCAAGTTTATATTTGACTTCATTTGATAAACAAAACTTGTCCCAGTTCGACTAGCTGGAAATTAAAGAATTTGAAATGCAATTTTTTGATTTCCAGCGTAGTTCAATATGGATTTATATGTAGTAAAAATGCCATTAATTAAAGTTTGGAATTCAATTTCAGGCACATTTAAATGTTTGAAGGAGCTGACTTATACTATTACAACCACATTTTCATCTACTTATGCCTGCGAGTCATTATTTTCAGAGATGAAAAAATAACATTAAAGACTCGCCGAGAAACTGTTTTTCAGAGGACTCCAATTCAGCAAGCATTTTACTAAAAGTAACATTTTACAATCCTATTATAAGTTATTTGCCATCTAATCTGCAACAACATTACTCACACTAATGTTACGCATATAACTAAACATTTACTACTATACGGTGCAAAATGTATTTTTTCGTGGTGAATAAAGAGTTTTGAGTTTTGTTAGTATTTAGTTTTATTATTTTCCCAATAATCACAAGTCAGAATTATTTGACGGCATGCCTATGTATTTCTCAATAAATGTTTCTTTAGAAAAAATGACACGTTGATCCATAATGGTTCGCCACCACTGGTATAGACGGTGGCAGCTATTCAGACTTCTAGCAATATAAATTATTAAAAGATAATTATAGATAATTATATATATATTATATATATATAATATTATATATATAATATTATATATATATATATTATATATATATAATATTATATATATATATATTATATATATATATATAATATTATATATATATATATATATATATATATATATAATATTATATATATATACTAAAATTATTACTTTTTCATATAATTATCCATTGTAAAGAGATTTAAATTATTTAAGTCTGAAATTAACCATTTGACTGGCTTATTGTCTTTGACTGGACGTATTAAATTATTCTTCATTGGCAAAGTGTATTGGGAATCGTTGAAAGTATTAAAATTTTTTCTAAAGAAGTAAAAGCCTAATTTATTTGCAGAAATGCCACCATGGGAAGACACCATTAGCACACACGGGAATTTTTCAAGAGGGGGGGGGAGTTCCGGGGTCGAAAGTTCATTATTCTTGAATCATGCTCCTTTTGATTTTGTCGATTTTCGGGAACAAAACACAGTAAAAAACTAATTATTGAATAATATTAGCATTAATTAATAAAATTAATCATTAATAACAAATACTTAATTAAATTTTGCGTACTATATACTTAGAATTATAATCAATCGGGGAAAAAATCAAGGGCTTTGGGGGTCCGGACCCCCAAGACCCCCTTGTATGCGCCACTGGAAGACACTCCTCTAAGTGACTTCCAGTAACGATTGCTTATTTACATACATGTGTTGGGGAGCATTCTTGAATATGAGCATTACATACGCATCAACCCCCAACAAAACTGTTAAAACACATAGGAGGTTAATAAAAAAAGAAAGAATTGAAACGACTTTAATATGCAGGAACAATCAAAGTCTATTTTAATTATAATTCAAATTTAATGATAATTGTTCTATGTACTAAATATTTGATGTCTGGGATTGATGACTCTCCACTCCCTACGGGTTATCAGGGATTCTTGTTTGAATGACGTCGAATCCTTTCGAAAGACATGACAAAACAATAGACTAGCTCAGCGATTTCGTCAAAATCCCTTGCCTAAAGCATATGCTATTAATACTAAAGAACTGTTTACAGCCAAAAATATACAGTCGGATCTCTATATTACGAAGTCGCTAAGCCCCTAAAAAAGTTCATTTGATGGAAAATTTGCTATATAGAAGTTCACCTTGTGACGGGTTCATCGCGTTTTCTACTAAAAAATCCTCTTGGGTTCTTTGGGGCCGAAAAAGACAAATTCCTTCCAACCAAATCCAGAAGCGAAACGGGAATATACAAATTAGAAACCTTTTAAATAGCAGAAGTTTAACGTAAGCGGAAGACCTATTGGGAAGTGATTATGCTAGTCTGGTTTAAGCGCGTAAATTAAAGGAAGAGAAGAAGCCGGCATTGAGTGTGAAGCTATTCGTGACAGAACGATCAAGTCAAGGTGGATACAATTCCACGCGAGATAAACAAAAGATATTTAGAATCCTAGAGGATTGCGGTTAAACAAAAGATTAAGGTAGGATAATTCTCTAGTATCTATTAGTAACTGTGATATAAACAGAGATTAGGAATAGAATGGAAAATTAAATATAGTGGTTAAGATCGCGCTTATTTGGTAATGCATATTGTGTGTTTTCTCACCTCAGATCCGCTAAGTTATAATATAAATATTATATCATTGTTAGTGTTTAAGTTAAGATCTTAATAAAGACATTTTAAGATCATTTCTTCATTCACCTCACACCTCTTGGTCACGAAGATAATTTAGGAGTAAGATATCACCCACGGGCGAATACCTCATAACCTTACAATTTTCTTTATAAACCTCATAAAAAACATTTTAAATTCATAAACACTATACATTAAAAAAGTAATTATGCACACTTTTGAGTATATTAATATATATTTATTTTATATATTTTACATGTATCTAAAAAAAGAAAGAAAGAAAAAATGCAAGGGAAGTTTATTGACGCTTTTGTCCCCTTCCTGAAGAATCGATTTTTTTCTTTGATGCTCAAGTACTTTCGTTTTGACATTTTTGAGCTACAAGAAATGAAGTTACCAGTACGACTGACTAACACTACAAATGAACGGAGACTAGTTCAAGGATACGAGACAACTCCAATGAGGGTGAAAGGGGATATCGAAGAAATTTCCGGTGAACTGGACAATGGGGGGTAAAGGTTGCGCTTATTGGATAAAACGCTGAGAATTTTATTGCTCTCGGTAAGTTAGGCACTTAATAACGCAAGTTCAAAATTTATGACCATCATAAAAATGTGTTAAAAAAAGAAAAATTTGAAATGTCCAGAAATATTTTTAAAAAAAGGGAGAAAAAAAAATTGAATCACAAGAGAAAAAGTTCCTTACATAGAAAATGCACTTCACTATTGGGAGGTTATTTTACAAAGAAAATCGTGAAATGTTCTTGGTTCCAGGAAAAAGTTCGCTATATAGAAAAATTCGCAGTATAAAGGTTCGTAATATGGAGTTTCGACTGTATTTTCAAAAAAATAATTTTTTACACATTTACAATAAGTCGAAATAAACAGGAAAAAAATATAACAAAAAAAGAAATACATGTACTAAAATAAAAATACAGGAGAAGTTACATCTTTTGATTAGTTCAACAAACTAGGTTTAAGTCTTTGTTTACGAAAATATTCCGCACTTTATGGTTAGTTGCAGGATATAGTAATAAAATTAGCAGGTACTTTTTTTGAAGAATTCTCCTTCCCTTGATGTTTAGTGGATTTTAATGCAAACATTCAAAATGTACCCAACTGTTCGAAACTGAACAGGGTAATAACTCGATAAATAGATCCTCTGTTGAATATCTTAGTTTTGTAGTAAAACAAATAAACTCTTTACAAAGAGAGCGGACTAAGGATTCGTTCATAGCGGAGGAACTTCAAAAGATGCCGCGTTTTTGTACGGGAATTTCAAGGTGTTTTCTCTTACTTTGCTCTCTCCCCCTTGGCTTCCTAAAAGATTTATAATACAAGATAAATGATTCATTTGTTTTGAAAAGCTATATTTTCAAAAATATTACATATGCACCACTGGCGCACTCAAGAAGGAATAATGATTTTTTAACTATATGATTTTTTTAGTTAAAAAGATTTTACAGTTTTAAATTTCCTTATTTAGAGCAATCAAAAAAGCAATCAAATCAGTAAAACAAAAATAGTTTTTTTTCCATTACCTCTCAAGAAATAGCAATGAAGTTACAAAAACAGAGAAATGAAAATTTAACGAAATCAAATCAATGAAGATGCAAAATAATGTATTTTAGTAAAGCACTTGTTTAAACAAGTGCTTTACTTAAAACAAGCTGAAAAAAATTATGCCAGTTTATTTTAAGAGTATGCAGTTTAATTTTCAAGCTTTCTTAAATTTTGACCAAACAAGTAATATGAAAAAAAATTAAGTCAATTCCTACTTAGATCAACAAAGAAAAAGATTTATTTTAGCTACTTTTTATTAAATAGTTACAAGATGGTTACATTTTATAAGGAACTGGGATACGTCAATCCCTCAGTCCTCTATCTTGTTTTAGAATCGGCTTGGTTTTGCTCCTTGGCTGGTGATGGTGGGTGTGGAAATCGGTGGCAGGAACCAATGGGATAGCAGGCGCATGACTTCTCATGAGTGGCTTTGATTGGATGATGGGAGTGAGCTTCGAAAATTGTACTTGGGAAAATTTTTAAAGAGTAGCTATTGATGTTAAAGAAATAGTTACAATTAATATAAATATGTATATATATATATATATATATATATGACAGAATCACAACATTAAGTGGTAATTAATTTTTAGTATCATTAAAGTATCGTATTATCATCCAAAACAATCGTGTGTATAAAATTTCAGTTCAACTGAATGCTTTAAAACGTCAGAAAAAAAATCTTTTAAAGTTTTGACCCGAGTCACTAAAAAAAAAAAAAACATGGCTGTATATGTAATCCTTTGAATAATTAGTTTCACTCAATTAATTTTAATTAAGTATAATTTAATTAAATTCAAACGAGGGCTTTAAAATGTGAGAAAAAAAATCTTTGCATGTTTTGACACAAGTCACCAAAATGGTGGCTAAGTCGCCAAAAATGATGCCATCGTGGCTGTATTTGTAATTCTTTAAATAATTAGTTTTAGTCTATTATTTTTTATTAATTATAATTAAAAATTACTGTATTGTCATCCAAAATAATCCTGCGTAAAACTTCAGCTCAATTGAGCGCTTTAGAATGTATTTTATTAACGATTAAAAAGTCCACGAAAAAAAAAAAATAGAGAGAGAGTATATGAGCTATATATAATAGTAGGAATTGAAAAAATTGAAAGTTGATTTTAAGAGTATGCAGTTTAATTTTCAGGCATTTTCTTTCTTCCTTACATTTTGAACAAAAAAGGATAAGAGGTTCAACACTTTGCTCACCACCAACATTGCAGTCACAAAGTTTGGAATGGCACAGTTTAAATCTGTTGAGATATACTTTAAAATTACCATGACCAGTAAGGAATTGAGAAATTTTATAATTTGTAAAAAAGTGATCATAAGGCAGTCTTTGTGAAATGGTCGAAAAAAATTTTTTTGTCTGGAAAGAGTGAGACGATTGCGTCCATTGAATGCTCTAAAGAATGATAAAATTTTTTTCACTTCTTTCTTACTGTAAAACAATTTTGGAATATTAACTGATATTTCAATCCCCCTCTTGGCTGTGGATTGTGCCAAGAAAAATCAGTCCTTCCATTTCTGAAAATTCCATTATGGCCACGAACAAAAGAAATAAATCACTAGGATAGTGCCTCTCAAAGTTTCTCTATTTGCGACCCAATATTTATAATCATAATTTTCATCTCGCCCCCCTCCCCATAAAAAACCATGTATCGAATTTGTTATGATTTCCTAGGACCTCACTTTGAGAACGAGAATAAATAGGAGTCAGATAAGAACCAGTAGCCATTTTTATAAATAACTTTCTTTATTTGGTTATCTTATCCAAATAGAATCAAAGACTTATTAACAAATATATCTAACTAGTATTATGAGGTTTTAAAGGTAATATCCTTTAAATTAACTTAAATAATTAATGATCCAATTAATTAACAATTATAATATCGATCACGCAGAGATTACCACGATAAGAGATCCCAGAATTATATTTAATGTTCTTATTGAACATTTAATTTTAATTTCACTCCTAAAATAAATCTTTAATGAGACTTTAATATTTACCACACGGAATCTCAACTCTTCTTGAGATTAAATTATCTCCAACAAGAAATCTTCAATTTAACTTCACTATAACTTTCAACTTCAATCTCTCTCTCCTACTGCTCCAACTTTACTATTCCGTTTAACTTAAATACTTTATCTAATCTGCATAACAAGGAATCCTGTCCCCTTTTTGGAGTTGATTGGAAATAGGTAGGGAATTAAATTTCCCTAAAAAGGACGACTCAGAAGGTTAGTGATAAAGTTCCGTATAGATTTGTCACAAATTCAATATTACTATACTTTGGCTCTAAACCTACAATACAACTTTAACCTCTTACGTGCCACCACTGTACATGAACGTCTCACTCAGCCAAAGTGTTAATTGCCCCGGACGTATATATACGTCTTTCTGAAGTACGATCTTCTCTGTGCACTGCTATCCATAAAATTATTCCGAAGGTTTTGGAATGCAACAAAAGAACCTTGACAGTGTTTGCGAAGGATTTACTTATTTCAGAGAAGATTTTATTTATTTATTCCTTTCACCCCCCTTCCTTCCCCAATACATCACATACACGCGCCTATGTGAAAAATAGTGGTGGCATTGAAGAAAAAATCACGTTACTTTTAATCAGAGCTAAGGGATTAATTATAAACTGTACAAATTATCGGGAGATAAGTGTTAATTTTTATAAAAATTTTATACATGGCGAGCCCATGGGGCAACTGGTAATTATTAAACTTGTTCTTTACTTAGTATTGTTAATTTGATTATCAAATACGTTGCGCAATACTGATAAATTTATTAAGTGTATTATATCAGTGCAAATGTGTATTTTATTAGGTCAGACTGTATTTTGTTGGTTTACTTTCAGTAAATTAATAATTTTTTAAAAATAATCTTTTGTTTTCGACTTTTCTATATACTCGCGTCCCCTTCATAGAGTTATCACGCCCCTGTATCCCTCCCAGTTTGAGAAACGCTACACTAAGATGTTTGAGTCCTTAAGAATTTCAAGATTCTTTTGAATGTCCACAGAAATATTTTTGCTCCGATTGATTGTTGAATTAACCAGGCACTCGAAAGAAATGTGAGTCTATTGGTGACGGACCTCCAATGCTTTGAACCACGATCAAGAAACGAGAATGACAGCTGAGATGGTATCCCACTCCCCTGATTTCCTCCTAATCATGACAGCGTAAGAGCTTTAACCTTGTAATAGTCTGAAATGAACCGGGAATGGTTAGTTCCCTTCCCTTTGGGTGTGGAATGCGAATTATTTATGGTGTGGACGAAAGACGCCAGTTAGAAAGGGGACTGAGAATCCTCTTCTACCCCCTTGGGGCTTAAAAAGAATTCATTCTGTCTGGGTGCGAAGGAGCGAAGTTCTGTCCGAGTGTTGTTAGTTAAATCAAGTGCGTTTTTTTTTTCTTTAAGTGTGTTTTTTATTTGAAATAAATTTTAATATTTAAATTTTAGATCCCATGACTTTAATTTGTTTCCGTGATCAATCATTAGAATCAAACCTTAGTAACCCCTTAAGCGGTTTAGCCGTACACCGTACAGGTTACCGAAAGCTGGCTACAATCGGTTTGTCCGTACGATGTGTAAGAGCACTAATATTTTCTTCTTTCAGTCTTAGATTCGTACTTATTTTTAATTCTTACCGTTTTTTTAAGAGATGTAGTTTGTCCATGGTATTGAAATACTTCTCATCCGGTATTTTCTTTGTGGTGAAAGCTTTAATTTTTCATTGAAGGCAGGAATTTAGATTCTTAAAAATATTCGACAAGAAACAGGGATTGGCAAAGCAATTTGCAATTTGTTGCTTGAGAAGAAATGAAAATAGAAAGATAATCCAAAAAAGCCGATATTATCTCTATCTCCATTGCAATGTAAGACTTAGTATTACACAATGCTTCAAATTATGTGTGCATATATATAAGGACACACAGACAAAATCCTCAACCGTTTAAAAAAGAGGTAAGAACGTGATATTTTTTGTAAGAGAGAAATTCTTTTAAGATATACGAAACATTCTTCATAGCATGCAGAGTGTACTTATAAAAAGCAAACATTTCGGGTTTCTTGTGTTCCACAATTATAAAATAAAAAAAAGAGTGTAAAAACTTTAAAATTAAATTAAAATTCTTCGATTTTCATATTCTGATAAGTATTATGCTTAGTTATATACAATAAAAAAGTGTGCCTTTTTTTTGGAACATTTTGGCCAAAAAAAAAATTGACCGCCTAAAGCAGAGGTCCCCAAACTTTTTTGTCTCATAGATCCCTTACCACGTTTTTCGGTTTGGGGCAGATCCCTTCTTAATTAATATGGAATTTTTGCAAATTCATCAACTTAAATGTCTTTTTAACAGCTGGTACTACTACTACATTGAAAGAATTAAATTTCTAATAGTAATGAAGTATAGTGTTTAAAATTTAAAAAGCACATGTTAATTAATTAAATTAAAAGTTATTTAATACATAAAATAACTGTTAAATAAAATAAACTGATGAACAAGCAAATGATTTTAATGGGAGGGATGAATCTGGCGCTACAATAAGAAATTTTCAACATTTGGTCTTGTCAGGTTTGACCTTAAATCTCCTCTGTTAGTAATGTCCAGTTTCTTTGTTTGTTTCTTATTATTTTGTTCAGGAGATTGACAACCCCCTGCAAAGTCAGGTTTTAGGCACCAAGCCAAACACGTACTTGGTCGGTCAGGCTTTGGACCCCTAGAATCCCAGCACCCTCCCTCCTCAATGCGGAGGTTGTGTGTGTGTGGGGGGGTGCGTTATGCTATCAGTTTCTATTGTTAAGTGGCATTATTTTTTCATTGTGACTTTATGAATTCAATGTCAACTGTGGTATTACCATAGTCAAAGCATTCTCAAACCTTGTTTCAAAATCTGAATAAAAGCCATGTAAATGTTGAACGTAGGTTAAAACGTCTTGACAGATTGTCTGTAACAAATTAAGAAAATTCGGTCTCTTTCTAGTGTTATACTTTTTTAACTTAACTGGAAAGAAATGCTGAAATGGTTTTTGTTTTAATAAAATTTATGCTGTCACTTTGTAAATGCCAACCAACCTTATTAATTTTCGTAAATATAACTCTGTTAAATATGTAAAATTTGGTTTCTACTAGATTAAATTTTCTTTTAAAATTAAAGTCACGGTCTGGTTTAATAAGAACCAATATTACAGACTCCCAAATTATTTTTTCGCTGGCGTGTACCTCTTGCAGGTCGTCATAGACCCCTGGGGGTCTATATAGACCACTTTGGGAATCAATGCTCTAGTACAGAGGTCGCCAAAGTGGTGGTCCGCGAGAAAATTTTGCTCTTCCCCAGAAACACGTAGAATATACCTATCAAGAAAATTCAGGATAATAATTTAAGCATGCATTTTTAAAAGAAAGCCCCCTTGACTTTTGTGGTCCGCGCGACAAAACTCTTAAATTTAAATTTCATTCATCCTTATCAAGATCTCAGTTTTGGCTTTCCATAAAAAGTGATTAATCTTTTCATAGTGAACACAGCGATGAAAATTCAGATTGAATTCTTCACAACTTTTTTATGTGAAAAAACCTTTTCATCTGTCACAGCCATCAAAACATGGTACCGATCTCATCTTGAAATTAATGCATTTCAGCTTTTTACAGTACCAACATTGGATACAAATATACATAATCTTGTTTCAAGTAAGCATGAACATCTATAATATCAGGAATGTATAATGCTAAAAGTTTGATATACTTAACCGTTTTTTAAATTGTTTTGTTTTTACAGTTTTTTTATTTTATTTATTTTATTATGGTTTATTAATATAAAGCTTTCTGTATTTGGTTAAAACTAATAGTTTCATTTTATTACCTAGGTACATTTTATGTGTTCTTAAATCACAATTTTCTTATAAATATATTTAACACATAAAAAAACCTATTAGTGGTCCGTGGGAATTAAATTATGAATTTACTGGCCCATGAAGTTAAAGAGTCTGGCGACCGCTGCTCTAGTAAAGGGTGTTTTTTAGAGGTATAGAACTTTAAATTGCAATAAAACAACGATGTATTATTCGATTGACATGAATTTTTTTTTTATTCGAAAGATAATCCTGTGGCATTACATTTTAAATATGATCAAGCAAGGCGTAGATTCGTCGAATGGGCCTAAAACGAGATTACCGTTGTTCCCGATTTTCATAAGCGAATTTTGTTTAGCGATGAAGCGCACTTCTGGTTGAATGGCTACGTCAACAAACAAAACTGCCGCATTTGGAGTGAAGCTAATCCACAAGTGTGTGTCGAAACACCGTTACATCCAGAAAAACTGACTGTTTGGTTCGCTTTATGGGCTGGTGCAATCCTTCTTCAAAAACGATGAAGGCCACAACGTTACAGTCAATGGTGATAGGTACAGAGCCATGATTACTAACTTTTTCATTCCTGAATTGAACAATGATGATGTCCAGGAGCTGTGGTTCCAACAAGACGGCGCAACATGTCACACAGCTCGTGCCACAATCGGTTTATTGAAAGACACGTTTGGTGACCGCCTAATTTCACGTTTTGGACCTGTGAATTGGCCTCCAAGATCTTGTGATTTAACACCGCTAGACTACTTTCTGTGGAGCTATGTAAAGTCATTGGTCTATGCGGATAAGCCACAAACGCTTGACCATTTGGAAGACAACATTCGCCGTGTTATTGCCGATATACGGCCACAAATGTTGGAAAAAGTCATCGAAAATTGGACGTCCAGATTGGACTACATCCGAGCCAGCCGTTGCAGTCCCATGCCCGAAATCATATTTAAAATGTAATGCCACAAGATTATCTTTCGAATAAAAAAAATTCATGTCAATCGAATAATACATCGTTGTTTTATTGCAATTTAAAGTTCTATACCTCTAAAAAAACACTATTTACGTCTGTCGAAGACAGCGTGTACTAGACAAAAGGACGACATTTTTCGATCGATCTGAGTCGTGGAAATCTTTAGATAACACTGCATTCACGCAGCGAATGGAATTTATGGTGTATTGTAATTTATCTATATTGGAAACAAACAGGATGTGATTTGACTCTCTTCACATTTTTCCTATCAACATTTTATTTACAATCCATTCTTAATTATGGAAAAGAACCCCAAAGATAAATAATGAGGATTTTTTCTCTACCCCTTTCAAATAAGATGAATTCGATGGGAAAGATTTATGACTCTCCTCATGCCCTTTTCGTCGGAGGAAACGCCTGTTGGTTTTGAGATTCGACGTAGTGGAATCGTGACTTTACTCTTCTGAAAAAACATTGGTGATGAGACACTTTGTTACCATCAGGGGTGACTCTAGGGCCCTATAAACCGGACCCTTTTCTGGGGCGGCATTTGGATCAAATTTGAAAAATATTTTTTTTGTTACAAAAAATTTGATATGATTTCTGAAATATTATTGGGTGTGAATTTGGTATTTCATTTTACGTATTTCTTATGTATTTTTTTTATTTTGTTCTCTGTATATTTAAAGACAATTTTCTTTTATGTTGAAACTTGAAGGGTTCGAGGTGGTAGTATATGTTAAAGCATGAAATTTAATGCATTTACACATCTTCCACACGAAACTTTCTCCCCATTCTGGAGTGAGGTTACAACGGACATTCCTTTCACCTTAGCAAAGTCCGGTTTCAGCTATCCAAAAGAGGGCAAGGGTAATAAGAGATTTGGGTTGGTGGAGAGTCACGGGAGGTGTTTTATTTTATTCTTGAGTGTAGTTACTATAATTTAAAACAAACGCTTGTGATACGCACCGTAAGTAGACTAATTTTCAAAGAAATTGGCCGGCTTAAATAGACGATTCATTCTCTCTCATTTCATTCTTTTGAAATAACAAGTAATTATGTCCAAGTAATTAATAACAAGTAATTTCAAATTATTTTGAATTTTTAAGACTTATAAAATAATATCTCTACATATATAAAGGAGAAAAGCGACTCACTCACTCACTGACTGACTAATCACGATATCTCCGGATCTATTAAACCTACAGATTTGAAATTTGGTAGGCAGGTTCCCTTCATGGAGTAAAGATCAGCTAAGAACGGATTTTGCAAAGATCGGACCCCAAGAGGCGTTACGGGGGGTTTAAGGGGCGTTATAGATAATTATTTCCATTTTTAAACTATTAGACGTACAGTCTTGAAACTTAGTACACATATTTCCTTCATAAAGTAGAGATTCCCTACATAATGATTTTTACGTTTCCTAAGGGGCGTTGTGAGGGCGCTTAAGGGGCGTTATACATAATTATTTCCATTTTTAAACTATTAGACGTACAGTCTTGAAATTCGGTAAGCAGATTCCTTTCATAGAGTACAGATCCGCTACAAAATGGGTTTTGTCAAAATCGACTCCCAAGTGGCGTTGTAGAGAATTAAGGGGCATTATATAGGCAATTAACTTCTTTTTTAAACTATTAGACGTAAAAATCTTAAAATTGAGTAAGCAGATTCCATTCATTGAGTAGAGATCCGCTATAAGATGGGTTTTGCGTATATCGTTTCCTGAGTGGCGTTGCGGGGGCTTAAGGGGCGTTATAGATAATTATTTCCATTTTTAAACTATTAGAAGCACAGTCTTAAAATTTGGTAAGCGGATTCCTTTCATGGCGTAGAGATCAGCTACAAAATAGTTTGGGGGAAAATTGATCCTGAAGGGTCACTGAGGGGTATTAAGGGGCATAATAGATAAATATTTCCGCTTTTCTACTAATAGACCCACCTGCTTGAAAATTAGAAGTATGTTCTGTTCATGGAATAGAGTTCCTTTTACAAAGAGTTTTGCGAAATCGGACCCCCAAAGACGTGGAGTTGCGAGGGATTAAGGCGTGTTATAGAAAATTTCCTGTTTTTGAATTTAACCTATTTACTTGAAATTTGCTGAGCACGTTTCTTTAATTGTATAGAGTTTCACTAAGAATGGAGTTTACGGAAATCAACTCCAGGGGGGAGCGGGGAGAGTTATTGGGGTGTATTGATAGACAAAATTCCCGTTTTCGAACTGCTAAGATTATAATAATAAAATTTGGTTGGCATGCTTCTTTTGTTGAATTGGAATCCGCTAGGAATGCTCTCAACGAGGTATTGATGATAAAAATTCCGTTTTTGCTCTGTCAGATTTAGATTTGAAATTTAGCACATAAGTTTATTTTACAGAGTAGAGATCCACTGAAAGTTGCTTTGGTGGAAATCCACTTGATTATTAGGTTAAGTGAGCGCAAAAAACTTTCTACTTCTATTTTAGATGTAAATAGAAATTAGATGTTTTAATTTATGTCCCTTTTATATCAAGAGGTGAGAGTTACTGCTATACATTTGTTTTTCAATACAATATCGAATTCTTAATGCTAGATATCAATAATTCATATGTATGTAAACAGTATACATTTATACAACATCTTTAAATATCCTGTGAAGTGGGTGGATAACGTCTAGTATATATATATATATATATATATATATATATATATATATATAGTCTAGTATATATATATATATATATATATATATATATATATATATCCGCAAAACTTGTTTAAACCTGCAATCCTGGTTCCTAAGGCCAGGAATTTGTCTTTATACTGTGTGCCTACTTCCTACTTTTAGTTATCTTAGGTTTATAACTATATGATTATTTTTATATTTTTGTTTATATGTATATGTATATGTGTGTATAATTTTATATATATGTGTATGTATATGTATATGATTATATATTAAAAAATTCTTATATTGGATTATATTTACTTTTATATTCTTGGCTGCATTGCGCCTATATAGAGAAGAAATTTATGAATTACTGCTGTTTTTTCATATTGTAAGCAATTACGCTTATAGCCTTATTATGATTTCTTAACAGATTCTAATTTTGGCTATTGTATATACTCTTTTTCTATTCTATTTATCAATGTTTTTTAACTCTTTGATTTCATATTCAAGAATGGTTTTACTTCTCTTTATTATTATTGTATTTTATGGCTTGAGTGCAATAATTTTACTTATATATTCTTATTCTTTTTAGTGTATTCCAGTTTTTTAGCTTTATTTTTTACTTATATATTTTTTATATACTTTTTAAATTATTGTTTTTTTTATTTATGTAATATGTTCTATCATGTAATACATATTTTGGTATTATTTTTGGTATTTTGAGGTGTTGATGGTTATGTCTACTTAGCACTGCACTCATTTCTCCTTAACAATTATCTTCTTTATGATTTGGGTCCAATTTGTATTAGCGACTGGCAATTAGGTTAGTTTATAGCTGATCTTTGCTCGGTGGTGTACTGATTAGGTAAGTACAGCATCGTTATAAAATTACCTATTTGTATCCTTCTGTTTTTTTGTATGGTTGATGGCTGTCTTTAGAGCCTTTTCTTAGCTGTGGTTTTAGTTTTGTGCATAGCTTTCTCTTACTTTTAAGAGCTTTTCATCAAGTTTGTTTTGATTAAAAATTAACTTGTTTCTGCTTTGCTGATTTTTTGTGTGGTGGATGGCTGTCTTTTGAGCTTAATCTTAAAAGAGTACTTTCAAGTTTGTTTTTTTTAAAAATTAACTTGTTTCACACACTTTGACTTTGTATCAATTTCTGGATTAATTACAGAAATCTCTTTTTATATTGACTTTTATGAGCTTACTTTCAAGTTTGTTTTTTTATAAATTAACTTGTTCTGTTTTGCTTTGATACACTCTCTTTTGATTGGGTATCTACTTCTGTATTTTACAGAATTATATCTATTTTGACTTGTTGATATTAGGATGAGGGAATTTCATAACTCTTCCCCTCTTCTCCAATAACAACAATTTTGGAAAGGATCCGAGTTCTGTTAATGAACTACATCTTCGTAATAGTAATTCTAATATTAAAATATTCAAGACTAGAACTTTCTGGAACAAAAAATTCATTAATGGCCATCATAATCATTATAAACAAAAATTGTTAGATTCTAATAATCACATTTCTCATAATATTCATAAATGTTACACTAAGAGTCCTGCTATACATGGAATTTCTGATAATTTATCTTCTTATAATTTTGATAACTCTCAATCTTATAATAGTCTTAAGTTAAAATTCAATAAATGTAAAGATAGTAGATGTAAGACATGTATTATGTTAAATATGGATCAATATGATTGTGATTCTAAATTTAACCTTTGTAAAACCTTTAATTGTATTTATATTTTAAATTGTAAAGTATGTCAATATAAATATATAGGACAGACCTCCAATACTATTAACTTAAGGATTAATCAGCATAGACATGATGTTAAATTCTTTAATAATTCCAATAATTCTAATAAAATTGAACTTAGACACTTTTATATGCATGATTTCAAAAATGTTGAACTGTCTATCATTAAAATTTCTCCAATTACTAAGCACAGATTATGGTGGGAAAATCACTTTATTAGGAGTTTTAATACAATCTATCCATATGGCCTTAATGTTTTGTATTTTGCTAAAAATACTCTGCAAATAATGTTACAGAATAATAATAAAGAATTTTTTTATAAGGCCAATAAATTAAACAATACTTCTAAAAGAAAATCTAGAAGTAATAGAACTAAAAGGAAAAACAGAGATAAAAATTCATTAAATGACAATATTAGAGTTCTTATTGATGATTTTGAAAAAGCTTTAATATCAAGAAAATCAAATACTTCATGTTTGGTCTGAATAAACATGAAATTGCATTGTTATATGAATCCTTAAATAATGATTCCTTAAAGGTTAGTCATGCAGTACACATTATTAAAGACATTACTAACTATCTAGTTAATAAATTCAATATTAATGTTGAGAAAATTAATGAACCCATTACAGAGTACTGCACTTTATTATTCATGAATAAAACTTTTGACAAAATTAACTTTTCTAGTGTATTTAATAGACATTTGTCTCTTTTTCCAGTTAGAAATGTTGTTGTAAAGAAAGCTTTTAAATATAACAAAACGATGGGCAGATTTATCTTTAATTACAACAATAGTTCGCCCTCTATTAATATAGAAGATTGTATATGTAAAAACTATAATGATTTTATTGATGGTCATCATAAACATGTAGTTACTGGTAACTTAGATATAATCAATGATAATATTTTAAAAGATATAATGAGTAAAGGCACTAATTTTAGATTAAATGTTTCTAATAACAACAATACTGTTAAAAAACAAATTTGTAAAGATATAGATAATTTTATTACAAAATCTGCAATTAAATTTGGACTACCTATTGAGGCATTTGAAGAGTATAAGTACAATACATTAAAAGACCTTATGAATTTTAGCTACCATTCTCAATATGAAACTACTTTTAAAGATATCAAACAGAAAATTTATAATTTACAAAAGAATTTTATCATAGTTTACATTGATAAAGTACCTGGTAACTATGCTGTGATTTGTAGGTATTTTTATTATAATATTCTTTATGATCACTTTCTTAATAATGGTTCTTTTAAAAATTAGATTTGTCACATAATGAAATTAGTAATCGTATTATTGCTATTTATAAAAAATTAGGTTATTGTATTCCTAAAATTAAGTATCCATATATTTTTTAACTCCAAAATTCCATAAAAGTCCGGTTAAATTTAGAACTGTGACAAATGGTTTTAGAACATATATTACTACTGCAGGCAAATTACTTCATAATATAATACAAAACTTTATTAATCAGCAATGTAATAAAGCTATAATTAAAAATAGTAAATAGATTATAGATTTTTTTAATGATAAAAATATTTATTCAGTTCATAGTTATGACTTTGAAGATCTTTTCAATTCCATTGATTTATATGATATTATTAAAGTAATTTTAGAAAACCACAGTATGTATAACCTTAATATTAATTTTAACAAATTTAAAACTCTCATAGATTTTGTCTTAAAAGAAAATTATATCAGTTTTAATGGTTCTTTATATAAACAAGAGAAAGGACTCCCACAAGGGGGCCCAGCTAGTAATAGTTTGGCTAATCTTTATTTACATTTTTATGAATATAGTTATGTTATTAATAATGACTACTACATTTTTAGATATATTGATGATTTAATTATTTTTGGTAAAAATGATAATTTAAATCCTATTATTAATTTTTATCCGTCCTACTTGAACTTAGTTAAAATTAATAATAATCCAATCAAAACAAATTACCTAGATGTATCTCTGTATATTAAGGATTTGAAACTACATACTAATATTTATGATAAAAGAGATGCCTTTAATTTTAATATCATCAAAGTGCCTTACTGGAATTCTAATTTATCAATATCTATATATAGAAATATTATTTTTAACTATATTTATCGCAATAAAGTATTAGTTAGCGATAAAGCTAATATTTTTTAAATCTAAAAAAAATTTTTTAATCACTGTATTGAACATGGATACCCTGCTAATTTTCTTTGTAACTATATTTCTAATGATTTTTTATGATACAATTGTATTAATGTAATTATTTACTGTTATTATGTTTTGTAATTTTTTAAATTTAGACAATATCTAATTTATCCTACAATTATTAAATAGATGGCGCCACATGCTTGCTTTTGTTTTTAATCTTTAATATATATTTTTCAGAGTTTCTTTATAATTTACGCTAATTTTATGATTTTTATTTTTATTTTTGATTTTTTAAAAGTGTATATATTTATATTTCTTATTATCGTATATCGTATCGCAATTAATCGTTTCTTATATCGTATCGCAATTAATCGTTTCTTATATCGTATCGCAAGTAACTTTATGCGGTTCTGCTCTCCCTATTTGGCGGAAACACGATAATGCACTCTCGGCCATCGTTACAAATCCGTTTTAGTAGGTTATGTTTATGTTCATATATTCTTGTTTAATGACTTAATATTTAAATTTTACGTATAGAACTCTTTCCTTTTCTCTTGATACATAGTATGACAAATTACAGGTGAAGGTTGGCGCCGCAAAACTTGTTTAAACCGGCAATCCTGGTTCCTAAGGCCAGGAATTTGTCTTTATACTGTGTGCCTACTTCCTACTTTTAGTTATCTTAGGTTTATAACTATATGATTATTTTTATATTTTTGTTTATATGTATATGTATATGTGTGTATAAATTTATATATATGTGTATGTATATGTATATGATTATATATTAAAAAATTCTTATATTGGATTATATATATATATATATATATATATATATATATATATATATATATATATATATATATATATATATAGAAAGAGAGTGGCATTGGAGAGAGAGGAAGCATTTTCCATTTTTGTCCGGGGCGGCAAAACTGCTAGAGCCGGCCCTGCTACCATGGTCTCTAATTTGCCTACGAAGATTCGAATTCATTAGAGGTTTCTGAGTACCCTCGCACTTAAATGGTTCCGGAAATGCAGACTCACTGAAAACCAAAGAATCAACTTCCGTCGCAAAATTTTATGATTTTCTTTGTTCTCAAAATATCTCTGAATTTCTGACATCACCTTAATAGTTTCATTTACATTGCGTATGCATCATCACATCGCTAAGTACTCTTGCGACAGTTTTTCTCGTGACATCATGCAAACATCCGTTTATTTTTTCATAACTTATTTTTAAAAAATACGTTCCTATTTATATTTATTTAGTTCGTATGTCGTAGGGAATAATCACCGGGGCTCTTTAAGAGAATAGATTAAGGAAATATTATCATGTGTGTGTATATACGAGATTTTTTATATACACCTAATTCTTTTTTATATACATTCCTTATAATAAGGTATTAAAAAAATTGTGCAGCAAAAAAATGTAATTTGCACATTAAAAAGAGAATGTCCATACATATAAAAAATGAGTAAGATAAAATAAATAATCTTATGTAATATAGAAAATGACGTAAAATATGTTATGAAAACTACATAAGTTTTAGAGATGTATATACAGTCGGACCTCTGTATAACGAAATTGCTAAATCCCCCCTACCAAAAAAAATTTTATATGGAAAATTCCTTATATAGAGGTTCATTTTTCAATATACTTTATAAAAGACATAAAAAAAAATTCTAAATTATAAACACTATGTACTAAAAAAAAGTAAAAAAAATTAAATTATTATATGTTTATTAAAATTAATATATGTTTATTTTATATATCTTACCCATCAAAAAAAAGAAAGAAAGAAAAACTTTGAAGGGAGGAAGAAAAAAGAATGTCGAAGAATACACTGTATTTTCAATATTAAGAAAATAGTTTTATATTAACATTAATGACTTTTAAGAACATTTTCTAATTTAAAGCAGCAAATAATATTAAACATACATTATTTTAGAACTAGAACACGGGGACGCGAGACAATTCCACTGAGAGTGGAAGGGGATATCGAAGATGTTTCTAGTGAACTGAACAATAGGGGTTAAAGGTTGCACTTCTTGGATGAAAGGTCCAGAAATCTACCGAGTTAGGATGTAATAAAACCAGTTCAAGATTTATAACCACTATAAAATGTGTTAAAAAGAGAATAACTTGATATGTTCAGAAATACTTTTAAAATAGGGAAAGAAAAAATTGAATCACAAGAGAGAAAGTTCGTTATATAGAAAATACACTTCGCTATAGAGAGGTTATTTTACGAAGAACATCGTGTGAAATGTTCAAGATTTCAGGAAAAAGTTCGCTATATAGAAAAATTCGCAATATAGAGGTTCGACTGGATTTAACAAAATACGTTTAACGCGAAAACGCTTAAGACGAAATATCGGTAAACACGAAAAAATATAGAACTGTTCCGACAAACTACTATGTGATTTAATGCATTTTTTTCTGTTAACACGAAAAGATTTCCCTTCTGAGAATGAACAAAATGCGGAAAACACTTAACCTGAGCCGACACTTAATAAAAAATTTGATTAATTTTCTGTATTATTGGACTGTCTAACTGTATCATCGGAAGAAATCATTGAAGTAAATGATGATAATGTATGTACAACCCCCATTATGACAGACAAATATATTTTGGAATTAGTTCAAAGCCCCCAAAATTTCATTGATGCAGATTACGAAGACGAAAATGGAATGGATAATGCAGTCCCTGTTCCCAAGTCATTAAAAATGAGGAAAACGAGGAAAAGTATGCGCAGTTATTTAGAAGCACATTCCAATGGTGAAACGAATAACAAAGTGAACGACATCGAACAATTTCTTGCCAATTTGATGCTAAAAAAGACAGTGCAAAGAAAAATATCAGATTATTTTCCCAAAACTCAATAAATCTTTTATTTTTCAAAAACTTGAAAATTTTGGATGAAATTTCGTTAATGTTTTTGTTTTAGTGATTTTTATTAAATACATAACATATATACATTTTTATGTAAATAAAATGTACTCTAACAAACTTAATTGTTGAATACGTGTTTTTTCCCCTCTATCCTTAAATACGAAAAAATATTTTAATACCCTCAGTTTCGAACGTTAAATGATTTTCAATGCATACTTTTTTTTACGCATTTAATATATTATCAGATTTCTACATTTTAAATAATACATTTATGTATTTCTATGAGCATAATAAATTTATGTATTTACAAGTGCATAATACATTTATGTATTTACATGTACTTTAATGCATTTATGTAGTTACATGTGCATATTACATTTATGTATTTACACGTATATTTATGCTTTATTTTAAGTATTCATTTATGTTTTGATAAATAACTAAAATAAAATTATGGGAACATCAGCCACATTAGGGTGAATACAAATTTTTTCCCATAGTTTCGAAACCTACCTTTTGGCAAAAGATGCCCTCTGGTATATAGGTGAAGAGAAAAATAAAATAAAAAATTAATTTTTATCTAAAGTAATTCCATAAGGTTAGGTTTTTGAGCTCTTTATGGAAAGAACATCAAAGTAACATCAGTTATTTTTTTAAGTCTTACAACCTATCCATATGCGGAAAAGATGTTCTATGGCAGGGATGGCGAACCAGTGGCACGCGTGCCATCAATGGCACGCGATACAATATTTTGGGCACGCCAGCAATCAAAATGGTTTGCTTTTTATTTCAAAATAACAAGGTTCACTACGAAGTATTAATAACAAACGTGGCCGGGATCACAGCAATTGTTCTGCTTTAGTTACGTCGAGAACTACAGTTGCTTATAACGAAAAATTTGTCTACGCATAGCATAGTCAATTTCGTTGAAACTACTGTAGTGTTTAAATTGTGTTATATTTGCGATTTTTAACTGTTATTTAACATGGCTAGTTCAGCAAAAGAAAAAAAAGTGCAAGATAGTAAGTGTAACAAAGAATTTCAAGCTTTGGGAACCTAGAAATATGACATATAATTAGTAAAGGTGACGTGAAGTGCGTTTTATGTTCTGGAACAATGGTATGCAGAACATCGTCTGTAAAACGGCCTTTTGAAACTAATTACAAATCCTTTTATCAAAAAAGGGAAACACAGCAAAACTAATTAATTGCTTTTAATCCGTTTGGCAGATGACTCCAATTCAATATGCATTTTACTATAAGTAACATCTTACAATCCTAATATAAGTCATTTATCATCCAACCTGCAACAACAGAAGTCACACTAATGTTACTTTAATTTGAATTGTACGTATAACTAAAACATTTACACTACGAAGTACAAAATGTATTTTTTCGTAGTAAATAACGAGTTTTGAGTTGTTAGTATTTAGTTTTATTTTTTCAGTAATCACAAGTCTAAATTATTTGACGGCACGTCCATACCTCATTAACCACTTCTTTAGAAAAAAATGGCACGTTGATCTATAAAAGTTCAGTACCCTTGTTCTATGGTATATTGATGAAAGGAAAAATAAAGTAAGAAAATATTTTTTATGTATTTTTAAGTAATTTTATTAAGCAATTGTTCAGTATTTTTATGTAATTTTAATTATTTCTAAGCACTACCACAAGAGGAATAATATTTAGGTATTTCAGCATTTTTTTAGCAAATAGTCGGATTAATTTTTGTTAAAATGAAACAGGTATTTTCGTACTTTTTAACATTTATTGCCATGAGAAGACACCTACTAAAGAGTTACAAGAAGAAAACACCAGGTAAATTGAAGTATAAATTAAAATGCGGAAATGAAGAAATTTATTCTTTTCTTACTTACAATATATTGAGAGAAAAAATAGAGCTACGTATAATACATGTAAATTAGTTTTATAATTTGAGTAATGAGAATGAACAGTTGTATAATTTGTATGATGGGGGTTGGTCTGCCAACCCTAGTTATTCAATTCCTACTATTAGCTCCCAATCTCTATATATTTATTTATTTAACCTGGTGGAATTTTTAATCATTAATAAAATACATTTTAAAGCACTCAATTGAGCTGAAATTTTATATACATGATTATTTTATTACAATAATTTAATTATAATTAATAAAAATTTATTGATTAAAACCAATTATTTAAAGAATTACGAATACAGCCGCGTTGGCGACCATTTTGGCAAGTTGTGTCAAAACTTGAAAAGGTTTTTTTCTCGCGTTTTAAAGCATTCAGTTGAACTGAAATTTTATATACACGATTGTTTTGGATGACAATACGATACTTTAATGATAATTAATAAAAATTAGTTACCACTTAATGTTGTGATTCTGTCATTTGTATATACATTTTTATATTAATTGTTACCATTTAATAAAAAGTAGCTAAAATAAAATTTTTCTTTGTTGATCTAAGTAGGAATTGACTTAATTTTTTTTTATATTTCTTGTGTGTGTGTGTGTGTGTTTTTTAATTATTTTTCTTCTAATCTCCGTGCCACAGAACATCCTATCCACATATAGGTAGTTTCCGATTAACAATACTTTTTTTTGTTCTCCGTATAACCGTGATCCGCCCTAATGCGCAGTGCTACAAGGAAAGGATAGGAACTCTTTAAATTAAGAAATACTAGAGAGAGAAATAATATTAATGAATTATATATATATATTCGTCTCTATACTTGTTTATAATAAGCGCATTTATTTCCGGCTATCCTTTCTAGAAAAATATTAGGGGGACCGAAAAGTAATGTCGTTTTTGCGCATGTCAATGCTGCTTTAAAGTTTATGAATTCATTGCGCAGTTGAAAGTCGTGTCAGAGACATTTCAAAGTTAAAGTGACTTGTTTAGTTGTGAAAACCTAAACCTTAAATTTTCTCTCCTCATTTTGAATGAAATGTCTAGCCAAATACCAGAAGAGATTCATATCCACCATTGCATGCTTTTGGAGTTTCACAAGGGTAGTAATACAACAGTTGATACCAAAAACTTTTGCGATGTTTACCCAAGTGCTTAGATATTCGTAAATGCCAAAGGTGGTTTTCTAAGTTCAGATCCAGTAATTTCGATCTTTCCGACTCACATCGATCAGGAAGATCAACAACTTTAGACAATGACGTTATTAAGGGCGCAAGTGGAGCAAATCCGTGTCAGACAATCGAGAAACTGTCAAGTGATCTTAACCAACCTTGGTCGACCATCCAAGAACATTTGCAACAGATTGGCAAAACAAACAGAGCAGGTGTTTGGGTTCTACATAATCTGTCTGAAGAAAACAGAGCTAACCGATCTACGACATGCAACTTATTGCTTCAACGGTGCAATACAGAATCGTTTTTTTGATCGCTTGATCACTGCAGATGAAAAATGGGTCCTGTATGATAATCCAAAACGCAAAGGGCTGTAGCTCTCTCCGAATGAGCCACCATGAAGGCTAAGTTAGGTTTACATCCAAAAAAGGTGCTTTTGTGTATTTGGTGGGGTATTCGTGGAATCGTCCATTTTGAAGTGCTTAAACCTGGAGAAACTTTAATGCAGACCTTTATTGTAAACAATTAGATCGACTAAATCAATCATTAATTTAAAAGTATCCAGCGATTATCAATAGAAAAGGCGCTACTTTGCAACACGATAATGCAAGCCCGCGCTGCTCAAGAAAAAACACTGGAAAAAACTAATGGATTGGGGTGGGAGGTATTGCCTCACCCACCATACTCGCCTGACATTGCGCCAGCGGATTTCCATTTCTTCCGTTCAATGCAACACTTCTTAACAAACAAAAAATTTCAAAATTTGGATGATATGGAAAAATGCCATCTCCAGATATTTTACTGAAAAACTAATTGATTTTTATCGATCCGGCATTGAAAATTTGCACACTAGATGGCAAAAGATTGTTGCCAACGAGGGTGATTACATTATTGACTAAAAAGAAAAGCTTGTAAAAAATTTATTTATTCGAATTTACAGTAAAAAAAACGACATAATTTTCCGGTCCCTTTAATATATTACACTCCCAAGAGTGGCGCACACAAGGGTGGAGGGGTCCCGGATCCAGACCCCCTCCTCTCAAAGCTCTTGATTTTTTTTCCCGATTGATTATAATCTTCTGTATAATAGTACGTTAAATTTAATTAATTTGTTTTTCAATATTAATTTTATTAATTAATGCTAATTATTTATTCAGTAATTAATTTTTTACTGTTTTTTATTCCCGAAAATTGACAAAATCAAAAGAATATGTTAGGCGGCGTATTGGAGCATGATGTATGAATTGTGGATTTTCGACTGTAGACCCCCTCCCCCCTTGAAAAATTCTTGTATGCGTCACTGATTCCCAACGATAACATTAAATGAAAATACTAGTCCAGTAAATTTTTGAAATAAAGATTAATCACTTCCCAAATATTTTGCTGAATCGTCTTTATGAATCAGAAGATTTGTTGTCTATTTTGTTTACTTTCGCTCTTCCGTATTTACAAATTCTTTATCTAATGTTTGATACCCAGCTAAACAAATATTCAGATTTTATTGGAATTTGAGGGTGCGGTTTACCTTTGGATGGATGTTTAAAAGTGATTTTCTAGACTTGCAATAAGTTTAACACCCTCAGAAATTAAACCTGCAGTTAGTTGATGAGAATTTAAGCTTATTCTTTTCCGTAATAAAATTTGTAACCTTAAATCGTGTTTTAGTAAAATAACTGTGTAAAAAACAAATACGAGATGAGTACAAATAAATGATGGATTCGAGTTTAAGAAATCATATTATCGAAACTACTACGCATATTCCAATAAGTGATACATGAATGTAAAGAGAAATATACCAAGTTTTTTTTTCTGTTACAAATGTTCGATGTCGTCCAATCTGTAATCCAGTTCGTTCCATACATTTTGTCATCACTATCAATGGTTCGTAATGCTTGTTGTGTCAATTGCAAATGATATGGCATGGAATTTAATTTTTTTTATAAAATTTTCCATGCCGTTTCTGGGGCATCTCAAATTTAAAGGAGGCAACTTTTGTAGACTTCCGTGGACTTCGAACGAAACTCTTCCTCACCCTCTCCACTTCTTCCAAGACGCTTGGCCGGCCACTGCTTTTCTTTTTTTGAACAAGCAAACTGTTTTTCTTAAATTTGTGATACCAGTAGCACACACACGAATTTTCAAGGGGGTCCGGGGTCAAAAGTTCACCATTCTTGTATCATGCTCCTTTTGATTTTGTCGATTTTCGGGAACAAAATACAGTAAAAATCTAATTATTGAATAAATAATTAGCATTAATTAATAAAATTAATCATTAATAACGAGTACTTAATTAAATTTTACGTACTATATACTTAGAATTATAATCAATAGGAAAAAAAATCAAGGGCTTTGGGGGGGTTCTGGACCCCCCTTCCTTGTGTGTGCCATTGCAGAATGTTCTTGTTGGTTGGTGCTTTTTTTCCGTAGCGATTTCTAAATGCCCGTTGCACTGAAATAACCTAAAAAACTCGTGCCTACTCTAATAGGCAAAAACTCTTCTTTGTCACTGTCGTCATGTTTAGATTTCAATCACAGCCATCTTGAATGTGCTGCTGATCTTTGGCGAGAAAAAAAAAAGTTGTATTATTTTTTTTTACATTCATATATCACTTATTGTACTGTATGCAATAGTTTTGAAAATGTGATTTTTTAAATTCGAGTCCTACACTTTGTGCTCTCCCTGTATATAAATACATAAAAACACGTCTTTTGTAAAGTTATGATACTTTTTAAAAAACGTGGGGGAAAAAATTGCATCAATGGAAAAGAATCCAAACTTTTGAAGCCAATACTTTCAGAATTGAATTTTAAAAAAATCTTTTTGAATAACAATTGACCGCACCGAATTTTAACATATTGTCCCAATTCAATTCATTTCAAAACAGCGACAATAAAAGAAGGAAATAAATAAATAAATAAAAATCTGACAGTATATTAAAATTTTTAATTATTGTTAGATTTCCATGAAAGCAATCAAGATCAATCTGTAATAAGAGTTATTTCCATACTTTTTTATTATGAGAAACATGCTAAAATTTTAAGTTAAGATTTTTTACCGTTTTTTAATTACATTATTAATGGAGCATTTTTCTCTGCCTATAAAAATAAGGCGACATGTCCTTCTAGGTAGTAAAATTTCTAATTCTTTTTTTTATCATCAATAAAATAATTTTTTTTTAATTTTCTCGGTTACAACCACTAACTTACCCACTACTGATTTATTAAAACTAGATTATAATAATTTTAAATTTATTTGTAATAATTATAATAATTTTATACCATTCGCACGAGAGTATTTAAAAATACATATATTTGTACCCTTTTGAGTTATCGAAAAATTTTCGCCACATTCAAATTACACCTCGCGATCTAAGTTAAAAAGAATTTTTCATTGAATTTTTACTCATATTTAAACATAAAATAAGGAATTTAATATTGCGTTTGTAAGAATCGGAAAAATTAGTAAGGGGGAAAACTGAGTTTTTTGCAGAAAAATTTTCTTCAGAAAAAAAAAGTATAATAAATAAAAACTTTCCAAATATTTTTTTAGCTGTTATTTTTTTTAGCAAAATATCAAAATAAGCAATTAGAAGGAGTGATTCTTTATAATATGTGATTATGAAGGTGTTAATTGCTTAAGCCTCCTATCTGTAAAGAAGTAAACAAGAAAAGAAAGAAAGGAAAAAAAATAGAATTTAATCCTTCTCAATCTTTTCCACCGTTTCATCCACCAAGACATCTGTCATCCTCCCCCCCATTCTATGTCTAAAGAAGGGTTGCCTTTTTTACTGATTCATCTCCCCTCCTGCAGTGTAATTCTTGTTACTCGTAATATAATTCACGCGGAGTGGATACGATGGGAAAAAATAATAAAATAAATAATTTTGTTCAGTGAGAAGTAGGATGTAGGTGACGAAATTCTGAGAAATCAGATTGAATAGATAATTTTTAATTCAACAATTGCTTATAATTCTTCAAGAACTGCCTTGCTTCAAAATTACGATGTCCGTCTCCAAAAAGCCCTCGCGTAGCTGAACAGTGCGACGTTAATCTTCACTTACTTACTTACTGTTTTAATCAGGGCTTCGAACCGTAATTTTTGTGCTCTTGTTCAAATAAATTATATATCGGTTCTGTATCGGTTTTCGTTCTCCAAAAATAACGGTTTTCGGTTCAGTTCAAAATAAATAATTTCAGTTTATCTGTATTCTTATTTGTACTAAAAATATAATTCCATCACAAGCGAAAAACTTAATTGTATAAAAATTTAGAGGAATTTATTCCCCTTTAATTGGTACACTATATCAGTGCTTCGCAACCTTTTTATCGCTGCGGACCGGTCAACGTTTGATAATTTTACCGTGGCCCGCTGAGGATGGGACACGTTGATTGTTTATATTTTAGATTGTTTTGGTTTTAAATTTTAATTTAGTTACATTTAAATATGCTTTCGGAATAAAATATAGTTATACCAAAAATGAATAAAAGTAATTTTTAACGCGGAATATAAAATGATTTCCGTGGAAAGTTGCGCAAATCCAAGAGAAATGCACTACTTTAAATAAAATGGCAATAGTTGAATGTTCTTTATTCGTCCTGGCACCACTTCATCCATGGACCGATACCGGTCAGCAGACCGGGGGTTGCGGATCACTGCACTATATGAATGCTACTGATGATAATTATATGGCTGACGTAAAATTAGAAAATATGGATAAATTGGTTACAATAACAAAATGCAAAAGAGATATATCGAACCGAAATAAACCGATGTTTTTTTTTCGGTTCAATTCCGGTTTTCGTTCTGACCAAAATAACGGTTCCTGTTTTCGGTTCGAAGTCTTGGTTTTAACATGACCAGTAGCGCACACAGGAATTTTTCAAGGGGTGGGGGGTTCCGGGTTCGAAAGCTCACCATTCTTGTATCATGCTCCTTTTGATTTTGTCGATATTCGGGAACAAAACACATTACAAAATTAATTTTTGAATAAAGAATTAGCATTAATTAATAAAATTAATCATTAATAACAAATATCTAATTAAATTTTGCGTACTACAAACTTAGAACTACAATCAATCGGAAAAAAATCAAGGGCTTTGGGGGAGGGGGTGCGGACCCCCAGGACCACCCTCCTTGTGTGCGCCACTGAACATGACCTATTCATTTTTTTAAAAATGATAACTGACAGGCGGACTTGTTTCGGCTGGAAAACTAATATTCCCTAAAAACAGGTTTTTCGCTCTTCAACTTTTCCTGGTAAGCTCGGTTTTCCTTGGTGAGAAAAAAATTACCCTTGTATTTACTTTCTATAACTAAATTATAATTTTCTATTTACTATACAAAAAGAGATAAAAAATGTGGTAAATAATTAAAATATTCGATGCATTTCGTAAACTGTCTTGAGATATATTAAGATTTTTTGCAAAATAAAAATAAATTTAAATACACGAAAAGTTTGTAGCTCGTCTCATAAAATAGAATTTTGTGTCTCATTCACCAAAAACAATCCTTTCTTAATTAATTTTTGCCTTTGTTGGCAAAAAAAAAAAATTAATACGTCTATGTTTTTTCACAATGCTAATAGACGAAATCACAAATAAAGCTTGGCGAATTTATTTTTAAATGCGCCAACTCACTGCATATCCATAACCCCGGCGAAGTACATCAACTCACTGTTTATCAACAGCCCATCAGAGAAGTGATGCTTATTCCTACATTGAAGACTCGGGGGAAGAAGCTATTTATATAAGGAGAATAACTTATCCATACTCGCAGCAAACACTATATTTTTACCAACTATATGCAAAAGGACAAATCACTTGTCAATTACCAATTTTACTCAATCGAAGTATTATATCATTGAATATAGTAAAAAATAATTTATTATAACTTTAACATTATGGGGCAAATATCCCATTATAATTGTGATAGGACCTTAGCGAACGAAAGGGTTTCTGTTCCTCCAAATTTTTCCTGTAACCAATATTTATCTCAGGCAAATCACCATGATCGGTATCAAATGGGGAGTGATGCAGCTAATTACTCATCTGTAATATCGCAAAATGGAGCGTGCCAAAATCCGTGGCAATCAACTATTTCATATCGTAATAGTACCGCCAAGAATTCATTGAAGACAATTCATCAATATGATTTCAATAACCAGTACAAAATAAGAACAAATATGAGGCTTGCTTCAAGACCTAATCATTGTGAAAGGAAAAGAAAATCCCGAGTTTCAACATTTGACAATGGGTAAGATTTTGTTTCTGTTATTATTGTTTTTATCACTGCTGTCTTATACATATACAGTGGGCCACAAAAGTGTTCATATACTTGCAATTTCTTATGAAATTTAATGTTTTTGATTAATAAAAATTAATATATTGTAATTGTAATTTTTTTATGATATCTGCAACTTGTTCTTAATTGAATGAGATAAATAATTTTTTAAAAATAGTATAACTATTTATTAAAAAAAATTAATAATCAAAAAGCTACTAAAAAATTACGCCACAAAAGTCTTCGCACACTTAACAAAAATCTCAACACTTAGCTTTAAATATTGTACTTCTTTCTTAATTTAGTACTTAGTTGGATAGGTTTTAGTGTCTACAACCACTTTTAAGCATCTTGGTGTAGATTTAATCAGTTTTTTGTAATTTCTGCATCGATTTTCCACCATTCTTCTGTGATTATTGTTTTTACTTCACATTTTGTGTTTATTTGTCATGTTTTCTCTTTTTTTTACATCAAAATCTCACCAAATATGTTCTACTGGGCTAAATAAAGTGATCGAGGACATGTTTTCATAATTTGGAGACAGTTATAGAGACACCAGTGGCGTACATTGAGAGCAGTGCGCTTGGCGTCATTACCCTGTTAGAAAATGAAGTCTTCTCCAATATCCAAATTTCGCTCGGATAATTTAAAAGGGGTCTCAGGGGTGTTAAATTTCTCTAGAGGTCTGAAAATATAAACAATTTTCAAACAGGTATAATTCCTTTAAATTTAAATTAAATAATTCGAATCTTTTACACATTATTTATAAAGGAATGGGGCTTCAGAAAAGTATAAAATGTTTAAAATATAATCATAATTTCAAAAATAATAAGCATATGAAAATAAGAAACTTTTCTATAAGAAATATTTATTAAGTTTTTTACGTCGCGCATGCTATTTTCTAAAAGAGTAGGTTTAATTACTAGCTATATAAGTTGATTTATAAAGACAAATGTATTCTTATTACTTTGTAGCTACTTTTATATAAATAGAATAATAATTTACATATTTTAATAAATAAAAAACATACATTTTTAAAAAATATTTAGAAAATTGCAATATTTTGCAAATATTTTGAAATACAAAAGATATATAATACTAAAGTTAGGTAGGGTTTAAAGAGTATGATGTATTGTATAGTTCTATGAAGTTTTATACATCAGAGGCTAATATTTTAGAAAATAGCGTGCGCAAAGCAAAAAATACTTAATATTTTTTATAGAATTTTCATATGCTTATGACTTTTAAAATTATTATTATATTTTAAACATTTTATACTTTTCTGAAGCCCCATTCTATTATAAATAATGTGTAAAAGATTCGAATAATTTAATTTAAATTTAAAAGAATTATACCCGTTTGAAAATCGTTTATATTTTCAGAACTCCAGAAAAATTTAACACCCATTTCTCTTTAAAATATTTAAATAGAGCTCATGATTCAAAATACCATAAAAAAATACCAAATTACCTAATACTGAGGCCAATTTACACCCCCACGCCAGAACACATTCACTTCAATGCTGAAGCATGGAGGTGGAGGAGTTCTTGTTCCAAATAAATTCATGGGATTAAATTTCTTACTTTTTCATTTACAAGCTATTATAGGCCCATCGAAACCAAAAATGTTGAATTATCTGTCATCCCAATCAATTTGCTGTCAATTTTTAATTTTCGGGAACTTAATCCCAATAATCTAATTGGATGAATGAAACACTTACAACACTTTTGTGGCCCACTGTATATACACTGTATATATCTCTCTTTTTACACGAATTTGAAATAATATGGTATACGAATTTAAGTTTTTTTTAAAATTTTATTTTACACCAATTTTTTGTCCCATCAGGAATTCCAAAAAAATTGTGGGATTGGTACCCTTTAGATGAGGACGATTTGATCGAATTTATGACAGTTTATGATAATAAACATTCGATAATGACGAAATCGAAGGTGAAATTCAGCTATTAACAGCTGATTTAAATTTTGAGGGCTTGAAATCCGCTACAAGTATGGAACAATATTTTCTCTCTCATGACTTTGTCATACAGCGTGCATTAAAATTTCAAGGCAATCTTAAGTTTAGTGTAGCAGGATATCAAGAGTTATAAAAGAAAAACCAACAACGACCAAAAAAGAGCCCTGAGGTCGTTAATAACGAACGAATTTTTTTATTTGAATCAAAACCATAGATTTTTTGCTAGACATATCTGACACGTCTAGTGATGATAGCATTTTTGATCCACTTCATAATAATCGTGCACGCTTGTTATCAAGTAGCACAATGAGTAGTTAAAGTTATATTCTAATATTAATTTGAATATTTATTTATACTTATAGACTGAATTTTCAGTGTACGCTAATTTAAATTTTTTTGTAATAAAAATGAATTGTTTTATAAATAAATAACATGGATTTCAATATTACGTTTTCTTGCACAATTTGTTGGGAAGCTATATAGAGATTTTCAATCTTACACTATTTTTTTAATGTGTTGAGGAATATATCCCCAAATTTACCATATGTCGCATGCATTTTTTATACTGTTTTCTATCGTGTAAAATAAAAAAAGAGTCGTGTGAATATAAATATATATATGTATATATATGTGTTAACGTTAAAGTGTGAATCCGTTATTTCATAGAATAACTAGGTATTTCATGAAATAACTAGACAAGTCAAATGATATAAAATTATTGAATTCTACGATTTAACTAGGTATTCTATAGAATAACGATTACTTGATCGTCAAAGTATGAAATATGACACTCGAAAGTTCTTTGAACCAGTTCTAGCTGCTTTAAGAAGTATTTTTCTGATTATAAACAAGACATTACCGAATAAAACAATTGTTCTCTGGATACCAATTTAGTATATGTCAGCGAGAATTAATTTCCATTGAAGAAGTTCCAAATATTGACACAACGCTTCGATTTATTGCAACAGCTCAAAGGTGCGGTACTGGACAAGGGTTTAAAAAAAAAAGTGCTCGTGTGTAAGAAAATTTGTAATAGTAAAAAGTATGCTTGTTTCAAAAATAATAAACAGTGCAATCCGAAGAATACAGCAATCCTTGTTCAAAAAAAATAATGAAAAGTAAAATAAATATTTTCCGTAAAATTTAAGTAGATATTCTCTTACATTTTTATTTTAAAAATTTTACACAATGTTTTTTATGAAGCAATGGTTTTTCTTCACAGTATGTATTTTTGTTAATATTTAAATATAATCTATTTCTCCAACACACACACACACAAATATTCTCTTTTCCCCTTCCTGTTTAACTAATGTTAGATGAGCAATAATAAATTATATCATTTGCTTTCCCTTATTATTTATCAATTATTCATCCGCAAAAGGAATAAAATGTATTTTTCCAGAGATTTTAGCTATTTGTGATCCATTAATTTATAAAATGACTTTGAAATTGTTTATTTTTCATTTTCACGATCCATCCTTAGTTATTTCATAGAACAACTAAGTAAAGTGAAATTGTTCATCTCTTATATACTGTCACTGACTTGTCTAGTTATTTCATGAAATACCTAGTTATTCTATGAAATAACTGAAATATACACTTTAGCGGTAACATCTATACATCTAATAATTTGGGATGAAAAGGCATATGTATATTTCATTTATAAATAGTTATTCACAGTATAAAAGTTTCACTATATATATAATTCCATTCGTTAAAAAAAATTCTGGAAATTTTATACCTGTAAAGCATAAATTAAAAAGCAGCAAATGTTGTACAAATTGTTTATTAGGGCGAAATTTTTTTTCAGAATTTTAAAGCACACCTATTTGAAAAAGATTTTCAGTTTCAGAGGTAGCAAAACTTATTAAATTTCTGAGTTTCCGTTCCGTTTCTAAATCCTACTGTAAGCTACTTGCCACAAAAGAACTTAACATTTATTGAAAAAATCTTAGGTTTGCTTATTGCTTAGAAACATACATTTCTTTTAAAGATTAAATTTATTTCAGTTAAACTGTATTCAACAAAAAGAACCTGAAATTGATTTATACGTAAGAAAGAAATTGAAATGTAGATAGTGAAAAATAACAAAGTAATAGCAAACTTTTTTTCAATGAGACTTTTTAACTTTAATGAGAAGGATGGAACTTTTTTTCTTCATCAACAAGCTTTTTAATGTCGGAAGAGTATGTAATGGCTGCCATTCGAATATTGTTACACAAGCGAGTGAGTCTGTTTCTGTGCTTATATTTTTAATAAAATTAGCTAACGCAATTTACCAAAAAGGCTCCTGCGAGCTACTAGCAGTGGCGATCGTCAGTTTGGTAACTACTCTTCTATGATATTCAGATGAAGTCAAAAATAAAATATTAAAACTAATTTTTATGTTAAGTACTTCTATAAGTGAAACAAAGTTAAGGTGTTTGAGTTTTTTTCTGGTAAAAAGTCAAAAATTTTTGTTGAAGAGAAACTGGCATTTTGGTACTTCTATCATTTATTGCAATGAATGGACAATTGTTAAATAGATATAAGGGGGAAAAACACCCGGTACATTTAGCAGCTTCTTTAATATTAATTTTAACAAGTAATATTAAAAAATTATTTAAGTCAGTTCCTACTTAGTTCAACAAAGAAAATTTTTTTATTTAAGTTACTTTTTATTAAATAGTTACAACTAATATAATTATGTACATGCACAAGATAGAATCACAATATTCAGTGACAAAATAGAAAGCGATTTTCCTTTCTAATATAGGATGTTGGAATATTCTTTTTGTTTGTTACTATTTATTCATTCATTAAATTCAATTATTATTATAAAATAGCATTGTAAAGAAGAAATCACATTCTCAGAAATTAGGCTACCTCAGGTGGGATTCGAACACATGACCTTTGGATTAGAAGTTCAGCGAGTTATTCACTGCGCTACAGTAACACCACGAGCGATTTTCCTTCTATATATGCTGTTGGACTATCTTTTTTGTTTGTTACCATTAATTCATTTTTTAAATTTAATTAATGAATTAATATTTGAAAAAGCTGTATTAACATCAAGTGTCATCCACTACAAGTTTAAAAAAATGTATTTGAACTTGAATAGATGAATAGAAAGTATTTTACTAATGATTGAAAATTTGAACAACATATCTATCTCTCTCTCTCTCTCTCTCTATATATATATATATATAGATAGATAGATAAATATGTATGTGTATGTATGTATATGTATGTGTATATATTATATATGTATGTATATGTATATATTATATATGTATGTATATGTATATATTATATATGTATGTATATGTATATATTATATATGTATGTATATGTGTATATTATATATGTATGTATATGTATATATTATATATGTATGTATATGTATATATTATATATGTATGTATATGTATGTGTGTGTGTAAATATATATAGGGAGAGAGTGAACTAATAGTAGGAATTGAAAAATAACTCTTTTGAGTCTAAAATTATCTGACCAAAATTAGTCCTTTCGAAAATTCAACTCTTTTGTGGCAATATTAAATAGAGAAATTTAAAAAAAAATGTGTTTTTTTTTCATAATTTTTATACCAGTGTTCTTCAAACTTTTTTGACTCATGGAACCTTTAAGGTATCCGACTACGTTCGGAACCGTGATTTTGCCAAAGCGTATAAATGGATAATATTTATGATATTTAGCGTCACTTAGATTAGAAAATGTATATAAAATTGTTTTAAGAATAGTATTATAACAAAAAATCATTTAAGTACAATATTTTGACAAACAATGAACATAGAATGACCCATTTCCAAAATATTCTCCTTTTGTGAAAAATGCTTCTATTATAATGACATTTTTCCTGTATATAGATCAGACCTCTCTACAGAGACTCAACTGGAATTTTTGAAATATATAACTAAGTGGGTTTATCCATGTTTTACGACAACAGAGGGGAGAAATTTTAAGAAAAAACCGCCGATAATTTTTTCAATTGGTTGTAACTCTGAAAATAATGTGAATTTTTTAAAAATCACAGTTGAGCCTCTGTACAAAGGTCTGAGCCATATACAGGCAAAATATTATTATAGTAGAAGCATTTTTCACAAAAGAAGAACGTTTTGAAGAATAGTTATTCTAAGTTAATTTTTTGCCGAAATATTGCATTAAAAAAATTTTTTTTTGGTCGAAATGTCCTTAAAACAATTTTATACATGCATTCTAATCTAAGTGACACTAAATATCATGAAAATTATCCATTTATGCGCTTTTTTAAAATCACGGCTCCGAACGCAGTTGGATACCTTAAAATCAAAAAGTGCTTTGGGGGAACCTCATATATTCTACACACGTACTTAAAAGAATATATTTTAAAATAATATTAAAAGAATAGATCAACAAGTTTTAGGCACTTTATGTAAAGACCAAAAAAAAAAAAAAAGTATTGTATTTGTTATAAAAAAATTGACGCAATTTTAATATAATTTATTCAATAATATTGATTTGTAATTTGAGTGCATGCATTATATTTTGTAACTGGGACATGTGCTTTTTTTTTTAAAACAAAGTGTCGAAATCTAGATCTATTGAAATTACTTTTCACATGTCGCATTTGGTATTCCACGTTTAATTTGCTTTTATATTTTATTTTGTAGCTACCCCATGTTGAGAAATACTTTTCGCTCTAAAGCGTTGTTCTCAGTGGCATAAAACTGTTTATAGCTGTGCGAAAAATCCTGTGTATTTTGCATGAATTTGCATCCTAAAACTTAGAAGTTCTTGCTTAAATTTAGTTTTAAAAGTCGAATATGTTGATAAGGTCAATAAGTTATTCCCTCTCCTTCTCATTACGGAATTTTCTTTTCTTCCACAAATGAAAAAATGGTGCATTTTCTGTTAGAAAAACATTTGTTGAGCAAAACGTTATATTAAGGAGTATAAAATTGTTACGTTGGTTAGTAAAAAATAGAATAATCATTATGTATAGTTGGTGGTATATATAAAAAAACCATTTTAATATTATTTTATTATATTATAATAAAAGTTATAAAAGAAGTGTTACACAAAATGAGTTTCTTATGTATAAATAGAATTTTTTTGTTTTAATGACTGGGATGAGCTTTAGATACATGCGGTTATAAAGGGTGTTTTTTTGAGAGGTGTAGAACTTTAAATTGCAATAAAACAACGATGTATTATTCGATTGACATGAATTTTTTTTATTCGAAAGATAATCTTGTGGCATTACATTTTAAATATGATTTCTGGCATAGGACTGCCACGGCTGGCTCGGATGTAGTCCAATCTGGACGTCCAATTTTCGATGACTTTTTCCAACATTTGTGGCCGTATATCGGCAATAACACGGCGAATGTTGTCTTCCAAATGGTCAAGCGTTTGTGGCTTATCCGCATAGACCAATGACTTTACATAGCCTCACAGAAAATAGTCTAGCGGTGTTAAATCACAAGATCTTGGAGGCCAATTCACAGGTCCAAAACGTGAAATTAGGCGGTCACCAAACGTGTCTTTGAATAAATCGATTGTGGCACGAGCTGTGTGACATGTTGCGCCGTCTTGTTGGAACCACAGCTCCTGGACATCATGATTGTTCAATTCAAGAATGAAAAAGTTAGTAATCATGGCTCTATACCGATCACCATTGACTGTAAAGTTGTGGTTTCATCGTTTTTGAAGAAGGATTCCACCAGCCCATAAAGCGCACCAAACAGTCAGTTTTTCTGGATGTAACGGTGTTTCGACATACACTTGTGGATTAGCTTCACTCTAAATGCGGCAGTTTTGTTTGTTGACGTAGCCATTCAACCAGAAGTGCGCTTCATCGCTAAACAAAATTCGCTTATGAAAATCGACCATTATTTTCGAAATAAAATTGCACAATTTGAAAGCGTTGTTCAGGCGTGAGTCTATTCATGATGAATTGCCAAACCAAACTGAGAATAAATCACTTGCAGCTGTTAAATCGGTCGCCATCTTGGAAAGTAATGCCAACTTAAACTTCTATACCTGGAAAAAAAACACTCTTTATAAACTTCATAGTAAATCTCTTTAGCGTACACATTTATAATTTTCTTTTCGATTTCTTATTGTGACTCGTAGAACCCTGGGGTTCCACGAGGCATACCCAGGGGTTCCACAAGTCACAAAAATAAATAAGTAAAAATAAAAAATAAATAAAAAAATTGAGAAGAAATAAATATGCATGCAGAATGGATTCATGTTCTCTATGAAGTTTGTATATTTACAAGTACCTAAAGCACCTTCCCCCCATTCATTAAAAATGAAAATTTTATTTATATATAATAATGTTATTTTGCAACACTTTTGAAACTTTTATAATAAAAGAATATTAAAGCATTTTATCTTTGTGTATATACTTCCTATTAAATTGTGAATATTCTGTTGTTTACTATCTCGGGTTCCATGATGTAAAAATCAAAATTTAAGTAAGAACAGCTTCTAAATTTTAGATTGCAAGTTCATGCGAAGTACACGAGATTTCTCACACAGCTATACATATTTTAATGCCATTCAGAACATTATGTTTAAGTGAAATAAATTTCTCAACGTGAGTGGCTTTAAAAACAAAGTATAAAAACAAATTAAACTCCGAATATGTAATGCGATTGCATTTAATCTCAATTGACCCAGACTTTGACACTTTGTGCAGAAAAAGCAAGCACATATCTCAGTTACTAAATATAATACATGTATAGGTGACACTTAGATCACAAATTAATGTTATTACTGAGTAAATTATATTAAAAATATTATATTACAATTTTTTAATAAAATAAATGCAACACTTTTTTTTATTGCAGTGAGACCCCGCTTAACGTGGGGTATACGTTCCATCAAAGTAGATTGTATTAGGAAACAGCGTTAAACGAGGTTATCATGTAAATAAGGGGGTTATGGGAAGATGGGTAGAAAATTGGTCAGGTATTCTACCATTAAATTAATTATGTGTTTTTATAACAATAAAACAAAAATTTATTTCTTACAAATATAGAAACATTATAAACGACTATACATATAAAAATAAATGAAATTCTTTAAGTCAGTATGCTTACATTTCCGATCTTTCAGTCTCTTCTGTATTTTCAATTTTCTGCCTTTTTATCAAGAACAGTGTTGTCAGATCGTGCGATTTTTTGCGAATTTTGCTACTTTTTAAATCTTTTCGCTACTTTTTTTTATCCTATTGCTACTTCGTGAATTTTATGCTACTTCACTTGAAGATCCCGCTATTTTTTACTACTTTCAACCATGTATAAAAAAGTTTTGGAACAAATTTCGGAAAAATCGGAAAAAAAAACAGAGACTTTAGTTTCCAAAGAAAACATGAAGTTGCAGTATGCTTCAACACTCCGAAACGATACGAAACGCTATAATTTCTCCCCCTCACCATCGCCACGAATCGGAGCATATCTAAGCGGGACTCTCCTTACTCGCCACTCTTTTCCACTCTAAGTGGTAGAAAAAAGAACTTATGGGATTCTTTCTAATCCCGATAGAAGCAGGAACGATTGCCGTATCCAAGAAAGAAGAAACACAGATAAATTGCTTCGGATATCGGGAAACCTAACGCTGCGTGCAATTTCAGGGAATCTTACTATTCAAATAAAACAGCGTTAAAAACCGAAACAGCGTTAAGCGGGGTCTTACTGTACCTTCACGTAAATTGCCCGTAACATGGTAATCTATTTTAAATATTATTATGAGATGGATATATTCTTCGAAGTATGTGTATGTGTGTGTGTGGAAAGGGATTCTACAAAAGCACTTTCTATTTCTAGGGGTTCTATGAGTTGAAAAAGTTTGAAGATCACTGCTCTGTACTATAAAACATGTTTTCCGCTTAAGCTGGTTCCGATTAAGGATACATTTTTTTTCTACTTATGACCGCGATCAACCTTATTAATTGAATCTTCCTCTATACTTACTACTGTGAGCAAAACTTAAACAAATTGCAGATAAATGAAAATTAAAATCGTTGAATTTTGATGGTTATAGCAAGCGTTCTTTGTAAATCTGGAGCCTTTTCTAAATAACCACAGAGAAAGAATTTCAAAATATCGTTTTCGTGTTAGACGTTAAAAATACAATCATATCGTATCTGTTTTTAATCCCTCAAATATTTACCAGGAACTGAATTCTAAAGATAACTTAAAAATTAATTGTTTTCTAGCGATTTATTTAAGAACTGGTTTATCAGAGGCAATAAAATTGATTTTCTACTTGAAAAAAAAATTTAATTTATCACCCCATTTTAGTTCTAAAAATTCATTGTTTTTGGTTCAACAAAAACTTTTACACTCCATGAATAGCTTGCAAGGCATTCTTCCTCATATATTTCACTTTAACACAATTTTTTGAATGGCATTAAAATGTTTATAGCTGTGTGAGAAACACCGTGTATTTTGTAAAGGGTGTTTTTTAGAGGTATAGAACTTTAAATTGCAATAAAACAACGATGTATTATTCGATTGACATGAATTTTTTTATTCGAAAGATAATCTTGTGGCATTACATTTTAAATATGATCAAGCAAGGCATAGATTCGTCGAATGGGCCCAAGACGAGATTGCCGTTGTTCCCGATTTTCATAAGCGAATTTTGTTTAGCGATGAAGCACACTTCTGGTTGAATGGCTACGTCAACAAACAAAACTGCCGCATTTGGAGTGAAGCTAATCCACAAGTGTGTGTCGAAACACCGTTACATCCAGAAAAACTGACTGTTTGGTGCGCTTTATGGGCTGGTGGAATCCTTCTTCAAAAACGATGAAGGCCACAACGTTACAGTCAATGGTGATCGGTATAGAGCCATGATTACTAACTTTTTTCATTCCTGAATTGAACAATCATGATGTCCAGGAGCTGTGGTTCCAACAAGACGGCGCAACATGTTACACAGCTCGTGCCACAATCGATTTATTGAAAGAAACGTTTGGTGACCGCCTAATTTCACGTTTTGAACCTGTGAATTGGCCTCCAAGATCTTGTGATTTAACACCGCTAGACTATTTCCTGTGGGGCTATGTAGAGTCATTGGTCTATGCGGATAAGCCACAAACGCTTGACCATTTGGAAGACAACATTCGCCGTATTATTGCCGATATACGGCCACAAATGTTGAAAAAAGTCATCGAAAATTGGACGTCCAGATTGGATTACATCCGAGCCAGCCGTGGCAGTCCTATGCCAGAAATCATATTTAAAATGTAATGCCACAAGATTATCTTTCGAATAAAAAAAAATTCATGTCAATCGAATAATACATCGTTGTTTTATTGCAATTTATAGTTCTATACCTCTAAAAAAAACACCCTATATTAATTTGCAACGTAAAGTTTAGGAGCTGTTCTTGCTTAAATTTAGATTTTAACATCGAATCTGTTGATATGTTGATAAGTTGTATCCGTATGAATGATACGAGGTTACCAAGTGACAGGAGCCCCCTCCACATGTATAAGCAAAACAATCCTAAAATGGTAAAGGGCCCCAAGAAGGCTTCCCAAGGAATTCTGATACAGGCCGTCTCAGGACTAGCTACGACATTTATCATTATAGGTGTTTTCTTTCCCACGAATGTAAAAAGGTACATTTTCCATCAGAAAACAATTTTATTTTGAAAAACATTGTGCTAACTAACGATTATAAAAATAATTGAATATTCACAATCTAGTAGGAAGAGAGAGTATATACATAAAGATAAAATGTTTTAATATTCTTTTATTATATCATAATGAAAGTTTAAAATGTGCTGCAAAATAAAATTATTATGGATGAATACACTATACAAAGAGAGAGAGAGAGAGTTTTAATGAATAGGATGAGCTTTAGATACTTGTAAATGTACAAATTTCATAGAGAACGTGAATGTATATATATATTTTGCATACATATTTACCTCAGGCGTAGGTAGTTCCGAGTGTGTGTGGGCCCTGTATCAAAATTCTTTCGGGGTTCTTTTTTGGTATGAGAGCTCTGTTAATAGAACTGTAGTTACACTTGTTAGGGCTCCTGTAGCTTGGGGGCCCCGTATCACTGATACGGCGGTAGCTAGGCCCTGATATTTACATAAGCTTCTTTTGGAATTTGTTTAAATGTGACTCGTGGAACTCCCGGGTATGCTTTGCGGATACCTTGGAACGCAGTTTGAAGACCACTGCGGGCGTGGTTGCCTAGTGGTCAATGTAACATACTCGTGGCCGGCATGTCATGAGTTCGAGCCCAGTGCCGCTAAAGACCCGCCGTGTAGGGGAGCGATGCACGTTAAATCTGTCGAGAGCTCGAAAGTCCTCCCAGTGGTGTGGTGTGGTAGTTAGGAGAGGGAGATACTAGCTCAGACGTCGTCCTCGTCACTTGGCCATGGTTCAAAATTACGAGGTCCGTCGCCAAAAACCCTCGTGTACAGGGATTTCTGAAGACTTGAGGCCCCGGGCCCCTACGTAAAAGTAGGACCTGGGCCACTACACAAATGTAAACCCCTACCAATGACCCTTAAAAGTAGACAGTACATTACATAAGTTGTCAAATACTCGTACAAACAGTAACCCGAAACAAACAAATATGAATGACTTACAATCGTACGCATCGGCTCGACCGATTTGTACTCTTCCGCTCTACGACTTAAAGAGTAAAGATGGCTTATGGTGGGAGGAATCGCCTTATACATGGACGACGGTCATCACATAATAATGCAGTCTTGCCACTGTTGCCAGTTGACATATAGTCCGAAATTCACAGTTTTTCGGGTGAGTGAGAGAATATTAACGTCGTCGCACTGTTCAGCTATTCGAAGGCTTTTGGCGGTGGACCTAGTAATTTTGAACCATGGTCAAGGGAAGAGGACTATACCTGAGCTGGCACCCTTCTCCCCTGACTACCACACGACACCAACCGGAAGGCATTAGAGCTCTCGACAGATTTACTGGGCATAGCTTCCCTACACGGCGGATCTTTAGCGGTATTAGACTTGAACTCATGACACGCCGGTCATGAGTCCGTTCCCTTGACCACTAGGCTACCATGGTCACCCCCTGTTTTTCGAAGAATACAACTAGAAATAACGTTAAAATTATTCTAATTATGAGCTTATTAAGTCTGAGTCGATAACGAGACGAGGCCCTGGGCCCGGGCTCAGTTGGCCCATTCTTTAAGACGTCCCTGCTCGCGTAGCTAGCTGAACAGTGCGACGTTAATATTCACTCCCTCACTGAAGACCAGTGCCCTAAGTGATATCTTGTAAAGTTTATTTATTTGCATGCTTGAGTTAGGGAACGCTACTGAAAGAGAGCAAGAACTACACATAAAATCCTAACAATAAAGTGACCAACCGTCCTCCTTTAGGGAGGACAGTCATCTTTTTATAGGTTCTGTCCTTCCTCGAAAAGTGTCCTCCTTTTCAATATTTTAAAACTAATCTGTTAATCTTTATTTTCAGAGATGAACCAAACATGTTTCCAAAATGTCGAAGAACGGTTTGAAGCAAATATCACAGGAAATAACGGTTTTCAATGGTACTTTTTGATTTTGTCGCAAGTAAATTGGGCAGATATAGAAAATTACGTTGAGTTTTTATCGAAAGAAATGCCTGATATTAAAATCGATGACAATCAGTGGCGCACACAAGGGGGTGGGGGTCCTGCGGTCCGGACCCCCCCCTCAAAGCCCTTGATTTTTTTCCCGATTGATTATAATTCTAAGTAATTTATATAGTACGTAAAAATTAATTAATCACTTGCTATTAAGGATTAATTTTATTAATTAATGCTAATTATTTATTCAAAAACTAGTTTTTTACTGTGTTTTGTTACCGAAAATCGACAAAATCAAAAGGAGCATGATACAAGAATGGCTAACTTTCGACCCCGGACCCCCTTGAAAAATTCCTGTGTGCGCCACTGATGACAATTGTCTGTTTGAAGTAAAAAGAAGACTGAATGCATATTTAAATTCTTATAAATTAAGAACAATTGGAAAATCAACATGTGAGAAATTGGTAAAAGATGGGTGAAATTAATTAAACCATTTCAAAAATGAACATATTCTATATGAAATGTAATTATTCTTGTTGAATTTACGTTGTGCTGCCCTGGAACTAATACAGCAGTTGAAAGAGTTTTTTTTCAGTGGGTAATGATATTTGTGAAGTGACTAGTGAAAAATCACAATTGATTCTTAATATTTTAGCTACAGTGCTTACCGTAAAATTCAGTATGAAGGAAATTTTCTGTCCGAACTTTCCGATTAATTAAAAAATGATATGTTGACAAAAAAAATTATTTTATGGAAAAATACTCTTTTAAAATAATAATTAAAAAGAATGTACACGTATTAGCGTATTTTTGTTTGAATTAATAAAACGTTTCATATATTTAAGTTGTGATTTTTTCTTACATTTTTCGTCCTCCTTTTCATTGTAAAAAAAATGGTCACCTTACTAACAAAAGTTACAAAAACACGTTGCGTATTTTGTTACATGCTTAAGAGTGAATTAAAAAGAGAGTTGAGATGGTTTTTATATGGAAGAAAAATAAAAGACAATTTTAATTATTAGTGTAAGTGTGAAATTTAAGAATAAAGCGTACACTGCATTATTGGCATTAACATTTTATTCAAGACGCTTGGAAATTTAAGCGGCAACCTTATGGTATTTTAACAATGGTTGTTCTAGCATTGAGCCACAAGGGATAAAATATTTTCGGTAGTTCTTAGTTTTGGATAGAATGGAAATTGTTCTTTTATGTAAAGCTTTGTTTAAACATTATGAAGAATATTAATAGGACCATGACTGCTATCGTTCCTGCCCTCCTGTATGTGGATCTTTGTGTAAAAAGCTCTTAGAAACCTTCATTGTCTTGTTTCACAAGCAACTTGGCTCTTAGCTTCCTAAATTTCCCCTCCACTGCTTTAACGTGGTAGCTGTAAAAGTCATACTTTAATAGAAAGACTGTTTGAATAAATTTAAAAATTCACAATATATACACTTTCAATTGTTTCTTCCTCATTTTATTTTATCTCGCTTCTTCCGCATTCTAAGATATCTGACTACTTGCGGCAACTTTTTTTTTAAAAAAAAAATTGGCGGTTCTTAGATTTATTTAAACTTATGTCTATAAATTAAGGATAATGAAGTTCAGGCAAAGAAAGAGACAGAAGCAAAACAAATTTGACTTATTTGTAAAGTCTATTTATTAAACAAAAGGTAAAGAGCAAAAAAGATGCTATACGTTTGACATAATTAATAAAAGTTGCGATTTTTACTCCGTGAAGCAAATTTCAAAAAAAGAACCTATTTACAAAAAACAGTATAACATGGTTAGTATGATGGTTATTACAGAGTATGTCTCCCAAGCGATGCATGAGGCATGCTGAGTATCAAATTATCAATCTGATCTTGGGGATTATTACACCACTCATCAAGCAATGCCCTCCGAAGTTCCAGTAGACAGGTGGGAGGGGGGTTGACGGGCTACAATTCGTCGGCCAAACATATCCCACACATGCTCTATTGGATTCAACTCCGGTGAGCATGCTGGCTAATCCATACGGGTGATATCCTCCGATTGAAGGCATTCGTCTACAATGTTTGCACGGTGAGGACGGGCGTTGTCATCCATAAACAGAAATTCAGCACCCATGGCACCCCGAGACAAACGTACATGTTGTTCCAGAATGACATCCCGATAGATGTGGCCCGTCATCGTTACACTCTGAACATGCAGGTCAGTTCTGGAATCAAGAATAATTCCTCCCCAAACGAATCATCCTGCACCACCGTAACGGTGTCGTTCAATGGTGTTCTCTTGGTGGTAACGGGTACCTGGCGCTCTCCATATTAAAGTCCGGCGAGAATCAGACTGCAAGCTAAACCTGGACTCGTTGGAATACATCACACAAGTCCACTGTTGTGGTGTCCACTGTTGTGGTGTCCACAATGCATGCTCTCTACTCCAGGTTAATCGCAGGCGACAGTGAGTTGCGGTAAGTGAAACACATCTGACAGGCCTATGAGCATATAGACCAATGTGCCCTAAGCGTCTGTACACGGTCTGCCTTAAAACTGTCGTACCGGTAGCTGAAGAGAGCTGACGAGACAGGTCTGATGCTGTGCTCCGTCTGTTTCTTTTTGGCAGTAATGCCAAATATATATATATATATATATATATATATATATATATATATATATATATATATATATATATACCGGTCCTCATTCGGCGTTGTAACTCGGGGGCGACCTGTGCTGTAACATCTACTCACATTACCATAATCTTGGAAACGTTTCCAAAGCCTGGAGATGACACTCTGGGCAATTCGAAGTTCCTCGGATATTTCCAGCTGGGTACGTCCACATTCCAGTCCTCCAATAATTCTACCACGTAAAAAATCATCCAAATGCTTCCTTTGTGCCATAACTATGCGGTTATTGCACTGAAAGGCTTTTAAAGCGCTTATGAACAATTTTACTTCTTTGCCACCATTCCTTATTAAACTCTCGTCATTGTGACGTACTATCCGCACCATCTGGTGGTTTCCTGTAATTTGCATATTCTTCTTCGAGATGTGTGTGATAACTCTACAGGTGAAAGTTTTATTTTAGAGTTCAATTTCTGTGTGATTCTGAATTATCCTTAATTTATGGACATGAGTGTAGTACATTTAAGAAAAACATGCTAAAATTTTAAAAAAAAGAAATTATTATTACTAAAATTTTAAAAAATGGTAAAATTTTACGAAAAATTACTTAAAAGAGGCTCATTCTGTACAAAAAGTTTATATGAACTTTTTTTATTATGTTATGAACATATTTTCATGTTTTCTATTTTGGTCTGTTGCTTTGGTATTCATGTTTGAAATAACCTTCAAATGTTAAGAGATAGTTTCATTTTTACAAAAACTAGAACACTTTATCTTAGTGATTATATGAAATTGCTTAAAAAAAGCAGTGATTATATTCACATAAGGGACTTAAGGTTTTGTAATGAATCAGTGATTGTGATACATATAAAGGTTGAAACACTTCTACTATCATGCAGAATATACACAAAAAAAATTCAGGTGATTATTTTTAAAACTTTTTAAGCAATCGCTGTCCACGTTTGAGCATTTAAAAAGCACTTATTTCGAGTAAAACACATTTTAAAACCGGATATCGTGCTTAAAGTTGTGGCATCTGCTTTTACTAAAACACTTGTAGTTTTTGTTCTAATAAATGAAAAATAATAAACTTGATATTCTTATAAAGCTAATAAGATAGCATATAAAATAAAATCATAAAGGTTTTTTTGTCAGTTTTTGGTAAAATTCTCAGTTTTAGGGCAGTCGAATACCTTAATTATTATTCAATTCCTACACTATTAGCTCACACTCTCTCTATATTTATTTATCTTTGTGGAATTTTCAATCGTTAATAAAATACATTTTAAAAAGCTCTCAATTGAGCTGAAATTATTCATACACGATTATTTTGGATGACAATACAGTAATTTAATTATAATTAATAAAAATTAATTGATTAAAACTAATTATTCAAAGAATTACAAATACAGTCACGTTGGCATCGTTTTTGGTGACTTAGTGACCATTTTGGCTACTTGTGTCAAAGCTTGAAAAGGTTTTTTTTTCTCACATTTTAAAGCACTCATTTGAGCTTAAATTTTCTAAACACTATTATTTTGGGGAAAAATACGATAATTTAATGATAATTAATGAAAATGAATTGGCTAAAACTAAGAAAATTAAAAGAAATTATTATTAAAGAAATGCAGATACAGCCACGTTGGTTTCATTTTTAGCGACTTGGGTTAAAACTTTTAAAGATTTTTTTTCTCACGTCTTAAAGCATTCAGTTGAACTGAAATTTTATATACACGAATGTTTTGGATGACAATACGATACTTGAATGATAATTAATAAAAATTAATACCTACTTAATGTTGTGATTCTGTCATATGTTTATACATATTTATATTAATTGTAACTATTTAATAAAAGGTAGCTAAATCCTTTGTGGATCTAAGTAGGAATTGACTCATTTTTTTACGGGGGCTGTTTTTTAAGTAAGGTCCGTTGAATTTAAAAAAAAATAACGACAGTATTTTATTTCAAAAAACTTTTATTTTAGGATTATGCGTACTTTTGCCTATTTTTCTACATAGTTTCCGAATTTATTGATGCACTTGTCATACCTTAGAACTAAGATTTAAAACCCTGCGAGTGGTCCTGCATTCAGTGAGACCATTCTCGGGCAGAGCAATTAACTTAAACACACACAGGCGGAACTAAAAATAACACTAATGAGAATTTTAGCAGTTATTTCTTTTTATCATATCACTAAGTTTGCATGCCAAGAGGCTCAAAGATTTGATAACAAACACCTTAATTATTTTTACACATATACACAAACATACATTCACGCACACAAAAGAAAGAGTAATTTAAACGAAGAAAACTAAAAACACATTCTAATTTTCATAATCCATCTGTACAATCAAATTTCTCGAGAACTCAGGGATAAAGATAATAAGTCCCGAAACCAGTCTACCTGTCAATCCCGCGAACGCATTCTCGCAACCCTTGTCCCGGGTAAGTTTTCCCCCGATAATCCTCCACACGTAAATTAACGTTTGAGGAGTCTTAAAATTTTTCGCCATCACCCATTTGTTGGGGCTAAAACCTTTATTTTCATGCGAAACAGTGTGTAACGCAAATAATGTTGAGAGGATCCGTTTTCCCCCCTTTTCCGCGCTAAGAGACGTTTAGACTTGACTGGAAACTGGAGTCATGGCTGACTCCTCCATTCCATATCTTGCATTAGACTGGGCTTGGTGTTGCAGTCATTGTAGGTGATGGGCGAGGAAAATGGAGCAGGAACCAATGGGATGCGGACTCACTCCAAAAAATACAGTACATTAGTAATAATTATTTTTATACTTAAAATTGCAATATCTGCGCCTATTCAATTAAAATTATAGCGTTATAATTAACGACCAGTGGCGCACACAAGGGGAGTCCTGGGTGTCCGGACCCCCCCTAAAGCCTTTGATTTTTTTCCGATTGATTATAATTCTAAGTATATAGTACGTAAAATTTAATTAAGTGTTTGTTATTAATGATTAATTTTATTAATTAATGCTAATTATTTATTCAATAATTAGTTTTTTTTACTGTGTTTTGTTACCGAAAATCGACAAAATCAAAAGGAGCATGATTCAAGAATGGTGAACTTTCGACCCCGGACCCCCCCCCCACACACACTTGAAAAATTCCTGTATGCGCCACTGTTAACTACTAACCACAAACAAATTTTGAAAATTTGTCCAAATGATGTAGTGTGAAAGAGAAAGTTTATTTATACTTTAAGTACCAGAACCGATAAAAGCATTTATTTTGAAAAAAGATCACAATTTCTTACTACCAAGTGTGTATAATAAAATCATCAAAAAAAAACATTCAAATAAAGAGAGATTTATAAAAACCCATCCCTTCAAGACTTAGTTTTATTCTGAAATAAAAAAAATAAGGGATTATGCTGATCACAGGAATTAATTAGAAGCAAGCGCCTTGCGTAGCCAAAACAAAAAGGGTTTTTTCACAAACAAAAAATAGATATATGCTGTCGTGGGCTTTTTTGCAGCGCATGCCAGAATTGCTTGCAGATGGCAGAATTTTTTCCTACTTACTTGACAAATATCGTTATATTTTGGACACTTCACACAATACCTTTATAGATTATAGCCTATGCTATACATTATAGCCTGTGTGTTATTCTGATGTATAAACTATATTACTGTAATGTTTCATTAAAATCCATTCAGTTGTTTTTGCGTGAAAGACGGCCAAACATCCACACAAACTTTCGCATTTATAATATATATCTAGATATCCACTGATCGTAATCTACAATATTTCTACGATGATGGAATGGATAGAGGCTATTATCCTTTTTTCAGACATTATTTTCTCCAATTAATATAGATCTAAGTATTTTATGCGCTGTAAAAAAAGGTGGAGAGTATTTCAGGCATCTATTGGGAGTATATTCCAAAGCTCTATCCTGTGACATGCATATTTTATCCAAATTAACAAAATATGTACCAAGTCATTGATTCTATTACAAGTTGAACACAAACAGGATTATCCAGTAAATTAAATTTTTTTAGAAGGACGGGCTTTATTATCATTCTTCTAGAATCTCCTCTCCTGGTCCAACTCGATATTATATCAATGGATGGTATGTTCCCCAAAATTTCAAAGTATTTACTGCAATAGTAATTTTAGACATTTTTCTTTATTCTATTTTGGTAAACATATGTATGAATATGTCGTAGGAAAATGACGAAATTAGGAATTTGAGCAAATCCTCAAGGGATATGATCAATTGACGGGAGATGTTAAAATGACGTCTCTCTTCAAGGTCATTTCCCAGATGAAAGTAAGTGATTTCATCAAATCCCTGAACCGTTTCAGTGAAATGATGAAATGAGCTAGTCAGGATTTCCGTTGGCAAAATGCTGTCCAGGGGGAGGGGGGTCGAGTCCTTGTACTTCCTAACCAAACAGGCATTACTATCGATCACCCAAATAAAAACCCCATACCCTTTAAAAAATGGCACCATAGGATTAACATGGGGATTTATATCTTCGTGTGTAAGCCCTCCCATGCCCAAAGAAGGTCATCATTAGTAAAGAAACTATAAAGGGGGGGAGGAGGACAGGCCAAGTCGATCGACGCCACCGCGCGTGCTTCCCCGGTTTCCCGTTACACATTTCAGTCCCTTTTCACGAAATCACTCCCACAAATATCCAGCAACCGAGAGGAAAGATTTTACACATCCAAAAATACCAGCCTGATTTTCTAAGTATTTGTTAATTAGTTTTAAAAAAATAATTTGTATTTCATTTATTGTTTAATTACTTATTTATACGTTTAATAATGCACCATATTTGTTAAATTTAAACTCTTGGCACTATTTCATCATTTCACTGAAACAGGCAGGGATTTGTTCAAATCCCTTACTTTCATCAGGGAAATGACATTGAAGAGACGTTATTTTACCATATCTTGTCATTTGATCATAACCTTAGGGATTTGATCAAATTCCTAATTTCCTCGTTTCCCTGCGACAAATGTATTCTGAGGCTACTCGGTCAATATTTGCGATAATGATCTCCATTGACTGATGTTAAGGGAGTGACCACTATGTCAATTGACTACAGTCAATGGAGATCTTTATCGTACAACAGGAGATCATTATCGTTCTCTTGAAGCTGCGGGAGGTTAACCGCCTGGCATATATCTGTCGCCTAAGCTCTATGCTTCTTCCACTGTTAGGATGCCAGTGAACAAGAGAACCAGTTCGGGGAACCGGTTGAAAGATCATCAGAAAGGAAGGAGAATCGGTATTTTTAGCATGGTATGGTTAGCCCGCATTTTAAAGCAGGCGATAAATTTTACGGTTCGACTCCTCCTTATTCACACATCCCTTAGGGCACGGATGGCAAACCAGTGGCACGCAATCAGTGGCGCACACAGTAATTTTTCAAGGCAGGGGAGGGGGTCCGGGGTCGAAAGTTCAAGATTCTTGTATCATGCTCCTTTAGGTTTTGTCAGTTTTCGGGAACAAAACACAGTGAAAAACTAATTATTGAATAAATAATTAGCATTAATTAATAAAATTAATCATTAATAATAAATAATTATTTAAATTTTACGTACTATATACTTAGAATTATAATCAATCGGGAAAAAAATCAAGGGCTTTGGGGGGGTCCGGAACCCAGGACCCCCCCTTGTGTGCGTCACTGCACGCGATACAATACTTTGGGCGCGATAGCAATCAAAATGGTTTGCATTTTATTTCAAAATAACAAGGTTCACTATGAAGTATTAATAACAAAAGCGGCCGGGATCACAGCAATTGTTCTGCTTTAGTTACGTCGTGAGCTACAGTTGCTTATGACGCAAAATTTGTCTACGCATAGCATAGTCAATTTCGTTGAAACTACCGTAGTTCAATTTGTGTTACACTTGAGATTTTTAACTGTTATTTAACATGGCTAGTTCAGCAAAAGAAAAAAAAAGTGCGAGATAGTAAGTGTAATAAAGAATTTCAAACTTTGGGAATCTAGAAATGTGTCATATAATTAATAAAGACAATGCGATGTGCGTTTTATGTTCTGAAATAGTGGTATGCAGAACATATCGTCTGTAAAACAGCATTTTGAAACAAATCCTTTTATCAAAAAAGTGAAAAACAGCAAAACTAATTAATTGCTTTTAAACCGTTTGGCAGATGACTACAATTCAGCATGCATTTTACTATAAGTAACATCTTACAATCCTAATATAAGTCATTTATCATCCAACCTGCAACAACAGAAGTCACACTAATGTTACTTTAATTTGAATTGTACGTATAACTAAAACATTTGCAACTATACAGTACACAAAATGTATTTTTTTGGAGTAAATAACGAGTTTTGAGTTGTTAGTATTTAATTTTATTTTTTCAGTAATCACAAGTCAAAATTATTTGACGGCACGTCCATACCTCATTAACCACTTCTTTAGAAAAAAAATGGCATGTTGATCTATAAGGGTTCAGCACCCTTGCCTTAGGGGTTTATTATAGTAAACGTGTACCATTGGGGATGTGACAAATTCCCTTGGTCAGTGAAAAGAACACAATTTTCAAGGCTAGTGCTCAGCACGTAGATTTTAAAAAGTATTTGCATTTTTTTAAAATTAGTTGACACTTTTTTTATACACATTTAAATTTCGTTTCGGAATTTTTTATTTTAAATAATATTTTCCGAAAATTTTTACGAATGTTTGAATAATATAGTAGCGCACACAGGAATTTTTCAAGGGGGGGAGGAGCAGGGTCAAAAGTCCACCTTTTTTATATCATGCTCCTTTTGATTTTGTTGATTTTGGAAAACAAAAGCTAATTATTGAATAAATAATTAGCATTAATTAATAAAAAATTAATCATTAATAACGAATATTTTATTAAATTTTACGTGTAATATACTTAGAATTATAATCAATCGGAAAAAAAATCAAGGGCTTGGGACCCCTAGGACCCCCTCCATTTTTAATTTTAAATTCTTTTGACTTACGGAGTTTTTGAATAAAATCATTAATCAATATGGATTTTTTTAAATTTTGCAGGAGCACTCCTCCTTCCTCCCCCCCCTTTCTTCCCAAAAAAAAAAAAGCATTAATGACACTTTTTTTTTTAAATTTGGAAATTACTAAACATAAATTACTATAAAATAATCAAAAATTTATTTTTACAATAATTGTTAAAATCCTGAAGAATTGTAATTTTTTTGAGAAAAATGCGAATCAAAAAGGGAGGTGGGGGGTATTTTGTATTTTTTTAAAATGATAATAATAAAATAAACGAATTTCCTTTTGAAAAAACTGAAAGTAATATCGAGAAAATGCCACTGAAAAATGCTTCATAAAAAAATGACTGATAGATGGCTAAAAAATAGTTGTTCGTTTCGAATAAATAATGTTGCTGGGGGGTAGTTAACTGTTTATAGTTGTTCTTTTCAATAAAAATTTCTTTTTTTCTCAAATTTGGTTTTTTCTTTTTCAAATCAAATATTCCTTCTTTCTTCTATTTTTTTTTATAAACTTGTATATCGCAGATGCTATATTATTCAGTGTCTATGTTTAAAATAATATTAAATTAAAATTTTTTACTTAGTATACATATACAATTAGAATTTTATTTGTAGTTAAAAGGTATTTCAAAACAGTTTAACTGTACTTTCAAAACTTGAGGCGAAATGACTTTAATAACAATATTTTTGATTCTTAGAGAATCAACGATAGTCACTTTTCCTATAAATGTGCTCTAATAGACATTTTAACTACATAAATGTGCTTAAAATCATGCGTATTGTCATCAATAAAATGTAGTCTTCAAAATAAATAGGCCTTTCTTAGTAATTTTCACAGTTAAACACACAGTTTCTCCGACAGAGTAATGGGTAGAATGGTCATCGGGGCACATGATCTTCAAAGAGGTCTTATAATCCCCTATCTTCAATATTGTAGATTGACAATCACAGATAGAGCTTGCCATGGTAGATTTTAAGTTACAATTTAAACAGAGTATTATGAAACAAATCTATTACTGGGGCGTACAGCTAAAGTCGGTAAACTGCGCCTTTAGACTCTTCTGTCTCTAACTGTTATTAAAAAAATTATTATGCGTACGAAAAATTGTTACGTTTTCTCTTTTTCCTTTATAATCATCTATTGAAAAAATTTACCTGTATCCATACATTTAGACATTTGCCTTGCTTAAGACAGTTACATATGTACGTTTCTAAGGAAGTTGAGATATTCATGAATGGGCAAGAAAAGTGAAAGTTTTGAAAACGATAAATAAATAGCCAATGGCTATCTATCTATCGCCAATCTGACCAACCAATGGCTACCTATCTATAGCCAATAGTACATGGTTGCATCATGAGCACACAACTCATGTGATTAACCTGATTTGTAGAGGTACGTAAAATTTAATTAAGTATTTGGTCTTTTCTTTCATTTGGTTCTTTCTACTAAATATTACATATAAATATTTAAATCTTAAAAAAAAAAAGTTCATAAGATTGTGAATTGAATTTCTTGTAAATTTTGTTTAAAAACTCTTGTCGGATTCAAATCTTTTAAACTCATAAATAGTTTTCAGTTTTTATATCTATTTCTGTTCCTGTTATTGGATATTTTAACATGACCTTCTTTTTTACTAGAAGGAATAATTTTGTGACACTTGTCTCAAAAAAGATTGTAGCCATTACTGATTTTTAAAAAAAAAATCGTTCATGTCTTTTTTTCGTGATGGAAAATTACGAAGATAGAATTTTTAGAAGCTGCATGATGCAAAATAGGAGTTATGGTGAAATGAACGCTATAAGCGAAAATGCAATGTTCAGTCAAAGCATGGACATTGCACCAAGGGCCTCTTCCCACAGGCCTAGGACCAGCAGGGGGTAAGATTTCCTTTTTTCCAATCGCATTATTATATTCCATCCGCAATTTTTAGTAAATTAGTTCATCTTTGATTTATATATTGGAAGAGAAAGAATTTTTAAACAAAATTAATTTTCTTTGTTTATTTTTTTGTGGTAATTTTATTCTGTATTGAGATTAACTGGTTTATAACGAAGTATGGATTTATAATTTACGCTGCAAAGGAAAGTATTTGAAATGATTAAAAAAAGATAAATCTTTATCATTAATTTGGAGTTAGCTTTTTTCTGTTCAAAAATATCCTTATATTTAAAAGCTTGGTTGGAAATTAAGGCATTTTGAGATTGGGTACTTATTTATTTGACTGTTTATATTATATGATTCTAATGAGATAATCTGCCGTTAAATGATTGTTGCATTATTGGTTTAGATTTAGAATGTATAGGTATGTCGTGAGTCGAACCTCTATGTAACTAACCTTTATACTATGTTAACTTTTTTCTGGAACCAAGAAAACTTTATAATTTTCGTCGTAAAATAATCTCCAAATATCAAAGTGTATTTTCTATTTAACGAACTCTTTCTCTTGTGATTTGATTTTTCTCTCCCTATTTTTAAAATATTTCAGAACTTTTTTCAAATTATCCTCTCTTTTAGCCCCACATTTTATGGTGATCAATGACCTTGAAATCGTTCTGCTAGGTGCCTAACTGACCTAAATTAATAAAATAGTCGCAATTTTTTTTAAAAAAATATTTTAAATAAAATTAATGGATTTTGTCAGTAATTAAATTTAAGGACCCATGTTGCAGTGCATGCTTAAAATTACTGCTTGTAAAAAAATGTACGTTTAAAAGTACATTTAGGCTTAAAATTATAGAAAATGCAGTTTACAAATTCAGAAATTTTAATATAAAATTATTTTTTTAAATTAAAAATACACACAGTGTATTTTTCGACTAGAAAATTTTTTTTCTTGTTTTCCTCGAAGAATTTCTTTTTGATGGGTAAGATTTATAAAATAAATAGAGATATTAGTTAACAAAAAAAAGTGGGAATAATTACCCTTTAAAATAATATATAATTTTTATGAATTTAAAATTTATTTTATGTGCTTTTAAAGCCTATTAAAAGAAGAATCTCTATTTAAAGAATTTCTCACATAACTTTTTTTAAGGGCTTATAGGCTTCCTTAATAGAGGTCTGGCTACATTTTTAAGACATTATTTTTAGGAAACTTATAAGTACATGATTAACTTTGTTGTTTATCAGGCCATTGTTGGATATTTCAGTCAGATATGATTTCTTTGATTTTTCATACAACGTGCATTTTTTACCTAATGCAAGGGCTTTTGGTGACGTATCTCGTAATTTTTAACCTCGGTCAAATTAGTACAAGAGCTAGCAACGTCAGAAAAACAAGAATTTTAGAAAAGCTGATTTTTTAATATTTCTTTATCTATGCCCTTTCGAACATCGTGCGGGCCATCTGGCTGCCGGTAAACGTTGCGTTTATTAATGCGCATCATACCTTTACAGGTAAAAATATTGATTTTTTAAATAATTTTAGAAAGAAAGGTTTTGTTTTCACTAAATTTAAAATGTTATGTTAATAACGACATGAATTTATTAATGCCAGACATTTTTGTTGTTGAAAATAATGTGCCAGATGCAAATTTAGTATGAAAAAAAACATTAATTTCAAACAGTGGCATTTTAGAATGTCTGTAATTTTAATATAATTTTATTTACACATAAATAAATACAAATATAAATTGCCAGACATTCATTGGCTGCTGGAGAAGATAATTGCTGCAGGGCAAGTTAGCGGCGCATTAACATACAGGCCGATTATACGTTTGCGGTATTATGCCTGTCGTAAGAGAGAGACAGTGGCAAAGTAGGTAGGCAGAAGAGTGACAGGAATGCTTTCGAAACAACTTTTTTTTTTAATTTTTATGTCTTCGAGGATGAATATAATAAAAAATTAATATTTAAATTCTAATTAAAATAATATTAAATACTTGATTAAAGTATTTATAACAAAAGGGAAAATATCGTTTTTAAATATCATATAAATTTAATTGTAACTGAATAAAAGGATTTTATAAAAGATGAAGGAAAAAAAAATTGCCATTAATACAATTACAAAATTCTCACTTTAATTTATACGTATTATGTTTATATGGTCAAAATCATTTTTCCATGAAATATGTATTTTCATTCCGCAAAAACGTCACAAAAAACCGATACATCTTCATAGTCGTCATCATTGTCACTGCTCCCATTATTATCAATATCATCATAATCATCATCTTGCTTTGTGTTTTGGTTTTCTAGTAGTGTTGGTTCTGGAGCAAAAAAAAAATCATTATTAGGTTATCATGGTCTAAATAATAATTTACTCTTTCGATTTATTCTATTATAAATAATACTTTACTTTTTATGACAATGTCAGCAGCTGATGACGGAAACTGCTCCCCAGCAAACCAAACGAAATCGTACTTATCATCATTGACGATCCACCCGGAAGCTAACGGCGATAAAGATGATGAATTTTTTAAATGAGCATTTCTCTCTTCTCCAAAACTTTGTCACATACCGCACTCTCAATAAATGCTGATATAATTCAGCTTTACATGGTGGTAAACTCGATGAATCGAAACTTCGACATTTCTTTTCGAAATTATCATCGAGTTTTTTCGATTGATAAGTTTTGGAAAATAGATAGGAGCGAACATCATTAACATTTGAAGAGTTAGGCACCCCATACATGGGACATATAAATTTTTCCAAAGTGGTGAATATACGTTCAAGTTCATCGTCATCATCAGTCATAATCTCTTGACATGCTAACTGATACTCGACAGATTTTTCGTGCAGCTTGAAGGGCCTTAGTTTACCTTTCCGAAAAAATGCTGGGGTATAATCGCACCCTGTTATTGCGTGGAAACATGACAAAGATCTTGATATAAATCATTGATGCTTATTAGACGTTCATGGTTTCCTACACCCCATTGGATCCAAAGCTTCAAAGATGCATTCAGATGATCCAAATTGCTGAGAAATATAATCAGAATATCGGAGTCTAAGCAGCGTACAACTTGAGCGTCAACGCTTATCTGGCAAATATGATTATTTAATTAGAGTATCAGCTTCATGTTCATCACATGATAATGATTCTTCAATACTTCTAATAACTTGGTTATTTACAACGTGATACGAATAACACTTAACCAAGCTTACAAGGGGAGGCTACGATGCATGGATCACCGATTCGATCCATTTTTAGTACACGTGTAGGGCATAACCAGGAGTACAACGGATGCAAGTAGTAAGGTGCGTTTCTCAGCCGTTTCCGAGAAATTAATTAATCGAAATTCGAGTTGCCGTGCAGCCGTGTGATGTTTATTTTTACCGGCAAGTGAAGAACTTTATCAAGAGACTACAGAACTGCGCTTACATCATTATCGAACAGGATAGAGAAATATCTTCCAGAGAAGATTGTATCAAAATTCAGTCTCTCGTACACCATCAATTGTCGGCACCAATTTTCTGTTGCATGTTAAAATACGCGTGGTTTGCCGCCAAATTGTGCGATGACCGGACATCGTTCATGAACGTGAACGAAGTTTGCTTTCGGATAGATGTGCTAAAAAATTCCTGCGAATGCAAAAATTCGGCATTTATCACTTGCGCAAGATGCCGCAATAACTATTGTTTTCCCTGCTTCTATGACCGATATCATCCTACTTCGTGCAGTAATTCGGCGCTCTCGAACAGCACGATAGTGAATAGAAAATAGGGTAGAATAAATAGTTGTACAAAATACTGGGAATAAAAGTATTAATTCTTCAATCTCCTGTATATGATTTTTTCAGAATCCTTTTTTTCGTTAAAAAAATAAATTATACAATTGATTCCAAAATAAATATTATTCAAGACACCTAAATTTGTAAAAAATATGAAATATTAGAAAAAAAAATCGAGTTCACCGGCGGGATTCGATCCAGCGATCCCGCGCTTACGAAGCAGGGGTCTTACCGCTGCGCTACGCGCTCGTTGAATTTTTGCTAACGTAAAACGCATATGAACGCAACTCAAATTTCGATTAATTAATTTCTCGGAAACGGCTGAGAAGCGCACCTTACTACTTGCACCCGTTGTACTCCTGGCTATGCCCTGGATGATGGATCGAATCGGTGATCCATGCATCGTAGCCTCCCCTTGTTAGATAAATAATTTTATTCCCAATAAAAGGATACATGTTTTCGTTAGCCCAATGATCAATAAAAAATTTTACAAGAGCTTCCTTGAACTGAGTATTTTTCAGTTCACCAGCAAAATTATTATGCCGAATTTGATTAGGTCCGATGGAAACTGTACTGGTTGTTTCGTTGCGACGTAAACGCTGACAATCTTTTATAGAAGGTGGGAAATGCTGATCAAATACAATATCAATGCGAGGTGATTTAAACTGTTAAATCATTTTAAGGACTATTTTTGATATGCCATCGAAAGTTTGGGTCACTTCTTTCATGATGTGTAACATGAAGAAACCGTCTAAAATACTAATATCAAAAAATAAGGATTGCTGATTGACCTTTCTAAATTTTCCCCCGAAAACTTTAATTAATTGTGCTTTATATGTTATACAAATACTACCGTCTGTATGACGCATCGATGTTGGTATCGACGTTAGTGGAAATCGCAGTACTTTTTCAATATCGACTTTGTTGGTCATAGATATACCTAAGAGTCGACCAAACAGATCTCGTTGCATTCTTAGCTCAATAACTTTGTTACCAAGAGTTATTTTTTTCTTCTTTGGAGCACCAGTAAAATTAAGCACTTGGTTTTTTTATTGGCTTATCAAATCTATTCTAATATTCAGCACATTCAGTAATAAACTGTTTCCGTAAATCTTCACCATTTTTCTCAATGTTCAACAAAAAGTTCGCTACATTTTCAGGTGCAGGCTTGGCAGTTGCAATATTATATAAACTATCTTTGTCTAAACTTTCATCAAATGGATTAATATTATTTTCAAAAATTTCATTGAAATCAGAGAGTTGTTTGCCATAAATTTTAATTCTATTTGGTTGCAAATCTGCAGACAAGTCTTGTAATTGCTTCAATCCACAAACATCGAGAACGTGAGAGATTATAATATCTCTAATACTGTGACTTTTGGTCCAGCGTTGACGGGCAGCTAAAGAATTAGTAAAATGTGCAATACCACTTAGGCATCTAGCCGCTTCAGCACTGATAGTCGTCTCCAGTGTAAAATCAATTAGTATGCTCGAAAATGGTTTGTCGGTTCTTTTTATTCCAAAACATCCATTCATGAAATCATTTTTTAGTCCAGGATGTGTTTCATCTACTTTATGTAGATTGTCTAAATATTTAACACACCATCGAGCATAATTCGGTAGATTTACTGCGAAAATAAATTGGTTTTATTTTTGGAATAACATACTTGAATTTTTCGAAATCTCCCATGCGTATGTTTCTTGACAGGGTAATATAATAGTTTACAAGCTGGATGTAAATAAAATAGAATTGAGCCGTTTTCCCATGCTCACCTTGTCTTGTTTCTTCTACGAATTTTTGATATGCAGATAATACTCTCGATAATACATTATTAGGTAATTCTGTTGGCATAGACGAGTGAGAATCTATAACTTCTTGATAATGAAGGAGATCGTCGATAGCTTGTTCCTTCAATAAATTGTATTCAATATTGTCCAAAAAATGATCAAAATGTAACATTTTCAAGCCAAGAGCCATCAACGGATGCAGACGTTTGCAACGATTAAAATGTTTACCTTCAACTAAACCGTTCACTGAGCCAGAAGCAATAATATTGCTCTCAATCATCATATGAGATAGACCACACTCATTTATAAAAACTCCTATGGCTTTGAAGAAAGCCATCATTAAATGGAATGAACCAAGATGGATGAAAAGATTATTGAATTGTGGCTTTGACGTTGATTGGATTTTATATGCTATTTTAACTATTGCCAGGTCATAAGTAACTTGCACGTATGCTTGATTACAATCCTTTCCAACAACTTGGGCCTGTTCCATTGTATGTGTAACTACCGCTACATTTGTCGGTGAAAAATTAATAGGTGTAAGATAAGATACTTTTTGTTAGGGACTAGTATTTTTAATAATTTTAGAATTAAAACCTGCTCCCATTGGGGTATTTGGCACATGTAAGAAGTGTGAAAGTAAATATAATAGATCTATTGTTTCTATCAAAGGTATTTTTGCGGGAAGAGTTGGTAAATTTTGGTTAAAAATTTAAAACTGGTGTTAAATTTTCTAACATTTGCAATCGATGATTAAACGACGATAGTTCTCGAATTTCCTCGTTAAAAGTCCGTCTTCTTTTGCTGGTGGTAGCGGTATGTCAAGATTTCCACTTATACTACTTAAATTTAATTCAATATCGTAATCATCACTTATATTTTGGTAAATGATTTCTACGGTTGCATGTAAAGTGTCCTTTCCAGTTATATATATAAAGTATCGACGTATCTATCCAAATTATCGAATGCTACACCTGTGCTTAGTGACGGACTCTGAATAATGTCAGGAGGGCAAATTTGAGAACGGTTTACAGATGAGATCATAGCTTCAGTTTCTAGTTCTTCCAGCGTATTGTAGTTACAACAATGTCCAAGTCGATTTAAAATATTAATCATTTTTCTACTACTTGTAAGATTTTTCACGGTCATACCCAGTGTTATGTGCTTTGATGGCTTAACAGTACCATTACTTACACTATAAATAGCATCAGAAGCCAATGAATTGCTTAACCTATAAAATTGACTCCATCTCGGTGACGAATATCTTTACCTCCAATTAATGCTTTGAAAAAGCGATCTAGTTTTTCTGGAATAGTACACTCACCATTAATCAAATCTTCCATCTTCATTACAGCAGGTAATGTTGTTTTATCCATTTTTAAAATAGTACTTCATCTTATGAATGCAACTTTATCAATGAGATCATTCTCTTCGAGTTTTTTTTAGATCTTCTTGTTCCAATAAGTTACTATTTTTATGCATAATAATTTTTCTTTTCTTTTTTATTACAATCTTAATTTGCTTGAATTGTTTACTATTTTTTCTTTAAGTTGATGATTTGTCATTAAACTTACATCTGCTTCAGGTTGATGTATTAACTCTTCTTGTAATTCTTTATTATACATGTCACAAAGGGAAGTTAATGACAAATAATTTCTTTTTTTAACTACATCTTCTTCAATTACTGACACAATTTTATTAAAAATATCCTTATGAATTATCTCGTACACTGCCAGGAGGTGCGTACAGTATTTACAGTTCTTTTCTTGATGTCATTGAAATATCCTACTTCACACGAATGGTGATAAAAAATTTGAGTATTTGAGGTATTTAGATTATTAATTGTTTGTAATAATTCTTGATTTTTTGGAATTTGGTAACCCATTCTGCTATTTTGTCATACACTTTGACAGCATTGGAAGAATGTAGACTTTATTGTTTACCTTTAATTTACTTTCGATCTCAAATTATAATGTTCTATAATTTTATAACATTTTTATTTATTATTAATTACTTTTCAAAATATAATGTTCTATAATTTTATTATATTTTTCTTTGTTGAGTTGAATAATATTTGTCTCAACAAACGTAAACATATGACTTGGGACTGACGTCTTCATGCGCCGCTAACTTGCCCTGCAGCAATTATCTTCTCCAGCAGCCAATGATTGATTGGTATGTAAAATAGTTAAACTATCGGGTTGGAGGGAAAGTTCTGTCGTATTTTAAATAGGCAGGTGATTTTTCCTGTAAATAAAAAAAAAACATCTGGCTAGTGTGTCATTCGGATTTGTCTTTGTTTTTTTAGATGCTGTATAATGTAAAAGGAGTCCTTTTTTACCGTTCATCATTTACTTGTAATATTTAAAGTGAAAAAAAATGTCAGTAGATAAAGTGTATTTACGACACTACATTTTGTATGAATTACGAAAAGGAAGCAACGCATCAGTCACTCTTCTGCCTACCTACTTTGCCACTGTCTCTCTCTAACGACAGGCATAATACCGCGGTATAAATCGGCCTGTATGTTAAGTAAGCAACCGAATTAATGTCTGGCAATTTATATTTGTATTTATTTATGTGTAAATAAAATTATATTAAAATTACAGACATTCTAAAATGGTTTGAAATTAAGGATTTTTTTCATACTAAATGGCATCTGGCACATTATTTTCAACAACAAAAATGTCTGGCATTAATAAATTCATGTCGTTAATAACATTTTAAATTTAGTGAAAACAAAAACTTTCTTTCTAAAATTATTTAAAAAATCAATATTTTTACCTGTAAAGGTATGATGCGCATTAATAAACGCAACGTTTACCGGCAGCCAGATGGCCTGCACGATGTTCGAAAAGTCATAGAGAAAGAAATATTAAAGAATCAGCTTTTCTAAAATTCTTTCTCGAAAACGTTGCTAGCTCTTAGACTAAATTATGAGAATTGCATCTGAACTAGTATCCCTCTGTCCAATATTTCACATTACGGTAGCGTATAATTTTTGAATCACGAAAGATTTAATGTGTTTCAGTCACGTTTGATCTATTACGGTCTCATGAGTTCATGACTCTCAGGCCCACGAATTCACGACCATGACCAACCTGTAACCGTAGCGAGATCTGACTTACGGGGGAGATATTTTAAGTTTTAACACTTTTTTTTTATTAGATAACCACAGAAACGTTGTATCGTTTTTGAACTGATTAGAGCAAAAAAAACTGTGTATATTTATGTGGAATAATTTAAATAACTAAACTAAAATACAGGCTGATATAACGGCTAAATAATTTTTAATATTTTATCCTAAAACGGGTATAAATATTCCTTTGAATTACCATACGGTATAAAATTGGCGAAGCTGTCTTGTTTGTCTAATATTTTACGTACGATTTTATTAAAAATTCCATACTTTAATTCAGATTGCTAATTTTGAATAAAACTACCCAGGGAATTTTTTTTAACTTTTAGTAAAACGCCGGAATTATCGTCTAAGATAAAGCTGTTGATGCATTACATATCTTGATAATAGAACTCGAAGTTAATTACTTTTTACTAACGCATAGAAGCTTACATTTTAATTAGGTTGTTCGCGTGTGTTTGAATTAATCTGCAGCTCATATATATGTAATGAGTACATATATATGAGCTACAAAAATAGTGTGAACAATTACCCTTTTAAGTAATACATAATTTTTATGAATATAAAATTTGTTTTATGTGCTTTCTAAAGTCTATTAAAAGAAGAATCTGTATTTAAAGAAGTTTTCAGATAACAACTTTTTCATTCAACTCACGACTCGCGAGTCCCATGCCGCCCTGCCAGTATATCGGCACTCAAAAATATGTAATAAAATCTCTCCCGAAATAGGAAATATAGTAGCAGAGAAGAGATGCCATGTGTCATGACGTAAACGTTAAACTTTCCTTGCTCTTTTATAAATATTTGTTATAATGTATTATTCGAAATAAACCCCTACGTTTCTATGAATATTGATTCTTTTTACGGCCTAACTAAAGTTAACGTTTGTTTGGCTCAAGTTAGCATTTGAGTTTGATACGCTTGCTGTACATCGAATACTGAGAATTAATTTCCTGATTATTTTTCAATTCCTACTATTAACTGACCCTCTCTATATATTTATTTATTTATTTATCTTGTAGAAATTTCAATCGTTAATAAAATTCATTTTAAAGCGCTCAATTGCGCTGAAATTTTATATACATGATTATTTTGGATGCAATACAATAATTTAATTATAATTAATAAAAATTGATAAAAAGTAATTATTTAAAGAATTACAAATACAGCCACGTTGGCGACTTAGCAACCATTTTTTGTGACTTTTGTTAAAACTTAAAAATGTTTTTTTTCTCACGTTTTAAAGCATTTAGTTGAACTGAAATTTTATACACACGATTGTTTTGGATGACAATACGATACTTTAATGACAATTAATAAAAATTAATTACCACTTAATGTTGTGATTCTGTCCTTTGTATATACATACTAGCCGTTAACAACCCGCTTCACTGGGTATTTCACGATGTAGCAAGACGGTTAATGTATTTGTGATGAATATAAGTTCGTAAGAAATTAAAAGGGTATTCATGATCTAAACAACATTGAAATTTTTTTTTTATATTATTGTATTTATCTATTTTATGGGTAGTTAAGTTATCATTTCTAAATAAAAAATTCAAAATGATATTTCTGTAAATTGATATATGCAAGTTACTATTCCATACAGGAATTTTAATAATATGGAACTTAAACGAATCTCTTTTGTCAAAAATGTTACTGACTACATTATTGTTAATAAGATGCAAGTCTAAATCCAAGAATTCCACCATATTAGAGTTGAAGTTAGTTTTAAGGAATTTGAGATAATCAGGGTAGAACGTAATATTTGATTTGTATTCACTATTTCTACCAAAAACTATTAAATCATCTATATAACGATAAATCAAGTAAGAATAATTTACGACATGATCAATTTCAAAAAAAATGTAAATATAGGTTCCCTAATAATAATAAATAGGTAAAAATAGGTTCGCATGTATATATACATATATATATATACATGTATATATATACATATATATATATATATATACATATATATATACATATATATATATACATATATATATATACATGTATATATATATATATATATACATGTATATATATATACATGTATATATATGTATATATGTATATATATGTATATATATGTATATATATGTATATATGTATATATATGTATATATGTATATATATATGTATGTATATATATGTATATATATGTATATATGTATATATATGTGTACATATATACATGTATATATATATGTATACATATATACATGTATATATATATATATATGTACTAGCCGTTACCTACCAGCTTCACTGGGTATTTCACGATGTTGTATATATGCATACTGTTTACATATATATTGATTATTGATATCTAGCATTAAGAATTCGATTGTATTGAAAAATATATTTATAGCTGTTACACTCTCGCCCCTTGATATAAAAAGATCATAAATTATAATATCTAATTTCTATTTATATCTAAAATAGAAAGAGAAAGATTTTTTCGCTCACTTAACCTAATAATCAAGTGGATTTCCACCAAAGCAACTTTCAGTGGATCTCTACTCCATAAAATAAACATGCGTGCTAAATTTCAAGTCTAAATCTAACAGAGCAAAAACGGAATTTTTATCAACAATACCTCGTTGAGAGCACTCTTAGCGGATTCCAATTCAACAAAAGAAGCATGCAAACCAAATTTTATTATTGTAGTCTTAGCAGTTCGAAAACGGGAATTTTGTCTATCAATACGCCCCAATAACTCTCCCCGCTTTCCCCTGGAGTTGATTTCCGTAAAATCCATTCTTAGAGGAACTATTCAACTAAAGAAAAGTGCTCAACAAATTTCAAGTAAATGAGTTAAATTCAAAAACAGGAATTTTTCTATGACACGCCTTAATCCATCGCAACCCCACTCCTTTGGGCGTCCGTTTTCGCAAAAATCTTTGTAAAAGGAACTTTGTTCCAAGAATGGAACATACGTTCTAATTTTCAAGCAGGTGTTTCTATTAGTTGAAAAGCGGAAATATTTATCTATTACGCCCCTCAGTGGCCCTTGGGGATCAATTTTCCGCAAAACTATTTTGTAGCGGATCTCTACACCATGAAAGGAATTCGCTTATACCAAATTTTAAGACTGTACGTCTAATAGTTTAAAAATGGAAATAATTATCTCTAACGCCCCTTAAGCCCCCGCAACGCCACTTAGGAAACGATTTTCACAAAACCCATCTTAAAACGGATCTCTACTCAATAAATGGAATCAGCGTACTAAATTTCGAGATTTTACGTCTAATAGTTTAAAAAAGGAGTTATTTGCCTATAACACCACCTAATACTCTACAACGCCACTTGGGAGTCGATTTTCACAAAACCCATTTTGCAGCGAATCTGTACTCTATGAAAGAAATCCGCTTACCAAATTTCAAGACTGTACGTCTAATAGTTTAAAAATGGAAATAATTATGCATAACGCCCCTTGGAGGTCAATTTTCTTAAAAATCATTATGTAGGGAATCTCTACTTTATGAAAGAAATTTGTGTACCAAGTTTCACGACTGTACATCTAATAGTTTAGTAATGGAAATAATTATCTATAACGCCCCTTAAACCCCCATAACGCCCCTTGGGCTTTGAACTTTGCAAAATCCGTTTTTAACTGACGTCTACTCCATGTAGGGAACCTACCTACCCCCAAATTTCAAGTCTGTAGGTTTAATAGTTCCGGAGATATCGTGATTAGTCAGTGAGTCAGTGAATGAGTCGCTTTTCTCCTTTATATATATAGGTATTAATTGTAACCATTTAATAAAAAGTAACTAAAACAAAATTTTTGTTTGATCTAAGGAGGATTTGACTTATAATTTTTTTATATTACTTGATTTAATTAATTTTATTTTAAAATTTTTAACCGAAGCAAGTAAGTATTTTTTTTATAACTGTAGGCACATTAGGATGGATGGAATGGACCCCCGGAATCTTAAAACCTTTCTGTGCAAAAAATGCAAAAAAAGCTATTCTATGCAGTAGCGCATATAAAAATTTTTCAAGCGGACGGGGGAGTGGTCCTGGGTCGGAAGTCCACCATTTTGGTATCATGCTCCAATACACCGCCCAACATATTCTTTTGATTTTGTCAATTTTCAGGGAAAAAAAAACAATACCAAATTATTTATTGAATAAATAATCAGCATTAATTAATAAAATTAATGATTAATAACAAATAATTACATTTTACGTAACATATACATAGAATTATAACCAATAAAAAAAACCAAGGGTTACTATTGGGGGGTTCGGACTCCTAGGGCTCCCCCTTGTGTGCGCCACTGACTCTATGGTATATAAATGAAGACAAAAATAAAACAAAAAATTAATTTTTATGTTAAATACTTTCATAATGGGATAGAAGTTTAGTTATTTGGGCTTTTTTTATGGTGAAAAAGAAAGTATTTTTCTGTTAAAATGAAACAGACATTTTATTTCTTTTTAACATTTATTGCGATGAGAGAATGCCTACTAAATAGTGAAAAGAAAACACACACACACACACACAAGTAATATAAAAAAAAATTCAAGTCAATTCCTACTTAGATCAACAAATGTTTTTTATCTTAATTACTTTTTATTAAATGGTTGCAATTAATATAAATATGTATATACATACGACAGAATCACAACATTAAGTGGTAATTAATTTTTATTAATTATCATTAAAGTATCCTATTGTCATCCAAAACGATCGTGTACATAAATTTTTCAGTTCAACTGAATGCTTTAAAGCATGAGAAAAAAAAATCGTTTGACCAAAGTTGCTAAAAATGAAGACAACGTGGCTGTGTCTGTAATTCTTTAAATAATTAGTTTCAGTCAATTCATTTTTTAATTAATTATAATTAAGCTATCATATTGTCACTCAAAACAATAGTGTGTAGCAAAATTTCAGTTCATATGAGCGTGTTATAAGATGTGCGAAAAAAACCTTTTCAAGTTTTGATACAAATCGCCAAAAGGGTCGCCCAAATGAAGAAATATTGCAGTATCCATTGTACTTACTCAGTACTCGATCATCATCGCTTTTGGCTATTCATATTGTAGAAAATTAATTCCTTTGAGTCTAAAACAGGTGTGACCACCTTGAATAATTTTCAGGCCCGCGAGATTCATTACAACTTTACAGAATACGATTATTTTGTTCAATATTTTTGTTTCTGATATAGTGTTTTGTAAGAAATAAGTCCCATAATTGTTTCTATTTGATTACATTGCATCTGTTTTTATAGATACTTGTTGTCGTCGTGTGTTTATTACTGGGATACATACGAAAGACGTGAGATGGATGAACAGACACACATATAAAACAACCACAGAAGAATACAGATTTTATTACAAACGATGATCCCAGCATATAACAAGAAGAGGGGTGCACTGCTTTTCCTTTCGAGACGGGAATCCATTTCAGGCGAAAGACAGACTTCTTTCCCGAAGAATATACAACTAAGTCTTACTCAGGATTCGAAACCACTCGGTTACAAGCCGAGGGTCATAGCCACCATACTGGTTGGGCGACTATAGATACTTAGAAGGGAGAAATATTGCATTGCAGAATCATGCTTGATTCCTGTAACTTTATAGGGCTGCTTATTGCTAGAGCTAGGCATATTTGATCATTGCATTATTATTATTCCCATGAAAAATAACGAAAACAATAATATTCATTCATTTTAAATTTTCATTCCGATAAATGTTTGTAAGTTGTCCTAATATAAAGATACAGTGGCGCACTCAAGGGAGGTGGAGGTCCCCGGTTCCGGACTCCCCCATAGTCCTTGATATTTTTTTCGATTGATTATAATCCTATGCATATAGTCATATAGTGCGTAAAATTTAGTTAAGTACTAGTAATTAATAATTAAATTTATTTATTAATTTCATATTTAAAAATTAATTTTTAACTGTTTTTTGTTCCTAAAAATCGACAAAATCAAAAGAATATATTAGACGGCGTATAGGAAATTTCGAGAAAGATGGACTTTCGGACCATGGACCCCCCACCTTTAGAAATTCCTATGTGCGCCACTGTAAAGATATATATATATATATATATATATATATATATATATATATATATATATATATATATATATAATATATATATGTATATGTATATATATGGATATGTATATATATATATGTATATGCATATATATGTATATGTATATATATGTATGTGTATATATATGTATATGTATATATATGTATATGTATATATATGTATATATATAGGTATATATATATATATATGTATATGCATATATATGTATATGTATATATATGTATGTGTATATATATGTATATGTATATATATGTATATGTATATATATGTATATATATAGGTATATATATATATATATGTATATATATACAGTATATATGTATACAGTAGCGCACACAGGAATTTTTCAAGTGGGGGGGTCCGGGGTCGAAAGTTAACCATTCTTGTATCATGCTCTTTTTAATTTTGTCGATTTTCGGGAACAAAACACAATAGAAAAACTAATTATTGAATAAATAATTAGCATTAATTAATAAAATTAATCATTAGTAGCAAATACTTAATTAAATTTTGCGTACTATATACTTAGAATTATAATCAATCGGAAAAAAAATCAAGGGCTTTGGGGGGGGGGTATCTGACCACAGAACCCTTCTTGTGTGAGCCACTGTATATATATATGTATATATATATATATATGTATATATGTATATATATGTATATACAGTCAGGTCTCGTTTTATGCGGTAGATACGTTCTACCGAAAAACGCATATAAAAAAATTGCATTAAAAAGATTTCTTGAATGGAAAAAGTAGGGATACGTTCCTTAATTTTCTAAAATCGCATAAAACCAAAACAACTAGTTAAAATTAACTTAAAACCGCATAAAAAAAAATTGCAGAAATGAAAAGAAATAGGTTGCATGATAAATTACTTCGAACGTCTGAAAGAAATTCATACAAAAGCTTAAAAAAAACACTTGTATTCAAACCTTAATCCATTTTATTTTATCGAAAAGTAATACACATAGTTTTACATTTTTAATCATTATCGCTACCTGATAATGGTTTGCACCGTTTGTGAAGTGGTTCCAAATCACCTTCATCATCAGAAGAGACTGTCTCTGCAATAGATATTTGCGGTAAAGGCCACGGATTTTCACAAATTTCATTCTCGTTCTGTGTAGCTCTTCCTTTTCTGACAATGTAATCAGTAATTAAACTTTGCGATGAGAATTCTTTTATTTTTTTATATAGTTCACGATATCCAGACATGCAGTTTTGAAGCTCAAGTTGTAATTTAGAGGCTCGTTCAGAATTGGGGTCATTAATAAGAAAATGATTTTCTAATTTACTGCAAAGTTGAAGATCTTCTTGAATTAATTTTCCAGTGAGGGAAGTTGATTTTTCTTCCTCATCATTATCACCTTCTAGACCTACGACGCCGTCTACAGTTAGATCTAAAGTTAAATCAATAATATCATTGTCACTTAATGCATCCTCTACAAGCAATTCATCTATATCATCGTGGCTGAAGGTATTAAAACCATCTCGTCCAATTTCATGTGCCAAATTAATTATTTCATCTGATAGTGTCAATGTTTGAGTGGTTGTATTGTTTGTCACACATGCTGGCAAATCTTTTTCCAACAGGCATTTAAAGTTCTAGGTCTTATTTGAGCGGAAGCAGATGCAACATGAATTAAACAATCACAAATAGAAAATTGTTTCCACACATCTTTTACTGTTAAGGACTCATTTTCTAGTTTATTCAAGATGAATTTGTACGTTGTCTTAATATAATATTTTTTAAAAGTTGCAGTTATGCCTTGATCTTATGGCTGAATAAAGCTTGTTGTATTGGGCGGAAGAAATACTAGTTGAACATTTGGATGTTCTAATTGTGGATGACTTGCTGCATTGTCAACAATTAATAAAACTTATCGAGAGATTTTTCCTTCGTATAGGCTTCCACTTCTGGTACGAAACAATTATTGAACCATTCTGTAAAAATAGCTGTTGTCATCCAGGCTTTCGGGTTAGCCATCCAATGCACGGGCAGTTGTTTTAAATCTTTACCTTTAAGGGCGTGTGGTCTAAGAGATTTATTTATTAAGAGAGGTTTCAACATCCGATCTCCTGATGCATTGCTACAAAGTAATAAGGTAACTCGATCTTTACTTGTTTTATGTCCACTTGCAGTTTTTTCATCCTTTGCGGTGTAAGTACGGTTAGGCAATTTTTTCCAATAAACTCCTTTTTCATCAGCGTTAAATACTTCATCGGCAGAATAGTCCCCATCTTCAATAATTTTCGCTAGCTCCTCTGGAAATATTTTTGCTGCTCCTTCATCTGCTGTCGCACTCTCCCCTGTTATCTTAATATTATGAAGTGCATTTGTTTTTAAGAACCGGTTAGCCATCCTTTGCTAGCTGAAAATTCTTTTCCAGCTTGGGAAGTGGAAGTTGATGGTTCTGACTGTTTCATTGACTTATAAAACTGAAGCGCTTTTTCTTGGATTAAATAACCACTTACAGGAATCCTTCTTTGAACTTGTTCCTCAATCCAAATTGCGATGGCTCTTTCCGTTCTTTCTAATAATACATCCCTTGTGTACGATGCAAATTTGGTGCTTAATTTTGTACCAGAAATGACCGATTTTCTTATTGCAGCTTCATTCTTTTTAATTGCTCTGACAGTAGATTGGCCTAAATTAAAATGTTTTCCAATAGCCGTAGATCCTTCTCCTTTTCCTAAGTGATCTAAAATTGCAATTTTCGTTTCCAACGAAATTGACTGTCTTTGATGTTTTTTTCTCTCCATTGGGCCAAATAAAATATTAGAAAAGAAACTTTAAAAAATTACACTTACGATTTTCTAATGAAAAATAAAACTTTACGACACTCTCTTTAAATCCAGAAATCAAAATTTGCTGCTTATTGTATTGCAACTTAAATTCGCCGCTTATTAAAGTGAAACTTTTATAAAAATGAACGAGGCACCGCAAAGAGAAAATATAATTTCGAAATAATGATATCGTATCGGTATACTACTGAAATAACGAATGCGAATCTAAGACTGTCACCCAGCCGAGCCGTAGACGTAAGCACCAAAAAGATACGGAAATTCTCGGAATACTACGATCTACACGCCTCAGTATAAAAAATAATAATAATAACAAAAATCTAGAAATGTTTTGAATACAAACCGCACAACTTCAAAATCGCATAAAAAAAGTCCGCATAAAAGAGACCTGACTGTATATGTATATATGTATATATATATATATATATATATATATATATATATATATATATATATATGTATATATATGTATATATACATGTATATATATATATGTATACATATATACATGTATATATATATGTACTAGCCGTTACCCACCCGCTTCACTGGGTATTTCACGATGTTGTATATATGCATACTGTTTACATATATATTAATTATTGATATCTAGCATTAAGAATTCGAATGTATTGAAAAATATATTTATAGCTGTTACACTGTCTTGATATAAAAAGAAAATAAATTATAATATCTAATTTCTATTTATGTATCTAAAATAGAAGGAGAAAGATTTTTTTTCTCATTTAACCTAATAATCAAGTAGATTTCCACCAAAAGAACTTTCAGTGGATATCTACTCCATAAAATAAACATGCGTGCTAAATTTCAAGTCTAAGTCTAACAGAGCAAAAACGGAATTTTTATCATCAATACCTCGTTGAGAGCACTCTTAGCGGATTCCAATTCAACAAAAGAAGAATGCAAACCAAATTTTATTATTATAGTCTTAGCAATTCAAAAACGGGAATTTTGTCTATCAATATGCCTCAATAGTTCTCCCCGCTTCCCCCTGGAGTTGATTTCCGTAAAATCCCTTCTTAGTGGAACTGTATTCAACTAAAGAAAAGTGCTCAACAAATTTCAAGTAAATGAGTTAAATTCAAAAACAGGAATTTTTCTATAACACGCCTTAATCCCTCGCAACCCCACTCCTTTGGGGGTCCGTTTTCGCAAAAATCTTTGTAAAACGAACTTTATTCCATGGACGGAACATAGCTTCTAATTTTTAAGCAGGTGTTTCTATTAGTTGAAAAGCAGAAATATTTATCTTTTACGCCCCTTAATCCCCCTCAGTGACCCTTGGGATCAATTTTCCCCAAAACTATTTTGTAGCGGATCTCTACACCATGAGAGGAATTCGCTTACCTAATTTTAAGACTGTACGTCTAATAGTTTAAAAATGGAAATAATTAAGCCCCTTAAGCCCCCGCAATGCCACGTAGGAAACGATATTCACAAAACCCATCTTACGGCATATCTCTACTCAGTGAATGGGATCTGCTTACTCAATTTCAAGATTTTACTTTTAATAGTTTAAAAAAGGAGTTAATTGCCTATATAACGCCCCTTAATTCTCCACAACGCCACTTGGGGTCAATTTTCAGAAAACCCATTCTGTAGGGGATCTATACTCTATGAAAGGAATCCGCTTACCAAATTTCAAGACTGTACGTCTAATAGGTTAAAAAGGGGAATAATTATGTATAACGCCCCTTAAGCGCCCTCAACGCCCCTTGGAGGTCGATTCTCGTAAAAATCATTATGTAGGGAATCTCTACTTTATGAAAGAAATCTGTGTAGCAAGATTTACGACAGTACATCTAATAGTTTAGTAATGGAAATAATTATCTATAACTCCCCTTGGAGTTCGAACTTTGCAAAATCCGTTCTTAGCTTAAGTCTACTCCATGAAGGGAACCTACCTATCAAATTTTAAGTATATAGGTTTAATAGTTCGTGAGATATCGTGATTAGTCAGTGAGTCAGTCAGTCAGTCAGTGAGTGAGTCGCTTTTCTCCTTTATATATATATATATAGATATATAACGTGTTTTGTAGAAATTCTTGCATTGACAGGAGAAATGCAACGGGCAGCCGTTTGTTCTCTAATACTTATTTCAATATTCAGTAAAGAAGTCTGCACTCCAAGCCACGACAAAAAACGAGAGCTCTTTCAGCGTTTATGAACAGCGAGTGAGTCCTTAGAACACGTGTCTTCTTTAAGTCCGGCGAAAGTAGAAGTTAAAGTTCTTATGCGGAAGGTGGGTTGAGTTGTCCTGGTAGGAAGTTTATCCCAACTGACACTTGAAAGGCTGGGGAATCATCACACACACACACACACACACACATATATATATATATATGTGTGTGTGTGTGTGTTACCGTTAAAGTGTGAAATCCATTATTTCATGGAATGACTAGTTATTTCATGAAATAATTAGACAATTCAGTTAAAGTATATAAAATTATTGAATTCTACGATTTAACTAGGTATTCTATAGAATAACGATTGCTTGATCGTTAAAGTACGGCATTTTCGAAAGTTCTTTTAACCGATTCTAGCTTATTTAGGAAGGATTTTTCCGATTACGAACTAGAGATGGCCGAATAAAACAATTGTATTCTAAATCTCAGTTCAGTATGTCCATGAGAATTAATTTCAATTGAAGAAGTTCCAAATATTGACACAACGGTTCGATCTGTTGCAACAGCTTAAAGTTGTGGTTCTGGATAAGGATTTAAAAAGTGCTCGTGTAAAAAAAAAATGTGTAATGGTAAAATTTGGCCTGTGTTTCAAAAATAATTTAAGTCCGATCTAAAGTGTCATCACAGCAATCCTTGATCTAATAAATAATGAAAAGTAAAATAAATATATTTCGTAAAATTTAAGTAGATATTCTCTTACATTTTTGTTTTAAAAAGTTTACACAATGTTTTTTATGCAGCAATGGTTTTCTTCACAGCATGTTTTTTTGTTGATAATATTTAAATATAATCTATTTTTGCAACACACACACACACATATTCTTTTTTCCCCTTTCTGTTTAACTAAAATGTTAGCAATATATCAATAATAAATTATATCATCTGCTTTCCCTTATTATTTATCAATTATTCATCCGCAAAAGGAATAAAATGTATTTTTCGAAAGATTTTAGCTATTTGTGATCAATTCATTTATGAAATATCTTTGAAATTGTTTATTTTTCATTTTCACGATCTATCCTTAGTTATTTCATAGAATATCTAGTTATTTTATAGAATAACTAGGTAAAGTATGAAATATTTCATCTACTATACATACTGTAACTGACTTGTTCAGTTATTTCATGAAATACCTAGTTTTTCTATGAAATAACTATAATATCTACATATCCAATATTTTGGGATGAAAAGACATGTGTATTTTCATTTAGAAATAGTTATACATAGCATAAAATTTTCAAAATATATATAAAAATTTTAAAAAAAAAGTTTGGTCTCTTTTATACCTGTAAAGCATAAATTGAAAAAGCAAATGTTGTACAAATTGTTTATTAGGGCGAAATTTTTTTTTCAGAATTTTAAAGCATACCTATGTGAAAAAGATTTTCAGTTTCAGAGGTAACAAAACTTATTAAATTTCTGAGTTTCTGTTCCGTTTCTAAATTAACTACTTTCCACAAAAGAACTCAACATTTATTGAAAAAATCTTACGTTTGCTTATTGCTTACAAACATACATTTCTAGTAAAGATTAAATTAATATGCGGTATTTCATACTTTAACGATCAAGTAATCGTTATTTTGTACAATACCTTGTTAAATCGTAGAATTCAATAATTTTATATGCTTTAACTGCCTTGTCTAGCTATCTCATGAAATATCTAGTTATTCTATGAAATAACTGAATTATACTCTTTAACGGTAACATATATATGTGGCCTGCGGGATTATAATGTTTTTCCGAAGTGGCCAGCATGGTCATTTGGGTTGGTTTAATCCATTTCAAGTTTCAAAAGCATTTTGCATATGCAGAAATATTCAAATTTCTGCCGAAGCTTTCGCACAGACTTGGAAAAAAAAGAACATTGGTTTTAAAAACTTCCGTACACGTGTTTTATATTCCCCGGCAGAGGCTGGGAAGAATTTCTTACACACACACACACACACTGTTCCAGAATTATCTCACGACATGGGATCAGGGTAGCTGGTGAGGGGTCTGAAAACTGATTGGTCAGTTCCGGTGCATCATATAGTTTATCTTACACGTGACGCTCATTTAGGAGGACATAGATTGTAAAAAGAATCATTCCTTCAGAAGTTGCTCGGAGAGATTTCCTATTTGTTTCCTTGGGATTTTCGAAAGATTGTTCTGGAAATATTTTGTATTGAATACTTACAGAAATGTCTGAGTGAGTATTCATTTTTTAGTGAACTCTTTTTCTAAAAAAAGAAGAATAATTTTGAAATTTTGGGGGATTTATTGATACTAAATTTAATACCATTTATGACATCTGTTAAAATATCTTTTCAAAAATTTGTATTGATCTCAATGCCTGCAACAGCACATAGTATTGAAAGTTCTTTGTTATATTTATAGTTATTTGAATAACCCTGCTTGTTTTAACTAGAATTTGTAATATACTCTTACATAATGTTTTAGAGTAGTTAAAACATTTAAATTCAATTTCGCTTAAGGTATCCGACTACGTTCGGGACCGTGATTTTCAAAAGCGCATAAATGGATAATTTTCATGATATTTAGTGTCACTCACATTAGAATACACGCATTAAATTATTTTAAGGACATTTTGACAAAAAAAAATTATTTAAATGCAATATTTTGGCAAAAAATTAACTTAAAATAATCTTTTTTCCAAATGTTCTCCTTTTGTGAAAAATGCTTCTATTACAATAGCATTTTGCCTGTATATAGCTCAGACCTCTCTACAGAGGCTCAACTAGAATTTTTGAAACATATAACTTAGAAGTGGGTTTATTCATATTTTACGACAACAGAGGGGAGCAGTTTTAAGAAAAAAACGTGAATAATTATTTCAATTGGTGGTAACTCTGAAAATAATGTGACCATGGTCACATATATGTGATCACGCGTTTCTCCCTCCACGGCCTACGGTATCATATAAGTGATTGAGCTCGCAGGCCCATGATCACACCGGTGTGATCACAGAATAAGGAAAGTTTTTATATTCATTTTTACAAGCACTGGATGGCGGTTAAAAACCGGGGTTTTCTTTTCGAATTACGTTTCATAAACCTTTAACTTCAATATGTGCTTTCGGCTCCGTGTTTTTTTAATTAGATCAGAGATATTTATGAATATAAACAACTGCACATGTTTATTTTTCGAGAGAATCGGACATTCAGAGGTTCGTGATCTATTGCTCTATGGATTTCTGTTTATATTTTGAGTAAGTTGGTTTAGTTTTCTAATTTTTTCTTTATTCATATATTTAAATGTATGGGATTTTTGCCAATTTTTTTGAAATTGTATGTATTTTTTTTATTAAAATGAAAATATTTTCTTTAAAATTCGCAATTGTTTTTTTAAATATAGCGAAATTTTTGTACTCCATGTTCAAATATTATCAATGATAGTAAATTGTAAGTTTTAGCGTATTTGATTGCATTTTAAACTTTATATGAATTTTTAAAGGAAATTAGACTTAGAAGGAAAATTTGCCCGGTCCCGTGCGTGCATATCCTCTCCGGACGTACGGGCCTGGGAAAGCGCTTCTTTCTCCTTCCGCTGGTCCTGAAGGGGTGTGACTTAAAATAATACATATTTAAAGTAGACCAACCGGTTATAAGCGCTTTATGTAATGGCACTTAAAAAATTTATTTTTTATTAAAGAAATTTTCATACGTAATTCATTATAACTTACTCACTAATAATATCAATTTGTGATTCAAGCGTCACATACCGAAGCATTACACTTGGTAACTGGGATATGAGCTTGCATTGTCTTACATAAGCTGACGAAGTCAAGATCTATTAAAATTATTTGCGGTCGCACTTTATATTTTATTTTAACTTGCTTTTATATTTTATTTTTGTAGCCACTCACGTTGAGAGAAATATTTTTTACTCAAATATCTTGTTTTGAATGGCATTACAGCTATAAAAAATCCTGTGCATTCTGAATAAATTTGTAACTTGAAATTTCTAGCTTTTCGAGCTAATTCGAGCTATTCTTGCTTAAATTTAGATTTTAAAGTCATTGCCGATTTAAGGTAATTTCGGGCCCTAGGGCACATAAGATCGAAAGACCCCCTTGGCACCGGTGGACCGAAATTTATTACCAGAAAACCTGATTAAGTCCAGCTTGTCCGAGCCCTGCCCCTGGGCGCCCGCCCCAAGATCCCAATGAATAAACCGACTTTGTTTAAAGTTGAATCTTGCTATGTCAATAAATTGCTTCCTCTCCGTCATTATAGATGTATTTTTTCCCCTATAAAAGAAAAAAAGGGGCATTTTCCATTAGAAAAGTAATTAGTTTTGTAAAGCATTAATGAGAGTAAAATTATTTCGTGGAACCAGGGATAGTAAGCAATAAAACATTCCCAATCTAGTATGTAGTATATACATATAAAGAAAAATGTTTTTTAATATTCTTTTATTATATTATAAAAAATTCAAAAAAGTATTATAAAATAAAATTATATTATATATAAATAAAACTTTCAGTTTTTTTAATTACTGGGATATGCTTTAGATACTTGTGGTTATAGAAACTTCATAGAGAACGTGAATCCATTTTGCATTCACATTAGTCATTTTCTTTTAGATTTTTTTTAATTGTGACCCGTGGAACACAATTTGAAGATTACTGCTCAACAGTTTCTTTCTGAAGTGTTGTTACATTTCAGAAATTATCCGCACCGATTGAACGAGGTTCAAAACTATGCGTTCCGTCGCCAACAATTTCTCATGTAGGTTCAAAATATGATACAAATCAATCAAATCCTGCCAAATGAAATTGTAGTAATTTGCAGTATTGACAGATGATGATGAACTACGGGAAAAGATTTATGATGCACAGAGACTGAGTTCCGCTAACTGATAAGCTATCCGATTAAGGAATGTATCAAATGTTTGGAGCGTGTATGTTTGAAATAAAATTCATGTTGTGATGTTTACTATCTGATGATGAAGTTAAAGCTATTTTCGGTAAAAGTACGAGAGCTCTAACTAAACGCGAAGCACATTTTCAGACAGAAAAATGACCCAATTTCCATGGAAATTTGTAATATTATAACTCGTACCTCTGTTAACAATATAGAGTTTTTAAAAATTTCAAAATATTCCGTGAATACTTTCTTTTTTGTTTTAATACGTGAAGGCAAAGCCCACTTAACATTACGGTATAGGATAAAAAATGCGAAACACATTTTATACCAGAAAAAAAGAATCAACTCTGCTAAAAATGGGAAGTATGATAAAAAAAAAATGCTGCTCTCTAAAGGATAGTGAAGCCAGAATATCATATTAACTTTTCATTTCTTTTATGTCTGAAAAATGTTCCAAATTTGGGTCCTATTCTTTAACAATAACCGAAAACAGCCTTAACGATATTAAAAAGATATTTGTAAAAATAAGTTTAAAGTCTGTTAAACGAAAAGGGATAGAGTTTAAATTAAACTAATTGCATATAGCTACCCAAACTTCATTAATTTTAAAAAATAGAATTAAAAATAAAATTACTACTTTTTGAAAGATAGGTAGAATGCGATCAATAATAATTCCCCCCATATAATCGCGTTCCAGTCTAATGGCATGAAAAAATGAGTAATAAATAAATTAACGTTGATGTCAAGAAAATAAAAATAAAACCATGTCTTTCACAACTAACGTCATTAGAAATTTGAAATAAACTAACAAACACACTTATTAAAAATACATACATCATTTTTAAGGATTTATCAGAATCTTATATATGCAATCACTTATACTGTAAATAAAAATATTGATTATTAAATTATGTAATTATATATTTTACAACAATAATTATTTTAGCGATTTCAAAATTTAGTTGCAGTTGAATTTGATTTTTTTTATTTTTGCTAAAAATTGCAGTCGAATATTTTTTTATCATTAGAACTTTCCAATTTCCTAGCTTGGTCCTTGACTATAAATTTTAAATATAATGCATGCTGAGATTTGTGAACGCAGAACATTTTACACAATTCAAACTCAGAGTTGTAGTTTATTCAAAATAGATTCATTGTGGTTGAATTATTTAATACAAGATTATTTTTGTGCATAAAACATGAATATGTGATGCATTATCTCTAATTAAAATGTTAGTTAGTGATATTTTATTTTTAAGGTGATTGATAAAGCGTATAATTGAATAATTGTTTTGTTATTTAGTGTAAGTTGAATAAGAATATACATAAAGTGTGTTTTTTTTAGAGGTATAGAACTTTAAATTGCAATAAAACAACGATGTATTAGTCGATTGACATGAATTTTCTTTTATTCGAAAGATAATCTTGTGGCATTACATTTTAAATATGATTTCTGGCATATGACTGCCACGGCTGGCTCGGATGTAGTCCAATCTGGACGTCCAATTTTCGATGACTTTTTCCAACATATGTGGTCGTATATCGGCAATAACACGGCGAATGTTGTCTTCCAAATGGTCATGCGTTTGTGGCTTATCCGCATAGACCAATGACTTTACATAGCCCCACAGAAAATAGTCTAGCGGTGTTAAATCACAAGATCTTGGAGGCCAACTCACAGGTCCAAAACGTGAAATTAGGCGGTCACCAAACGTGTCTTTCAATGAATCGATTGTGGCACGAGCTGTGTGACATGTTGCGCCGTCTTGTTGAAACCACAGCTCCTGGACATCATGATTGTTTAATTCTGGAATGAAAAAGTTAGTAATAATGGCTCTATACCGATCACCATTGACTGTAACGTTGTGGCCTTCATCGTGTTTGAAGAAGGATTCCACCAGCCCATAAAGCGCACCAAACAGTCTGTTTTTCTGGATGTAATGGTATTTCGACATACACTTGTGGATTAGCTTCACTCCAAATGCGGCAGGTTTTGTTTGTTGAAGTAGCCATTCAACCAGAAGTGCGCTTCATCGCTAAACAAAATTCGCTTATGAAAATCGCGACCATTATTTTCGAAATAAAATTGCACAATTTGAAAGCGTTGTTCAGGCTTGAGTCTATTCATGAAGAATTGCCAAAGCAAACTGAGAATAAATCACTTGCAGCTGTTAAATCGGTCGCCATCTTGGAAAATAATGCCAACTTAAACTTCTATACCTGGAAAAAAAAACACTCTGTATAAAATTGTTTGAAGAATAATATTACAAGAAAAATATTATGAAAATGCAATTTTTGCTTAAAAATGAAAGAAATGAAGGATGTACTTTCAAAGCATTCTCCTTATACGAAAGATGCGTCTATAGCAGTGGTGCACACAAGGGGGGGAGTCCTCGGTTCCGGATCCCCCTCAAAGCCCTTGATTTTTCTCTCGATTGATTGTAACCCTACTTATATAGTACGAAAAATTTAATTAAATACTTTTATTCAATAATTTTCTGTATTTTTCGGAAAATCGTCAAAATCAAAGGAATATGTTGGGTGGTGTATTGGAGCATGCTACGAGAAAATGCGAAAATAACGGCAATTGAAATAGTAACCGAAACTTTTTTGTAAAAAAATTCAAAATTCCTTTACTAAGATATATAAACATATGAATAAATTAATTCCTCAATTATTTCTTTTAAAATTCGTGGTTCAGTCTCTGTAAAGAAGTCTTAGCTATGTTTAGGTAAAATATTATGATTATAGAAACATTTCTCATTAAAAGGGCTTGTTTTGAGAAAGTGTCACTCTTTCTACATTTTTTACCAAGAAATTACATTTTAATAATTTTTTCTTGTAATAATATTCTTAGGAAGCCCAGTGCGCTTCCACACCACAGGTCCGAGGTTCAAATCCCGGACTGGGCAAGGTCGACTTAGCCTTCAGTGGGTCGATAAATGAGTACCATGCTTGCTTGGGAACTTAACACCGCTGGTTTCAAGCCAGACTGACCACCTGACCAGAACATCTGCTCTTGCATCTCAGGGCCCAAGGTCACGTATACTGAGATGGGCACAGTTGGCCTTGGCCCTCATAGGTGGTGTTGCGCCACTGAATTAAGTTAATAATATTCGATTTTATATATATATTCTAATTCAACTGATACTAAATATCCAATGATTCATTTACAGCACACACAGGAATGTTTTAAGGGGGGGTCCGGTATCGAAAGTTCACCATTCTTGTATCACGCTCCTTTTGATTTTGTCGATTTTCGGGAAATAAATACAGCAAAAAACTAATTATTGAATAAATAATTAGCATTAATTAATAAAATTGATCATTAATAACAATACTTAATAAAATTTTACGTACTATATACTTAGAGTTATAATCAATCGGGAAAAAAATCAAGGCCTTTGGTCCGGACCTCCCCCCCTTGTGTGCGCCACTAGTGATTATCGGTGTCATTTTGCGCAGCATCAATACACCCATAAACGTCCAATATCAGTGACGTAACGGAGAACATTATCCCCTACACCCCTCAAAGCCGGGTTTTGGACCCCATGCTGGATCTTTCAAAGGATTGGAAAACCATAACATAGCATATGCTTTGGGCCCCTAAAATCCTGCAGCGGAGAAGTACGTAGTGGTGTAATGAACACCGCCGCATCGCGGGGGGTGCAGGGTTCAAGGGGGCCCGAAGCCTGATTGTTGCCAAGTGCCTACCCTTTGTAAAATTCTCACTTGGGGACACAAAACCTGACTTTGCAGGGAAGCCAAACTGTTCTCTTACGCCACTGTCCAAAATGTATAATTAATGACAGGAAACTATTCACACACCTCAAAACTATTATTATTTTCAGGGGCTCAAAATCAAGGGCTTTGGGGAGGGGAGGGTCCGGATCCCCCCTTGTGTGCGCCACTGATTTACACGCTTTTTGAAAATCACGGTTCTTAACTTAGTTACTTTAAAATAGAGAATAAAATCATGCACGAAATCATCTTGATCCATTTTGTCACTTGGAATATTAAAAATTATTCATCTAAACACATTGAATGAGCTTTTATCTCGAATAGAATTTTTAATTTCAGAATAATTAAATATGTACATGATTTGGACTATAAACGAAGGTAAAAAAATTAATTGTAATTATTATTGATTTTTATGTACTTTTCAGTCATGTAAATGTTAATCGAATAATTATTTTCAAGTGCTTAGAAAACCTTGTGTTTTTTCTCGTTTTTCTAATCCTCACTTACTTTGAAAAACCTTTTATCATTTACGAGTTACTAGTAATATTATTTTCTTATCTAGGAACACATTGCCCTCCTCCACTGAAAATATATGTCATTTTCGACAATTTCGAATACATTTTACAAAGAATTTTTGCTTTTCAGCAATTTATTGCTCACTATAATTCCTATACGAAAAATATCGTCTGGGCTTCTCGTCAAACATTCTGTATTTTTCTTCCTAAAATACTTCGTTCTTTATGAATATCGTTTGATGAAGAACGTTTTCAGGCTTCATTCATCTTCATCCAGTTGGTGCAGAAAGAAAATACGAATCGTGGTAAATACGCAATATTAACTTTTTTCCTGAAAAAAATATGAATCAGGTATGATTGGAAGAGAAATTTTCTATCGAATAATTATATCTTTGATGAAAATTATATTTAATTATATATTATATATAACAAAAGGAGTAAAAAAAATGCAATATTTTATCAGAAATAATTATTCTTGTTCAATTTGGGGAATAGCGGAGACAATAGACTTATGATAACTAAAATATGACACATATACTTGGGATTTCAAAGTATTAGAAAACCGTTGAAGAAACCGTTTCGACTGCTAACTATACCACTGTTAGCAGTCGAAACATTTAGATTTGTGTTCACTTCGAGCTTGAGTTCATCATTCATAAAAGCTATGAGCGGCTCAGCTTTCGGCAAACTGAAGTTAAAGTTAAAATCACCACTCAAAATCAGGGGAAGTGAGTGATAATTTTTTTAAAGAGCAGAACCACCTTCGTTATATGGTAAAAGTACAAAATGCAGGAAATTTTTCTTCTTTTTTAACCGTTTGATTCGAAGAAATGTATATGACCACCGAAATCACTGTTTGTCCACTTTCAAACCAGCATTCTGCCGCACTTATTTCCCCCGATATCGTGACTAACGGATTTAGAGTCAAGCCTTCGAGTGCTTGATGGCTACTAGAGTTGGACCCCCATGTGAGGGGAGCGATAAGACAAAGCCACGCACTCTCATTGGTCAAATCAAGTAGCGCGCGCTTACCTTGACATCCTGTTACACACATCCGTCCCTTTTCACGAAATCACTCCCAACAAATATCCAGCAACCGAAAGGAAAGATGTTACACATCAAAATCTGCGGAAAGTTCTGCGGTCCTCTGGGTTTCTAGGATCCCTTAATCCCGTATCTGGTAGTCTGCTAGGTGAAATGGCTGTAGTAGGATTTTCATGTTAGAGGGGGAAAAGGTGAAGCAGGACTCTTTTACTTTGCTACTAGCTGGTATACCCATTCTTCGCACGGGTGAATTTCAGAATTAAAAAATAGACTGGAGGATAAAGAAGTTTTTAATGAGTTAATTTTACGTGAATTGTATAAATTAAACAAAAAAAAAAGCTTTTTACATAACTCAGCTGAACGAAAAAACCATGTTTGCTAAATTTTAAGTCTTTAGATATAATTGCTGTGGCGAATGGCAGCAACCTAATCAAAGAAAAAAATTGATATAACTGCTAGGAATCGTTGAGACAGAAGGCTCGCGAAATAAAATAATTCCTATTAAATAAAAATAATCCCTATTGAATAAAAACAGTCCCTATTGAAATAAATAATCCCTATTTGAATCGGATATTGCTCACTATTTCATTGGTTTTAATTTTATTTTCCCGGAATCCTAATTTCTTTTTCTGAAATAAAAGTAGCCTAAGTTATTTCTTATAACATTAGCTATCTGCCAGTGAAAGTTTCGTCAAAATTGGTCCAGCCGTTTCAGAGATTAGCCCAAACAAACAGACCGACAGAAAGATAGACAAAAACTTTAAAAATTGATTTTTTCATATAAGTACCGTATATACTTTTAAATGCATTTAGTAAAAAGCTGTTAATTTCAAATTAAAAACAGACACTTCATTTTTTTTTATATGTATAGATGTAATAAAACAGTAAAAGAATAAAGAGGCTTGTTCTTATCGTCGCCGAAGATCTTTGGAAGAATAAAGGAAATACTCCCCTCTTGTTTGTGTAGGACGGGATAGTTGGTCAATTGACAAGTTGGTCAATAAAACTGCATAACCAATGTGTTAGACAGCTATTGTATGCATGCACGTGCGACTTGAAAGGAGCAGCTGTGGGAGGAGCCAGCTGTCTGGTAGCTGTTATGTTCAATACTGTCGTGTTCTAATCTATAGTTCTTATATTATTTAGCGTATATTCCGGCATTTAATTCGAACTTTTAAAGTATCCAACTACCCTAAAATTCTGAATTTTTTTCCAAAAATTGACAATTTTAAATTTTTTTTTTTTTATTTTATAGGCCATCTTATTAGTTTTATAAAAATACCTTTTATTATTTTCCATTCATTAGAACAAAAACTACAAAAGTTTTAATACACGCACAAATACCGTTACTTTAAGCAAGGTGTCATATTTTAAAATGCGTTTTACTCGAAATGTGTTTTTTCAAAATGCTCAAACGGGGGCAGCGTGTAAGTGTAGTAGAAGTGTTTTAACCTTCGGATTTGTCAATCACTGTTTTATTACAAACAGTGACCCCAGGACCCCCTTGTGTGCGCCACTGATATGTGTAGTATGTAAAATAGTTTCTGTGTTCAAAATACCACACACACGCAAAACTAACCATTTCATTTTCTGAAGAAAAATTAAAAAATTAATAGAATAACCAGGGACGAAATTCCCCCATTTTTGTATCATGCTCCTTTTGATTTTGTAGATTTACGGAAGCAAAAAACAGTCAAAAACTAATTATTGAATAAGTAATTAGCATTAATTAATAAAATTAATAATTAATAAAAAATTAATTACATTCTACGTACTATATACTTAGAAATATGATCAATCGGAAAAAAATCAAGGGCTTGGGGGAGGGATACGGACCTCTCGAAACCCCCCTCCCTTTGTGTGCGCCACTGGTTAGAGATGTTATTAAAGCATTTGGCACAGCAGAAAAAAATACATTTGGCATTTGAAAGAAAAATAAACCAGTGATTTTTTTTTCTTCCTAAAATGAGGGGCTTTAAAGTTTCTATTTGCTTTTAGAATTTGAATATAAAGCTGAAAATCCTCGTCGCTTTACCATGGTTCAAAATTAGAGTGTCCGTCACCGAAAGCCATCTAATTCCTGTTAAAAAAATCTGTTTAAACATGTTTTTAGATTTTAGCAAGAAAAAGAAAAATATTTTTGTTTAATCAAGACTGATTGCTAGGGTGGATGTTTTCTAAAGGGGGGGGAGGAGGAGGGTAGCTCTAAACACCTGTGAGTCAACTCCCTTCCTTTAGGAATTTTGTCTCCTGGTGTTGCTTTGGGTGTCCAAGCGACGTTAATAAGCCATAAATCAATGAATTCTCTAGAAGTGGGAGATTACCAGACAGTGGAGTCATTTTCTTCCACGGGGACAGCTGTAAGAAAGCAATTATCAGAAAATGAAATATAAAAATAAAGCAAAATGAGAAATTTAAGAAATTTGAAGTAAGTTTTTCATTATGAAACCAAGAGAAATAATGAAAATCAAAAATAAAAGCACATACCATGTAGTTTCTCTTTTATGAGGGAAGTCATAAAATTAGCAAACCTTAAAAAATCCCATTGAGGTAAGAAGGGTGTCTCTTTTTCTGGTTTTACAACTGAGAAATCTACCCACATATACCATCATTATCACATATCATTTTTTGCTGAAGGGGTTGATTCTATCGACAGAGATGCCATAGGATTTTTATAGCTTATCGTGGAAATCTCTAGACAAACATTAGCGTCAAATATGTCATCACAACCAGCAAAGTATACAGTTAAGTAAAATTTACCGAATTTTCATGATATTTAGTGTCACTTGGATTAGAATACATGTATAAAAAAGAAAATCTTGTGGCAATACATTTTAAATATGATCAAGCAAGGCGTAGATTCGTCGAATGGGCCCAAAACGAGATTGCCGTTGTTCCCGATTTTCATAAGCGAATTTTGTTTAGCGATGAAGCGCACTTCTGGTTGAATGGCTACGTCAACAAACAAAACCGCCGCATTTGGAGTGAAGCTAATCCACAAGTGTATGTCGAAACACCGTTACATCCAGAAAAACTGACTGTTTGGTGCGCTTTATGGCCTGGTGGAATCCTTCTTCAAAAACGATGAAGGCCACAACGGTGATCGGTATAGAGCCATGATTACTAACTTTTTCATTCCTGAATTGAACAATCATGATGTCCAGGAGCTGTGGTTCCAACAAGACGGTGCAACATGTCACACAGCTCGCGCCACAATCCATTTATCGAAAGACACGTTTGGTGACCGCCTAATTTCACGTTTTGGACCTGTGAATTGGCCTCCAAGATCTTGTGATTTAACACCGCTAGACTATTTTCTGTGGGGCTATGTAAAGTCATTGGTCTATGCGGATAAGCCACAAACGCTTGACCATTTGGAAGACAACATTCGCCGTGTTATTGCCGATATACGGCCACAAATGTTGGAAAAAGCCATCGAAAATTTGACGTCCAGATTGGACCACATCCGAGCCAGCCGTGGCAGTTCTCTGCCAGAAATCATATTTAAAATGTAATGCCACAAGATTATCTTTCGAATAAAAAAAAATTCATGTCAATCGAATAATACATCGTTGTTTTATTGCAATTTAAAGTTCTCTCTCTCTCTCTCTCTCTCTCTCTATATATATATATACCTCTAAAAAACCACCCTTTACTAGAAGCATTTTTCTCAAAAGGAGAACATTTTGAAAATTGTTAATTCTATGTTCATTTTCTGTCAAAATATTGTACTTAGATAATTTTTTATTGTAATACTATTCATAAAACAATTTTATATACATTTTCTAATCTAAGTGACACTAAATGTCATAAATATTGTCCAATTATACGCTTTTGCAAAATCACGGTTCCGAGGGTAGTCGGATAACTTAATAATCATGGCAAAAAGAGTGATAAGATAACTTTTTTTCTTAAAATAAAAAACATTTGTTTTAAAAACGCAAATTTTTTTAAATATAGAGAAAAAATTTGTATTGTATATTTAGATATTAATCAATTATAGTAAATTGTAAATTAGCCCGTTCCCATTCGTGCGTATACTCTCGGAACGTTCGGGCCTGAGGAAACGTTTATTTTTCCTTTCGACGGTCCTGAAGGGGATGTATGTTTTATTTGTAGTAAATAGACACACTGGAATTTTTCAAGGGAGGGGGGGTTACGGTCAAAATTCCTCTATTCGCGTATCCCCCCCCTTGTGTGCACCACAATTTGTAGTATATTATTATTTTGCAGTAATAAACACCCGCAATAAGTTTTGGAATATAATTTATAGAATTTTAATTTAGTAACAAAATTAAAAATGAACACATAATGTAATTACACGGTCAGTTATACACATGAACATTAATCTGTTTATTAAGTGCGTCATTTTGATTTTAAATTCTGAGATCCTCACTGTTTATATTAGTAACGGCATATGCATGATTTAAGTATCAATTTGAAGGATATGTTTGATTATTTTTTTAATTATGACGATAGTTGACTAAAGTTGGGGTGTTGGTACTCAGTCACACCCGATACGATAGTTTTCTCCTATAAGAATCTAAATAAACAATTAAACCAGTGAGTATCTCAAACTTTCAATATTTGTCACCCAATTTTCGATCATAATTTTCATTGCGCCCTTCCTCTCATACCATGACAATGTATTGAATGCAATAATAATGCACTTTGATCGTATCGCAGCTTTAAAAGCTGCGATACGATCGATCTTGATTAAAAAACTGAGCATATTATTTAGATAAGTAAGAAATTTTGTATATGTCGTTTTTAAGTAATATAGATATTATAAGCTTCACTTGTATGCAACGGAATCTTTGAACTCAATTTTTACCCGCTTTAAAAGTTTAGATTAATTCGAAATTTTGCTCACTTGTCCAGGATCGATGACAATACAATAATTTAATAACTTTGATCCACTGTCTTGATGAGGATTATCAGGATTAACGATTTTCCATTTTCAGATCCTATCCTGAATCTGGCGACTATTTTCAGATCCTATTTCCAGATTTGGTGGCTAAAAGATTAAGTTACAACTTAGTTCGATTAACTATGAAAGGGTGTTTTTTTCGTTTTTTTTCAACTATAATTTTTTTAAGTAAATGATAACTTTTTTTAAATAATCTTTTTTATTTTCGAATTTTCGATATGTTTGCTCACCCTTCCTCCCAATGTAGGGTTGCCACGCCCCCTTGAGGGGCACCACAGTTGGAGAATATCTGAGTTAAAGTATTATCATTGTTTTTAATGGCCAACAAGTTATTTTATGCAAAAAGATATATCGAAACCCCTAAAATTATTGCACCCCTAGCCAGGGACGTCTTAAGGCATGGGCCAAGGGGGCCCGGGCCCAGGGCATCACCCCTGTTGGGGTTTCATTTCGTTCTCGACGAAGTCTTAATAAGATCATGATCTAGATCATTTTAACGGTCAAATATTATTCCCGTACATATTCCCCGAGAAACAGGGAATTTCAAACTGCCTGTCAACTGGCAAAAGTGGCAAGATTGTATTATTATTTGATGACCTTTGTATATGTATGTCTACCGGTGGCGCACACAGGCATTTTTCAAGGGGGGGGGAAAGTTCACCATTCTTGTATCATGCTCCTTTTGATTTTGTCGATATCATTAATAACAAATACTTAATTACATTTTTCGTACTATGTACTTAGAATTATAATCAATCGGAAAAAAACATCAAAGCTTTTGGGGGGTCCGGACCCCCAGGACCCCCCTTGTGTGCGCCACTGATGTCTACGCCTAATATCATAAACAATAATTAAACACATTTAGTCGAAATGCGGCCATCGGTAGAGCCGGTTTGTACCTAGGTTTTGTAGATTGAGAGTTGTGCGCGCTTATATTTGTTTCTAATTACCGTTTGAAAGTTTATTTGACAATGCATACTATATACTGTCTGCTTTTAAATATCGCAGGTAGGGCATATTTTGTCATAGGGGCCCAGGGCTTCAAAGAGTCTTAGGATTTCTCTGTGCCCAGGGCCACAAAAAGTCTTAAACCCACCCTGCCCCTTGCTGTAAGCCACACCTGACCCCATTTTAAGAAACACTGCTTTAAAGTAGTGCGACACACGGGCGTTCTTGGAAATGAGCGAGCCGATTGGCTTGCAAAAGCTGCAACCAAGCGCAACATTGACATTGACGTTAATATTCCTAAATCATTTTACAAGAAGATCACGAAAGAAAGAATGATGAAGTCTTGGAACCAAGAATATCTCTAATAAGGGGAGCATAACAAAGAAATTTTCCCACCATTAATAAGACTATCATGTCATCATTTTTACACTAACTACAAATTAACCCAATTTCTCACTGGAGTAATTTCAAAACTACCTGAACAAATTTAATTTAGCTCCTTCATCTTTCTGTGACTGTAATATTGGTGGCGAGGAAAATGTATAGAACATGTAATCCTTCTGTGTTCCAAGTATGTCATAGAGAGAAAGATCATAAGACTGGCGTTCAAGAGACTCAACATTAATTGGCCACCGAATTTTCACCAACTTCTTTCCACCAGAAGTGCTTTCAAAAATTTCTGTAAATTTGTTGTAACTGTTTGTAATCCTTCTTAACTTCATTTTTTTAAATTGTTTATTTCCCATGAATGTGTGTTTAATACTTACATCTGTAAGCCCCGTGTGATACTTTGTGGTGCACGGGGATTTTATAATTGTTTTCAATAAAAAAAAAAGTAGCGCGAGAATTATTGGTAACATATATCAAAATTTTGTGTGATCTTTTGAATTTGACCGGATAAAGAAAACACTTTTCCAAGATTTTCCCCAATAGCTATCCTGAAATACTTTTATTTATTTATTTGTATTTATTTTTTTACAGCTCCAGCGAGAACATACCGAGGGAGGAAGCCAATAAACGTGAACGTCTGAGAACAAAAAATCTGAACGATGGGTTTAACATGGTGAGAAGAATAATTCCGACTGTGCCATCTGATAAAATGAGTAAAATCCAAACGCTGAAGTTGTGTCAACAGTATATACACTTCCTGGAATATTGTTTGACAAATGCTGGTAATGCCAGTTTTCAAGGAAGTTTGGCCCAGCAGTTTGCTTATTGGAGATTTAAGCAACAGCAGCCCCAGAACTAATAAGTAATTACAATGTTTACTTTAAAAACCTTTGCCAAAAAATTATTATTATTTTTTATTTATCTAAGATCTAAGCTTATTGAGATAAAACGCATTTTACTAATTAATATATATATATATATATATATATATATATATATATAGATATATATATATAGATATAGATATATATATATATCTTTTATTCTCTTAACATTCTCGAGAATTTTTTCTAATTAATAAAAACATTTTCTTGAAATTTTCGCTTAAAAACTCCTTTTTGAACAAAAGATATAAAAGTTTTCTTTTAGTTTTTGAATGTACTATAAATGCAGCGCGGATACCGTATATAATGCAAGCATTTTTTCAATTTTTACTATTAGTTCACACCAGTGGCGCACGCAGGAATTTCTCAAGGGGGTCTAGGGTCGAAAGTTCGCCCTTCTCGTATCATACCCCAATATGCCACCCAACATATTCATTTGACTTTGTCGGTTTTCGGGAATAAAAAACAGTAAAAAATTAACTGTCGAATAAATAATCAGCATTAATTAATAAAACTAATTATTAATAACAAATATTTAATTAAATTTTACGTACTATATACATAGGATTATAATCAATCGAAACAAAAAAATCAAGGGCTATGGGGGGCAGACCCGTAAATCCTTGCGTGCACCCTTCGCTGTCGAAATTTGCTACTAACTAGAGAATTCTTTTTCTGTTCCGGGAAAATAAGTCCAATTTTTAAAATCCAAACGAATGAAAGACTTTTTTATCGGTTGTTGAAACAATTCGTTGATTCGGGGTTTATAATATTCTTTAAAGGGGGTTATTATTAGGAGTTTTCGTCTCCATTTTAATCGTGGAAAAGAAAAAATTCGCTTTAATCGGAGCTCGACTGTACACATAATTTTTTACTGACAAACATCGATTAACTGCAACGGAACCCGCAGTTAGTCATTAGAACATTTGTTCTCGGTCACTCAAATCCAACTTAAAAAACATTCTATTCTTTTTTTCCCCGCGCTTTTCATTCATAAGAGAATGAAGGGGCAAAAAAAATGTACGATTAGCGTCATGAGTGACGTACCGCGTGAACGTAAGATCAGTGAATAATTACCAGCTGCGGCTCTGAGATTTTAATAAATCCCTTGACGCTGGGCAACCCTTCCTCATCCCCCTCCCTTCTCCTCTCGTGCTCTGGTTTCAGATGTCTCCGGATGTCAAGGGCAATGCGACACGCCTTCGAGCAACAGTTGCAGCTCTCCCAGGGTGATACTTAGTAAAAGATAAATAACCACAGAGATAACCACGGAAGATGTATTTCTTCCGCTGGCACTCAATTATCGTTTGGGGAGGTCTCGGGGAAGGAAGCACAACACGGAGTGGTCGAAAAGCACGTGTAATAGGTTTCCAGATAAACTTTTTTCTAGATGAACTAGCAATAAGTTTACTTCGTTGCAGATAGAAACAGTTGTGAAAACTTAACGACGCATTTTCCAATCCATGTGCATAAATTGATTCATATTAAGGTATCCGACTACGTTCGGAACCGTGATTTTGCAAAACGTATAAATGGATAATATTTATTATATTTAGTGTCACTTAGAATAGAAAATATATATAAAATTGTTTTAAGAGTAGTATTACAATAAAAAATTATTTAAGTACAATATTTTGACAAAAAATGAACATAGAATGACCCATTTTCAAAATATTCTCCTTTTGTGAAAAATGTTTCTATTATAATAATATTTTGCCTGTGTATATAGCTCAGACCTCTCTACAGAGGCTCAACTTGAATTTTTTAAAATATATATCTTAGAAGAGGGTTTATCCATATTTTACGACAACAAAGAGGAGCAGTTTTAAGAAAAAAACGCCGATAAAAAATTTCTAATAATTCATTAGTGTTTTTTGACATGAGAAGGACGATTCGATGCAGTGTTAGGTTCAGTGGCACGCAAAGGGGGGCATGTTCAGACCCCTTCCAAATCCCTTGATTTTTTTTCTCGATTGATTATAATCCTATGTGTATAATACGTAAAATTTCTTATTAATAATTAATTTTATTAATTGATGCTAATTATTTATTCAATAATTAAATTTTGCTTTTTTTTGTTCCGGAAAATCGACAATATCAAAAGAACACGTTGAGTAGCGTATTGGAGCATGACACCAGAATGGTGAACTTGCGACCCTGCATCTCCCCACCCCATTGAAAAAATTCCTGTGTGTGCACACTGGTTGCTGACGAAAAAATTTCGGTTATGTAAAAATGCTGACGAAAAAAATTTCGCTGTAATTTATTCTTTAAACATAATTTTTTGGAAATATTGTTTCTAAAGAGCAGATGTTTCAGTTTTTATATCCAAATAGCAAAAAACTAGTAGTAAAAAAGTTTTTAGAAAAATGCTTTCGGACTTTCATTAAACGAAGTCGTTATATCCCGAAAAAAAGTTCGATATGCGGAAATTTCGTTGAATAAAGATTATCCTTTTAATAGACTTAATAAACCACATAAAACAAATTTTAAATTCATTAACACTATACATTATAATAAAAAGTAATTATTCACACTTTTTTTGCACATTAATACTTCGATTTATTTTATACACCTTAAAAACTCAGTGGCGCAACATCCCATGAGGGCCAGGGTCTACTGTGCCAATCCCAGTATGCGTGGCCAATGGGCGCTGAGGTGCATGAACCGATGTCCCGATCAGGTGGTCAATAACGAGATCCCCTAGTGTTTCAGTCCCCAAGCAAGCTTGGTACTCCTTTATGGACCCACTGCAGTAGGGATGAAAGGCTGAGTCGACCTTGCCCACCCTGGGAATAGAAACACCTGACCTGTGGTGTGGAAGCGCGATACGCTACCACTCGACAACTGTGCCTCATTTTATGCATCTTACCCATCTGCAAGGGAATCAATCAAGGAAATCTGCAAGGAAAACAATACACACACACACACACACATATATATAGTCTAATTCTCTACAAACAAGAGATAAACATTCATCAATCACATTCGAAAAAAACACAGAGACCGTAAAGAGATCATACAATGAAGGACACTAGATTAAAAATTATAAAATAGATGCTGCAGTATTATAAACATTGCTGACTTAGGACAGCTAATGTATAAAATAATTTATATAAAAGTGGGGTTGAACATGTTTTCTGGCCAGCCAACCTTCCCCCTTTATGTAAATAATACTGAGCAAAAACCTATTAAAAGTAATGGATAGGAATATCTAAATCCATTCCAAAATAGAGGTAACTTACCTAAAAATTGCACTTGAAAATGCAGAGCCCGCGCTAAATCTGAGTGGAATAAAAAATTTATTGCCAGATTCTGGACCCTAATGCAGATTCAAAGCATGTGAATGGCTGAAATGTAGCACTTAACAAAAGTATAAACATAATAGAAACAAAAATTATTAAAAGTTAATAAAAGAGTTACAAATTATATATATAACTGTCCAGAAATACACTGCATTTTCAACTTTAATAAAAATTTATATTAAAATTGAAGAATTTTAATGACAAGTAATTTTAATGTAAGTTTAAATATATATTATTTTATAACCATAATTTAAGCATACTTTACCACATGCGTTCATAAATTTAATTACTGGTGAAATCAGTTAATTTTATTTGAAAAAAATACGGTATATTTATTGCTCTAGATGAGTTATGCACCTGGTAGAACCAGTTCAAAGCCATTGATCACTTATGTGCTAAAAGTGAAAATAATTTGAAATGTTCAGAAATCTTTTTAAAATAAGGAGAAAAAATCGAATCACAAGAGAAACAGATTGTTAAATAGAAAATGCAGTTCGTTATGTAATGGTTATTTTATAAAGAAAAGAGAAAAATGTTTTTGGTTCCAAGAAAAAGTTCTCAAAATAGAGGCTTGTAAAATGCAGGTCCGATTGTATTTTGATTAATAATGTTCTGTGTGTTTCAGTTGTATGTGTGAATGTTGGTATCTAGTTAATAAATCATTTATACAGACAGTGTGTATGTGAATAATCTACTTATACACTTAATTTAATTAATACATTTGTACAATTTGTCTAATAAATAAGGCATTCATATTGCTTACAATCAGAAATTATTATTATGAGTAGATTTAGCACTCTTTAAGGCTGTCTTCGCCAAACGTACGAAAGTTTGAACAAAACAAAACACATTTTCACTCGGAAAAATGCCTCTATTTTCATCTAAATGTCAACATTGTAATTTTTACATTTTTTTTTTTATTATTTAGCGTTATTGAAATTTCAAAATATTCCATAAACAATATTTTTCTTTTAGCATATAAAGCTCCTTCGACATTACGGCATAGAGTAAAAAATGCAAAACATTTTATACCAGAATAAAATGAGTCAACTCGGATATAAATGAGTAATATGATAAAATGAGAGATTCCCTGCAGGATAGTGAAGCTAGAATATAATATAAATACAGTGGGTGCTCGGTTAACGAACATAATACTATGAAGACTATGACATAACCCAGACTATGTTCGCTATCCGAATTGTTCGTTAACCGATCATTGATTCACCATAGACTTCTATGTAAAATCGATTAATTCGTTCTGGAGACCCTAAAAATTAAATTTTAAAAAATGTATAATTTCTTAGTAAGTTTTTAAAAAAATAATACATACATATGTAGTCTTGCATATTAATCAGTCCTTTTCATTTTTTGCTTATGGGGCGTTGAAGAATATGTCCAATGTCGACTGCTTTTCTCTCTTTTTCAGGATTTTCCGGAATTAATTAATAGCATTGTCGTTGTAAAGATCCCCAACCCTACTGACATCAGCTTGGTTTGGGTGCCATTCTAAGACCATTGCTTTGACAGCCTCTCACTTTTTCAAAAGATCTTTAATGGCAGATGTCGGCATTGTTCCTCTTTCGTCTTCCTCTTGTTCGAGACACATTTCGTTGTGTTTTTTTGGTGTTCTTCATTCAAAATTTCTTGGAGTTCTTCTGTCGTCAGTTCATCTTCATGTCCCATCATGAGCTCTTCTATGTCATCTTCATGTCCCATCATGAGCTCTTCTATGTCATCCTCATTCACCTCCAACTCCACATCTCTAGCAGTTGTCAAAATTTCATCCATAATTTCAGGGGTGTATCCCTGATCACATCCGAATATGTGTTCGTTGCCCAAACACAAAAATCTTTCGTGAAAGTGTTCGTTAACCGAGCACCCACTGTATATTGAATTATATATCTAAGAAAATATTCCGAATTCAGAATCTATATTTTTACATTAAGCCAGTGTTTCCTAAAGTGGTCTATATCGATCCCCCTGGGTCTATGATGACCTGCAAGGGCACATCAGCAAAAAAATTATTTGGCGGGGGTCCACGATGAGTAAATGGGGGTCTTCGACAGTGGTTCTCATTAAACCAAATCGTAACTTTAATTTTAGGAGAAAATTTAATCAAACTGAAACCTAATTTTGCCTCTTTAGCAGCCTTATTTACTACATTTAAGGAGGTTAGTTTACAGTTACAAGGTGACAGCCTAAATTTTATTAAAACATCATTTCAGGGGTTTTTTGCCAGAATTAAACTAAAGGAGTGTAATATGGGATGCCTTGATTTTTCTCAGTTTCTAAATCGACCGCAGACAATCTGCGAAGAAAATGACGTTTTAACCTACGTTCAATATTTATTTGCCTTTTATTCAGACTTTGAAGCTAGGTTTGAGAATGCTTTGAGTACGATAATTGCCATAGTAGGCTATGAATTCACGTACTCGCACTGAAAAAACAAACAAATGTCATATTACAAGAGGAACTGATCGAAATAGGCAGAAACGGAAATCTTGAAAGTAAAGTTTAGAAACGGATGTCAGCAATTTTGGCTTTAAAAAGACATACCTGCTATTTATCCCGAATTATGGAGAAAAAGGAAGAGAAAGTTTTTAATTGCTTTTCCTCGTCAGAAAGAGTTTCAGCGAGGTTGTTAAGGGTGTTTTTTTTTAGAGGTATAGAACTTTAAATTGCAATAAAACAACGATGTATTATTCGATTGACATGATTTTTTTTATTCGAAAGATAATCTTGTGGCATTACATTTTAAATATGATTTCTGGCATAGGACTGCCACGGCTGGCTCGGATGTAGTCCAATCGGGACGTCCAATTTTCGATGACTTTTCCCAACACTTGTGGCCGTATATCGGCAATAACACGGCGAATGTTGTCTTCCAAATGGTCAAGCGTTTGTGGCTTATCCGCATAGACCAATGACTTTACATAGCCCCACAGAAAATAGTATAGCGGTGTTAAATCACAAGATCTTGGAGGCCAATTCACAGATCCAAAACGTGAAATTAGGCGGTCACCAAACGTGTCTTTCAATAAATCGATTGTGGCACGAGCTGTGTGACATGTTTCTCCGTCTTGTTGGAACCACAGTTCCTGGACATCATGATTGTTCAATTCAGGAATGAAAAAGTTAGTAATTATGGCTCTATACCGATCACCATTGAGTGCAACGTTGTGGCCTTCATCGTTTTTGAAGAAGGATTCCACCAGCCCACAAAGCGCACCAAACAGTCAGTTTTTCTGGATGTAACGGCGTTTCGACATACACTTGCGGATTAGCTTCACTCCAAATGCGGCAGTTTTGTTTGTTGACCTAGCCATTCAACCAGAAGTGCGCTTCATCGCTAAACAAAATTCGCTTATGAAAATCGGGAACAACGGCAATCTCGTTTTGGGCCCATTCGACGAATCTGCGCCTTGCTTGATCATATTTAAAATGTAATGCCACAAGATTATCTTTCGAATAAAAAAAATTCATGTTAATCGAATAATACATCGTTGTTTTAGTGCAATTTTAAGTTCTATACCTCTAAAAAAACACCCTTTAGATCTCCAAAATTAAAATGTTAGAAAGAAAAAGACTGGACACTACGAAACCGAGGAGAGAAGAGATTTAGGATTAAATCTGACAAGACTGAGAGATGCTAAATGTTGAAATTTTGTTATTGAAGCAAGCTATTTATTCCTCCCATTATAAGATTTTGTTTGTTGATCAGCTGTTTTATGTATTAATTAAATTCTAATTTGATTAACATATCTTTTTTCTAAGTTTTAAATACTATACTTCATTACAGTTAGAAATTTAAACCTTTCACAATAAAAAATTCTATACCAGCTATCAAAAAGACATTTAAGTTGATAAATTTGCAAAAATTCAATATTAGGTAGGCAGGGGTCTACGAAAAAACATGGCAAAAGGTCTCTACATTAAGCGAAAACAGCCTTAACCCTTTATCTACCGCATTATGATTTACTGTAGTTTTTTTCATGCAATATTTTTTTTCAATTACTACATTGAAAATTAAGGGATATACTTAAGCAAAATACTCAACTTTGGGAAATTTAATCCGTTAGAGCTAAATAATTAAAGATATTCAACTGTAAAATTAATTATATACACTGTTCACTTAAAATAAATAGTCAAATCGTTTTCTAAGGTCTTCATTAACATACAAAAAATAAGACACTTAAATTTTGACATTAACTACTTTTTCGGGACAAAAAAAGGATAATCTCCACAATCCACTGAAAATGCCGTCAGCTGAAGACGTAATTTCTGCTGTAAAACTATTCACCTTCCCCGTTAAAATACTCATCATAGAACCCGTGCTGCCATATATCTTGGAAGAGTGGATTTCAATTAATATTCATGCTAAGTATCGTAAAAATATTCATAAAAATGGTTATTCTATGTAACTTTAAAGTGAGTGGTACTTATAAGTACCGTAGATAAAGGGTTAAATGACATTTCTTTGAATTTGTTCTTATTAATTTTTAAACTTTATCCAATTCGCCTTTATTCGCCATTTAAGTAAATCATTTCACACAAATAATTTATTAATAAAATGTTTTTTTTTTCTTTTTAGGCTTATGTTATGGATATAATTCCGAAAAAACAGGAAGCTTAAAGATGGACTTGGAAAAAGTTGAAAAACCTGGAACAAAAAAAAAAAAAAAAAAAAAAAAAAAAACCCATAAAAAGTTATAAAAAGAGAAAAAAAAATTAAAATATATATATATATAATTGTAAAAATAAAATATATATAAAAATAAGTATAAAAATGTAAAATATATATATATAAAAAATCAAACTGTTTAAAAATATATAAAAATATATTTTTATAAAAAACTAAAAAAAAATTAATGAAGATAAAAAAATTAAAAAAAAAATATGGATACATATAAAATAAAAAAGTTAAAAATATCTCTGATGGAGATCAAAAATAAAAAAAAAAGTGGATGTGCTTTATTAAAAAGTAGGAGGTAATTCTTGTAGGAAGAATTTTTTAAAGGCATTTCATATAAATTAGATATCAAAAGCATTTTTTTTCTTCTCGAAAAAAGAAAAAAAAACATCTTATCCAAAGAAAATTTTTAGAAAGTGGTTCCCATAACTGTTTGTTTCTTTATAAACTGTTATCTTAATTGTTTTTTAAAATGTTTTGTATTATCACTAACCCATGACTGCGTATGTGTCCACAAGTTGTAAAAAGACATTTACAGTTTAAAATACACATACCTACCGAAACTTTTTAATGAACTGACATTGTTTACAAAAGCATTGTTTTCTAATGTTATTTATAATATTCTTGCGGATACATCTTATGTCAATATCCACAAATTCTACTGAGACTACTAACATGTTTCAGAAAAAGAGAAACATATTTTTTTTCGAATAAACTCAAATTTTTACAGTTCAAATTTTTACTGCTTTTACAAGTAATGAATATATTTTTAGTTTTGCATATAGAACAGTTGTTAAAAATATATTCATTACTGGTAAAAGCAGGTATAAGCAGTGATATAAATATTTATGATTATTATATTATTTTTCTTTTTGTTAAGTAAAATTTTCTTAAAATATTTTCCTGCTTATACTGGTTTTTTAATGTTACTTAAAATCAATAATAATATCAAAGAATACTGAAATAATAAAACGCGCTAGAATTTAGGGGGAAAAATATTAATACATCTATTGAAACTGAACTTTAATGAAAATTTCCTATTTAACGCAACAACTATTGATAGCAAATATCAAATTGTGCATTCCAAAACATGTAAGTTGTCCTTTTTTTGGTTTAATAGTTTAAAAATATTTCATTAAGAGGATTTTTAGACTTTTTTTTTTTAAAAAAAAAGAAGTGGGAGAGAGAGAGAGAGAGAGAAAGAATTTATCCCCAAAAAATCTCAAGATTCATCTTCCCGTTCAATGTTTGGTTCAAATACTCTTCGGGAAATACACCCCTTTTCGCATTTTTACCTATAATTTAAATTTACAATTACTTCTAAATAATTTTTATTGGGGATATTTTCCCCTTTAAATTATTAAAATGATAAAACTTTCTTCAAATCAGCTTCTTGCATCGGTGTAAGAAGGATTATTAAGGCCCCTGCAAAATAAGGTTTTGAGCCCCCTACAATCCTACCCCCTCCTCCCGTGATGCGGGGTGTACATTATGCCACTGGCTTCTTGTTATACGTTTTTAAACGTTAACTTGGTTTAAATTAAATTTCATATCTTTATATGAATACTTTTTTTGAATTCAAGGACAGACTTTAAAGATAGTATATTAAAAAAAAAATGCGGCTCTGTGCGAGAAGAATCGATCACACATATTCTATTATTTCTAATTACACAAAAATACTGATCTAAATCTATAAAGTTGTAGAATCTTAATATTTTTTAAAAAAATTACTGGCTTATATGGAAAGCTGCTAAGTTTTTATTGTAATAAAATGTCGAAATTGTGTGTAAAAATTTATTATGTAATTCCAAGTGTTTTTAATTCTTTTATTTTTTTCCTCATACTTTGCATGTACTCCAAGCTCAGTTCCAATTTTTACGCCTTGAAATAATGTTAAATGTAATAATAAATGGGTTTTTAAAGAATAAATGCATTAATAAATGGGTTTTTAAAGAATAAATGTAATAATAAATGCGTTTTTAAAGAATAAATGTAATAATAAATGGGTTTTTAAAGAATAAATTAAGAATAAATGGGTTTTTAAAGAATAAATTTAATAATAAATGGGTTTTTAAAGAATAAATGTAATAATAAATGGTTTTTTTAAAGAATAAATGTAATAATAAATGGGTTTTTAAAGAATAAATGTAATAATAAATGGGTTTTTTAAAGAATAAATGTAATAATAAATGGGTTTTTAAAGAATAAATGTAATAATAAATGGGTTTTTAAAGAATAAATGTAATAATAAATGGATTAATAAATTTTTAGTAATAAGTATTAAATTAGTGAATTAATTAACGCCTTGTAATTTGTGTGTGTAATATTAATTTATCTAGGGATTTCAAAATATTAATAATAACATCTTTATACTTTAAATACCACTTGTCATATAGTTTTTGTGTAAATGTATCTTTTCTGTCAAGTAAGGCAGAGAGCTGTTTGTTTACTTAAGTGTTCAAAATGTTCATCTATTTCAATATTGCATTTTTAATGATTTTTTTTATTTAATTATGTTTGTTAAATATTTGAAAAAAAAATTGAATGTTTTGTTAGGTTTCTTTTAATGTGTTATAAAAAATTAAATTTCTGTATATCAAGTTTCATTTTTTTAAAAAAAAAATCATTCATATTTTTTTTAATCAACCTTAGGCATGAGTCCATAAAATTATTCTATGTATCTTTTTAACTAAAAATATTCTCTTATTTTGAATTCGAATACAGAATTATGTACTTTCAACGAAAGAAGTTATGTATTTGATTGAGGAAAATTCTCTACAACCTCCAAAAATCTGTATTTTGTTGTTGTTGATTGCTACATTAAGTTCTTCAATATCGAATAGCTTTATTTTTCATTTTAAACATGGAGATTTTCCATATATTTCTTGAGTTGGACAATTTTAATAAAAGTAATTTTCTTTTTAATTTCAGTCTCCTAATAACCAATTTTTTTCTAAAGTATGCTTCATTTTCATTTTTTTTTCTTTGAAAAAAAAAATAAAAAGTGAAATTTATAGATTTGAAATGACTAATTTTAATTAATATTTTAAATTAAATAATTTAAAACAACTTTTAATTATGTAACTGGTTCTTATTTTCAATAGAAATACTAGTCAAGATCAATAATTTATTGTCAAAAAGATTAGAAGTAATTAATGATCTTAAGAGCTTAATGAATGTAATGTTTTTTGTATTGTTAAGATATATGTATGTATTTCAAATTTAAGTAATTCATTGATGTACTTATTAATTGTTAATTATGTGTAGTGTTATGTATTATGCTTGCAGGTTGTTCATAAGTTCCTAGAATGAGCAGATTCTTAATCAAAACTTATTTATTTAATCAGAAGAAATTTCCTGTTTTTTGAAACAAAGGAAAATTTTTGGACGAATTTTTAAAAATTAAACAATTTAAAATTATTAATCGTTTAACTTTAAAATGAGATCAATTAAATTAAGCTTATCAACTCATAAGGAAATACCTTAAGCCTAAAAATTGCTGGAATCATCACATTTAATTGATTTCATTGTCATTATTAAAATTATCTTATTTATTTCTTTATTTTATGTATTTGAACTGTTTAAAATAATAATTTAAGTCATCAAAAATCTTGATGAATTAGAGTGCTCTCATAATTAAAGAAAAAAAACTAAATTTCAGAAACAAATTAATTATAAATTCCAAAATGATTATAAATTGTGATTCCTAATTTCCCAATTTCTTTGTCTATAATTAATACAAAATTTCAAAATCATTGAAGATTGAATGTTTGTAGACAGCTAAATTTATGAACAACCTGTACATCATTTAGTCAACTATTCGAAGAGTCATGTTGTACCTAAATAGTATTATGTTCTTCAATGATTGAATGTGTGCAATTTTTTTCTTGTTAGTTAAGCTGCAATAGAAAGTTACTTTTGTATTTTATTTTGTGATAAATTAAAGACACTTTCTATATTATAATGTTGTTGTGGTCAGTATTTTCACTTTAAGGACAAATGTACTTACGTATTATCGCAACAATCGCCAACTCTATTAATAACTCGCCATGTTGGCAACCCCGATTTCCCATGTGCCGTACGCACTGAGCTAACAACTAGGTGCTTCGTTTCATATAATGTCGCCAGTAGGTTGCGACAATATGTAAGTACCGCATAGATTTCAGTATTAGTTATCACGATTATCCTTGAAATCTGCTATTTCTTAGGACTGTATATGGTAAAGGCAATTTTATTTCAGGGCTATTATAAAATAGTTACTTTTATACGCAGTGGTTCCCAGAAGCTAACGAACATTTTACAATTTCAATAATTTAGCATTTAGTGGGGAATCTCTTCGAGAATCTACATCGAGTTTTAAACGTTCTTAACTTAAGGTACACTACCTTTTTTTCTTTTCGTATTTTTTGCGTCAAAGTTTCTCCAATCTTCAATGCAGTGGTGTACACAGACCTCTCTTCTGGAGGGGTTATATTTTAGAAAAATGTAAACCAAAGTACTGAGAGGTAATTTCTATGGTAATCCCCCTGTGTACTCCACTGCTTCACTGATCAATGTTTTTAGGTCGTTTTTCGTTTTAACATCACGTTTTCTCTCTGTAATCTATAGTTCTGCTCAAACGCATTTCAATCCGGCTGTTGGTTTCTTTGGAAAATCCATACAATCAGACAGAAATCTTAGGGTAAACATAATCTTAGTTCTCCGGATCGTTCAAAATTGTTTCTGATACTCAAATTTTGGGCTGATAAATGTAGATTGTTTTTCACAATTTTTAAATAAAGGTAACAATATTTGTTTATTAAATTACTTATATGTATATATATATATAGTTTTGATGCTACAATACACTTCTACATAAGGACACTTCCACAACGCTATGTTTCTCTGTTCAAATGAAGTCCTTGGTTTGAGTGCTCCTCAATTTTTTTTCCTTCAGATTCTTATACTTCTATCAGAGCCGCGAGAAATAAATTAGCTCTCGAAACAACACTGGATTGCAATAAGATCTGGCTTATTTATACATCATGAACTTTGTGAAGGAAAAAAAAGTAAGATTTCTGCTTCTTGGACATACGAACTATTTTTTCTTCTTGCAGAATGACTGAGTAAACCAGCTGATCCTCGGTTCTCGTCGAATAGTTTCAAGTGATATTAAAAAAAACCAAATTGTTGATTGAATTCTGTAAAAAATTTTGCAGTACTCTCAAACGTAGATTTTTTTCACACAATTTTTCAAAATAATAAATATATCGCATCAAGTTAGTCTCACCGGTTGGTTACTTCTTTTGCGTTCGATTTGATTTTGTTAATTATAAAGCTTTATTCGTGCGCGACAATGTTCAGTAGAATGGGAGAAATTTACAAATTTAGAAACATTTTGAAACATTCTACCCTTTTCCAGGATAGGAAAATAATCAGGTTTCGAACGTCATTCGTTGTTTCTTCAGGATTGCAAGAATTGTGGAACTATTGAAATATTTTTTGCGAAAAAAATAAACACACATGTGAATCAAACGCTATTTAAATGTCACCATAATGTAAATGTTAAAAAAAAAAACGATAGATGATAGTTTTAGTGATAAATTTATTTGAAAACATTTTGGTTTCCAATCCTTTTTGAGTATCCTTCTTAAAACTTCTGTTGCCATATAATTTTTTTTTAAAATAATGAATCAATATTTAGAAACAAATTTCATTACGCAAAAGAATTTAGAAACAAAATTAAATATTATATGAAACAAAAAACGTTTGGCTTTTTTCCGAATTCAGTTGTAGCTGCATGTCTTTAGTTAAAAAATTTTGAAGAGTGATAACATTTGAAAACCATTGTATTTCATTCATAAATATACAGGCCCTTACAAAAATTGAAATGCACGCTAATCTCTTATATTTTAAGTGACCTCAGTTCTAAATCATTTCTGCATTTCAAAAAAGAATACATTTTCTTCAAAATAAAATGGTTGTTGTAATCGATTTTTATTAAGACACAATACATCAAATTTCATGTGAACGGACTAAAAATTAACTAAGGTTGAAGGGGAAACGTTCTGAAATCTATCAAGGTTTTTTTTATTTTAAAAAGTCCTTTCTCAAAAAAAAAAGTTCCTCAATAATTCTAAGACCACCTTTGCTATTTATAAAGACATTTTAACACTATTTTCTTTTAAGGTATGTGACTATCTTTGGAGCACTTTTTTTGAAATATTTAAATTTTCATCTAAATAAACACTTTTTTATTTGAAATGGGGCATGAAATTAGGAATTCAAGTACAATTTCCCCAAAATTAAAAATTATTTTGGATACATTGGGAATTTTGAGTGAAATTTCAGTGAAAAATTTCAGTTACGGTAAACCTTGTATTGAAAATTTTAATTAATATATTCGAATAATATTTAAACTAATATCATTTTCTGTGCTTGGAAATATAAGATTTGTAATACTTTTGAAAGTTTTGAAATATGTTATTTTTTATGCAAACGAGCCTAGTTTTTTTTATAAAAAACTAATATTATTTTCTCATAAAAACTGTGAAAAAATACGTAAATGTATATACAGAGATTAAATTATAGCCTATACTGTAGATAAAAATACATAAAACATTTTTTGAAAATTTCAATTCAATATCTTAAAAAGGAATCTTACAGTGAACTTTACCGTGAAGCAAAAAATTGAAAAACATTTTCTCAGAAAATGCATCTAAAGATTTTAATACAGTATAATAAACTTTCTACTACTAGTACATTTTTTAAACTCATCATATTTATAGGTCAAGATCTCTTTAGCTTCATGTTTAACTAATTTGGATTTTTTTTTAACCTTTTGTTGTGTTTTCTGGAGAGTTTTATAGACTAACAATTGTCGTTTTTAGTGAAATTTTGATGAAAAATTGCAGTTACACAAAATTTTAATAAATATATTCAAATAACATTAACACAGTGCGTGAATAACATCTTTATTGGTGTTCAGAATTAAAAGATTTGTAATACTTTTGGAAGTTTTTTAAATATGCCAAATTTTATGCAAAAACACGATTTTTTTTTTTAAAAAAATACTTTTTTTTCATAAAAAAGCAATAAAGTTACAGAGATTAGATATCGATTCATAACACAGGTAGAGCTAAATAAAACATGTTCTGAAAATTTCAATTCAATATCTTAAAAATATTTTGTGTAGGGATCTACTTCCGGTTTTGTGAACTCCATTTCCGTGTTACTAATTATGGAATAACTTTGCTTCTAAATATCGTAGAAACAAAAATAGAGTGGTTTTGGAATCTTTAGTGTGTATGGGCTGTAAAATGAAAGCATAAAAAAAATTTTCGAAAATTTTCACCAAAATGGCGAATTTTTGTTAGTCCCAGAAAACTTTAAACATTTAATTCAAAAAATTACAAAATTTTAATTACAAATAAATGCTGTACTTAATTGTAATAATAAAAAATTTTAATGAGAAGGATGGCATCACATTTCGTTTACAAGTGTTGTATCAGGAGTGATATTTTAAATTTGCAGTCTCAATTCCTATTCTACGCCCTCCAAACCGTTTCTATAATTTTTGAGATAAGTAGCCGAAAATGTTCTTTCACATAAATAAGTAGTTTGGAAAAGCTCAGGCTTTTTCAGGGCAACTGGAAAAAATTTTTTTTTCATTGGAGTAATTTAGTGATCTAGTCTAGGATGGCACATTAGGATTTTTGACGTTACCTCTCAGAGTTCGTAAAACAGGGAAAACTTAACAATAGAAACAAGTAATATAAGAAAAACTATTCGTAATTTCATTTCCTACAAAAACTTACTGGCGCCATCTGTTGCAGTTAACTGTATTTACGAGGGAAATAACGCAGAATATATTTAAAATTAAAAAAAATAAATTTAAATAATCAATTAAATTTGAAAAATTTGTATTAACATCAAGTGTCATCCACTACAAGTTTAAAATTTTTTTATCTGAACTTGATTGGATAAATAGAAAGTATTTTATTAACGATTAAAAATTTGAACAAGATAAATATATAGAGTGAGCTAAAAGTATGAATTGAATGAAAGATCTTTGCGGGCCTCCTAGAGAAAGGCGCCGGAGACCTCCGGGGATACATGGACATCAGTTTAAGAACTCCTGCCTTATAAAACTTTTTTTTTTTTTTGTCGAGAAAAGGTATTTATTAGAAAGGTCGAGAAAAGGTAGTTTTTGAACGATTTGTAAATAAATGTAGGTGAAATTTTACTGACAGTTCTCGATACAGTTTTAACGATAAAATTTCTGCTGGCTGTGTACAATTTATGAAGAATAATACTTTTTCCATTTCCAATAATTTTTTAAGTATTTAAAATCAAACAATATAAGGGAAAAAATGCGCCAGCATAGAAATTACTTAAGGAGAAAAATTATAATTATATTTGGTACTTAACACACATGGAGGGAAGTTATGAAGATTACAGAATTAAAAAAATTCCTTGTAAAGCAAAGGCCGAAGAATATTATTTTTTTTGCCGGCTGGGTGGCGTGGTTGGTTTGTCGCCGGCCCTCTGCATCTAAGGTTGCGGGTTCGATCCCGGTCCAAGTCGGGGGATTTTCATGATGCAGAAAATCGACAGAAGCCATGTCGTATGATTATACGGCATCAAAAAGATCCCTTGAGTGTCCGTTTGACTTGTGGATGCTCTCGGAAAATTAAACTTCTAAGTAGAAATTTCGCATCGGCAGAGCTCGGGTCCCTCCTTCTGGGGAAGAAACTGGACGTCAAAATTACTTGCAGTAATTGTTATCGCCTACATGGGTGATGCACTAAAAAGTAGTACCAGTTTCTGAGGAATGTACTAGGTCTGCAATAACAAAACACCAATCCGCAGCCCATTAGAAATTAAAATAAAAAAAGCATATTTTTTTTTAGTTCTGCTTGTTTTAATGCAATTTCTCCTTTCAATAAATGAACAAAACACACACCAAAAACTCTGTTTTATTTACTGCACTCACAGGGCCGGCTGTAGCAGTTTTGCCGCCCCGGACAAAAATGGAAAATGCCGCTCCTCACTCTAAAGCAAAAAATTATAATTAAAAAGATAAATTATTCACATAATAAATACCTTTAAAACTTGAGTTATTCTTTCGGACAAAAAAATCAGCATAACGATATTTTATATATATTCTTGTGTATTATATATATATTATTTTAAGTCTTATACAAAAAAAATCGACATTAAAGACATAATTACCTGTTATTTCAGATGAGTAAAATGTAAGAGAAAAGGGACCGCTCCCATTTTAGCTGGCCAATTTCTTCTAAAAAGAGTCTACTGATGGTGGGGATCACAAACGTTTATTTTAACTTAAAGTGACTGCACTCAAGACTAAAATAAAACTCCTCCTGTGGCTTTTTATCTACAAAAAAACTCTTATTACCCCTGTCCCCTTTTGGGCAGCTGACACCAGACATATTATGGGTGAAAGGAATGTCCATTGTGACCATACTCCGAGACGGAGAGCAAGTTACTGGTGAAAGATGTTTAAACTTATCAAATTTCATGATTGAATATATACTCCCACCTCGAATTCTTAAATTTCAACATAAAACAAAACTGACATTAAACATACAGAATACAAAATAAGAAAGTAAGACTCCTAAAATGAAGAACTAAATTCACATCCAATAATATTTTTAAAAAAACATATAACATTTTTTGTAATAAAAAAAAAAATACTAATCACAAATTTGATCCAAATGTCGCCCGTACAATTTGCTGCCCGGGGCAGAGGCCCAACTCGTTCGGCCCTAGAGCCCCTGCTGCACTGTAAGCAATAATATCTAAACGCTCTGAATACCAATGCAAATATAGGCTGTACTTAGCGATCCTCTTAAATAGACAATATGTAGCATTTGTGTTGTCAAATATTCCTACAATCCATAACCCCTAACAAATAAATGGACGTAACTCACTATCTAGCTGAACCTAACTGCAGACTCTCGACCGACTACTGCCTTTCGACTAAATGAGTAATGATGGTGTATAGCGGTATACAGAGTGATTTTTTTTCCAGGTATAGAAGTTTAAGTTGGCATTACTTTCCAAGATGGCGACCGATTTAACAGCTGTCAAGTGATTTATTCTCAGTTTGGTTTGGCAATTCATCATGAATAGACTCACGCCTGAACAACGCTTTCAAATTGTGCAATTTTATTTCGAAAATAATAGTCGATTTTCATAAGCGAATTTGGTTTAGCGATGATGCGCACTTCTGGTTGAATGGCTACGTCAACATACAAAACTGCCGCATTTGAGTGAAGCTAATCCACAAGTGTGTATGTCGAAACACCGTTACATCCTGAAAAACTGACTGTTTGGTGCGCTTTATGGGCTGGTGGAATCCTTCTTCAAAGACGATGAAGGCCACAACGTTACAGTCAATGGTGATCGGTATAGAGCCATGATTACTAACTTTTTCATTCCTGAATTGAACAATCATGATGACCAGGAGCTGTGGTTCCAACAAGACGGCGCAACATGTCACACAGCTCGCGCCACAATCGATTTATCGGAAGACACGTTTGGTGACCGCCTAATTTCACGTTTTGGACCTGTGAATTGGCCTCCAAGATCTTGTGATTTAACACCGCTAGACTATTTTCTGTGGAGCTATGTAAAGTCATTGGTCTATGCGGATAAGCCACAAACGCTTGACCATTTGGAAGACAACATTCGCCGTGTTATTGCCGATATACGGCCACAAATGTTGGAAAATGTCATCGAAAATTCGACGTCCAGATTGGACTACATCCGAGCCAGCCGTGGCAATCCTATGCCAGAAATCATACTTAAATTATAATGCCACAAGATTATCTTTCGAATAAAAAAAAATTCATGTCAATCGAATAATACATCGTTGTTTTATTGCAATTTAAAGTTCTATACCTCTAAAAAAACACCCTTTACATAGACATATACATGGGAGACAGTCATATAAAAATGCAGCTTGCCACTGCTGCTAGTAGGTATAGAGTTCGAAATTCCCAGTTTTTTGGAGAATACTCCTGATAATAACATATGATGATTAAAATTGTTCGGATCGATATCTTCTTGAGGCCGAGACGGGGCCCCCTCGAAGCTGAGAACCTGGGCCAGGATCTAATTGGTGCATGTCTTAAGACGTCCCTGTAGTTACGAATTATATGTAGTTAAAAACCATACAAATAAAAGGTATTTTTATACATGTAATGCTTTAAAATCTGAATCACACTATATAATAAACGGATATCTTTATGGTAATCGCAAGAATTTGTGTCGATATAAAAATATTTTTCCCAACTGAAAAATAAAAAAAATGAATAAGATTCCAGTTTTTTTACGATGTTTGAGGGAAATAGAAGGAATTAAAAAGGAAGATAAAAACAGGGTGAACCCAAAGTCTCGCCTTGATGACAAATATTTAGTGCTCTCAAACTACACTCATGTCCATAAATTAAGGATAGTGAAATTCAGGCAAAGAAAGAGACAGAAACAAAACAAATTTGACTTATTTGTAAAGTCTATTTATTAAACAAAAGGTAAAGAGCGAAAAAAATGCTATATGTTTGACATAATTAATAAAAATTGCGATTTTTTCTACCTGGAGCAAATTTCAAAAAATAACCTATTTACAAAAAACAGTATAACATGGTTAGTATGATGGTTAATACGGAGTATGTCTCCTGGACGATGCAATACAGGCCTTACAACGCCTAGGCATACTGAGCATCAAATTATCAATCTGATCTTGGGGATTATTACTCCACTCATCAAGCAATGCCCTCCGAAGTTCCAGTAGACAGGTGGGAGGGGGTTGATGGGCTGCAATTCGTCGGCCAAGCATATCCCACATATGCTCTATTGGATTAAACTCCGGTGAGCATGCTAACGAATCCATACGGGTGATATCCTCCGATTGAAGGCATTCGTCTACAATGTTTGCACGGTGAGGACGGACGTTGTCATCCATAAACAGAAATTCGGCACCCATGGCACCCCGAAACAAACGTACATGTTGTTCCAGAATGACATCCCGATAGATGTGGCCTGTCATCGTTACACTCTGAACATGCAGGTCAGTTCTGGAACAAAGAATAATTCCTCTCCAAACGAGCCATCCTGCACCACCGTAACGGTGTCGTTCAATGGTGTTCTCTTGGTGGTAACGGGTACCTGGCGCTCTCCATATTAAAGTCCGGCGAGAATCAGACTACAAACTAAACCTGGACTCGTCGGAAAACATCACACAAAACCACTGTTGTGGTGTCCACAATGCATGCTCTCTACTCCAGGTTAATCGCAGGCGACAGTGAGTTCCGGTAAGTGGAACACATCTGACAGGCCTACGAGCATATAGACCAATGTGCCCTAAGCGTCTGTACACTGTCTGCCTTGAAACTGTCGTACCGGTGGCTAAAAAAGCTGACGAGACAGGTCTGATGCTGTGCTCCGTCTGTTTCTTTTGGCAGTAACTGCCAAATATACCGGTCCTCATTCGGCGTTGTAACTCGGGGGTGACCTGTGCTGTAACATTTACGCACATTACCATTATCTTGGAATCGTTGCCAAAGCCTGGAGATGACACTCTGGGCGATTACAAGTTTCTCGGATACTTTCAGCTGGGTACGTCCACATTCCAGTCGTCCAATAATTCTACTACGTAAAAAATCCTCCAAATGCTTCCTTTGTGCCATAACTATGCGGTTATTGCACTGAAAGGCTTTTAAAGCGCTTGTGAACAATTTTACTTCTTTGCCACCATTCCTTATTACACTCTCGTCATTCTGACGTGCTATCCACGCCATCTGGTGGTTTCCTGTAATTTGCATATCCTCCTTCAAGATGTGTTGTGTGATAATTCTACAGGACAAAATTTTATTTTAGAGTTCGATTTCTGTGTGATTCTGAATTATCCTTAATTTATGGACATGAGTGTATTAAATTATAATTAGACATATGTTTGGATATACACTGGTGTGCAAAAATTAAGGACGAAGTCGAAACATTAGCATATCAGCTGAACGAAGAGGCAGAGCGGAGAGAAAGACCAATCAGGAGATTAAGTAAGGTGATGTACGGTAGCACATGCGCAGATATGCAGGTAGACGTAATGGGGGAGTGTCTGAGTAGTATAAAGCATGTTGTCGGTGTAAGATCAGTATTTCTGGCAAAGAGATTGCACGCCGTATAGCACTTAAAATCACACCGAGTTGCTGCCTCAGCGAGAAATGGCGAATATTCAATCTGTTAGACGACAACTGGATGCTTTTACCCGAGGTCGAATCATTGGGAAGTTGGAGGAAGGCCGCAGTGTGACAAGTGTGGCTGCAGAATTCGAATTGCTCACAGCATCGTTTCACGACTTTGGAGACAATTTCAAACTACAGGAACAGCTATCCGGGGTTCAGTAGTGGTTGTCCACGAGGAACCACACCCGCACATGACCGGTACATTGTCTTATAGGCCAGAAGAAACAGGCGGCAGACAGCGGGAGAAATCGCTAGACACACGACACAGGCGACTGGACGACCGATATCGCGTTTTACCGTGGTCTGTTTGCACGACGCCCTGTACGGTGTGTACCTTTAACGCCTGCCCATCGGAGAAGGCGTTCTCTGTGTGCCGGGAACACCGGAATTGGAGAGACAATGAATGGGGACGAGTACTCTTTACAGATGAGAGCAGATTCAGTTTGAGTAGCGATTCTCATCGCATACTCATCTGGAGAGAGCGGGGAAGCCACAATCATCCCTCGAACATCATTGAAAGGGACAGGTATGGAGGTCGCGGTGTTCTCGTTTGGGGTGGCATCATGCTTAGTAGTCGTACATACCTTCACATCTTCGTTGCAGGGTCAGTCAACGGGACCCGTTATTGTAACGATATTCTTCTCTCCATATGTGCGTCTTTTTAGAGGCGCTATGGGTCTGCAGTTCCTTTTCATGGACGACAATGCACCATGTCATCGCACAGTAGCTGCCGAACAGCTCTTAGAGAGTGAGGATATTGAACGTATGGATTGGCCGGCACGATCTCCGGATCTCAATCCCATCGAGCATGTATGGGATTTTCTAGGCAGACGCTTGGCAGCTCGTACCTTACAGCCAGTAATGATTCGGGAGCTTCGATTGGCGCTGCAAGATGAATGGGCAGCAATGCCTCAACAACTCATTGACACCCTTATTCTCACCATGGGCAGACGCTGTGAAACCTGCCTAGCAGTCAGGGGAGATCATATCCCCTACTAAAGACCGGATGTTTCTTGCTGGACACCCATCACAGGGATGTTTTGGCCTTCAGTCGCATTGCGCTCCATGCTACTTTTTCAATAAAGCTTCTTTTTAGCCCTCTGATTTCTCTTTTAGTAAGTGTTGCTTACATATTACACATGTCCTTACGTATTGGGGATCTTACGGTATTAAATGTGTTGATTTGGAAAGCTTTTGTACAAAGTTATATTGAAAAAACCGTCTCGTCCTTAATTTTTGCACACCAGTGTATTTTATATAAGTACTATTATGAATTATATTTTTGAAATACTATTATGAATTTTATAATGTTATGAATTTTAACGTGTTATTCACGTTGCAATTTACCTCAGTAAATTGTAACGTGTAGCCGGCTGGGTGGCGTAGTTGGTTTGTCGCTGGCCTTCTCCCAAGATTGCGGGTTCAACCCCGGCCCAAATCGGGGGATTTTCGTGATGCAGAATATTGATAGTGGTCATGTCGTATGATTATACGGCATGAAAACGATCCCTTGAGTGTCCGTTTGGCTTCGATGCTCTCGGAAAAATTAAATTCCTAAGTACAGACTTCGCATCGGCAGAGCTCAGGTGCCTTCCCTCTGGGGAAGAAAAAAGGGCATCAAAATTACTTGTGGTAATTGGTAGCGCCTAAATGGCGCGCACTAAAAAGTGATTCCAGCTGCTGGGGAATGTACTAGGTCTGCAAAGGTAGAAACACCAATACGCAGCCTCATGACAGAAAAAAATTGTAACGTGTACCCACCCTGGTAGCTCGGAGAATGTAAAAGCAATATTTCAGCTCCCGCCAAGTTTTGTTCAACAAATCTTGCCATCTTTCCTAAGTCTCCTAAGCATCCCAAGTCTTTCAGGATGATTTCTTACTAAACTTGTTTGCGATATTGGAAGTTCATAACAACGTCGAAATGCACATTGAACATTAATGGGCGATTTCGTTTCGTGAAACCAAAGCATAAGACTTTCCAGTGGCGCACACAGGAATTTTTCAAGGGGGGGGAGTCCGGGGTGAAAGTTCATCCTTCTTGCATCATGCTCCGTCTGATTTTGTCGATTTTCGGGAACAAAACACAGTAAAAATCTAGTTTTTGAATAAATAATTAGCATTAATTAATAAAATTAATCATTAATAGCAAGTAATTAGTTAAATTTTACGTACTATATACTTAGAATTATAATCAATCGGGAAAAAAATTAAGGGCTTTGGGGGGGGGTCCGGACCCCCCTTGCGTGCGCCACTGAGACTTTCTCTTGAATCGACGCCATTTCGGCAAAAAAATATGTCTTCTTTACAAATGTTCCCCGAGTCACTCGTGAAAAAGTATTCGCGCCATCTACTGCACAATAAAAGTACTAAAACTAACCTATCCAATGATACTAAAGTTGCATTGTTATATAAATGGTTATTTAATAATTATTTCACCATGTTTTTATTACCTTTCTTGTTCTTGCGGGTGGAATTAGGTAATTGATTTTAAACTAACTTCCCGATGAGCTAGAGACTTGAAATTTGGACTATAACTCAGAATTAGATGACGATGCATGAAAATGTGAAAAATAAGTTACCCGGGCCCCCGAAGAGGTGGGGCCCGATTTCGACAGGGGCCCCGTAATTCCGTAACTTACACGAATTTACACGAACAAAGATCACCTGTCGATAGAATGGGTCGAGTTGCGGCTATGTATTCAATTTCGTAGCTCTGGGGTCAAAGAGAGGCCCCCAGGTTACCATGTTTTTTTATTAACTCGCTTTGAAAAAATCGCTTTATTGACAACAGTGCGCACTATTTGAGCGTGTGAACACTTAACCAGTCAGCCTGCCAGAGTTATGTGAAGAAAGCAGATGCAAATAGGCACGCGCAAAAAACTCGTTATTGTTTATATTAACTGCTTGATGTATTGTAACTGTGCTCAATTTGAATGTGAAGGAGTTTGAATTTAGAAATGACGAATTAAAGTTGATTTGATCTAACCGCAATAGTAATTCTTTGAGTACAGTTTTACAACTAATGCGAGGCAATTTGTTGTATTTAAGGTATCCGACTACTTGCGACAACTTTTTTTTTTGAAAAAATGAATATATGGGGATTTTTTTGTGATTTTCAGATTTATTTAGTATATTTTAAGGGAAAAATCGCAAAACTGAAAACAGGAAAAAAATTTCTTATTATTAAAAGGGGAAAAAACCGGTGAAAATGTACAAAACACTGCATGAACGCGGTCTGCTCTGTACAAAAATTTTTTGAACAAATTCTCAATTTTTTAATTTAATGTGTTACTTTTTGTAATTCAATTTTGAAATGACCTTCGGGATAAAAAATATTTTAATTTTTACAAAAACTAGAGCCCTCAATTTTAGTAACTATATGAAATTGCTTAAACAAACAATGATTATATTCACATAAAGGACTGTAAATTTTGAAATAAAACAGTGATTGAGAAATCGGAAGGTCAAAACACTTCTACTGTTATACAAACATTTACCTAAACTTTCAGCAAATTATTTGCAATCGCTGTCCCCGTTTCAGTTTTTCGAAAAAAACACATTCCGAGTAAAACGCATTTTAAAGTTTGACATTTTGTGTAAAGCTATGGCCTCTTCTTTTATTAAAACACTTGCAGTTTTTGATCTAGTGAATGGAAAATAAAAAGCTTGGTATTTTTACCAAGCTAATAGGATAGCCTATAAAATAAAATCAAAAAAAATTTGTCAATTTTTGAAAAAAATCCTGGTTTTAGGATAGTCGGATATCTTAAGCAAAGTATGAAAAAGAAATAAAAAGAAACTTTTATTTATTCTAAATATTTATTCCCAATTACCAGTTAGTCGTTATTTTAATAAGAAATCATTTAAATAAATAAAGTAATTATTAATTACCATGTTTTTATTAACTCGCTTTCTTGTCTGTCCGGGTGGAATTTTGTAATTAATTTTAAACTAATTTCTCGATGAGCTAGAAACTTGGACCTTAGAAGGTAACAATGCATAAAAATGTGAAAAAAAAAACCCGAAAAGGAGAGAGAGAAAGATGAAGAAAACGAAACAAAAATTATGTTTTTTAGTCCGTTATAAAAACATGGTACATTAAAATCTTTTTTACAAATTAGAAATTTTTTTATTCTTGTCTTATAACTAGGACAAGACTTTGGGTTCTTCCTATATTACGGTCTCTATCTACTTCTGTTTCTTTCAAGGGAAAGTTTTTCTATTTCAGACCTGCAACTATCATGCATTAAATTTCGCGAATGGAAAATAATAATGGCAATTAAAAAAAATCGCAATTTTCACGGGCGAAAAGAAAACAAGTAATTTTTTATACAAAAACGTCGCTCGAGCCATTTTGATGTAGATGCATCCGTTTCGTCTCAGACGTTTTCACATTCGCAGTGTTATTTTTGTGTTTTTTCAGCAAGTTTCTGCAGAAGCGGTTGCTGCAATAATGAGGTTGCGACCCCAAATTTCCTGCGGAAATGAGAAGGTAAATAAATTATGACGCGTCAACCACTTCAGTGCAAACTATAATTTTTTTTTCTTACTAATTCAGTGTTTTCGTAATTGTACGCTTAAATTGATATCAAAACCGAGGTCTACACAAATGAATAAATGTTAAATCCTTGTTTAAGGTTCTCTTCGCTATACTTAAGAAAGGCCTAAATTAAATTTGAAACATAATTCCATATTGTAAAATGTGTTTTCACATGAAAATCTGGAACTGGTTAATTCATGATCTATTTATAATGACGCGTTTTTAAAATTTAAAAGCATTCTACCAAAAAAAAAAAAAAACCATTTTTTTTTTACTTCACTATGTGGAATAATTCCTTCAGCTTTACGGGATATGAGACGAAATATGAATCACATTTAAACCAGAAGACAAAATTGATCAACTGAAATACACTAATGTCCATAAATTAAGGCTAATGAAGTTCAGGCAAAGAAAGAGACACAAGCAAAACAAATTTGACTTATTTGTAAAGTCTATTTATCAAACAAAAGCTAAGAGCAAAAAAAAAAAAAATGCTATATGTTTGACATAATTAATAAAAATTGCGATTTTTACTCCCTGGAGAAAATTTCAAAAAAGAACCTATTTACAAAAAACAGTATAACATGGTTAGTAAGATGATTAATACAGAGTATGTCTCCCGGACGATGCAATACAGGCCTTACAACGCATAGGCATACTGAGTATCAAATTATCAATCTGATCTTGGGGAATATTACACCACTCATCAAGCAATGCCCTCCGAAGTTCCAGTAGACAGGTGGGAGGGGGTTGACGGGCTGCAATTCGTCGGCCAAGCATATCCCACATATGCTCTATTGGATTCAAGTCCAGTGAGCATGCTAACCAATCCATACGGGTGATATCCTCCGATTGAAGGCATTCGTCTACAATGTTTGCACGGTGAGGACGGCCGTTGTCATCCATAAACAGAAATTCGGCACCCATGGCACCCCGAAACAAACGTACATGTTGTTCCAGAATGACATCCCGATAGATGTGGCCTGTCATCGTTACACTCTGAACATGCAGGTTAGTTCTGGAACAAAGAATAATTCCTCCCCAAACGAGCCATTCTGCACCACCGTAACGGTGTCGTTAAATGGTGTTCTCTTGGTGGTAAAGGGTACCTGGCTCTCTCCATATTAAAGTCCGGCGAGAATCAGACTGCAAACTAAACCTGGACTCGTTGGAATACATCACACAAGACCACTGTTGTGGTGTCCACAATGCATGCTATCTACTCCAGGTTAATCGCAGGTGACAGTGAGTTCCGGTAAGAGGAACACATCTGACAGGCCTACGAGCATATAGACCAATGTGCCCTAAGCGTCTGTACACTGTCTGCCTTGAAACTGTCGTACCGGTAGCTGAAGAGAGCTGACGAGACAGGTCTGATGCTGTGCTCCGTCTGTTTCTTCTGGCAGTAACTGCCAAATATACCGGTCCTCATTCGGCGTTGTAACTCGGGGGTGACCTGTGCTGTAACATCTACTCACATTACCATTATCTTGGAATCGTTGCCAAAGCCTGGAGATGACACTCTGGGCGATTCCAAGTTCCTCGGATACTTCCAGCTGGGTACGTCCACATCCCAGTCGTCCAATAATTCTGCCACGTAAAAAATCCTCCAAATGCTTCCTTTGTGCCATAACTATGCGGTTATTGCACTGAAAAGCTTTTAAAGCGCTTGTGAACAATTTTACTTCTTTGCCCCCATTCCTTATATACCCCTCTCTTACACTCTCGTCATTGTGACGTACTCTCCGCGCCATCTGGTGGTTTCCTGTAATTTGCATATATTTATCTTCAAGATGTGTTTGATAATTGTACAGGTGAAATTTTTATTTTAGAGTTCAATTTCTGTGTGATTCTGAATTATCCTTAATTTACGAACATGAGTGTAGAAACAAGTGTCTTTTTCAATTCCTACTATTAGCTCACACTCTATATATTTATTTGTCTTGATAGAATTTTCAATCGTTAATAAAATAATTTCTATTCATCCAATCAAATTCAAATAATTTTTTTTAAAACTTGTAGTGGATGACATTTGATGTTAATACGGTTTTTCAAATATTATGTTATTAGTTAAATTTTATTTTTAAAAATTTATTCTACGTTATTTCCCTTGTAGTTACAATTAGCTGCAACAGATGGCGCCAGTACGTTTTTTCTAACAAAGTAGGAATTGACGTTAATATATATATATATATATATATATATATTACTTGTTTTCCTGTGGGACAGTGAAGTCTGGACATAAGAAAGAGTGAATCAGTGTTTATTACTGTTGCACTATAAAGCAACATGAGTACCATTAGTGATAGACCCCGTAGTTTAGCACCGCTGTCAGATGACGAGGACGACACCTGAGTTGACAATCCTCTCTCTAAAATACCATATCCCGCCAACGGGAGGATTTTGAACCACGACAGATTTTATTGTGCACGGTGGATCTTCAGAGGAACTAGGGCTCGAACTCATGAATCTTTCCAGCAAGCTCGTGACCATGACCTCTAGGTAACTGCGACCCTCAGAATGTAAGAAAGAACAGTTCTTATATTCATGTAAAAATTGAATACAAATCTTATTCTGCAGTAGATACCATAAATATATTAATCACTTATGTCTGCTTATAAGCATTGGAACAGGTCAGATTAGATTAGATTATACTTTCTATAAGCGTCGTACTTTGAAGTTGCACAAGGATTAATGGTAATGAACCCTTTAATTCTGAACCTCGTTCGAGTGATGAGGAAGACACATGAGTTGGTACTCCTTCCTAAACTTCTTCGGAGGACGTGAATTCTACAATGTGGAACAGTAACATCTTAAGACTTCTTGAGGCCCTGGGTCCCTACACAAATGTAGCCCCCTCCTTATGATCCTCAAAAGTAGACAGAACTTAGCGTATGCTGTCAAATATTAGTGCAAATAATAATCCAAAACAAATAAATGTGCATCACCTACAAACACACAAACCGACTCTACCTACTGCCGCCTTTTGACAGATTGAGAAATGATGGTGTATGGTGGTAGACCTAAGCCTGTGCGTGGACGACGGTCATCCCATGTAGCCAGTTGACCTATAGTCTGAAATACCCAGTTTTTTGGAGAATACAACCGAAAATTACATTTGACAGCTGAATTTATTCGAATTATGATCTTATTAAGGCTTAGTTGAGAACGAGACAAGGACCCCATTGCGACCGAGGCCCTGGACCCGGGCTCAGTTGGCCCATGCCTTAAGACCCCCCTGATGGGGAGGAGGCAATGTGGCATCCTTGGAGGCTACTTTGTACGTACGTTCTGCCCAATCCTTCGGATGGTATGGCATATCTGATCTTCTTGCAACAAGTTCTGCCGGAACTTCTTGACGTATTTCAGGTTTTTCCGTCGTTGCGCCGCTCCATGTGGTACCAGCATGATGGGGCTCCTCCACATCACGAACTCACATCCACCGACCCTTAAATGTAACCTTTGGACAGCGGGGAATAGGTCGTGGTGATCCGGTTCAATGGCCTACCTAACCACTGGACCTATCATGAATGGACTTCATCTTCTAGGGTCACATGAAGAGTTTGGTGTAAGAGACGCTCGTTCCTTCAGTTGAAGATCTCATCACTCAACTATCTGTAGCTTGCGGAGGATACGTAGCATGCCAGAAATCTCCCAGAATGTAAGGAATTCCATATAGCACCGCTGTCAGGCCTGTCAAACGACTTCTGGTCGTAATTTCGAACACCTGTTGTGGTACAATCTTTCAATAAAATATTTTCTGTCCCCCTGATGCGTTGCTTTTTCTGTTCTTTTTCTATGCTTGTTTGCATCATAGCTCACAACAGCGGCATTTGCGACCCTGCATTCTTATGAGATTCCGAATCGTCTCTGTACCCCCTACGCACCCTGAAGGTTTGTTGGTCTGGTAGCGAATCACCCTGTATGTGAAACAACTTTTTCGGGGATGAAATTTACAAATATATATATATATATATATATACACTCTGTCGCAAAAAAATATATGCACCCAGAAGAAATCAAGCTACAATCACGAAACTCGGCAAGAATGTAGTCTGGTAAGAGATATGCAAATGATTAAAATTTCGAAGCCAATGAGACAAGGCTAAGTGTGCTATGCGCATATTATTTGCGCAACTGGGAGAGTTTAAAAGCATGAGTACGAGCGCCGTACGGCTATCAAACGAATCTGATGACTTTGATAGACGATATTGAGACTTAGGATGCCTCTAAGACGTAACCGGCGGCAGTACGAGCAGTTGACGGACTTTGATAGGGGCCGTATAATAGGCCTCAGAGAAGCAGGTTGGTCGAATAGACGTATCGGCCGCCACCTCGGTCGGAGCGATATGGTAGTTGCTCGGTGTTGGCAACAGTGGATCACAGAAGGTAGAGTGTACCGTCGCGGAGGGTCAGGACGTCCCAGGAACACAAATGATCGCGAGGATCGTGCAATCAGAAGAGTGGCCACTTCGGCACCAACAACGTCGCTAGCATCGATTCAACGCCACTTACCTCCTTCCAGACATCCAGTGCCATCAAGAGAAACCATAAGGAGACGACTGACCGAAGTTGGCTTGAGGAGCCGACGTCCGCTAAGACGCTTACCACTGACCCCACATCATAGGCAGTGTCGACTGGATTTTGCCGACATCGGGCAACTTGGAGTGTGACAGACTGGAGACGTGTCATCTTCATTGATGAATCCCGATTCAGTCTCAGTGCTGATGACCACCGCACACGTGTCTGGAGGCGCACCGGCCAGCGGTCCGATCCGGCATTTATTGTCGAGCGGCATACAGCAATTTCACAAGGTGTGACAGTGTGGGGAGCAATTTCTTGGGACACACGATCATCTTTAGTGGTCCTTCAAGGCACTTTGACAGCTCGCAGATACGTGGACGATATTTTAACGCCGATTGTGCTACCCATGCTATCAAGTCGCCCAGGTGCCATTTATCAACAGGATAATGCTCGTCCACATACTGCACGACTCTCCCAACAATGTCTTCAAGGATATGACGTCCTACCATGGCCTGCCAGGTCACCAGATCTTTCGCCAATAGAGCATGTCTGGACGCGCTGGGAAGGCAACTGCAGCCGTCCCGAGATACAGGAGAATTAACTGCGCAGATGCAAAGACTATGGCAGGATCTTCCACAGGGGGTCATAAGTGATCTAATTGAATCGATGCCACGCCGAATTTCGGCTTGTATAGCTGCCAGAGGTGGCTTTACTACTTACTGATTTTTAACCTTTTGCAAGCTGTAACCGCTTAATAAAATGATATTTTGTTCTGAATTTTTAATCATTTGTTTATTTTCATATACACTACATGCATACCAAATTTCGTGAATGTAGCTCAATTTCTTCTGGGTGCATATATTTTTTTGCGACAGAGTGTATATATATATAGTTCATTACGCACTTAACTAAGCAAGACCTATTTAGGAAACCAGTTAAGATTTACAATTTCGTAAATAAATAGAGGTTTACAAAAGTTATTAAGTCCAAGAAAGAATACGTGGATATCTTATTAATTAAGACTGTAAGGTTAATTATACTTAATCATAGTGTAATAATAAAGTTTTTTCTCTTAGTATTTGTATAACATTATTTTAAGGGCAAATTTATTTAAAATGTGGCCCGCAGTAACATTACACGTCATCGAAGCGACCCGCGAAACCATTCGGGGTTGGCCATACCTGCCCTACATGATCATAGTAATAGAGCTCACAGAAATTTGCGCTTGTGTTTAATGATATGGGGCATGAAATAGTTTAAATAACAACAAAAACAGAGTATATATGTATATGACATTTTTTTCCAGGGGTAGAATTGAACACCTGAAATGTTTCTTCAAAAGACATGCATTTATTACTTGAGGACAATAGATTGACATGTGTTGTTGGCGTTTCAACTTCATTTCTTGTCTGGGTACTGTTGCTTCACGGGGACTAGACTAAAAGAAAGAAAATTCCGCTGATATTCCTTGCTCTTCAAAAATCCAGAATTTGTGCCATGGAAAGTGTCTAGAATTCCCAAGAGGCCGAAATTTTGATTAAACCTGAAAGAAAATATAGTGAAAACTGTTCTTCAAGAAGCTACATACAGATTTATATAAATATCACAGACATATTACACGTGAAACTAACCATTTCCGCGCTAGATATGTCAATTGAATCGATTATAATAAAAAAAAGTTATAACAATAATATATTATTTCAAACTTTAGCATCGTATTGATGTTGTTGTTGTTGTGGCTAATCCTCAATCAGTCTGACGGAGTCAGAAAAGACCCAAAGGACCATTGAACCTTAAGAAATCCAATATCAGGAGAGGAGAGGAAAAAAGGTCCTCCCTCGAAAGTCCCAAGCAGTCCAAGATGTGATCTGGAGAGGCTTGCCGAGTCTTGCATTTGGTGCAAAGAGCAAAAGTCTTCCTGCCTCCACACAAGGAAAGACTCTTTTTATGTGGCCACTTTTCAATCTAGAGATTGCAGTCAGAGAGGCTCTGCCCCATTTAAGCAGGAATGAGGATCCTAGATGTTTGCTTTCATACCAGTGATGGTTGTGAGGGGTCCTCCACTTCTTTAAAATTTCAGATTTAACCCTAGATTGATGTTCGGAGTAGGTGAAGGTTGAAGAGATAGGTGGAGAAGCATTATAATATCCTCTTTAGACAGGAGATCCACTTGTTCGTTTCCAAAGATGTTAACATGGGATCGAATCCACTGGAAATGAACATCATGGGACTCTGATATTTGCCCAAGTTTTTGAAGTATGGAGACGCCAGCTTTGTCTCCGACTGTGATCCAGTTATAAATATTGATTATCTAGTTACATTGATATTAGTTTTATAGGTTTATAGAGAGAAATGGGAAGGGGGGTTATTAAATATGTTCTTTAGGATGACTTGGAGTGAATTTTGTGGCAGATATTACCAAAAGAAGTTTTCGTTAAGCATCAAACATTGCGTTTAGGAGCATATATTGCTGTTGTGCAGTTTAATAATGGCTTTCAGGGATTAATATCCATATTAAATGAAATGGGTATTGTTTCGGGGTATTATACTATACGGGGACAAAAAATCTTCGATAATGAGCGTATTGCAGACTCAAAACGTCACTCACTGCCAACAGCAAAAACCTGCAGAAGAAAACTTAGGGCCATTCGAAAAAAAAGAAACATAAAAATTGAGGAAGAAGAAGGAATTACCTATAAAACTGGAGAATTTTAAGTTGTTTTTTTAATATTTATTTTATGTAACTTATAAGTATATTTTTTAAATGTGTTTTTTGAAAAATGAAATTTTCACGATAATTTTTGCACGAAAACTGGGATATCTCCAGAACAATTATATAAAATTTAATGAAATTTGCAACACTTATGTTATAAGCCCTTGAGAGTGTAGCAAACCGCAGTTTTTAAGATACTTACACTTGATAACATTTTATAGTCCTTTTTAGCATAGAATAAAGAGTAATTTTGACGAAAAATCATTAACGTGAAGTTCGAATGCTTATTAAATATTTATTTTTGAAAATATTTTTTAACCTGCGGTTTGCGACACTTCAGGTGGATAAATAAATGTATCAATGCAATTAAAATTACATTATGTCCAATATATATTTTTTTACGCTGTTTTTCCTGAAATTGAAATTTTTTTTAAAATTTTATTAAAATAATTTTTTTTTCAGAAACAGAGGTGATGCATGGTATTTATTTCATAATTATAACTCTTTAGGCCTATTTATGTTCTTTAAAATAATAAAATTCTTCTGATAATCAATTTTGAAAAAATTGGTCTTCGAACCTAGTCGGGTGCCTTAAAACTAAAATTATTTTTATCCAGACTAGGGGGGAGGGGCAGTGGCTTAACACCTCCGCAACCTCCACATCGCGAGGGGGGCAGCACTCTAGGGGACCCAAAGTATGATTGATGCCAAATACATATCCTTTGCAAGATCCGACTAGGGGCATAAAACCTGACTTTGCAGGGGGGAAGCTCGAATATTCTCTGTTACTGGGAAGGAGGTACCCCCTGTCTGACTAACGATGGGCCAACCCCCATTATATAAATTACTTAACTGTTCATACTCATTGCTCAAATTGTAAAACTAAATTTTACATGTATTTTGTAGTTCTATTTATTTGTTTCGTTTTTCTCAAAATTCGTTATTGGCGCTCTTTTCCAGCTAAACTCATCGCTGAAGCTGCATCGTCCAACACTTCATTGATCAAGTCGTCAGATTTTGGTAACTTGCATCTCTTGCAGATTCCTGAAAAGTTAATTGTTAATAAGTCTTCGTATGAGGCAACGCCGTTCTTCTCACGCATCGATTCCTGTCCAAGCAATCGTTGCGATATTTTTCTGCGAGAGGTTGCAATAATATACAATCGCAATCGTATTGGCGACATTACATGAAACGAAGCTCATGGCTACTAATTCAGCGCGTATGACCTGTGTGAAATCGGGGTTGCCAATTTGGCGAGTTATCTTGACCGTTGACATTGTTGCGATAGTACGGAATAAATTTATTACAGCATCACGAAATATATATATATATATATATATATATATATATATATATATATATATATATATATAGAAAGAAAGATTTTTTTATGTAACAGTTGTACATTTTTCAAATTCCTTGGATATGTGGATTGATAATAATCAGACTGTGTGATTTCTGACCTTGAATTTTTTAACTTTAAATTTGACCTTGAATATATCCTAAATTATTTCAGGAATTTGTCAACCTACATGCTTTACGACATGAGGAGCTGAAATAAACGTATAAAAATTAGAATATTACAATTCTATTATGTTTGATTGCTGTATTGAATAATTCCTATTAGTAACAATAATTTTTTCTACATTTCATTCACCAAATTGGGGGGGGGGTGAGTTATATATCTATCGTTTGACGTAAAAAGCTTCACAATGTCGAATGGAAATTCTTTTTTATCGTTAAATGCTTGATACATACTTTTAATATTAAGAGAGATCTAGTATTTAAATCCTATTAGTCTAAAAACTTTCAGTAGTTTTGAAATTTAAATAAAACTTGGAAAAGCACAAGCATATATCGAGTCAAGCATATATCTGTAAGGAAATTATAATGTTATTTGTGTGTGTGTAATGCATCGAAAATTTTAAGCAAATTTAATTGTGACTCTTTTTTTAAAAAAATTCAAATACGCAAGCAGGGGACGGATGTCTTAAGACTTCTTGAGGCCCTGGGCCCTTACGCAAAAGTAGACCCTGGGCCCCTACGCAAAGATAGGCCCTGGTTCCCAAAACAAATGTAGGCCCCTCCAATGACTCATAAAAGTTGACAGTGCATAGCTTACGTTGTCAAATACGCGTAAAAACCCGAAGCAAACAAATGTGTATGGTTTACAATCACACAAATCGGTTCGACCGATTACCACCTTTTGATTGAATGAGTAGAGATGGTGGTAGGCCTAGGCCTATAACATGGAAAATGGTCATCACGTGTAGCCAGTTGGCATATTGTCCGAAATTCTCAGTTTTTCGGAGAATACAACCGGAAAAAAACATTTGATCGTTGAAATTATTCAAACCATGGTCTTATTAAGAGATCGAGACGAGGCCCTGGAATCGGCCCAGTTGGCCCATGCCTTAGTACGTCCTTGTGCGCAAGTATAATTTTGAATATATATATATATATATTAAACAGTAAAAATTGTGCTTATTTTATAATTGTGTTATTATTTAAAAATAACACAATTAATTAATTAAGAATTAATTGTGTTTTTAACTCATTATTTTATGATCATTCTTTATTAATCAATTTATTGTTTTATTGTGTTATTATTCCAAAAAATTCTTGTTGCAAAACTGACAGAGATGTATACGATTTGTATTTTTACTACACTTTAGCAGATTTTTCCCAATCTTTGGTCTACAGATCGTGGCGACATCTAGAATGATCTTCTTAAGTTATAATTGAATTTTTACTCTTGATAAGTCTAGTGTTTCAAGAATAAAGCTTTCTTTCACCTAGAGTTTTTACTTTAAAAAGAAAAAGAAAAAACGAAGGGAAAAAATTAAAGAAGAAACAGATATTTCTATATTACAAATATTTTTTCAAAACTATATATCTGTGAATATCTTCAATTTAATTAAAATCATACAAGATTCTTATACAGAAAACTTTTGATACTTTTATAATCTTGGATTTGAAAGTTGCTGTTATGAATTTCACATCTTTATTTAAATATAATTTTTGACATTAAAATCCGCTCTTGCAGGTCTTTGCTACATAGTTTTTAAATTCAAATTAAGTTTAATTTTGATTTAAAACTGAAGGAAATTTCCTCATAAAATGAAATCCTCGTCGATATCAAAACAAATTTTAGTTAATTCCCCCCCTTGCAAAGATTTGATGAAAGAAAAGCTAACTCAATATTTTCTGAAAATTTCATAATATAATAATAAGAGGACCTTATGTAATTAACAAAGAGAAAGAGTTTAATTGATATTTTTAGTATTAGTTTTTCTTTACAATCTTAGTAACAAAGAATTTTGCGCGTAAATAATGTTTAAGTTTACACATTTTACTTCAATTGTACTGTTTTAAATACTTTCGATAATTAGTTTGATAATTAGCTTGCACTTCAAAGCAAAATGAGGATTATTGACAACGGACAACTTTTAAATTACAATCCAGTGACAAGAACCACTCTCCAAACTTCCATACTGAGCAACCACGAGGACTTTCAATCACCACAGATTTAAGCTATCTGACTACGTTCGGAACCGTGATTTCAAAAAAGCGCATAAATGGATAAGTTTATGATATTTTGTGTCACTTAGATTAGAATACATGTATAAAATTGTTTTAAAGACATTTTGGCAAAAAAAAAAAAAAAAATTATTTAAATACAATATTTTGGCAAAAAATTAACTTAGAATAACCTTTTTTCAAAACGTTCTCCTTTTATAAAAAATGCTTCAAAAATAATAATATTTTGCTTATATAAAGTAAAGACTTCTCCAAAGAGTCTGGACTATTTTTTTTGAAAAATTCACATTATTTTCACAGTTACAACCAATTAAAATAGTTATCGGCGTTTTTTTCTGTTGTCGTAAAACACATGGGAAAACCCACTTCTAAGTTATATATTTCAAAAATTCTAGTTGAGCCTCTGTGCAGAGGTTTGAGCTATATACAGGCAAAACATTATTATAATAGAAGCCTTTTTCACAAAAGGAGAATATTTTGAAAATGGGTCATTCTATGCTCATTTTTTGTCAAAATATTGTAAAATAATTTTTTATTGTAATAATATTCTTAAAAAAAATTTGTATACGTTTTCTAATCGAAGTGAACTAAATATCCTAAATATTATTCATTTATACGCTTTTGAAAAATCACGGTTTCGAACGTAGTCGGATACCTTAAGCTCAGTGCTCCTCAACCTTTAAATTGCTGTGGACCGGTCAATTTTTGGATAATTTTACCGCGGCCCGCTGAGGGTGGGAGACGTTGATTGTTTATATTTTAGATTGTTTTGATAAAACAATTTTAATTTAGTTACATTTAAATATGCCTTCAGAATAAAATATAGTTACACCAAAAATGAATAAAAGTGATTTAACGTGAAATATAAAGTGATTTCCGGGGAAAGTTGCGCAAGTCCGAGAGAAATGCACTACTTTAATTAAAATGGCAATAGTTGGATGTTCTTTAGGTGGGCCGGCACCATTTGGTCCACGGACCGGAGGTTGAGGATCACTGCCTTAAGGTACATCAATTTCTCAACACGTCGGGTCTTTAGTGTTTCAAGAACTCGAACACATGACTCGACACTCGACTTTCAAAAAGTCTTTTTAGGATTTTCGAATGCATACCTATTTCATGAGCGTAAAGCACAAATGAGTTAATGCTGCATCTCTATGCATACAAAGATGCCAAATAGTATCACGGTGATGGTGCAGCTTGGCCAAAGTTGGCCCTTGCGCCACTAAACCCCACATTCACTTCACTTCACTTCACAGTATCACGGTGAAACTCTATGATTAACATCAATCATCATTATTATTACAACGTCTGACAATAAAGCTCGGTGAATAGTCCTGTAACATCAACGTAGATGAAATATTAATGAAAGTTACCTTACTGTCCTTCGAAACAGTCACCTCCCATAACTAAGCACCGCTGAGATTTGCTATATATGTCCTCGAAACTTTGCAAGAAGACTTCTTTTGGGATGGAGCTCAAAAGCCTCGTCACGTTTCATTGGATGTTAGGAATATCGTCAATACGTTTTCTCATCCCTAAATTCTGAGTAACGATTTATTGCACGGATTCACGGTTAATCTGCAGTTCATCAGCTATCCTGCGCACAGTTAACTGACGATCTTTAGTGCTTAATTTCCTCACTTTCTCAATGTTTTCGAGACTGACGGATGTCGACAGTCTTCTGCTATGGGGGTTGTACGAAACACTTCCCTTGCTTTTCGAAAACGGGTGAACCACTCGTACTAACACTTCCTGGACAGGGCTTGATCTTCATAAACACGTACTAGCATCGCATAAGTTTACCAAGCTTAAAATCAAACTTTAAATTGATCTTTCATTCGTTCATTTTCCTTTTCTTGGTTAAGAACCAATGTACTAAACAAACACTTTGTAAAACAAGTCTTACCCGGAACAAAAATGTGTGAGTCTCAACTGAACAACGGTGGGGGCAGAGGGTCAACACCTGCCACTACGCATATGCAGCATTTTGTTTTGCCAGTGTTGCCAGATCAGCCGTTCTGACTTCAATCACCGAACTTTATTGTCAGAGGTGTTTTTTTCATATTGAGAACATTTATAACTCCGTGCACCACAAAGTATTACATAGATGCAAGCGTGAAGCCCACATCTCAAAGAAGAGAAGAATTACCATACAAACATCCATAGCTTACCCGGGATACGAACTCAGCCCCTACGGCATCACAGTTAGCGTCACTAACTACTATACCAGATGGACGGCTATTGTCAGAGGTTATATTAATAATTATTTCCTATAATTCGAGAGTATTTGAAATGGGCCTTAATTAGTCAATTCCAAATTTGTACACATAAAAAGTTTGAATAATTAATCAAACTAACATTCACTACTAAATACATGTTTTACATATTTATATCATTCTGTTGTAATTATTCTGCAGTGATTTTACATACGACATGCAGGTTTTACAACATTAATTTGCGCATTAATATCGAAATTCCACGCAATAGCGTATATGATCAAAGAATAATTATGCTGGGAGTGAAATATTAGTTCTTATATTTGCGTTTTTATTTCTAAATAATATTTTTCTAAACTTAGATTTATACGAGGATAAATCAAAATAAAGGGACTTTTGCAATTTCTATTTCCAAGGTTTAGCAACAGTGCTAGTATCCAGGGCTGAATGAGGAGTAGTCGGCAACATTTCTATGCAAAGTGTCACTCGTCTTCCCTCGTAGTCGTAGAAGGGGGGAGGAGGGGGTAGCAGACTATTCATCATGACAGCTCCATTGTCGACCTGTACCATGGAGGAAAGAAGGGCAGTGATTCGATTTTTACTTGAGGATGGTGTTAAATCTGCGCCTGGGTACTAGCCATTCTCACTTCCATCACTATACCCTCAATGACTTGCACATTGTCCTCAGTGGTTGTTGTCGAAGGACTGGCCGATCTTTCGTTGTCACATGAAGTTCTCCCCTGTTTGAAGCGCTCTATGCATTCGTAGACCTTGCTCCAAAATAAACAGTTCCCACCATACTCAGGCCCACTTTTCAGCTTAGGCACATGCCTAGGGCGCAAAAGATTTGGGGGCGCAAAAAATTGGAGGAAGAAAAAAATTAAAATTACAGAAAACGCGCGTGTACAACCGCCTAGTGTTTATTAAAACCCCAATTATTCTCTTTCATTTTTATATGTAAATTATCAAATCTTCGTTTCGCTATCGGCCAAATTATTATGTAAAATCACTTAGCTTTTCTTCTCAAATCATATTTTGTTTCATGTATACGGTTATTAAATTTTTCTCAAAATTCGAAATAAAATCTTTATAGCAGCATTTCTCAAACTGTGGGGCGCACTCCCTAGAAGGGCGTAATAACCCTACTTGGAGGGGGGCGTGCATATCGCGAAAAAAGTTAAAAAGTTGATAATTAATAAGTTCATACAATAATGTATATTCTATAGTGTAATTCCCATTCGATTATATTAATTTACTGTACTTATTTACAAAAAGATGGGGGGGCGTTGGTGATGCCAAAAGGTAAGAAATGAAGAAGAGTATTCAAACCATATCACTCTCTTTCCTTACGGCTGTCGGTTGCCAATCCGGTACACGACGGGTCCATAGGTGGTAGATAATGGAAGGACTCTCCATTAAGAAGACCACAAAAAAGGGGGGAAGAGTAAGAGAGTTGAGGGAAAATCCCTCCCGAACCAAAACTGGCAAGGTAAGAACTGAAGGAGGGGGAGGGGGTGCTCTGGGAATAGTGGGAGGGGGCGCAACAATTTGACGTGACTAGGGCGTCGGGGAGGTTAAAAACGGCCCTGACCATACTGCGCTTGCATGCGAAGAATAATTTTCGCATATTTCGCTTTCGCAAACAAAAAACGAATCACTGTCCTCCTTTCCTCCTTGGTGCAGATCGACAATGGAGCTGCCATGTTGAACGGTCTGCTACACCCTGTGGTGTCATGAGAATGCAGCGTGAAAATCACACCCAGCAAGTAGTGGGAGTAAAAAAATACTTTTAATTTTTTCTCCAACAGGGTAATTAACTTAAAGTGTGCATTTAATTGTCTCTGTGCCAAGCCAGTATGATAGCCCCCTTTTTGACGTCGATTTCTCCACTGCTTCTCTCGGTACGGTCCGCAAGGCTCTTTTCCCTCGCCAAGGACTCCTGGTCAGCATCACGGTCAAACCTCAAAGTTACATATTTTCCCCTCCTTCAGAAGACGACCAGCTCTCATTTTTTCGATCTTTTACTTTTCCTCTCTTTTGTTTTCTTTTCTCTCCTTTTTCGGTTCCACTAGACCTTTTTAAATATCAGGGGCAGTCCATTTCCCACCCCTCACGCTTTCTGATTGATGGCCCATATGAGTCGATCCTTGACCCTCAACTCATTAGAGCCCTATTGGCCAGAATTCGCCAATCGTCCTCTCCCCTGGTTTCTTCTAAAACCTGCAAGTGTCAGACACATGCTCCGACGGCCAAACCCCTTCGGCCCACTGCAGCTGCTTTACCGCCTTTGAAGAAAATTCGCAATTTATATGTAAGGCGACAGTCAGCTGCATCGGAAACGATCTTGTCCACAGTATTATGGCCAGACTATTGTATGTTCAGTCTCACTGGCACCAAAGTCCAGGCTCTAAATAAAGATAACGAGCCCCAGCTGTGAGTGCACAATAACTCATTCTAGTCTTGTCCTGAAAGAGTGAAACTCGTTTCGAAACGGGGACGTCACAACCTCTACGACTACTAGGGAAGACGAGTGACACGTTGTATAGAAGTGTTGCCGACTACTCTTTATTTAGCGCTAGATATTAGGGCTGTTGCCAAACTTCGGATAGAGAAATTGTAAAAATCCCTTTACTTTTCACGTTCTTTCATATTTTCATATTGAAAACCTTGGAAATTATAACTCAACTTCATGAATTCTTTTTCTTGTTTTTTCTTTTTCTTTTGGATTTTTATGAAGCAGTACATGATTGTTCTGTTTACTTAAGGTATGCGACTACGTTCGGAACCGTGATTTTAAAAAAGCGTATAAATGGATAATTTTCATGATATTTAGTGTCACTTAGACTAGAATACATGTATAAAATTGTTTAAGGACATTTTGACAAAAAAAAAAAATTATTTAAATACAATATTTTGGCAAAAAATTAACTTAGAATAACCTTTTTTCTAAATGTTCTCCATTTAGAAAAAAATGCTTCTAAAATAATAATATTTTGCTTATATAAAGTAAAGACTTCTCCAGAGAGTCTGAAAATTTTTTTTTGAAAAATTCACATTATTTTCAGAGTTACAACCAATTAAAATAGTTATCGGCGTTTTTTTCTGTTGCCGTAAAACATGGAAAAACCTACTTCTAAGTTATATATTTCAAAAATTCTAATTGAGCCTCTGTACGGAGGTTTGAGCAAAATATTATTATAGAAGACAGGAAAAATATTATTATAGAAGCATTTTTCACAAAAGAAGAATATTTCGGAATTGGATCATTCTATCTTCTTTTTTTGTCAAAATATTGTACTTAAACAATTTTTTATTGTAATAATATTCTTAAAACAATTTTATATACGTTTTCTAATCTAAGTGACACTAAATATCATAAATATTATCCATTTATACGCTTTTGCAAAATCATGGTTCCGAACGTAGTCGGATACCTTAACTCGCGTATATTAACAGTATATTTTAACTCTTGATGTACTGGCCGTAGTAGCTAGGAAGAGAGCTCGTGGCTAATGTTGTCGAGTCGCAAGTTCGAAACCTAGAGACACTGAAGACTCACTGTATAGATGGGGTTGATGCATGAAATCTGTCGAGACTCAAAATCCTGCCATTGGTGGGGTATGGATGTTTAGAGAGGGTAACCAGCTTAGAGATGTTGTCATAGTCCCTTGGCCACGTTTCAAAATTAAGAGGCCCGTCGCCAATAACCCTCCAGTTGCTTCATAGTGCAAAGTAGTTAAAATAAAATCAAAGATGAACTAATAACATTTTAATAAGCATAAAATAAATCCTTTTATAACATCACTTATGACAAACTGATGGAAATGTTTGAAGAACGATTTTAAGAAAATATGTTGTTGTTGTTTTCTGATGCCACCTGTCTGACGTAGTCAGATCGAGGCCCACGAAATTCATCGTGGCATGGGCAAGAGGTACGCCTGTCGTTGGCCTTGAGCACCATACAGGTGACAGTGCGATTTTAGCTATGCGAAATTCCCCGAAGGGGCGATAGATGGCGACATCACCTCTATCTCCACCTCCACAATTTCTGCATGGAAACTGAAGGGGAGAGAAATATTCTCCAGTCCCTACGCTCGTGATTAAGCCCACAAGACTACGGACCCACTGATTTAACGAGCACGTACTCCGTGTGAACTCGGAGGGTCTTTGGTGGTATCGGGCATCGAACCCAGGCCTTCCGGTCTTGAGTCCGATGCTCTAACCACTAGGCTACCCACGGCCCAAGAAAATAGGTAATGTGTATTAAGGTATCCGACTACGTTCGGAACCGTGATTTTCAAAAGCGCATAAATGGATAATTTTTCATGATATTTAGTGTCACTTAAATTAGAATATATACATAAAATTGTTTTAAGGACATTTTGACAAATTTTTTTTTATTTAAATACAATATTTTGGCAAAAAATTAACTTAGAATAATTTTTTTCCAAATGTTCTCCTTTTGTGAAAAATGCTTCTATTAGAATAATATTTTGCCTGTATATATCTCAGACCTCTCTGCAGAGACTCAACTAGAATTTTTGAAATATATAACTTAGAAGTGGGTTTATTCATATTTTACGACAACAGAGGGGAGCAATTTTAAGAGGAAAAAAACGCGATTAATTATTTCAATTGGTGGTAACTCTGAAAATAATGTGAATTTTTCCTCTGTAGAGAGGTCTGAGCTATATACAGGCAAAATATTATTATAATTTAATCATTTTTCACTAAAGGAGAACATTTGGGAAAAAGATTATTATAAGTTAATTTTTTGCCAAAATATTATATTCAAATAAATTTTTTTTGTCAAAATGTCCTTAAAACAATTTTATGCATGTATTCTAATCTAAGTGACACTAAATATCATGAAAATTATCCATTTATGCGCTTTTTTAAAACCACGGTTCCAAACGTAAATACCTTAAGGAAAAAATGCGAATCTTGAAATCACGAAAAAAAGTTTAATTAGTTGAATAAGTAGATTTTGTTTTATGCGTATAATGCATCAGATATGTATACAGCTGCTCAAAAACTAAGAAACATGACTACTTGACTTCAGTGGAGTGTTTAAAAAACGTTTTTCGTGTTGTGATTATATGATTTTCAAACACAAACCAGTTAATCTACTTTTTACCAAAGTTTAAATAACCATAAAAACTCGGTTTTCTCGAATAACTGGAATTTAAGTACCGTATAATCCTGTGTATAACTCGCACTTTCATCACGAAAAATAAGATCCTAATTTGCGGTTACGCATTATACGCCGGATACAAAAAGAATTGCTTTAAAAATAAAGAGAAGGTGAGCATATAAAAATTAGATTTCAACGTATGCATTTGACCTCCTTTTGCAGATGGTTTTTCACCTTTTAACACATCAACATGTTCCACTATCATTTTAAATTTGTTTTGATAGATTGCTATTGATACACACATCTAAAGGCTGAATTAATTAATGACGTAAATCGGCCAGGAATAACTGCCTCGTACAGTGGTTATCGATCTTTGAATCACCCCCCTTATTTATCTGCCCAACATCGAGGACCCCCAAAATTTGGAACACCTCTCCCTGACTTTATTACTTTACTTCATAGGTTGAATATTAATAGGCATCAATAAATAACAATCTCTAGAATAATACATTTCACGAACCTTTCTTGAAAAACTTACATCAACAAACTCGGCTTTCAAGATAAAAACCTACCAATTTCTGTGATATACGGCTTATTTGATGATATAGTGAACCATTTCTTGCAAAAATTTTATATAATAGCTACAGATGCTTCAAAAAATAAACTTATAACATACAGGCATTTCAAAAAATGCATCCTTTTCATATAGGATTAATCATATTAATTCTATATTTATGGCAGTAGCGCTGGTTATATGTCAAGCACTGGACGATCTGGCAGAAGCAGGCGAAAACCTACTAATTTTACCTGATAGTCAACTGTTTAGTCTTCTCTTCAAATTTACAGTATTCAATCTCCAAGAATCATCCATAGATTAGCTAGCAAAATCTTTGTTCATTCGAATTTTCAAACCCAGTTAATTTTTTTCTTTAGATTCCGGATACTCAAGAATATTTTGAAATTAACAGGCTGACAATTTGCAAGATTAGTAACAAAATCTAATGTTTATATTGACTGGATTGCCCCTGAAGATATCAATACTAACAATTACCGAAAAAGAACAGAAAAAAAACCGTTGAGAATTGTAATAACAGAAGAGATATCACAATACATTAGGAAACATCCCATCGATAGAAATAATATCTAATAGGACCAATGACAAATCAGAAGAGATACTAGGTATTCGCATTATTAGTAAAACGATTATAACGCCAGGGATCTTGCATAATTATAAATTAATGAATAATCCTATATGTAACACCTGTAAAGAAAATAACGATTTGGAATACATTCTTTTAAATTGTGACAAATATACTTTTCAAAGAAATAACATGCAGATTATACTGAAGGTAGATCCATGCAATAACATCATCTTCAGAGAACTTTGGGAACATGCAACTTTTCAGTCTTTCTGCAGAAGATGAAGTTCTTTGATATATATTAAAATAAGAAAGGAAAGAGACATATATATATATATAAATCCATAAATATATATACTCAGATAGCTATAGAATCTATGTATAATTATTCAAGATAGGAAATATTAGGCATATTAGTACAATAACAAACTCTTGGCCTTAGGAACCAAGATTGCAGGTTTAAACAAGTTTTAGGGCTAGCTAACCTTCACCTGTAGTTAGTCTATTAAAAGTTCCAAGCGGAAAAGAAAGAATAATATTAGGAGAAATTTAAATACTACAAATAAAATCACTATACTAATAAAATATAACGATAAAATTATAGCCTACTAGTATTCACAGTAGAGATTTAAAGTCGATGCAAAAGATAAATAGTAAGACTTACTTCGTGAGTGTACCAACTGGTTATGTTTCCCGCCAAATACAACAGAGGAATTTCAGTACCGCATAAAGTTAAAAATTATGATAGAATAATAGAAAGTCTATATCTATATCTATATATGTATATAAAAAACCATAGATATATATTGATATAAATATTTGTGGAAAATAAATGAATACAAGAAATATATATATATATTATATTATATATTTAAATAATATCATTAATTTATTAAACATGTGGCGCCATCTATTGAATAATTGTATAATTAGTTTAAAATACTAGAATTAAAACATAATGTAAATAATAGTTATTAATACACATTGTATATCACTGAGAACTGTTAGAAATATAATTGTAAAGAAAGTTAGCAGGATATCCATGTTCAATACATTGTTTAATAAAGTTATTAAGATTTAAATAAATATTAGCTTTATCGCTAACTAATACATTATATTATGATAAATATAGTTAAAAATAATATTTCTATATATAGATATAGAAAAATTTGAATTCCAGTAAAGCACTTTAAGAATGTTAAAATTAAAGGCATCTCTTTTATCATAAATATTACTATATAATATATATATATTCATTTCAAGAAGATAATAGCCTTTGTGTTACTCCATATCCCCCCAAACCTGTAATTCCCCTGACTCCCAACACATGATTGGGTGATTTAAAGGGCCCTGAATAATCCTAAGACTCTGCCTCTGTTACTTACACAGACTTTCTTAAAATTATTTTTCACTAAGAAAAAACAGCAGACATTTAATTAAAAATATTGCAAAATACTAATTTTAAGTAAATAAATACTGTGTGAAGATCCCCTTGGATCTCACTTTGAGAACGAGAATAATTCGGAGTCAGATAAGAGCCAGTAGCCATTTTTATAAATAACTTTCTTTATTTGGTTATCTTTCCCAAATAGAATCAAAGACTTTTATTAACAAATATATCTAGATAGTTATATGAGGTTTAAAAGGAACTTTCCTTTAAATAAACTTAAATATTTAATAATCCAATTAATTAACAATTAGAATATCGATCACGCAGAGATTACCGCGATAAGAGATCCCAGAATTATATTCAATGATGTTCCTATTGAACATTTAACTTTAATCTCACTCCTAATATAAAACTTTAATTATAAATCAATATTTACCCCACTGCAGCTCAGCTCTTCCTGAGATTTATCCACCTAGAAATCTTCAATAATAAATCTCTAACTTACCGTTATACCTTCCTGCTTCAATCTCTCTCTCCTACTGCTTTTTTACTTTACTATTCCGTTTGACTTAAATACTTTATCTAATCTGCATAACAAGGAATCCTGTCCTCTTTTTGGAGCTGATTGGAAATAGGTAGGGGAATTAAATTTCACTAAAAAAGACGACTCAGAAGGTTAGTGATAAAGTTCCGTATAGGTTTGTCACAACTGTACTTAACTGTATTAATTAAAATTTTCAATGAGAAGGATGGTGCTATACTTCTTTTACAAATGCTGTTATACCAGGTGTAATATTTAAATTTTACAGTCTGAATTCAGGTTCTACGCTTTCCAGACGGTTTTCGTACATATTTTTTAACATAAAGAAGAGTTGAAAATGTTTTTTCCCATAAATAAATAATTTGGAAAAGATCCCCAAGTTTTGGTAGTTTTAATCAATTAATTTTTATTAATTACTCTTTTATAATTATAGATAATTAAATCACGGTATGTCATCCAAAATAATTATGTATATAAAATTTCAACTCAAGTGAGCGCTTTAAAATGTATTTTATTAGCGATTGAAAATTCCACCAAGATAAATATATAGAGAATGTGAGCTAATAGTAGGAATTGAAAAAAAAAAAACGGAAATGAAACTGACAAGTTGTGATCTTTTAGCCAAAAATTAAAAATTTCTTAGAGTATAAAAAGGGCTTGAACCCCTAAAACCCGCTCTTGTATATCTGACTGAATTACTTTAAAAACACCAAACAAGAAAGAGTAAATATTATTAAGCGGAAATTATGTTCTTTTACTAATAGTGTTTTTCTTGATAGTCGAAAAAATAATTAAATACCAACTTCTCGTATTTAAATACTTTTCTTGTTCTTATGTGTTTCCTCCCTCAAAATCCTTTAACTGCTGATTAAAGGTTCTCTCCCCAGTGCCACCGCTTTTCACATAGACTCGCGTATGCGGTGTATTGGGGCAGGGAGAAAAGACATAGTTAAGCAAATCCTTCTCTGAAATAACTAAATACTTCACAGATAGTCCTTTAATTGCATTCCAAAGCCATCGGAATAGATTTACTGATGGAAGTGCAAAGAAAATATTGCATTTTTGGAATGACGTATATATACGTCAGGGGCAGTTAACGCACCGGCTACGTGAGGCATATATATATACATCAGCGGTAGTTAAAGCTTTAAAACCTTTATTTGAAATGTCGAATGAATTAAAAATTGAACTTGACTTTTAAAGCAAATATTATGAAATATTAAAATAACAAATACAAGTATAATTTCTAATTCACATTGCCTGTACCACAGAGTTTCTCAAACTGTGGTGCGCGTCCCCCTAGGGGGTGTGATAATTCTACAGGGGAGGGCGAGCCTATTGAAAAGTTTAAAATTAAAGATTATTAAAAGAATTATTAATTTACTGAAAGTAAACTAACAAAATACACTCTGTCGCAAAAAAATATATGCACCCAGAAGAAATCAAGCTACAATCACGAAACTCGGCAAGAATGTAGTCTGGTAAGAGATATGCAAATGATTAAAATTTCGAAGGCAATGAGACAAGGCTAGTGTGCTATGCGCATATTAGTTGCGCAACTGGGGAGATTTAAAAGCATGAGTACGAGCGCCGTACGGCTATCCAAACGAATCTGATGACTTTGATAGACGATATTGAGACTTAGGATGCCTTAAGACGTAACCGGCGGCAGTACGAGCAGCTGACGGACTTTGATAGGGGCCGTATAATAGGCCTCAGAGAAGCAGGTTGGTCGAATAGACGTATCGGCCGCCACCTCGGTCGGAGCGATATGGTAGTTGCTCGGTGTTGGCAACAGTGGATCACAGAAGGTAGAGTGTACCGTCGCGGAGGGTCAGGACGTCCCAGGAACACAAATGATCGCGAGGATCGTGCAATCAGAAGAGTGGCCACTTCGGCACCAACAACGTCGCTAGCATCGATTCAACGCCACTTACCTCCTTCCAGACATCCAGTGCCATCAAGAGAAACCATAAGGAGACGACTGACCGAAGTTGGCTTGAGGAGCCGACGTCCGCTAAGACGCTTACCACTGACCCCACATCATAGGCAGTGTCGACTGGATTTTTGCCGACCTCGGGCAACTTGGAGTGTGACAGACTGGAGACGTGTCATCTTCAGTGATGAATCCCGATTCAGTCTCAGTGATGATGACCACCGCACACGTGTCTGGAGGCGCACCGGCCAGCGGTCCGATCCGGCATTTATTTTCGAGCGGCATACAGCAATTTCACAAGGTGTCACAGTGTGGGGAGCAATTTCTTGGGACACACGATCATCTTTAGTGGTCCTTCAAGGCACTTTGACAGCTCGCAGATACGTGGACGATATTTTAACGCCGATTTGCTACCCATGCTATCAAGTCGCCCAGGTGCCATTTATCAACAGGATAATGCTCGTCCACATACTGCACGACTCTCCCAACAATGTCTTCAAGGATATGACGTCCTACCATGGCCTGCCAGGTCACCAGATCTTTCGCCAATAGAGCATGTCTGGACGCGCTGGGAAGGCAACTGCAGCCGTCCTGAGATACAGGAGAATTAACTGCGCAGATGCAAAGACTATGGCAGGATCTTCCATAGGGGGTCATAAGTGATCTAAATGAATCGATGCCACGCCGAATTTCGGCTTGTATAGCTGCCAGAGGTGGCTTTACTACTTACTGATTTTTAACCTTTTGCAAGCTGTAACCGCTTAATAAAATGATATTTTGTTCTGAATTTTTAATCATTTGTTTATTTTCATATACACTACATGCATACCAAATTTCGTGAATGTAGCTCAATTTCTTCTGGGTGCATATATTTTTTTGCGACAGAGTGTACATTCTGACATAATAAAAAGTAAAACTAACATTTACATTGATATAATACACTTATAAATATATCAGCACTGCTTAAGGTATTTTATAAGTAATTTAACGATATTAAGTTAAGAATATAATTAAGTAATAAATTAGGAACTAAGTAAAGTAATTTAACAATAATAAGTTAAATAATTACCAGTGACCCCATGGGCGTGTCACATATAAAATGATATACAAAAATTAACACTTATCATGATAATTTGTACGTTTTATGAATAATTCCTTAACTGAAGATTAAAAGTTGTGTGATTCGCTCCCTTATGCCTCCGTTTTCCACGTAGGCACGCGAATGTGATCTATTGGAGGAGGGGGGAAGGGAAAAGAAGTAAGTATAAGTAAGAAAAGGAGAAGTAAATCCTTCGTAAACACTGTTAAGGTCCTTTTATTACATTCCAAATTCTTCGGAATAATTTTATGGATAGCAGTGCACAAAAAAACCACCGTACTTCCAAATGACGTATATACACGTCCGAGACATTAAACATACTGGTTGAGTGAGACGTATATATACGTCGGTGTCGCTTAAGAGGTTAAAGTATGGGGAACGCGATGAAATTTATGATTGAATATTAGGTCGCAAATATTGAAAGTTTGAGAAGTACTGCTGTACCATCATATTCAGATATTTTACATATGGGAGATTACAAGTGCACACGTAGAACTTACTTCAAGTGGTGGTAGTCATGAGCTTCCGGAGAAAAAAGAAACGGGAAATGGTACCCTGAATGAGAATTCAAGGTATTCATTGTTGCCGCTAAGAACCATATCCAGGCTGTGAAGGGGTGACTTCCCAACAAACAAGGTCCCAAGATTACAGGGAATAAATTGCAAAAGCAATATTCTATTGGATGACAGTACACAGCGGTGATGGCTATGGGAGCAGTCCATTCATGATGTTGCTTGTGGATGTATTTGTACAGGCGGGGGTGATGCAGGAGTCTAGGTTAAACATAAAAATAACAGAGAAATACTGTTATATAACGTTATTATAGAAGTATTTGTGAACTATGAGCATCTAATGAAAAGTATACCACCAGATCTAATGCTCTCATTTGCACATACACATACACGAAAAAATATGAAGAAATCGTATGTGTATGAGATTAAATTAAATACAACATGAAAAGGAGCCTCATTCTTCTGTTTCAAGTAAACTGCTGTATGTAAAAAAATGCAACACTATCAGAATTAGAGGAAATTTAACTCTCAAACGACTTGTATTAGTACAAATAAATGACGAAATTTTCGAAGCAAAAAAACAATATTAAGTGTCCGAAATCAGTATTTAGTGTAGCCACCATGCGCTGCAATAAGTGCTGCTTCCGACGTAGCATCGAGTCAAATAGATTTTTAATGTCTGCTTGTGGAAGAGAATTCCATATTGCTTGTATGCGCAGCAAAAGTTCGTCTTTTTAAGCTGTAGGACGAGGATCACGAGCGGGACGCCGACCAACCAAATCCCACACGTGCTCAATGGGTGAAATATCCGGCGAATAAGCAGGCCAAGGAAGAAGTTGCATGTATTAGGCTGAACAGAAGTCTTGAACAGTCTTTGCAACATGTAGGTGTGCATTATCCTGCTGAAAGGTAGCTCCAGGGATGCCTTAGAGCAGTGTTTCTCAAAGTGTGGGGCGCGCCCCCCTGGGGGGCGCGATGACCCTACAAGGGGGGCGCGAGCGTATCGAAAATTTAAAGATTTAAAAAAAATAACCGGAAAGAGAAGTAAAACAAAATGCTTTCTTCCATAATAAAAATAAATACACACAACACACTGACATAATTTATATTTATTATCTAGCTTTTTTCCGTCATCAAATAGCTATCTTTGATCCCAAAACCAAATTAAAGAAAAAAAAAACATTTTGTTTTATTTGCTGTTTTTCCTCAATGAGAGATTTTTTTATTACGTTTTAACATAAAATATTACTCGTTAAAAGAAAAAACGAAACACAGACCCTGAGAAAAATTCTAAGAAGATAAACAATTCACCGCTGCAATTATTATTGAAATACTGTACATTAGTTGTAGAAAAAGAAAAGGAAGTCATGATTCACTTTTCAGCCAGGCTGCATAGTACGTTCAGTTCAGTTCAGGTTTTGTGGGATATGGAGCAACAAAGGCTATATATATGATCCCCTAAAAAGACAGATGTTTCTTAAAAATTAGTAGATGTCAAAATATTTCAGTTTCTGGATAAAAAATCTGAATTTTAATTTGACCTTCAATCTTATGGTATGGTTATTATCAATATTAGTTCCCTCCCATCTTTCATGTGTTTGCTTTTCGCTTAAGGAAATTGTAAATAATTGAGTTTTGCGATATTTGGAAAAGAATTGATTGGTTTAACATTTCTGTAGGATAATTGAAAAGTGTCTGATTTGCGTCCTTTATTATGGTCTTGTACTTTTGAATCATTTTAGTTCAGTTTTATTGGATTTTTTTCTCAAATCATCAAAGAATTGAATAGTCCTTGAAAGAAGGTAAGTATACTTTCTATAAATTAAAATATTCACTAGAATTCCGATTTGTATCGTGTACAGTAAAAATAATTCTAAACAAATGATTGGGGTGACTGAGTCCCCCCGCACTACCATTAATGTTAGTATCGAGTACGCGCCTACTCCCGGGTTAAACTTTTTGAAGTCTTCTCGCTTTAAATGTTAAAAAGTAACACAATTATTCTTCATCGGAATTTTATATTCTTTTTCATAATTTAACATTAATTCTAAATGCTAATTGTGTGAGGTTTAAAATTACAGTTCTTCTAAACAGTTATTTACAATTATAGCATTTATCTAAAAAAAAATCATTTTACATTTTTGTATACAATGTCGTGTGTGTGCACACAGTTTTACTCTCCTTACAGTTCAGCTATTATATCAAGAATAATGTTTTATTTTTTAAAAAAAATGAACTCGTGCGAAGAGTCGGTGTTTCAGCCAGTATACGTTTCATGTATCAGTACTGAAGAAGGTATTTTATAAATAATTTCTTATTACTGAATTTGGCCGCGGTAGCCGAGTGGTATAGGTATCGGATCGTGGCTTGCCTTGTCACGAGTTCGAGCCCAGTACCACTAAAGACCCGCCATGTAGGGCAGCGCTGCATGTTAAATCTGTTGAGAGTTGAAACTTTTTCCCGTTGGTGTGGTGTGGTAGTTAGGAGAGAAGGGTGCCAGCTCAGGTGTCATCCACGTCACTTGACCATGGTTCAAAATTACGTGGTCCGTCGCCAAAAGCCCTCGTGCAGCTGAACAGTGCGACGTTAATATTCAATCAATCAATCTTATTACTAAATTATTAACAAGTTTAATAATTATTAGTGACTTCCACGGGCTTTTCTTGTAGAGGAAAGTTTTTCAAAGGAAGGTTTTAATATCAGAAATTGACACTTAAAGAGTTATTTTTCTATATTTAGCTGAGATCTATATTTTGTCTTCAAGGCATCCACTGCAGAAAATCCGGTTTGAAAAAGGTAGGATGTTGAAAATGGTAATAGTATACGAAGTGCTTTTGTTTTCAGTACAGATAATTCCTCATCCACCTCTACCCCAAATTCAAAGAGCGATTTATTACAAAATTGCTTTTTAATTTTTCACTGCATGTGAAATCTATGAAGATTTCTTCTTCGGAAGTTGAGAGCCCTTCTGGAGAGTATCTTGAAATAGATCCCTAATCCACTCGTAACTTGCTACCAAGCTGTCCTCATCCAGAAAATACTTTTTTAAAATTCTTTGCCAACATAGCTAAATGATTTTACATGTTTTAAAAACAACTTTCACATGTTGTTCTACAGATTTGTAAGTTTTAACACATATTGAGCTGGGGCTTTTTTTCCATCATTTACTTCAGTAGTGGTAAATCCAAAATTTAAGTATTTTGAGAAGATCGCCTTGATTTAATTTTCGGAACCATGCTCGTTCGTCTGTGTACTTGTTGTTTCTTTATTATGGTCGAATGTTTGCTTACGACTTAAAAATGTATGTATGATATTGTTTTAATCTACTGCCGTAAATACTTAATTACCGTGAATTAAAATTAACGTGGAAATTAAAAAAAATGTACATTCAAGCTAGATTCGGTAGCTATAGGAGTATCGAGTCGACCAAAACTGAATGGAATTGTACGAGGAAAAGCATTTTTACATGTTTTGCGCAGACGTCCGATAGGTTGCCCAGACTCACGCAAACGTACCCTATAATGCCAGATGTGATGGATATGATAGAGAGAGACATTGACTAGACTATTTTTCTAATGACATTTGTGCTTTGAGAAATGAATGCTGAAGGAAATAAATCTTTAATTAAATACATCATTTTGCGATCTGTTCCAATTTAAAAATTAGAGAAAGAAAAATAACATAATTCTAAGTAATATATATATTTTAAGTAATTTTCTTATATATATATATATATATATATATATATATATATATATATATATATATAAAATAAAATATACACAAAATTTAATATACTTATCGTATTAATTTGTACGGTTTATAATTAAGATCGTATTGTAACTTTAGCGTCTCTCTCTCAAAGTGCATTTTTATTGCAGTAAATACATTATTGTTGTACAGGGGGCGAGACAAAAATTATGATTGAAAATTGGGTCGCCAGTATTGAAAGTTTGAGAAACACTGCTTTTAATGTATGAGTGGCGCACAGAGTATTTTAGGACTAATTAATTAATACTAAATTAAGAACAAGTTTAATAATTATTAGCTACTTCCATGGGCTTGTCTTACAGAGCAAAGTTTTTGAAAGGAGTTTTAAGATAAGAAATTGACCCTCTGAGTTCATTTTCTATATTTAGCTGATATCTATGTTTTGTCTTCTAAGCAACCACCGCATTTTGTAATATGTTCCAATTTAAAAATCAGAGAAAGGAAAAATAACTTAGTAATTATACTATTACTTAACTTTTTTTTTGCTTAAAAGTAACATATACAAAATTTAATACTTATGTCATGAATTTGTACGGTTTATAATAAATATTGTTGCTTTATCGTAAAAGTGCATTATTATTGCATTCAGTAAATTATTATGTATAAGGGGGGGCGCGATAAAAATTGTGATTGAAAAGGGGGGCGCCAGTATTGAAAGTTTGAGAAGCACTGCCTTAGAGGAAGGGAACGATTTCGGGCTGTAGCACTTCACGGACGTACCTGTTGCTATTGAGATTACCCTCAATTCATAGCAAATTGGATCGTTCATGAAACGAAATCACACTCCAAACCATGACTCCAGGAATTAAGCCACTATGTCGCAAAATTCCCGGAGTCATGGTTTGGAGTGTCACTATGTCGCAAAAGCACTCTGGAAGGCAGCTTTCACCGGTATAACTTCTAACACGAATGAGGCCATCATGGTCCTACAAATTGAAGCGTGACTCATCTGAAAAGACAACTTGGTGCGAATCAGCTTGCCAGGCTCTGTGCACATGAGCCAATTGCAGACGCAGCCGTCGATGGTTTGCCGTGAGGGGGATCCTGTATAAAGGTACCCCTTTGCGCGTAATCTACGGTGCAGCAGACGTCAATGAATTGACAAAGCCGACATTAGTACACCTACAGCAGTTGAACAAATTGCTGGCAACTGCCTGGAGGAGGCTGTACGGTCATTCACCGCCATGCAGAGCAGGTGTCGATCGTCGTGCGCTGACGTCACCCTCCGTTTTCCACTGTCAGTTTTTGCAGTTGTTCGGTGCTCGCCGGTCCACTACTTCCAAACTCGTATCACTGTGGAACAGTTCCGTTGCACACGAGCTCCTATTGCGCGATAGGAAAATCCTCCTTCTTGAAGGCCGATAATGATTACCCATTTAGACTCCATAAGTTGTTGGAATTTCTCCTCATTTCGTCGTGGATGCATACATAGGTCTCACTAAAAGTTCACCACTAACAAATAATCATTAACTATTTTCAACGGGTCCCTCTACAGCCTACTATTAATACGCTTTCAGCATCAGATCAGAGGGCGCAGAGCACACCACGCATGCGCGGTGGCTCTGAATCTTTACTATTTTACGTAACATCCTATAAATGATATTTGCTGCGAAGTTCATTTAATTCTGATGATTCCTTCATGGTGTTGCATTTTTTTATTCTTACAAACAGTGTAATTTCACATTGGAGTAGAGATTCCCAAAGTGGTCCAGAAGAACCTCTTGGTGTCCATGGAAGCTCTAAAGGCAATCATAATATCGAGATTTCCACATTGCGTAAAGCCTAACAAGTTAAGCAGCTGTGACTATACATGTGCTTGATATAGTTTTTCTCCCTTAGAATGTCAAAATCATATTCATTAAACTACAAGGCTCTTAACGCAATACATTGAGCCTTAAATGCGTATATAAATCATCCATTTAAACTATTTTGAATGTGCTTACCTACATTTAACACCAATTTCTTTACTAAAATGTTATTTCAATGATTTTTCCAACCGGTGAGAAGTGTATCCCTTTCAGTACAAGTTTCAGTATTTATAATAAGAGAGATGAAAAACAGTATAAAAGTGGCCAAGTAATATAAGATTTTGGCCTCTTTTAGGGTATTAATTCTCCAAGGGGGTATTAAGTTATATGGTTATTAAGTCACCAAGTGAGATATAATAAATTTCATGTGGCGATTTTCTTCAGCTGCGACTTATTTGGCGATCTTTCTTTTATTTGGCTTTTTTTCTCTTGGCGTAGTATATTTTTTGTGGTTATCTGTGCTAAAACTGTTGACTTCCTCTGCTGGGTGCTGACTTTTCCCCTTTTCCACACATGAAATACAATATTGGAAGGTAACATATTATGGTAAGTCTTTTGGAATTATAAAAGAAGTTGAGAAATAAGTCATTAATATCCTCCGAGAAATCTCGTCAAAGTTAATCCCTAAGTTATTAGCCTCTACCAAATTTCCATATATGAAGGTATATATTCCTTGAAGTTAAAAAAGGAAAGGGAAATATAAAAAAACTCGAAAGTATATATAGGGTGTTTTTTTAGAGGTAAGAACTTTAAATTGCAATAAAACAACGATGTATTATTCGATTGACATGAATTCTTTTTTATTCGAAAGATAATCTTGTGGCATTACCTTTTAAATATGATCAAGCAAGGCGTAGATTCGTGGAATGGGCCCAAAACGAGATTATCGTTGTTCCCGATTTTCAAAAGCGAATTTTGTTTAGCGATGAAGCGCACTTCTGGTTGAATGGCTACGTCAACAAACAAAATTGCCGCATTTGGAGTGAAGCTAATCCACAAGTGTAGATTAGCACCTCGAAACACCGTTACATCCAGAAAAACTGACTGTTTGGTGCGCTTTATGGGCTGGTGGAATCATTGGTCCGTAATTCTTCAAAAACGATGAAGGCCACAACGTTACAGTCAATGGTGATCGGTATAGAGCCATGATTACTAACTCTTTCATTCCTGAATTGAACAATCATGATGTCCAGGGACTGTGGTTCCAACAAGACGGCGCAACATGTCACACAGCTCGTGCCACAATCGATTTATTGTAAGACACGTTTGGTGACCGCCTAATTTCACGTTTTGGACCTGTGAATTGGCCTCCAAGATCTTGTGATTTAACACTGCTAGACTATTTTCTGTGGGGCTATGTAAAGTCATTGGTCTATGCGGATAAGCCACAAACGCTCGACCATTTGGAAGACAACATTCGCCGTGTTATTGCCGATATACGGCCACAAATGTTGGAAAAAGTCATCGAAAATTGGACGTCCAGATTGGACTACACCCGAGCCAGCCGTGGCAGTCCTATGCCAGAAATCATATTTAAAATGTAATGCCACAAGATTATCTTTCGAATAAAAAAATTCATGTCAATCGAATAATACATCGTTGTTTTATTGCAATTTAGAGTTCTATACCTCTAAAAAAACACCCTTTATATACATATAATTGTCTATTTTATTAGTTTAAATTTAATAGAGAAGAGAATAAAAAGGATAAACACAAATATTGAGAAAAGAGAAAAAATGTTTGAAATATAGCTAGAAATAAATGTGTGGGAAATATAAGCATCCTAATTCGATATAGTTATTTCTATCTAAATGAAAATTTTCACATTTATCATCCTTAGTTTTAATTATTGAAGTCTCTATTCTTTACAAGTAATTAGTTATAGGTACAGTAAAATTAAATAGAATAATGCAGTGGTCTCTTTTGTGTTTTAGGGCTAATATGAATATGTTTGGTATTTACGTATTACACTATAGATGAAATTTGTCTAATTAAAAAACGTCGCCAAATACCGTAATATGTAGCCAATAATGGAATACTGTTTCCGCGCATGCCCAAATATTATCCACTGCATCCCTTTGCTCAAAAATTATAACATTACGTATATAATTTGTGTGTAATATTATATTCTTCTCTTATTTTGTATGGAAAAAAGATTAAAATTCGGTATTTGCCTTCCACAAAAAGAACATATTGGAATATTTTCCATACTCCTGATTTAATAAGTAAGTGCTCAAAGGCTTAATTGGCCTAGAAAAACGGCACAACAACAAACATCATGGAAACGCAACGCAGTATTTAGATTAATATTTATGCGAATTTATATGGCGTCATCTAAATAAAGAACGATTTTGCCACGATTTTGAATGCAATTACGGCATTCTGGCAGCCTGAATAATTTGATTTTTTTACTATATTTTTCATTTATTTCAAGTGAACCTGTTTTTTTAATATACAGTAACTAATTCTTCTAAATTTTTGCAAATTTATATGTTGACGTAGTATTACGGATGGATCATACCTGGGAATTGGTTTTCATGTAAGTGCGGAAAAGATGCAGCATTTGGCGATGTCTTTTAGCTTGGTAAAATGGGTCGATGGTCAATGGCGTAACGAAGAATTTTAGGGCCCTGCTGCAGTCAGGTTTTGGGCTCCAAGACCAAATACATACTTAGCGTCAGTCAGGCTTTGGGATCCCTAGAATCCTGCCTCCCCCCGTGATGCGGTGGTGTACGTCATGCCACTGTCAATGGTATAAGTGTCGAATACTTCTACACTTATAAGTACTTGAACAATTGTGAAAGAATTCCTTTTATAAATTACACTCTGTCGCAAAAAAATATATGCACCCAGAAGAAATTGAGCTACATTCACGAAATTTGGTATGCATGTAGTGTATATGAAAATAAACAAATGATTAAAAATTCAGAACAAAATATCATTTTATTAAGCGGTTACAGCTTGCAAAAGGTTAAAAATCAGTAAGTAGTAAAGCCACCTCTGGCAGCTATACAAGCCGAAATTCGGCGTGGCATCGATTCAATTAGATCACTTATGACCCCCTGTGGAAGATCCTGCCATAGTCTTTGCATCTGCGCAGTTAATTCTCCTGTATCTCAGGACGGCTGCAGTTGCCTTCCAGCGCGTCCAGACATGCTCTATTGGCGAAAGATCTGGTGACCTGGCAGGCCATGGTAGGACGTCATATCCTTGAAGACATTGTTGGGAGAGTCGTGCAGTATGTGGACGAGCATTATCCTGTTGATAAATGGCACCTGGGCGACTTGATAGCATGGGTAGCACAATCGGCGTTAAAATATCGTCCACGTATCTGCGAGCTGTCAAAGTGCCTTGAAGGACCACTAAAGATGATCGTGTGTCCCAAGAAATTGCTCCCCACACTGTCACACCTTGTGAAATTGCTGTATGCCGCTCGACAATAAATGCCGGATCGGACCGCTGGCCGGTGCGCCTCCAGACACGTGTGCGGTGGTCATCATCACTGAGACTGAATCGGGATTCATCACTGAAGATGACACGTCTCCAGTCTGTCACACTCCAAGTTGCCCGAGGTCGGCAAAAATCCAGTCGACACTGCCTATGATGTGGGGTCAGTGGTAAGCGTCTTAGCGGACGTCGGCTCCTCAAGCCAACTTCGGTCAGTGTCTCCTTATGGTTTCTCTTGATGGCAATGGATGTCTGGAAAGGTAAGTGGCGTTGAATCGATTAGCGACGTTGTTGGTGCCCTTCTGATTGCACGATTTCATTTGTGTTCCTGGGACGTCCTGACCCTCCGCGACGGTAAATTCATGTTGCCAACACCGAGTACCAATTCCGACCGAGGTGGCGGCCGATACGTCTATTCGACCAACCTGCTTCTCTGAGGCCTATTAAATCAAAGTCCGTCAGCTGCTCGTACTGCCGCCGGTTACGTCTTATGAGCATCCTAAGTCTCAAATCATCAAAATCATAGATTCGTTTGAACCTGTACTCATGCTTTTTTAAACTCTCCCAGTTGCGCAAATAGAAGCCAGCCTTGTCTCTTCTCAAATTTTAATCATTTGCATATCTCTTACCAGACTACACAGCAAGCTTGATTTCTTCTGGGTGCATATATTTTTTTTGCGACAGAGTGTATGTGTAATTATTACTTATGCTTAAACAAGTGGAGTAAAGAATTTTACTAACCTGTGTCCGTAATAGAAGCCAGCTTCTTCTATAAGATTATACACAGCAAATTCGAACACAAAGCGCTGGAACGTTGGAATAGTTTTTCCGGAGTCATATCCACGCCAGATTAAGAAATAATAGTAGCCAAAACCAAATAGAATCCCAAACAGGAACTGATTGATAAGAACTTGCATAATAACTTTCAAGACTTTATTAATCGGTACCTAGAGAAAGAAATTAATGTCTAAATTTTTTATTTTCGTTCTTGAAAATGGATTCCGACAACGAGTTCATGTTTTTCTACGGAAAAGAAGGCACAGTGTAACACAATGTCTCATTAATGCACTTTGCACATAATTGGTCTGGAGTGATGTGGATGTTTGGAGAAGAAGTGCCATCTCAGGTGACGCCCTCGTCACTTGACCGAAGTTCAAAATAATGAGATCCGTCAACAATAGCTCTTGTAAGGCTTCAGAGAGCCGATCTTGAGTACATGAACATGACCACCCAGTTACTGGGACCACATTTTAACCACGCTACTAAATTTACTGTGGCCCCATACACGCATATTTCTGTGTAAAAATACATATATATCAACTAGCGGTGCCGACAGACGTTGCCCTGTACACACGTCTTAAATCCGAAAATTTCAAACTTTTTTGAATAAGTTGTAACAATCTGGATCGTTTTGATGAAATTTTTTATAAGGAAAGTTATTACAATATCTGACATCATCACATGTACAGTTACCACAATTCGACCTATCGATTGCGTGTGAGTATGTATTTACTGTGAACTAAGTTGAATATAGAAGCTATTCTCAATAAAAACTTGAACTTGTTTTGATTAAAGGGTAAAAAAAAAAAAGTTAAACTCAAGCTATTTTCATAATAGGTATATTCTTTTAATGCACACAAAATAAATTTATCGTAATGCCATTGAATGTACAATGTTTATGGTTAATCCATGAGGGGTATAAGCAAACAAATGCGATGACTTTCCAAACCTTGGACTTGCAACATATAATTGGCCGTGCGAAAAGGAAGGATTTTCTAAATATAAGTCACAAATTGTTATTGTTTGACCTTGTAACTTATAAATGGTCATATAGCAAATGCCAAGCGAATTGGAAATTGCAAATATTTGAATGGGTAGGTGAGTCTGAAAGAATCATTGGTATCTGTGTAGAAATATAACTTCACCTTAAAGATTGCCGCTCAAAATAGTGGCCTCAAGAATATTGCCCATGATTTTTTTTATGAACAATCGCGCGCATTTGCATAATTTTGGCTCATTTTTAACTAATTGCGATGTCGGATCGAATTGTGAATCTAAATCATTCTCGAACCCACTTGAACCCACACAAAAAATATATCCAAATCGGTCCAGCCGTTTAGGAGGAGTTCAGTAACAAACACGCGCACAGAAGAATTACATATATAAGGATTATTTGAAAAGATATTAATTAAAAACGCTAAAAAGCATGATTCGTCTGCATTTTTGTAACAATAAAGACCCGGTTTGGCCAGTTTGGCTGAAAATCGATTTTCGACGCCAACTTACGTCGTTTTTATAACAATAACGTTGTAACAACAATTGAGTTGAATGTTTTTAATTAATAATATCTTTTTAACTAATTTCGCGCGCGCGATATCGGACCGTATTGTGAATCTAATCCATTCTCGAATCCACTAGAATAGACTTATAAAATGTCATCAAAATCAGTCCAGTCGCTTAGGAGGAGTTTAGTAACATACACATGCACAGAAGATTTATCTATATAAAGATTATGCATTGGCACACATTGTTACAGGGTTTATCGTCGATTGGGAAAGCTCTCTTTTATACTAACATCTCACTGAAAGTTAAAACCCATCCTAGCTGAGAATCTTCACAGTTACTCAGATGATGCGTACTTGAGGGTAGCTAAGCAACTCAGGGATCAGGTGTGTCGTCCTCTTCACTTAACCGAAGTTCAGAATTGTGAGGTCCGTCACCAATACCCCATTTATTGCTTTGTACTGCGACGTAAAGAAACTCTCTCTGGCAATTTATAGGTGCCTGCTTGAATTCAAACTCTTCACGTCGCCTACGTTGGCTATTAAGAGGTAACGATACATTTTTCAAAATTTTGTAATCGATTTGCAGCATTTCTGGAATGCTCATTCTTTGATTCTCGAAAATTCTTAAACAATATCTCGAACAATACATTTTAATCTATCTTACATACTGGCTGGGTGGCGTAGTTGGTTTGTCGCTGGCCTTGCGTACGCTTAAATGGTTGATATTTGGGTTCGACCCAATATTCGGGCCCCAAGAATAATCTTTTTTGGTGGATTTTCATGCTCAACTATGAATTTTGAAAATTCACCGAGAACAATCGACAGTGTTGTTTTCGTATGTTGGATATGTGACATATTTCAAAAAATGATCCCTTCGCTTTCGGCAAAATGAAGTTTTCCTAAAGTTTTTGCGGTTCATTTTTTTCGCAATAACATCCACAGCTCAAGTGCCTTCCAAAATCACGGGGTAGTCGATACCTTAACAGGTTGGGCTGGTCAAGTCGGTAGATTTTTATGCAGAAAATCAACAGCGTCCATGTGACAGTTTTGTAATATACCACCTATCTGATGCCGTACCTGGGGATGAAACTGGGTATACTTGCAGTGAGCACTATTTGATGCCGTACCATAAAGGCATACCAGCACTCGGGCGATGTAGAATGTTTTTGTAATGGCGAAATATCAATTCGCATCCCCAACAGAAATTTTAAAAAATCTGTCTCACATTATCAACTCATTTTAACTTATTGTCTAACAAAATACATTAAAAATCCAAATGATTCAATTGTGTTAAAAAAAATTTTAAGATGAAAGAATTAGCATTGTGTTAATAAACACAAGAGGGAGGTAAAAAAAGGTCATAAATTCCTAATCAAGCACACATTATTTCCAAAATACAGGGGGATTTTTTTTAAACTGACCAAATTCAGAGCCCTCCATACCTCGACTTAACAAAAGAAATGGCATCAAAATGGTATGGAGACAAATAATGACATGGGCATTCCGTGAGGAAAAAGTTAGTTCAAAAAATCGCCGTTAAGGTTATTCATAGCACGGTGCAATGCAAAAAGTGTTACAAAAAATGAAAAAAAGTAATTTCATATAAAATAACACTTAAATTTTTATTCTCTGAGATCACTTCTCTTGCTAGAAATTTGACACGTACAATATGACTGCCGTTCTCAGACTACGCCGTGCATTCTCTGCACAATATTCCCTACGGCCATACGCAACATATATCGTAATGAATATTCCACACTGACCATGCAGCAGCAACGGATCCCTGCGATCCGTCAACGATTACAGTTGAAACATGTGCTATTACCTCATCTGACACAATTTTACGTTCTCTGTCTGGGTGACTTGGCAGCAGAGACGTCTAAGGCAGCGTTTCTCAAACTGTGGGGCGCACCCCTCTTGGAGGGCGTGATAACTCTACGAGAAGGGCACGAGCATATTGAAAAGTCGAAAACAAAAAGTTTTTTAAAAAATTATAAATTTACTGAAAGTAAACAAAATACTTTCTGATGTAATAAAATGTACAATATAATACACTGATATAATACGCGTATAAATGTATCGGTAATGTACAATGTATATTTTTTATTAACTTAACAATAGTAAGTTAAGAACAAGTTTGATAATTATCAGTGACCCCTATGGGCTTATATTAACACTTATCTTGATAATTTATACAGTGGCCAAATTAATTCCTTAACTGCTGAAAAAAAGATTAAGCGATTCGCTCGCCACCGTATACCACGCAGACGAGCGTATTTTGATGGGCTTTTTTGAGGGGTAGGGGAAGGAGAAAATAAATAAATAAGCAAATCCTCTGAAATAAGTAAATCCTTTGCAATCACACTGTCCAGGTCCTTTTATTACATTTCAAAGCTTTTGAAATAATTTTATAGATAGCACTACACAGAAGCACACCAGCACATTGATCCCAATTGGCATAAGAGTTCCTCGCCAAAACTCACACTAACGTTTTTCCACACCTCCTTAATCCCCAGACTTAGCCCCGTGGGACATTTGCCTGTTCCCACCAATGAAAATCATTTACAGAGACGTCGTTTTGTGTCCTCAGATGAATAAAAGTAGCATCGCATGTGGCTTTACGGGTAGTTGCGAAAAATGTCTTCCATCTGTGCTTCTAGAAGTTATACGAACGTTGGCAGGAGTGTATCGTCGCCCAAGGGGACTATTTTGATTGTGGATGTGCTTCGGTGCTGTGAACTATACAGGGTAAGGTTTTCTACACCTTGTCCCCAAACTTTTGGATCAAACTACATATTATTTTTAAATATTATTTTAACTCAATTTTTTTTTAAAGAATACATTCATCTCATTAATAGGAAATAATTTCCAAATATGTACTTTTTTTAAAATTTCATATTACGTTTAACAATACATAAATTGGCCCTCATAACTAGTCACCCTCAATTGCCCCTGCTCCTTCTGTCGAGTCATAGAGCTTCTTCAGATGCTTTAGAGCAGTGCTCCCAGCCTTTTTTATCGCCACGGACCGGTCAGCCTTTGATAATTTTACTAGGCGCTGCCCGCTGAACGCGGGACGATGATTGTTTACACTTTAGATTGTTTTGATTTAATAATTTAAATTTAATTGTATTAAACAAGCTCTCTGAATAAAATACAGTTTCTCCATAACATGAATAATAAGTGATTTGCGGGAAGTCGCACAAACCGGAGAGAGATGCACCACAGTAAATAAAATAGAAACAATTTAATTTTTCCTTATGTAGCCCGGGACCATTTGATCCACGGACCGCTATCGGTCTGCTGCCCAGGGGTTGGGACCACTACGTTAGTGTACGACGTTAAAAAAGAATCAAATCAAATCATTTGTCAAGTAGTCAGTTCGAGCCCTGGTGTCAAGAAAGAGTTGTCGTGCATTGGGACTGATGAACGCTAAATTTGTCGAGGCTCAATATACTCACTCTGGATATTTGAAAATGAGGTCCTGTACCAATAGTCCTCGGGTTTCTTTAACTCTTTAACTACCGACGGTACTTATGAGTACCACTCAATTACATAGAATAACCATTTTTATGAATATTCTGACGATACTTAGTAGGAATATTCTTTGAAATCCACTCTTCCAAGATATATGGTAGCACGGGTTTTATGATGAATATTTTAGCGGGGAAGGCGAATAGTTTTATAGCAGAAATTGCGTTTTCAGCTGACGGCGTTTTCAGCGAATTGCGAAGATTATCATTTCTGTCCCGAAAAAATATTTAATATCAAACTTTAAGTGGCTTATTTATTTTATTATTTTTGTTGTGTGTTAATGAAGACCTTAGAAAACGATTTCACTATTTATTTTAAGCGAACATTGTATATAATTAATTTTACTGTCAAATATCTTTAATTAATTAATTAGCTCTAACGGATTAAATTTCCCAAAGTTGAGTATTTTATTGATGTATATTCCTTAATTTTCAATGTAGCGATCTAAACAAACGATCTATTGCATGAAAAACAATGTAGTAAATCATAATGCGGTAGATAAAGGGTTAAAGGCAGTGAGTGAGTTCACTCCCAGCTCACTGTTCAGTTACTCGAGGGCTTTTGGCGACGGACCTCGTAGTTTTGAGACTGTGGTAGCCGAGTGGTATAGGTATCGGACCGTGACTTGCCTTGTCACGAGTTCGAGCCCAGTACCACTAAAGACCCGCCGTGTAGGGCAGCGATGCACGTTAAATCTGTCGAGAGCTGAAACGTCCTCCCGTTGGTGTGGTGTGGTAGTTAGGAGAGGGGGGTGCCAGCTCAGGTGTCGTCCACGGTTCAAAATTACGTGGTCCATCGCCAAAAGCCCTCGTGTTGCTGAACAGTGTGACATTAATATTCAATCAATCAATCAACTCGTAGTTTTGAGCCATGGTCAAATGACGAGGACAATATCTAAGCTGGCACCCCCTCTCCTGACTTCTACACTACACCAGCGAGAGGATGTTTGAGCCTCGACCTACCTCTGTATGGCGGGTCTTCAGCGGAACTAGGTTCGAACTCATGACACGCAGGCCACGAGTCCGTTACCTTGACTACTAGGCTACCACGGTTTTCCGGGTAGCTTCAAAGCGTGATATTAATAAACAGTCAATCAATCAACAGCGGTATCGGTACCTATATTTGAAATTTGAAATATTTATCCAAAAGCTTAGCCTTTGATTTTGAGCAATCAAATTTGCCTTAGATGGATCTATCTGAAATATATGCTAAATGAGTTATAATATTCAAATGTATGTGTATTCGGAATAAAACCAATGCGGCCACGGTAGCCTAGTAGACATGGTCACGGACTCGTGAACGGCGTAGTCGAATCACAGGCTCGAGTTCTGATACGACAGAAAACCCGATATGCAGAGGGGCTGATGCTTATTAAGTCGGTCGTGGCCTAAAGTCCTCAAATTGGCATTGTGTGAAAGTTAGAAAAGTTCGGGTGCCAGTTCGGGTATGGTCCTCGTTCCCTTGACCGTGGCTCAAAATTACAAGCTCGTCGCCAATAGCCCTCGTGTTGCTTTAAGTGTGACGTTAATAAACATTCCGTTACTTGGCATAAGGAAAAAAAATGGTTTTAAACTCATTTTGGTTGGGTTCAAAACTCATTTTGATTTCACAAAATCATTCAGAGACTCTCAGTCTTCAGAATCACGGAGCCTTGTGCACTCGCAACCGTTCTGACCGTTTATATAAAAGGGGGTGCAGTTTGGCAGATAGTCCTTTGCTGACACGGCGAGTTCCCAAATGTAAGAGTAATTTCATTAGTAGCACCTTCTAGTGGCGGTTACAGCTACCAAACCAAATCCAAATCTTACATGTATCAAATCTTGAATTTATTCAATTCAAGCTCTCTTCGGACACTTAATATCATTAAATATCGCTATAAGGTAACTAAACCATTTACAATAAAAGAGTTAACTATGGGTTTGATTTAAACTGCTTATTCATTTCACAACAATAATTTTAAAATTAAGAATGCATACCTGATGTGGTGATGTATTTTGAATCTTATATTTCACGAGAAAGGCTGGCTTTCTGGTCAGATCTATTATAGTGTAGAACAGTCCTATTACCCAGTAGACGAAAACGCAGGACATAAACATTGCTAAAAAGAACAATAAGTCTGTTTAAAACGTACATGGACAAAATTCAGGGAAGTAGCGACAATCAAAATTGTATAATGCATTTTAATTAACTGTTAAACACAATCATCTGAATTACAAAACAAAAATCTTAGACATTGTGGTACTTTTTCATTAGCATGCTGACATTTGAAAATAGACGTAAGTACACCAAATATCAGAGTTTGGTGACTTTAATTTCTTGATTTCCATTTATTTCCTAGTATATTTTTCGATTGATTGATTTAATAAACGTGCACTGTTCAACACGAGGGCTTTTGGCGACGGACCACGTAATTTTGAACCATGGTAGTGACGTGGACGACACCTGAGCTGGCACCCCCCTCTCCTTACCACACCACACCAACGGGAGGACGTTTCAGCTCTCGAATTTTATCGCTGCCCTAAAGTACTGGGCTCGAACCCGTGACAAAGTAGGCCACGGTCCGATTTTATATTTTTCGAATAAACTGACTAGTGCAATGTATTGCACACTTTGAGAATTACCAAAGATGTCAAATTATTTTTAGGACATAAAAATTACTCATAGAGATTTACTTCATTCCTAAAATCACCTAAAGAAGTTGAATTTTGTTTCAAACCATGTACCTAAACAGTGTTGTGTAAAGTAACGTCTTAAGACTTCTTGAGGCCTTGGGCCTCAATGCATAAGTAGGCCTACCTGTGACTCTTTTAAGTAGACGGTGTATGATATATGTAGCAAAATATTGGTATATATATATATAAATGGTAACCCGTAACAAGTTAATGTTCGCGACTCACAAAACTAGTCACAAACCAACTCGACCATCTCCTGTCGACTAAATGAGTGCCTAATTGTATTAGGACCATCCTAGCTGCCGGAAGAGGAAGCTGGATTCCTGGAAGCTATTCTAATTCCTGATCCTGTATGCCCCCCAAATGCCTACAAATTTAATCATTTCTTCTTCCTGCTTCATCTACAGTAGTGCGCACAGGAATTTTTTAAGGGGCACCCAGCCGATTCTTTTGATTTTGTCGATTTTGGGGAACACAAAAGCAATAAAAATTAATTATCGAATGAGTAATTAGCATTAATTAGTAAAAAACTAATTTTTAATAGCAAATACTCAATTAAATTTTGCCTACTATACACATAGGATTATAATCAATTGAAAAAAAGGGTTGGGGGAGGGGTTCCGAACCCGAGGATCCCCCCTTGTGTGCGCCATTGTGTATCTACAGTAAGTATGGTTTGTTGCCTTTACTTTCTAGTGTTACAATTTGTTGTTGTGAGTTTTTATCCTGGGATACATGTGAGATACGAGTGGAAGAACAGAAATATACAATGCAAAAAGATTTATATAGACATTTTTATTACAAATGAGATCCCAGCATATAACAGAAAGGGCGCGTTGCTTTCCATTCGAGACAGAAATTTATTACACCAGTGTTCCCTAACCTTTTTATCGCCGCGGATTGGGCAATATTTGTTCATTCTACCGCGGCCCACTCAGGGGGAAGACGTTGATTGTTTATATTTTAGACTGTTTTGATTTAGTTATTTTAATTTAATTGTATTTAATCGTGACTTCTCAGAGTGAAATATAGCTACACCAAAAAATGAATATAAAGTGATTGGATAAATAATATAATATTAAGTGATAATAAAAAGGAATATAAAGTGATTTTCATAAAAAAAAGTAGCCCAAACCTAAGAAAAAAAATATATCACAGTAAATAAAAGGGAATCAATTTAACGTTTCTTGTGCGAACCGGTAGTATTTGGTACCGATTCACGGACCAGGGTTCAAGACTACTGCATTAGTCGAACAAGCGAAAGTTCGACTTCTTTTCCCGAAGATACAACCGTACCTTACTCGGGATTCGATCCCGAACCCACTCGGCTGCAAGCCGAGGGTCATATCCACCATACTGGCTGGGCGGCTGTGTTGCCATTTAAAAGCAAAAGTGTATGGTGTGTAGTATGCGAAGAGTTTTTTCCACAATATTTTCTGAAGCTCTTTAAAACGAAAATATTTTATCATTGTACCTTTTTGCACGAGGTTTTCGTATATTTTAAAGTTCAATATCTTTTTTTTTTGTTTTAGAAATAATTCTGATAATTTCAGCATTTCTTGACGAACTTTGTTTATAGAAAACATTAAAAAAACTTATTAAAAAGATTGTGAATAAACACAGAAGAAAGATAGATAAATTTATTTACGAATGTACAGAAAGATTTGTAACAAATATTATTTCGGGTAAGAAATGTTACCGAAATTTTTGTTAAAGTTCTAAATAAGGATTTATTTAGAACCTAGCTACATGAACAAATATATTACTTACCCCATACTATAATGACGTACTGATCGGAACCACACCATTTGTCAACCACGTTCCAAATGGTTTGAAAGAAATCCCCAGATGCCACCCAAAATTCCTGGAGAGCCCTAAAAGTAGAAAAGTCAATAGTAAGCAATTAGAAAATGGATTTCTTCTTTAGGTTTAAATCAGAAGTTTTTAAATTTTTTCAACAAGAACACTTTTAAAAAGAATATTGTTCTCCATACTACACTCATTATCATAAAAATGTGCGCACCAAGAAAGAGTTGTCTGAATAAAACAAAATTTTACATAAGTAAGTTCAACGTTGATGTAAGTGTATGCAAAATCAAAATAAAAGGATCATTTACTGTGGGAAAAATTACAAATGACTGGATGTTTTAGTACCCTGTTGAGCAACCTCTAGCATGAATACATGATGTGGTACGGTCGTCCATACAAGTTCCGTGTGATGTCTTGTGACATCTCATCCCACAGTTGCTTTAAAAGCGCTTCTAATTCATCCAAACTCGTAGGCAGTCCAACTTGCCGTCCTAATTAATCCCAGTTATGCTAAACTGGTGACGAATCTGGGGATCTAGATGGTCAATGAAGGATGGAAATGTAACAGAGGCAGTCCTGTGAATCCCTTGTTGTGTGGGGGCGAGCATTGTCTTGTTGAAAAAGAGCTCCTGGAAGTCCTGCAATGAGTGGCAACACATGCGGCTGAAAAATATCACGAAAGTACCTCTGTCATGGTGTCATGGATCCAATCTTAGGAGTAATCATGTGTCGTATGGGATGACACCCCATATCATCACACCAGTTGTGGGAATGGTGTGCCACTGAGCATCGAAGGCAGGATTCAGACGTTCTCCGCAGGGCCTCTCTTTACGTACACGATTGTCATCACAGCCCAAATTGAATCTGGATTTATTGCTGAAGACAGCATGATTCCATTCGGGTGCAGTCCAATCCCTTAGATACTGAAATCTTGAAGACCGAAATAATTTGACTAGATAGTGGACGGGGATATCAAAAACAATTCAATGCATTTACAGCTGAAATAGACATTAGTCTCTCTCTCGCCATTTGCCACATTTTCCATTTCTTATTTAATTTAAATACTTCTAAAGTTATCCATCCAATCACACGTTTTCCATAGATTTCCATTGCAATTACAAAAAGTGCAATGACTTTTTAATGGATTTTTGTAACGGGCTGTCTCTCCCGATGCTCTTCGAGGTCCCATCTTAAACTAACACATGGAGTATTATTCCTTAAAGTTTTACTTGGTGTTTAACTGTCACCTCCTTACAGTGATAACAAATTATGCAGATTGGTTCTAAGATATGCAAGTGAATGAGAGAGACAAGTAGGTAGCTGTAAGTCAACTAAGAAGTTAACGATTAGTAGTACGGAGATTTCATTTTTTGAAAATTATACTCATCAATTAGTAACAACTTCATAGTCTAAGCTGTAAAAGATTCCTGGTGTTGTATCAATTTTATCTGCGTAACAACGATTCTTACTGCGATACCTTCCAACGAATGCCTCTTTTTTCAATGCCACATACTACACACAATTGATTGGGCATGGTAGACCTGGGGCTTGGTTTCCTTGCTGCTCACTGGAACTAAGCCCGGTACTTAGGTATTATTGCAACCATATTGGCGACATTATATGAAACGAAGCAAATGGTTGCCTATTCAGAGCATACGACACATGCGAAATCGGGTTTACAACTTAGCGAGTTATCTTGAACGCTGGTATTGTTGCAAAAGTACGTAAGTACCCTAAGCCCACTTGACTTTTTCTTCCGGGGGGGGGAGGGTGCATGGGATGTGGCGGAAGATCTCGTTATAAGAATCGTTGTTACCGCAGCCAAAATTAACACAACACCGAAAATCTTCAAAAAGAACCGCTAGTCATTCATTTGGCGATTGGAACTGTGCAATAAGTGTGGTTGCATTGCCCTTTGAGCATTTACTGCTGACGAAAAACCGGAAAAACATTTTGGACAATAAACCAGATTGGTACTTACGTATTATCGTAACAATCGCCAAAGTTCACGATAACTCGCCAAGTTGGCAACCTCAATTTCGCATGTGTCGTATGCGCTGAACTGGCAATCATGTGCTTCGTTTCATATAACGTCATCAATACGGTTGCGATATTACGTAAGTACCATCGGATTGTGTGACTTATTGTATAGTTCTCTTTTGCTTTTCCATCACCGTATTGAGTTCAAATTTTAATTCTAATTTTACTATTTTCTGCCTCTCAGAGTGGAATGTGACCTTATGTTCCATGGTAATTACTGTTCGTATGGGTCCGTACTATCACCCCTCTTATTTTTTGAAAACCGCTTTGATTCAAACTGTGTGTGTATATGAGTAGTAAATGAATAATATGAGATAACTGCAAATCACAATGTAACAGAAGAAACGGTAAAAATATAACTTAAAGTAAATTTAGAGTTTAACTAATAGTGTGCTATATTATTAAAAAGGAAAACAAAATCACCTTATGACAACTTTTTGTCTGGTATTCAGCTTGTATCAATTCGATAAACATTTATTTAAAGAAATAGTCCCATGATTCTGTTTTAGGTAATGAAATGAAGTTTAATTATTCCCACATATTAAATCAGAAAAGGAAAAAAATAATAAACAAAAAGCATTAAGCAAAAATTGAGAGGGAAAAAATCTAATGAATCAGGAAATTAAAAAGTGTTGCCTATGATTAATAATAATTGATCTCTTAACACACGTGCAAAAATTTTTTATCAAAAAATAGTCAATTCCATTAATACAAGCTTTGTACGTTACATAACAAAAAATAGAGTATTAGTCATTTAAATTTTTAAAAAATGCTTCAATTTTTTAGTACTAATGAAGTTTGAGATACTTAAACCAAAAATAAGCTAAAATCCACACATACACACAAAAATATTACAGAAAAAATAAAAAATTATCTGCAAAATATACTTTAGTTTTTTTATTAATTAAATTTTCAGAAAACTCGTATCAAAACAAAATGTAAAGTGAAATATTTCATTTACCTAACAATCTCGAGTTTTCAAGCTGCAATTATATATGACAACCCTTATGACTATATTTGTGATTAAGGCTACGATATTGGCGTTTTTAACGCGTTGCTTTCATTAAGAAGGTTTAAACACGCACATGCAGTCGTGAAATATTTTGTGATTCTAATGAATCCAATATATAAATCTCGTTGGTTCATGCATCAAGTTAATCCTTACAAAGCAATAAAGGTTCTTACTCTCAAAAAATCTTATTATTTCTCACTTAAAAGTTTTTCTTACAAAAATTACTTGATATTAACAACATTCCCCTTTAAAAAATAGACCTATCTGAGGGTTTTCCTGAAGTGTATTTTCATCCAGATATTTCTGCTCGTTAATAAGACGATAGATCCTTCTGAATACTTAAGGTAACTTGTTCTTGATTTATTTAATTATAGTATTCCAGAAGACGCAGTTCTTGTTTATACGGATGGCAACAGGAATAAAATGTCTTATTCTGATAGTGGCATTTATATTAGGTCTCAAAGCATTTCTGTCATATCAATTTGAGAAATCTATGTGGTTGCTGCGTATTCCGCAGCGAATTGATCGCTGTTCATTCAGGTCTCGACAGAGAATTTTCACTTCTAGTTCGGGTAGCAACTGCATTTTAACTGACAGTCGAAATGTCGTATGGAATCTTTCTAATTGGCATAAGGTGGGAGATAATGTAGGAGCGGATATTTTGAATAAACTGAAACGTCCTTCTCTTTCTCGTGAGATACATATTTGCAATGGATTCCTTCTCATATTAACGTAGTGGGCAGCGAGATTGCTGATGCCCTTTCAGAGCATTGGACAGCCCAACCCTCAGATTCCCTAGCCCCTCTGACTTACGCAGCTGTATTCAGTGGTGTAATGGAGAATATTAGCTCTCCTGCAAAGTTAGGTTTTGTGTCCCAGCCGAATAGAAAAGACGTCAGTCAGACTTTGGGCCCCCTATAGCCCTGGGCACCACCCCAATGTGGGGGTTGCGGGGGTGTACGTTACGCCAATGGCTGTATTCCACTTCTAGAGAGAAGGATCAATCAACTATTCCTCCTGTTCCCCGATGGTATCGAGGTAAACGTCCTGGTGGTTCTCTGTACCTTCAGTGTAGAAGGCAAGAACAAACTGCTATTATCCCTTTCCGCAGAGGACACTTTAGAACCGTGACCTAGAATAATAAAGAAAACAGTTTCCCGTCCTGTGCTAGGTGCTCTGCCTTCCAGGCCTCTCTAGAACATATTCTAGGTTGCCTGCATCTTATATTTCAAAATCTATATGAACATCCACTGATGGTAATTGACTTACTGAGATTGGACAATGTAATGTACTTGATCTAGCCTCATTAGACATAGAAATAAGCAACTTGTCAACAGCAAAAAATCGAAACCTATTGACTCAAAATCGATTTCAAAAGACCAAGAAAAATTGGTGCTTACGTATTTTTTTATCGCAACAATCACCAACTCTATTAATAACTCACTAAGTTTGCAACCCCAATTTCGCATGCCTCGTATGTTCTGAATTGGCAACCAGGTGCTTTGATTCATATAATGTCGCCTATAGGTTGCGATAAAACGTAAGTACCGAAAAATCTTACTTGCCTATTCGAAAAGACTACTATAACTTATCTCTCCCCCCCGTAATTTTTAAACACTAACTCCATATTCTATTCGGCGACATGCGCGTGGGGCGCGAACTTTTTTTTATTTTATATAATATCTAACATATATAGTTCCCTATTTGAAGCGAATATTGTTCACTATTTCATTAGTTTTAATTTTGTTTTCGCGGAATCCTAATTTTCTTTCTAAAATAAAAATAGCCTAAGTTACTCCTTATAATATCAGCTGTCTGCCAGTGAAAGTCCTGTCAAAATCGGTTCAGCAGTTTCAGAGATAGACAGTTAGGAACAGACAGTCAGGCAGACGGACAGACAAAAATTTACAAAATTGATTTTTAGATATAAATGCCGTATATACTTTTAAATGCATTTAGTAAATTTGTTAATTTGAAATTACAAGCAGGCACTTCAATTTTATTTATTTATATAGTTACATAATACTAATTACTGTGCTGAATCTCTACTAAAAACCACACAGAAAGCAACGAGAAATTGTTGCACTTGGCGTATTTTGTTTGGCAATATTTGGCGATTTATCACCTGGACCCGGCTAACGGAAATTTATCCCAAAACTTCAAGTTTAAAATTTTTTTTATTTTAATATAATTAGGAAACACTAAACTAATAAATTCAAATAACCTATACAAATTGTATAAGAATGAAAATAAAATTTTTTTGTGTCCTCGCTCTCATTTTACCAGATTTACTTTCCGTTTTTAAAAATGATTGCAATTTTCGTAAAATCCAGAAAATTTAAAGTTTTTTAATATGCACAAATATATTTCAATTGCAAAAAATGAGTTGATTTTTTTTCAATCCGACTATTTATGGTGATCTCAAATGATTGTGTACCTGTATAATAAAGTTACTATATTGGCAACTTTAGAGTTGTATTTCTGTCGAAGCTACTGTGGAAAAAATAAGTATTGAAAAAAAAACAATTAAGTTAATTAAGAAGAAGAAGTAATTAGAAAAGAGAAAAAAGAATACACACGTATGATTCAGTCTTACAATGTGCAAAATGTTTTCTAGAATTCTAGTACATCAAGGCTAGTGAGTATTATTTTTTGACGTCGCACAGTAAATCAGTGCTCCGCAACCTTTTTATCGCTGCGGACCTGTCAACGTTTGATCATTTTACCGCTGCCCGCTGAGGGTGGGATACGTTGATTGTTTATATTTAAGATAGTTTTGATTTAAAAATTTTAATTTAGTTACATTTAAATATGCTTTCAGAATAAAATATAGTTACACCAAAAATGAATAAAAGTGATTTAACGTGGAATATAAAGTGATTTCCGTGGTAAGAAAGTTGTGCAAATCCGAGAGAAATGCACCACTTTAAATAAAATGGCAATATTTTAATGTTCCTTAGGCGGCCCGGCACCATTTGATCCACGGACCGAGAAATGCACCACTTTAAATAAAATGGCAATATTTTAATGTTCCTTAGGCGGCCCGGCACCATTTGATCCACGGACCGGGACCGGTCCGTGGACCGGGGGTTGCGGATCCCCCCTGCAAAGTACGGGTCTTCAATATTTTACGCCCACCTCAATAAATTCACAGAGTTCCTAGGGCCACACGGCTATCAAAAAGATAGTTAATCAGAAAATTTATGTAAAATAGGGAAGTTTATTTTACAAGACTACAATTGGTTCTGAGAGAAAATACGGTTTTGCACATTTGTATACATAATCCGTATATACTGGTTTCAAGAAATTTAAATGGAAATTACAAGGTATTTATGTAGAATTAAAGTACTTTGTAATTTTTTTTTTTTTACTTATGAAAAAAACCAAGGTGATTGTATCGAATGATGGTTCAAAATACATTCATAATAATAAACAGTTTAATGTACGATTTAATCCATAGGTTCATCACCAAAAGCCTCTTGTAGTGCGGGCGTCAATATCCACTCATTCACCCGATTTAATCACTGTTGTTGCAATTCGCAGTTATTCCAAATGTCTGTCAGCCGCGTTCTTTTTTTATTTTTTTGATTAATGTTCTTCATTTTACCAAAAAGCTGTTCACGTATGTAGGTATTGCCAAAGGTAGAATAAATGAACAATGCATGTTTACGAATTCTTGGATACTTGTCTTTGGTCGCATACGTCGAATAAAAAGTCGATTAATGCAGGATTATCCCAAAACTTGCATTTTACTGAGTAGTTACATTTCAAATCTATAAATTTTAATCGGTCTGGTGGGACATTTTCAGTGCCTACTGAAAATGGCGAGTAGAAAATTCTCATGAAAATTTCATTCTTACGAAAACCGGAAAATTTGCTTTTTAATTCCTCTTTCAGGTTTAAAATACACTGTACTTAATCATTTAAATTCCCTGGTTTTCACACACTTTATCAATTTTAGAAAATGAATAGAGTTCTTATTTAGCAACTGATTTTCCCTTAGGGTTAATTTTGTCTCTAACGCTTTCACAGAGTCATTAAGATTATGAATGAGTATATCTTTTCCCTATGTAAGCGGTACTTAAAGATGACCTGTAATATCGACAAGAAATGCAAAGTCTCTCAATTAGTTTTCATGATTGAATTGGTGCACCATGAATTGATGAATTTTGCTTTTCAAAGAATACAAGCAGTGAAGCAACCTGCTTCTCGGTCGGCCAACGTAATTCCGAGCAATACTCAACATCGCCATATTCGGCTTCCAAATCACTTTAGAATTGTTGAAATTGTCTGCGATTCAATCCTTTAAGGTATGTGACTTCGGAGCACTTTTTTTTAAATATATAAATTTTCAACTAAATAAACACTTTTTTAGTTGATATGGAGCGTAAAACTAGAAATTTAAGTACAATTTTTACAAAATCAAAAATAATTTTGGATATATTGGGAATTTTAAGGGAAATTTTAGTGAAAAATTGCAGTTACGGTAAGACTTGTATTGAAAATTCTAATTAATATATTTGAATAATATTTATACTTTATATAAATAATATCCTTATTTATACTTGGAACTATAAAAATTGTAATATTTTTCAAAGTTTATGAAAAATGTTATTTTTTATGCAATAACTCAATATCTTAAAAGAAACTAATGTTATTTTCTCACAAAAAGTGCAATAAAATACATAAATAAAGGGTGTTTTTTTTAGAGGTATAGAACTTTAAATTGCAATAAAACAACGATGTATTATTTGATTGACATGAATTTTTTTTATTCGAAAGATAATCTTGTGGCATTACATTTTAAATATGATTTCTGGCATATGACTGCGGCTGGCTCGGATGTAGTCCAATCTGAACGTCCAATTTTCGATGACTTTTTCCAACATGTGTGGCCGTATATCGGCAATAACACGGCGAATGTTGTCTTCCAAATGGTCAAGCGTTTGTGGCTTATCCGCATAGACCAATGACTTTAGATAGCCCCACAGAAAATAGTCTAGCGGTGTTAAATCACAAGATCTTGGAGGCCAATTCACAGGTCCAAAACGTGAAATTAGGCGGTCACCAAACGTGTCTTTCAATAAATCGATTGTGGCACGAGCTGTGTGACATGTTGCGCCGTCTTGTTGGAACCACAGCTCCTGGACATCATGATTGTTCAATTCAGGAATGAAAGAGTTAGTAATCATGGCTCTATACCGATCACCATTGACTGTAACGTTGTGGCCTTCATCGTTTTTGAAGTACGGACCAATGATTCCACCAGCCCATAAAGCGCATCAAACAGTCAGTTTTTCTGGATGTAACGGTGTTTCGACATACATTTGTGGATTAGCTTCACTCCAAATGCGGCAGTTTTGTTTGTTGACATAGCCATTCAACTAGAAGTGCGCTTCATCGCTAAACAAAATTCGCTTATGAAAATCGGGAACAACGGCAATCCCGTTTTGGACCCATTCAACGAATCTACGCCTTGCTTGATGATCGTTTTGATGAATTGCCAAACCAAACTGAGAATAAATCACTTGACAGCTGTTAAATCGGTCGCCATCTTGGAAAGTAATGTCAACTTAAACTTCTATACCTGGAAAAAAGACACTTTTTACATACGCAGAGATTAGATAATAGTATAAACTCCAGATAAAACTAAATTAAACATTTTTTTGAAAATTTCAATTCAAGAAAACCTTTAGTGAATTTTACTGTGAAGCAAGAAATTGAAAAATATAGTTTCTCAGAAAATGCATTTAAAGATTTTAATACAGTAAAAAAAAATTTTACACTAATGTTGTACATTTTTTAAATTCACCATATTTATAGGTCAAGATCTCTCTTTAGCTTCATGTTTAACTAATTTGGACTTTTTTTAACGTTTTGATGTTTTCTGGAGAGTTTTATAGATTATAACAATTGTCATTTTTAGTGAAATTTTGAAGAAAAATTGCAGTTACACAAAATTTTAATAAATGTATTCAAATAATATTTATACAGTATGTGTATAACATCTTTACATGTGTTAGAAATTAAAAGATTTTTCAATACTTTTGAAAGTTTTTTTAAATATTCCAAATGTTATACAAAAACACGATTTTTTAAAAAATTGATGGGTTTTTTTTTCACCAAAAAGCAATAAAGTACATAAATATATTCACAGAGATTAGATTTTGATTCATAACACAGATAGAACTAAAAAAAAGGTTTTGAAAATTTCAATTCAATATCTTAAAAATATTTTGTGTAGGGATCTACTTCCGGTTTTGTAAACTCCATTTCCGGTTTACTAATTATGCAATAACTTTGCTTCTAGATATCGTAGAAATAAAAATAGATTGTTTTTGGAATCTTAAATGTATGGGCTGTAAAACAAAATCATAAAAAGAATTTCAAAAATTTTCACTAAAACGGCGAATTTTGGGTACCCGGAGGAAATTAACTTTTACAATAACAGTGATCCCATGTTCAAAGTTTGAGAAGAACATATTACATAAATTTTCTTGGGGGATAATACAGTAGAAAATCCTCATGGCATTATTTTTACTTGCCTTTGCATCGGATTTGAGTAATGGGGTTACTCCTATTTTCTATCTAGTCGTAGATTTAGAGCCATTTGTGATTCAAAAGTATTCTTTGAGTCCAGCACACATATTTTCAACATTTGTGTCAGACTCGAAAAGTGCAAAACTCCGCCTAATTTCTCTACAATTGTGAAGTCTTTACCAACGCCACGAATAGAAATAATTATTTGTGTGGTATATGTTGCATCTGTAGGTTCATTCGCAAATAGAGAAAGGAATTCCAATTGCTTATATTTAGAATTTAATTTATTAAATGTATGTGTTGCGAAATCCTTCAAACGTCCCACTTCTGGTGCACTAGACAAGCTAATATTCGATATGGCTTGAGCACCTCAACTGCATTCTAAAGACATTCTTTTTACCAACTCTCCTTCAGTAAAGGGCTTTCCATGCTTAGCAGTTAGTTCTGCTATCATGTAGCGAACACAAACACTATTTTCAAATGCTTTATTCACTCTCGTGAGAAACAACTATTGAAAATTTACCTTAGATTTTAATTCACTCACTTTATCACTTAATGACCTATTGTTATTGTTGTAACCAATGCCCCCTGATAGGCATGTGCCAGATCTAGGCCCACGATATTCAACATGGCAAAGAGATAGATTGTACGCCTGTTGTTAGCTGTAGTCTTGAGCACCATGCAAGTGACAGTAAGTTTTGACTATTTTCCATCCCAATTTTGAGAGAGAACATCCTGGGGGAGGTTAGGAGCCTCCCACCTTTCTTCCCTTTCCACCAACCTCACGAGAGGACTTATAGATCGAAGGCTATTTAGAGTATCCCCATGCCGGGAAAACACTATATATTTACAAACATCCATATCTTCTCCGAAATTCGAACCCACTCCTACAGCACTGGTCAGCATCGCTAACCTTTAAACCGGATGAGCGGCAGAATCTTTTCCACTGTGCTTAGTATCATTTTGTCTCTCAATGTTGCATTCTTACTTCACTGCTACGATCAGGCTGCAAATGTTCAAAAAAAAAAATTCAGATTTGGCGACTTTTCTTGAAAAAAATCACACTTTTCCTTCAGCTTCTTCTGTTGTTATCAAGGCTTGCCATTATGCCCTCAGTATGCGCTTTTGAATTTCAGAATGTAAAATAAATGTGTGTAATATAGCTTAAAAACAACTGAACAATCAAACAGGATATTTATAACCATCCGTATCTTTGACAATTGATTGCAACACACATCATGAGAAATATACAATTCAACTCATTTATTCCCCTTTTCCGTGTACAATAGCGGCATGCTCAATGTCACCTTTGGTTAAGTATTGGCGAAAGATTAACATCCTGTTAGAAATAAAAACCCACCGTTTTTTCCAGAAATTGGTGATATTTTGTATATACATAGTTAATATTTTTCTTTTAAAATTATTTGAAACACAGTAAATTTTTGAAGTTACATTGGTCGTTTTTTCGGATAATTTTATCTCAAACGGGCATCAAACATGTCAATAGAATGCTTTAAATCAGTAATTCCCAAAGTGGTCTACATACCGACCGGCAAGGGGTCCACGTCAGCAAAAAAATAATTGGGGGGGAGGGGGTCAACGAGGTTTAAGTGGGAGTCTGTGTGATGTTGGCTCATTAAACTAGATCGTGACTTTAATTTTAAAAGAAAATTTAATCAAATGAAAACCAAATTTTACTTATCTAGCAAATTCATTTACTAAATTTAATGAGGCTAATTTGCCCGTAAAAGGTAACAGCATAATTTTTTTTCAAAGAGGAACCATTTCAGCGTTTCTTTCCAGAGTAAAACTAAAGAAGTATAATACTGGAGGTCCGGACTTTTCTCAAATTTATCCAGACAATCTGTCAGCACGTTTTAACCTACTTTCAAAACTTAACTGCCTTTTATTGAGAATTTGAAACCAGGTTTGAGAATGGTTTGACTATGGTAATACCACAGGAGGCAATGAATTTATATGATCATATTGAAAAAAAATATCACATGACAACAGAAACTGATCGTGACATGCAACAATGAAGATTTTAAAGTTTAGAAACGAATGCCTACAATTTCAGCTTTAAAAAGTCAAACCTGTTATTTGTCCCGAATTATGGAATATCGTGAGGAAATTTTTAATTATTTTTCCTAGTAAGACGGAGTTTCAGGGCAGTTGCCAATATCTAAAATAAAAAAAAACTGGACACTAGTAACAGAGGAGATTTAAGGTTAAACCTGACAAGATTGATACTAAATGATGAAAATTTGTTATTGTAGCGCTAGATTCCAAGCCTCCCATTAAAATCAATTGTGTGTTGTTTGGTTATTTTATTTAACAGTTATTTTATATATCAATTAACTTTTCATTTAATTAATTAACATACTCTTTTTAAACTTTCAACTCTATAATTTATTAATTATAAATTTAATTCTTTTAAAGTAGTAGTAGTAGTAGTACTAGCTGTCAAAAAGACATTTAAGTTGATAACTTTGCAAAAATTCAATATTAATTAAGCAGAGGTCTACCCTATACCGAAAAACATGGCAATGGGTCTATGAGACAAAAAAGTTTGGGAACTTCTGCTTTAAATATTAAGGAAAAAAAAAGCATTTTGATGACAAAAAAGCTGACGAGGCAATTTTTCTTGAAATAGATTCAAATGTGGAGACACTAAAAGGCCTTCAGCGGACCTCGAGGTGAAGTCCCCTACTCTAAAGCAACACGCGGGTAAGTGACGAGGATGACACTTGCCCCCCATTCTCCAATTTCCTACATCATACCAACATGAGGACTTTGAGCCAAGGCAGATTTATCATGCACCAGGCTCTCTATACGGTGAGCTAGAATATCACAGCACTTTTTATGGACAATTGTACTCCTATGACAATTTTGATGTAAAACTATTCCAAAACAAATCAAATAATAATAATTTAGTGTTAGAATATGTCCTAAAATTGAAACAACTTGCAGGCTTTCGTGATAAATATGAGACGAATATTACTTCAGAAACGATTCAGAAATAATATTTTCTTAAAAATCTTAATACTTAAGAAATCTTATTCGAGTAAATTTTAATTGCCAAATAGAAAACAACATATATTTGATATATATATATATATATATATATATATATATATATATATATATATATATATATATATATATATATATATATATATAATCCAATATAATAAAAAATTCAATATATAATTATATATACATATAAAAACAATATATAATTATACACATATATATATAAATTTATACATATATACATATACATATACACAAATATATAAACGAAAATATAAAAATAAACATATAGTTATATACCTAAGATAACTAAAATTAGGAAGAAGGCACAGTAGTATAATGACAAACTCCTGTCCTTAGGAACCAGGATTTCAGGTTTAAACAAGTTTTGCGGCCAGCCAACCTTCACCTGTAATTTGTCATACTATGTACCAAGAGGAAGGGAAAGAATTATGTATGTAGAATTTAAATATTAAAAAATCATTAAACTAAATAACATATGAACAAAAACATAACCTACTAATTCGAGTGTAAACGATGGCCAAGAGTGCATCAACAAGTAATGTGTTCCCGCCAAATACGAGGGGTGAGAGCAGAACCACATAAAATTAATTGCGATACGATATTAAGAAAAAAATATATATATATATATATATACTTTTAAAAATCATAAAAATAATAATCATATAAAAATTAGTGTAAAAAAATAAAAGAAACGTAAAAAAATATATATTAAAAAAATTTAATAAGCATGTGGTGCCATCTATTTAATAATTGTAGAATAAATTAGATATTGTATAAAAATTTAAAAAATCAATACAAAACATAATAACAGTAAATAATTATAGTAATACAAATTGTATCGTTAAAAACCATTATAAATATAATTACAAAGATTGTTAGCAGGATATCCATGTTCAATACAGTGATTAAAATTTTTTTTAAGATTTAAAAAAAATATTAGCTTTATCGCTAACTAATACATTATTGCGATAAATATAGTTAAAAATAATATTTTTATATATAGATATTGATAAATTAGAATTTCAGTAAGGCACTTTGATGATATTAAAATTAAAGGCATCTCTTTTATCATAAATATTACTATATAGTTTCAAATCCTTAATATACAGTGTTACATCTAGGTAATTTGTTTTGATTGGATTATTATTAATTTTAACTGAGTTATATATATATATATATATATATGAATTACGTTTTTTTTAATTTTAAATTAAACCTTACCTGCTAAAAGAAAAACTAGAGTAAAACCACCTGTATAATCTGAAGCTTTTTTTCACAAAAATATGATTGAACATTCACAATTTACTTACTTCGTGGATACCATCAGAAATCCTCTAATGCAACTTTAAAAAGAACTCGAATATAAAGTGTAAATTACCACATGTACAATCATTTCACGTCTGTATGCTAAACTCTCAGGAACCCTAAGACTTTACATTAAAGTTGTTCAAGATGCAATTAATACATAAAAAAAAGTTTGTTGGATATCACTACGTTCCACACTTTTCATTCTCATTTCACGAAATCGTTACTTAAGAATTAGGATAAAAGGAGTAGAAGATACCTCGAAACGTTCCAATCTGCTTAGCTGTGTCATTATCAAGAAAGAAAATATGTACAAGTCTCCATATATAAGCTATTTCAAAATACACTGAAAGGATATTTAGAAAAATGATTATCGGCTTTTCTGGTACATGTTTCGAAAGAATGAAAAATACTAATAAAAACCTAACCGCTTAACTGGTTTGCCCGTACATTAGCCGCAATTCTGCCACATTTTCTTCTTTCTATTTTTGATTTACGTATATTTTTAATTCTTATTTTGAGATTATTCAATTCCTACTAATATCTCACACTCTATATATTTATTTATTTATCTTCGTGGAATTTTCAATCGTTAATAAAATACATTTTAAAGCACTCAATAGAGCTGAAATTTTATACACATGATTATTTTAGAAGACAATACAATAATTTAATTATAATTAATAAAAATCAACTGATTATAACTAATTATTCAAAGAATTACAAATACAGCCACGTTGGCATCATTTTTAACGACTTGTGTCAAAATTTGAAAGGTTTTTTTCTCACATTTTAAAGCATTCAGTTGAACTGAAATTTTATATACACGATTGTTTTGGATGACAATACGATACTTTAATGATAATTAATAAAAATTAATTCCCACTTAATGTTGTGATTCTGTCATGTGTATATACATATTTATATTAATTGTAACTATTTAATAAAAAGTAGCTAAAATAAAGTTTTTCTTTGTTGATCTAAGTAGGAATTGACTTAAATTTTTTTTTCATATTACTTGTTAGTGCTAGTGTTTTTATGAGAAGCAATTTGTCCATGGTCATGAAGTGCTTTTCATCAGGGATTTTCTTTGTGGTGAAGGCGGAAAATTTTCATTGAATGCAGGAATTCAAGTTCTTGAAAATATTCGAAAAAGAAAAATACGGGTTTAGAATGGGGATTAGCAAGGCAATGTGTAATTTGTTGAAAGAATGAAAATGGAAAGGTAATCCAAAAAAGTCAATGTAAGTAATGTCTCTATTCCCATTGCAATGTAAGACTTAGTATTACACCTTACTTCCAATTGTATACAAAATCCTCAACCGTTTGAAAAAGAAGTATGAAAATGAAATTTTTTTGTAAGTAGGAGAGAGAGAGAATTTTTTTTTCTTTTAAGATATATGAAACATTCTTCGTAACATGCAGAGTGTACTTATAAAAATTAAAAGTAAAAACTTTTTTAAAAACAAGCTTTTATTTAAATGCTCTAAAAAGAATAAAATAAACTTTTCTTTTTAAACTTTTTTTGCTATCAACTTATAACGGGATTACACAGTTTATGATATAAAAGCTTGTCGCGAGTTTTAAGTACCCGTATTTACTTAGTTTGAAAATTTTAAAAATTAAAATCAATTAAATCAAGTTGTTTAATTTACTTGTTTATCTACACAGTTAAATTACGCGACAAGCTTTTATATCATAAATTGTGTAATCACGTTATAAGTTGATAGCAAAAAAAGTTTTAAAAGAAAGGTTTATTTTATTCTTTTTAGAGCATTTAAATAAAAGCTTGTTTTAAAAAAAGGTTTTTTTACTTTTAATTTATTTTTCACTTTTTAGTTATTGCTGGACCAGTTTCTCAGTCTGTTCATCTCATTCAGCGCATCATTGTTGCAAGGTCGTTTACCGATTAATTTTGAACAGTCTTGCTCAGGCGTACTCAACCTTTTTCCCCGCCCGGCCACATACATGTGATAGATATTTCACTCGGGCCGCAACAAGAGGATAATGGGGAAAGAGGATAAATACTGCAAGACCAAAACAACATTGGACAAAGTAAAATTAATCAAAATATTAAAACTTTTTTTTTGCTTTTACTATAATACTATATTGAAAACGAAAGACATACACACAAAAAAATTTTTAAATCCGTAATTTTTAACGATTTTGAAATCATTTTCATAAAACGCATCGATTTTTTGACTCATTTTAGAAAAAGTCGTTACAAATAGAAAATATCATTATTTTGTAAAAACACCGTATCGGGGAGAAATAAATGATGTTTCCGATTATGTAATTATTTTTTGTCTGAGTTTGATAGAAATGATTAGAATGATTTTTTAAAAACGTTGAAAAATCGGAACTTCTTTAAGCTCAATCCAATAAGTTGCTCGGCAGAATAAAAAGTCAACAGGGAAAAAGCAATTGTGCGTTTTAAGGTTTTTAATTAATATCTTTTTAATTAATTGCAATATCGGAATATAAATGATCAAAACATGCATTTCCAGCCTAACTAAAAGTGTATACAAAATTTTAGCTCAATCGGTTGAAAACATCAGCTTCCAAAATTGATTTGCAAGATTCCAGTCGAACAAATTACATTACGAGTTAAATAAAAACTTTTAAAAAGCAAACATTTAGGGATTTTTGTTTTCCACAATTATAAAATAAAAAATAGTGTGAAAACTTTAAAATTAAAAATTAAAATTAAATTCTTAAATTTTCGCATTCTGTTAAGTATTGTGCTTAGTCAGTGGCGCATACAAGGAGGGGTCCTGGGGGTCCAGACCCCCCCAAAGCTCTTGATTTTTTTCCGATTGATTATAATTCTAAGTATATAGTATGTAAAATTTAATTAAGTATTTGTTATTAATGATTAATTTTATTAATTGATGCTAATTATTTATTCAATAATTAGTTTTTTACTGTGTTTTGTTCCCGAAAATCGACAAAATCAAAAGGAGCACGATACAAGAATGGTGGACTTTCAATCCCGGACCCCCTGAAAAATTTCTGTGTGCGCTACTGTGCTTAGTTATATGCAAAAAAAGTGCCCTTTTTTAACATTTTGGGCAAAAAAATTGACCACTTAAGGGGTTAATATTAAAAACATTTTTTTTAGGTTTATCTGATAAAGTAAGCTAAAAAATATTTAGAAATTGATGCAGCTATAATCCTAATATATATTATAAACGCGAAAGTTCGTGAGGATGTTTGGGGGTCTTTCCCGCAAAAACAACTGAATGGATTTTAATGAAACTTTACAATAATATCGCTTATAAATCAGAATAACACATAGGCTATAATTTACAAAGTTATAAAGATACTGTATGAAGTGTCCAAAATATAACGATAATTGTCAAGTAAATCGGAAAATATTCTGCCTTCTGCAAGCTTTTCTGGCATGCCACGTCAGCATATATCTATCTTTCATGTATGAAGCAAAACGTTCCCCTCTGTTTTGTCAACACCAGGTACCACTGCGTGCTCGATTCTAATTTTTTACTTTGTAATCACTATTTTTTTTATTTCAGAATAAAACTTACTTTTATCGCTTCTGGTATTTAAAGTAGATAAGTTAAGTCTTTCACACTGCAACAGCAACAACACTGCAGTTTGCAACTTTGTTTGTGGTTAGTAGTTAATTATAACGCTATAGTTTTAATTGAATAGAGAGAAACAGGTATTGCATTTTTGAAGTGTAAAAATAATAACTGCCGTACTGTATTTTTTGGAAGTGTAGAAAAAGCACCTACTAAGAATTATGACGCGAAAGCGTAAGTCTAATCTTTCCCAACGCTCTAATTCAGCTCGAGCTAAGAAAGGAGCTAGATTTAACGAAACGTTTCTACAAGCCGAACTGCGAAGGCTGGAACTGGCGGAGTGTGAGGCAGCTTCACAGAGCTGCTGAGACACCAGAGCAGTCCCAAGGTCTGTTGCTGAAAGGGCAAAACAGCGACGTCTAATACTCACAAAAAACACGTGGGGGGTATTCGATAAAGCTGCATTTGAGTACGACGAAACTCTGGATTATGAAAGCCACAAACTTATAAAAATAGAAGCGATGAATAAAGAATGCAGAATTTGCGGTGCTGTTAAATGGAAAGAGGAATCTGCAGGCATGTGTTGTTCGGGAGGGAAAGTAGCCCTTCCTTCAATAGACGAGCCAATTGAACCTCTTAAAGAACTTTCTCTTATGAAAGATGAGTCCCACCGTTTTCTAAAAAAACATAAGAAAATACAATAGATGCTTCCATATGACATCTTTTGAAGTGGATAATATTGTTTCGAGGCAGGTATTTTGTCCGACTTTCACAATCCAAAGCCAAATATACTACACAATTGGCTCTTTGTGCTTCCTGCTACCAATACGCAACCAAATTTTTTCAAGTTTATTTCATGGGCGATAAGAAAGCACAAGTTAATAGGCGTTCTGAGTACGTACAAGGTGTGGAAAGAAACACGGTTCAAAAAATACAACAAGTTCTACATGATCACAACATTTTAGTGCATGAATTTAAAATGGCTAAAGATAGAGTGACTAGAGATAATTACAAGGTAGTGATGTTGAGTCAGGAGCATATGCTCAAAAACTCCTAGGAATTGGCAAAGGCCATCTAGACACCGACCAAGAAGGTATGGTTCTTTTCATACACCAATTTTGTCACGTTGTGGAGTCGGAAGACGAACTCATTGATCAAGATTTTCCGAATATGCAACAGCATATTCTCGACGAAAAATGGTTGTGTGAAAGAACTATACTGGCACCGAAAAATGAGACTGTTGTGAAAATAAATAAAAAAATCTTGGGTGAAATAGCCAGCGATTCATCAGTGTATAACTCCATCGACACAGTCATGTCATCTGATGACTCTACGAACTATCCAGTGGAGTTCCTAAACTCTTTGGATTTATCTGGGGTGCCATTACATAAGTTGGAATGGAAGGTAGGTGTACCCGTTTTGTTAATGCGTAACTTGGACGCACCAAGATTATGCAACGGTACTCGGTTGTGAATCACCGAACTAGGAAGGCATATTGTGAAGGCCACAATCTTAACTGGAGAGACCAAGGGAAACAATGTTCTTATACCCCGCATCCCAATCATACCCAATAACTCACCATTTAATTTTAAACACCTGAGGTTCCCATTAAAAGTTGTATTTTCAATGACTATCAATAAATCGCAAGGCCAAACCTTAAAGGTAGCAGGCATACATTTGGGCACTCCATGTTTTTCCCACGGCCAGCTCTACGTGGCTTGCTCACGCGTTTCTAAATCGCAAAATCTGCATGTTTATGGTGAACGAAAAAAATAGTTTAACATAGTTTATAGTATATTGCAATAGCTATCTATAACTTTTGCATCACCATCTGAATCATCATATACATCCGTGCATCTATCAACACAAAATATAGGATTTATAATACCTATCAGTGAGATCATCATCAAAAATACAGTTTACATGCATTATACAACATGGAACAAGGGTCTCTCAAAGTAACTCTGTCTGTCTGTTACGCCTTCACGACTAAACCGTAGAATCAATTTTGATGAATTTTGGCATAAAGATAGAAAGAGAGGACCTTGGAGAAGAAAATAAAAGCTACTCGAAGGACTAATCCTGCGCAGACGAAGTCACGGGCACCATTTATATAATATATATACATATATATGAAAATAAACTGTCCTCTAATAAACTTAATTTTGTTAAATATATGGGGTTTTTTTAGTATTCTTTAACATGAAATTCTTTTAGCACGAAAAAAAATCATACCCTCTCAGTTTTGTGTTATATATATATATATAAACGATTTTCCCTGCATGTAAATATTTCCTATAAACTATTTTAATGATCCGAACTTTAAGATTCCTTAATGCTATTTGTTTATCTAAAAAGTAAAAATGGATGTTTGTATGTATGTATGACCTCGCTTCATTCCAACACTGTTCTACCGATCACTATGAAAATTGGCATGTATATGTATTTTTTATGGAGAAGAGTTTTGTGCTATCTTTTTCGTTGCAGCTACCCACCAGGTGGTGCTACAGCATATCGACTTCTGCACAGTTCAATCAATTGCCAACATTTCGCTATGTTTCTATTGAATCGCCGTTGCTTGCGAATATTACAATTTTAACAGAATAACAACAGAAAGTAATAATAACGTATTACACTTCTAGATATAAATTATTTACACTTCTTTAAGCGTTCATTACACAAAATTTGTAACAATGTTTTGCTTTTGCTGGGCAGAGATCAGCTTAGGAAGGTGTTTTCAAAAATCGACCCACAAGAGAGTTAAGAAGCGTTAGAAATTAAAAAAAATAATTTTTATCAGCTATTAGATCTACAGACTTAAAATTTAACAAACATGTGGGGTTTTTTTTTTTTTTGTTTAATATGAATTTCACGTAAAGTTAACTCATTAAAAACTTCGTTATCCTTCAATCTGTATTGTTTATTTTTCAATTCACCCGTGCGAAGAACGGGTATACCAGCTAGTATTCTATAAATATGATAATTTTTTCCTAAGTGAAAGAAGAAAATGGCAAGCATATGCCACACTCCCATATTTAAAGCTAGTGCTTCTCAAAGTTTCAATATTCGTGATCCAATATTCCCTTCATACAATAACAATGTATTGAATTCAATAATACTATACTTTCATGCTAAAACTATCATCCAACTTTAACATCTGAAGTGCCACCGGTGGATATAAACGTTTCGCTCAGCTGAAGCGTTAATTTCCCCGGACGTATATATACGCATTTCCGAAGTACGATCTTTTCTGTGCACTGCTATCCATAAAATTGTTCCGAAGTCTTTGGAATGCAATAAAAGGACCTGACAATCGAAAAAGATTGAAGATGTTTGCAAAGGATTTACTTATTTCAGAATGTTTACTTCTTTATTCCTCCTCCACTCAATACATCCCATACGCGCATCTACGGGGAATACAGTTAGCATTGGGAAGGGAATCACGTCATTTTTAATCGGCAGTTAAGGGATTATTTATAAACCGTACAAATTATCAAGATGAGTGTTAGTTTTATATGTGACAGTCCCCTGAGGTCACTGGGAATTATCAAACTTTTTTTTAACTTAGAATTGTTAAATTAATAATAAAATGCATTGCATAGCACTGTTACCTTTATAAGTGTAATACATCAGTGTAAATGTGTATTTCATTTTTTATTATGCCAGAATGTATTTTGATGGTTTATTTTCAGCAAATTAATAATTTTTTTTAAATAATCTTTTGTTTACGACTTTTCTAAAGAGTGTTTTTTTTCCAGGTATAGAAGTTTAAGTTGACATTACTTTCCAAGATGGCGACCGATTTAACAGCTGTCAAGTGATTTATTCTCAGTTTGGTTTGGCAATTCATCAAAACGATCATCAAGCAAGGCGTAGATTCGTCGAATGGGCTCGAAACGAGATTGCCGTTGTTCCCGATTTTCATAAGCGAATTTTGTTTAGCGATGAAGCGCACTTCTGGTTGAATGGCTACGTCAACAAACAAAACTGCCGCATTTGGAGTGAAGCTAATCCGCAAGTGTATGTCGAAACACCGTTACATCCAGAAAAACTGACTGTTTGGTGCGCTTTATGGGCTGGTGGAATCCTTCTTCAGAAACGATGAAGGCCACAACGTTACAGTCAATGGTGATCGGTATAGAGCCATGATTACTAACTTTTTCATTCCTGAATTGAACAATCATGATGTCCAGGAGATGTGGTTCCAACAAGATGGCGCAACATGTTACACAGCTCGTGCCACAATCAATTTATTGAAAGACACGTTTGGTGACCGCCTAATTTCACGTTTTGGACCTGTGAATCGGCCTCCAAGATCTTGTGATTTAACACCGCTAGACTATTTTCTGTGGGGCTATCTAAAGTCATTGGTCTATGCGGATAAGCCACAAACGCTTGACCATTTGGAAGACAACATTCGCCGTGTTATTGCCGATATACGGCCACAAATGTTGGAAAAAGTCATAGAAAATTGGACGTCCAAATTGGACTACATCCGAGCCAGCCGTGGCAGTCCTATGCCAGAAATCATATTTAAAATGTAATGCCACAAGATTATCTTTCGAATAAAAAAAAATTCATGTCAATCGAATAATACATCGTTGTTTTATTGCAATTTAAAGTTCTATACCTCTAAGAAAACACCCTTTATATGCTCACCCCCCCTCGTAGTGTTGTCACGCCCCCAAGGGGGTCGCGCCCCACAGTTTGAGAAACTATGTATTAAGCCTTAATCATCATCTCTTATAGATTTAATACCAGATCACAAAGACAAAGCTTTCTGGTCAGTATCTGTATCATAATGGTTGGTAATATAAGGTGTACATAAAGTCTTACCCTGATTATAAAAAAATCATTATAAAATAGCTATTTAATATAATGAAATGTTTGTATCAATTGAGGGGGGGTTAGTTTTAATAGTTTTTTCTTTAGTGTGTGTGTCTGCAGTAGATGGTATGAATGCTTCTTCGAGAGGGACTCATGAAAACATTTGTAAAGGAAGTCATCATTTTTTGCCGAAATGGCATCGATTCAAGAAAAAGCCCAATGTGTGCTTTGGTTTCACGAAACGAAATTGCCCATTTATGTTCAACGTAAATTTCGACGTTGTTCTGGAAACAAATATATACCTGTTATGTATATTTATATATCCAAACAAATGTACCGGGTGGTTATAATTAAAGTTACGCTATTCAGAGGCCTGTAGGATCCATTCTGCTTATCGAATTTTGATGAAACTAGGAATATATGCTGTATGGACCATGGGGAAAGGTTAATGCGCTAAAAAAATTAGTTCAAATTTTGATCACTAGGAGGAAATGTGGTGCCCAAACAAAGACAACAAATTTTCTAGAATCATTACAATTTATTCAATTAAAAACATTCTTAATATGTGCTCCATTGACATCAATAACGTGTTGAAAGCGCATTATAGCGTTTTCGATGGGAGCGCGAAGCAACTCACGAGGGATTTTAACCACATAGGTTATGTGACGAATCTGTACGGAACCTTTCCACTAATCTTCTTAGGCGTCTTTCTGGGGAATATAAATTCGCGTTTATTTCCAATCAACTCCAAAAAGAAGTATAGGATATTTAAATTAGATAAGGTATTTAAGTTGAGGGTTGCGAGATAGCAAGAGAGATGATGGTAGGCTAGTGAGTCAGTAACGTTAAACGCATAACTAGAAGATTCAAAGAGATTAGATTCGTGAAGACGTCGTGCTGCTAGACGTACCAGAAAGCTGATATAAGCCAGCGGTAAACATAATTCACGTACGCTTAAAGTAAGCGTCAGTTTGAGCTACTTAGTTAAAGTTAATGACAGTTAAGAATTCGAATGCGTGTGTTCTCGGATCTCCTATTTCGGTAAACCTTACTTGAGTTGAGCTAAATTATTAATTAATTGTATTCTTAGTAATTTAATTTAATATAAAGGAAAATCCCTTTAAACGACGTAACATTATTGTACTATATGTTATCAGAGATTTTTGAGGATATTATGACAAAATAAATAATATTATTATTCAAAATGGCTCTTGGTGGTTCTTTGCCTCAAATTAATCTTGGTGTTCAAGGTGTGACCCAGGGGGTCATCACAGTTATAATGCTAGCTTTCAAACCATTAAAAGTCCTAATTCCTCCTCTTCAAGCACGGTCTCTTAGAAATCCCCACAACCAGAAATCACAGGGGTTTAAGTCGGATGAGCGAGAAGGCCATGCATCCGGAAATATCCGGATAATCACGTTTATCACCAAAGTTAGCACTAAGCAGTGTTTTGACTCGGTGACCAATGTGAGGAGTTGCTCCATCTTGCATAAAGATAGTGGTTTGCAAACATTGCCGTTCCTGTGAAGTAGGAATGACCTGTTGTTGAAGAAGTTCACTGTACCGTGGACTCGTGACAGAGCATCTTTTAGGACCTTGTGAAGTGAGAGTTTCAAAGAAAAAAGGTCCGAGAATAAGCTCAGCATTAAGTCCACTCCAAGCAGTCACGTAATCAGAATGCAGTGGTTGTTGGTGCAGGATATTTGGAGGTGAAGTACCCCATATGCGGAAATTTTGAGTATTCACTCATCTGACCATATAATTTTCCAAGTCCACGCCTTATCAACTTCCATTCTCGCCAAAAATCGGCAAGCAAATTCAAGACGTGTTTCCTCATCTCGAGGTTTCAGCGTTCACATCACGTGGATCTTATACGGATACCATTTCAAAATGTATAGCAGAATTTTTCGTACTGTCGACCACGGAATTCAACTTGCGTGACAATGATCCATCACTTGCTGAAGAATAGAGAGAAATGGAGGTTCTTTCAACCACAGCAGTAGAGACTTCTTCCACAGTTTCAGTCCCAACCATCCTCTTCCGGGCAGCACACCCAAATTCCCAGTTTCTTCAAATTTCATAATCATCTTCCTCTAACCAATCCTCGATATGGGGCCTTTTCGCAGATTCTTTAAACCAGTGATCCGCAACCCCCGGTCCGTGGATCAAATGGTGCCGAACCGCCTAAAGAACTTTAAATTATTGCCATTTTATTTAAAGTGGTGCATTTCTCTCGGATTTGCATAACTTTCCACAGAAATCACTTTATATTCCACGTTAAATCACTTTTATTCATTTTTGGTGTAACTATATTTTATTCTGACGGCATATTTAAATGTAAATAAATTAAAATTGTTAAACCAAAATATCTAAAATATAAGCAATCAACGTATCCCATCCTCAGCGGGCCGCGGTAAAATTATCAAACGTTGACCGGTCCGCAGCGATAAAAAGGTTGCGAAGCACTGCTTTAAACGACGATATTCCCGCTGAGCAGCTAAGTGGTTATTGCCGTTCTGATAAAGCAGTTATATCAGTAAAGCTCATTATTTTTGTTTGTTTGTTTTGTTTTGTAAGGGCATGACTAACAATGATAAACGCTCGCTGAATGATTCTGTGACTATGACTGCAAGTTTATATAGAGGTTTTACGGATTTTCATACGGAATATTTGATAAAAGCCACCTAGTGGTCAAAATTTGTACTAATTTTTATTGCAGAAACATTTTTCCCATGGTCTACATAGTATATATTCCAAGTTTCATCAAAATCCGATAACCAGAACAGGTTCTACAGGCCTCTGAATAGTATAAATTTAATTATAACCACCTGGTATATACAAATATGTAAATAATTGTAGTCTTGTAAAACAAACCTCCCTTTTTTAAATAAATTTTTCTGACTATTTTTTTGACAGACGTGTGGCCCGCGATCTTTGTGAATTTATTTATATCAAATAAGGACTGAAACAAAGACACAGAACAAAAACAGCTTTTTAAATGATAGTATAAATATTTATTAATGAAACAAATACACATATATTTTATTTTCAGGATATAAATACTATTTTACATATCTTCCTTAGTTATACACATATTCTGCCAATTTGCCTATAATTCTTAAAGAATTTTATAATAAATACAAAAAATCCTGAAACACCATCACAATGAATTTTGATCTAAGCCAGTGTTTCTTAAATTACGGGGTGTGAACCCCAAATGGGATTGCGTGACTTGCAGCAGGGGTCATGGGAAATTTTAGGATTTGGGATACATTCTTTTTTTGCATAAAATAACTTGTAAACAATCGAGCACATCCTTCCCATTGATACTTAAATCTTGTATTTGCCGCTGTTAATAAAAAATGATGATTCCAGAAGAGAACTTATAATGACTACACTTGATGAACAGAATATAATTTACAATGTAATTATATTATATAAAGTTTATTTTGTCAATTGAAATTTCTGTATCATTAGATTCAAAGTAAACACTTCTTGTGCATATTTATTACTGCAAAACAGTAATGTATTACAAATGCTTATAGACCCTAACGTTTGTAAATTTTGAGAAATGCTTATGGAATCGCACAAAACTTTTGTGCAAAAAATGGGATCGCCATCCCAAAAAGTTCAAGAGCTCCTGATCTAAACAATATGATTTTCTGTCGTAATTGATAAATGACCCTAATGAAACTTGTTGCTAAAGTCTTATAGATGTCAGCTTGACCATGGTTCAAAATTACGTGGTCCGTTGCCAAAAGCCCTCGTGTAGCTGAACAGTGCGACGTTAATATTCAATCAATCTTATATATAGATGTCAGTTTGACTTAAATTGCAACCACACTTTAAAGAAATTATTGGTGATGAGCTAAGTAATTGTGAGCACCAGTCAAAGGACAAGCATGACATCTCAGGTAATGTGCATCATTTTCTTTAACTCCTCCACCACTTTGCTCGGGGATTTTGAAACCTATTGTATCCAACAGGCAGTAGTACTAGTCAGTCGAACCTACAATATTAATTCTTCTTTGGTTAGGGTTATATGTTCAAGGGGTGTTTAAATGAAAAGATTCGAACGTTACCTTTAGCACATGCCTATGCAGGTATGGGGGAACGTAGCGAGACATCTAGGGATACGAATGGAGTCCCAGGAGTGAATCGGAGCATGCGCAAGAGAGAGCAGATCCTCTTATAAAGAACTCCGGCAGCAAGTATGAGAACACGATGGCGTTCACATTGCAAAATTCGACGATTAAGGAGCAGCGATTTGTTATCCGTTCTGTGATAGCGGAAGGTGTTAAACCGGCTGCTCTTCATCGCCCCAAAGGTCATGGTTCTACTCCATGACATCGCGTATCTGCACGTCTCCAGGGTCACACACGCGGAACTGGCTAAGCTCAAGAGAGAGCAGCTTGACCATCCACCCTACAGCCCAGACATGTCACCCTTAGATTTCCATGTGTGTGTCTGTGTGTGTGTTTGGTTCCCTAAAAAACATCTGGAAGGGACGCGCTTCAAATCGGAGGACGAACTCAAGGACTCTCAGAAGGACTGGGTTCCATAACGGGCACAGGAATTCTGGGAACAAGGAATTTTTCGTCTCGTTAATCAATGTAATCGTTGTGCTCAGGCCTATATAGGGTGTATAATTTGAATAAAGTCTTCGATTATACCCCATATTCACAGTGTCGTTTCGTACCTTTTCATGTGAACACCTCTTGAAAATATAAACATATACGAATACAAACTGTAAATCACAATGAAAGTTTCTACAAAAAGGCATATGATGAATCGTCTTTGAAAAATAAATAGGCACAAGTCATCTGTGTCTCCAGCATAACTTTAACTTCTAATTTTTATTGCATTTGTTGTAAGTATCTGATTCCCCATGAAGATTGACTTAATAGAGACTTAGTATAGGAACCCCAAAATAACTTTAAGGAAAAGAGGGGATACTTTTAAACACAAAGCAGTTTTCCCATTGAACCCTTCTTGAAACAACACACTCTATATTTAGAAATAAGGTTGTACAATGAAGAATACCGTATTTGGCACAAATATACAATCAATCCTTCAATTCATCTGGATAGAGCTGCTTCACAGGTACTAAACTGAACGTTGTGAAATGGCGCCTGTAGATGTTGCTTTTACGAAATTGAGAATTGGTACCGTGCAGGAAATCCAGAATTCCCAAGGCACCGAAATTTTGGTGGAATCTACAAAAAACAATGAGTAGTGATTACTTAAAAGTACTCGCATAAATTTTTCTGAAATCACATATTCACACAATCTCGTAAATATTTAATTTGAGGGCAGTGAAAAGGATTAAAATCGACCTTAAATATCTATTAAAATAAAGCGGGAAGTTTTTAAGCTCGTGAGTTATTGTTAATTATTCTTCTAATTTAAGCCAGCATAAAATAAATTATTGTAAAAACAACAACAACAATTTTTTGCTATACATATATAAAGAAGCCTCTTAATCAGTCATTACAGAGCTGAATCTCATCTGATATAGGAATTGATGATATTGAATTATTAAAAACACCCATTCCAATTTATAGTAATACAGTATGCATTACCATTCCCACTTTTAACCCACTAAGCAATAGTTACATTTGCATAAGTTACATCCATCTATTGAATCATTGAGATTAATGTAATTGAAGCTTACTTCAAGTGGTGGTAATCATGAGCTTCCGGAGAAAAGAAAAAAGGAAAATGAAATCCAGAATGGGCATTTACAGTAGTCATCAAGGCGATTGTGTACCATAACCAGACCGTGAATGTGTGACTTCTCAGCAAGAAAGGCCCAATGGATGCAGGCAGTAGGTTACAAAGGCAATGCTCTATCGGATGACAGTACACAGCGGTGATGGCTATGGGAGCAGTCCATTCGTGGTGCTGCTTGTGAATATACTTGTAGAGACGAGGGTGATGTAGAAGTCTAAAAATAATTTAAAAAAATACCATTTCAATGTATATATATATATATATATATATATAATGTTTGCAATTTTTCAACACTTCATTTCTATCTCCTTAAAGCTTTAAGGTATCCGACTAGATTCGGAGATAAATTTTTCAAAAATTGATTTTCTGAATAATTTTATTGTTTTAAAAAGAGCATAAATAGACTTAATTAACATGTATCGCCCTTTTTTTTTTAAAAAAAAAATTATTTTTAGGAAAATTTAGCAAAATTTTTTTAAGTTAAGAAAAACGTGATAAATTAAAATAAATTGTACATTATGCAATTTTAACGTCATTGATATACTTTTTGGTCCCTCTGAAGTGTCACAAACCACAGGATAAAAAATAGTTTCAGAAATAAATACTTTATTAGCATTTAAATTTGATGGTCATGATTTTCCGTCAGAATTACTGCATGTTCTAAGCTAAAAATGGCTGTAAAATGTGATTAAATGTAGCTGCTTTAAAACCTGTGGTTTGTTTCACTCTGAAAGGCCCATAGCATATATCTTATAAATTTCATTGCATTTTATTGGATTATTTAGAAGGTATCCCGTTTTTCGTGCATAAATTATCATGAAAAGTTCATTTTTCAAAAAACGAATTAAAAAAAATATTTTATTAGTTAGATAAAGTAAATGCTATAAAAAGAACTTAAAAATCTCTCTAGTTTTATGTATTAGTCCTTCTTCCTCAATAATTAATTTCTTTTTTCCCTAATGACCCAAACAACACCAAACATCAAACAACTAAAAAGCACTTTTTAAACCTTGTTGGATACCTTAATTAGAAATTTAAAATTCTCTGTTTTTTTTCTTTGTACCTTCTGGTTATCTCTCACAGAGGCGAAGGAGTTACCCTGGAGGAAACGGATAAAATACATCTAATATGTCGAGAGTATATGCCTAATCGTGCCATGAATTCTAACACAATTATTAAGAAATTAAGATAAAAAAAACTTTACGGTGCAATTTAAAACTAAATATTTTTAAAATTTTATTTTACCTTGAAATTTAGCATATTATGCCTTTTTTTTCAATTTGAGCACTTTTTGACACCACTAGGTTTTAAATCTCCATGACTACTCATTTATCGAGTCACGTGCTACCCCCCATAGGAACTTCCGTCGTTGCTTTCCTGAACTCATGCTTAAGATTATTCTAATTGACTGCTCAATTGTTCTAATTGCCGTTTTTGAAACACATTTGCTTCCAATACTGACCACATTTTTTAATCAAATGTACACTGCTCAAAACAATTAGGGGAGCACATGATTTTAACAAAAGTAAGTAAAGATGTATACCAATAAGTAACATAAAATGAATCATCCATAATGTAAAAGCCTACCAGGAAACGGAAGAAGAAAACTTTATATGCAAATCAAAGTTCATGACGTCAAAAACCAGAAAAAGGAGATAAGGGCAGAAATCGGGATGTTGCAGAAACGTCTGTTTTATTGCCGTAACTGTGAAATTCGATTGAGCAGTATTTTTTTGAGACAAGGTTACTTGAGAATGTCTCAACAACGTGATTTACCGGAATCCCTCCATGGCATGGCGTGTTATAGGCAGACTGGAATCCGGGCAAACACAACGTAGTGTCGAGGACGCTGTTGGAGTCGCCAGAAGTGTTGTTGCAAGGCTGTGGAATCGATTCCAAGAAACAGGAAATGTTAGACGTCGACCAGGGGCAGGTCGGCCACGCGCCACTACATCAACGGATGACCGGTATATACAGTTAACAGCCCGTCGAAACAGAACAGAGAATGCTACGCAGCTGCAAAGACAGTTGCTCTTGGCAACAGGACGAAGGGTGTCCAGCCAAACAGTACGTAATCGGCTTCATGAGGGAGGGCTCTATGCACATAGGCCAATGGTCTGCATTCCGTTGACCCCACGCCACCGTGCGGCCCGAAGAAGATGGGCTGCTGAACATCGAGATTGGGAGCAACATGATTGGAGCCAAGTGCTGTTTACAGACGAGTCTCGATTCAGTCTAGAATGTGACACCCGACGTGTTCCTGTATGGAGGGACAGGGGCACTCGAAATAACCCGCATTCGTTCGTGTAAGGTCACAATACAGAAGAGCTGGTTGGATGGTATGGGGTGGAATCAGCATAGGCGGACGTACGGACCTGCATACCATTCGGAATGGCACTTTGACGGGCCGAAGGTATGCAGACGAGATACTTCGACCTCATGTCATCCCTTACGCTGGAGCCATTGGAGATTCCTTTGTTTTCCAGGATGATAATGCCCGACCGCATAGAGCTCGTCTGGTGGAGAACATGCTTGAAGCTGAAACAATACAGCGTATGGAATGGCCAGAGTGCTCTCCTGACCTGAATCCAATCGAGCATGTTTGGGATATGCTCGGACGATGCATTGCTGCGCGACCAAGACCGCCTGCTACTGTCCGAGACTTGGAGATTGCACTTCTTGAGGAGTGGAACAGTATTCCCCAAAATCTGATCGATAATCTCATCGCATCCATGGCAAACAGGTGTGCAGCAGTCTTAGCTGTTCGAGGAGACCACACGACCTATTAAAACTCATGCATCATGTCTAAACAGTACCTTTTTTTATCGTTTACATGTAACCAAATTGTTGCCCTAAATCATCTTTTCATGTTTTTTCCATATTTTCAAAGAATTAAAGCTTAATTCCAAATTTTTTTACGCCTTTTTTCTGTATTGCGCATTGATACGTGCGTACTATGCATTGTATGCCAATACGTGGCTGTCTCCCATGGTTTTCTTCACTTTTTGCTTGCTCCCCTAATTGTTTTGAGCAGTGTATTTAAATTTTGACGGCTAGAAGGCTAATGTTAGTTTTTTTTTATTAAGTCTGGTACATTAATTTTTAATTCTCATTGAATAGTCTTCCTTATAAGCAGGAGCAGAGTCCTGTTGAAAACCCAATCGTTTCCATTGAACAAGTTTACATTCATGAGCTTTCTTATTAATTCGATGATAGCTTCTTGATAAACTTTTCCCGTGGTTTTCGGTTATTTCCCGCAAAACTGAATCTGAGATGCCTTCATACCTGACACTCGACCAAAACATTACAGAAGCCGGGTGATTACCTCTCTGCACGCAATGTTTCTTCTTTAGTTTCCCGGGCATGTATCTTTGAGTATACATGGTCATTCTGGTGATTGAGAAATTCTTCAATCTCAAACATTTTCTTGTAAGTAAACCAGTGCTTCTCAAACTTTCAATATTTGCGACCCAATATTTAACCATAATTCTCATCGCGCCCTCCCATACAAAAAAATAACGATATATTTAATTCATTAACACTATACTTTAACACTAAAGCTACAATACAACTTTTTCTGAAGTGGCACCGGTGAATATAAATGTCTCACTCAGCTAAAGGGTTAACTACCCTGGACGTATATATACGTCTTTCCGAAGTATGATCTTTCTAGTGCACTACAATTCATAAAATTATTCCGAAGGCTTTGGAATGCAATGAAAGGACCTTGACTGTGATTACGAAGGATTTGCTTATTTCAGAGGATTTATTTATTTATTCCCTCTCCACCAATACATCACATACTTTCGCCTACGTGGAGAACGGTGGAATTGGGGAGCAAACTTTTAATCGGCAATTAAGGGATTAATTATAAACCGCATACATTATCAAGATAAGCGTTAATTTTTGTATGTAATTTTATATATGACAAGTCCATGGAGGGGGAGGATCACTGATAATTATTAAACTTGTTCTTAACTTGTTATTGTTAAATTATTTATAAAATACATTGAACAGTACTGGTACATTTATAAGTGTACTAGCTGGTATACCCGTTCTTCACACGGGTGAACGGAAAAATTAAACAACACAGATTGAAGGATAAAGAAGTTTTTAATGAGATAATTTTATATGAATTGCAAATTAAACAGAAAAAGCTTTTTGTATATCTCAGCTAAACAAAAAAAAACACGTTTGTTAAATTTTAAGTATGTAGATCTAATAGCTGATAAAAAGGATTTTTTTTTTGTTTATAATTCCCCGTAACACCCTTGAGGGTCGATTTTTGAAAATAACTCCCTAAGCTGATCTCTGCTCAGCAAAAGTAGCACATTGTTAAAAGTGTTGCGTAATGAACGCTTAAAATAGAGCAAATAATTTATATCTGAATGTGTAATACATTAATATTACTTTCTGTTGTATTTATTTTATGTTAAAATTGTAATGTTCGCAAGCAACGCCGTTTCTTAAATTATAATGGCTATAATGGAGATTCAATTTAAAACACAGCGAAATGATAACAATAGTCAAATTGGCAAATGTCTAGCTACTTTCATAGCTCGAGCTTTATTAGAGCTTTGTAAGACCCGCCGTGTAGGGGAGCGATGCACGTTAATGCTTTAACTACAACATTATGATTTACTGCAGTTTTTTTCATGCAATATATTTTTTTGGATCACTGCATTGAAAATTAAGGGATATACATAAACAAAATACTCCATTTTGGGAAATTTAATCCGTTAGAGATAATAAATTAATTAAAGATATTCCACTGTTAAGTTAATTATATACACCGTTCACTTAAAATAAATAGTCAAATCGTTCTCTAGTCTTCATTAACATACAAAAAAATAAGATACTTAAATTTTGACATTAACTATTTTTTCGGGACAAAAATGATCATCTCCAAAATCCACTGAAAATGCCGTCAGCTGAAAACGTAATTTCTGCTATAAAACTATTCACCTTCCCCGCTAAAATACTCATCATATAACCCGTGCTGCCATATATCTTGGAAGAGTGGATTTTTCAAAGAATATTCCTGCTAAGTATTGGTAGAATATTCCTTCTAATTTGGAGTGGTGTGGTAATTAGGAGAAAGGGGTGCCAGCTCAGGTGTCATCCACGTCACTTGACCATGGTTCAAAATTACGTGGTCCGTTGCCAAAAGCTCTCGTGTAGCTGAACAGTGCGACATTAATATTCACTTACTCCAAAAAATACAGTACAGTATTTATAATTATTTTTATACTAAAAAATGCAATATCCGCCTATTCAATTAAAATTATAGCGTAATAATTTACTACACACCACAAAGAAAATTTTGAAAAGTTGTCCAAATGATGCAGTGTGAAAGAGAAAGTTTATTTACTTTAAGTACCAGAACCGATAAAAGCATTTATTTTGAAAAAAGATAAATTTCTTACTACCAAATGTGCACAATAAAATCATAAAAAAACATTCAAATAAAGAGAGATTTATAACAACCTCTCCCTTCAAAACTTAGTTTTATTCTGAAATAAAAAAAATTAGGGATTATGCTGACAACAGGAATTAATTATAAGCGAGCGCCTTGCGTAGCCAAAACAAAAAGGGTTCTTTCACATACAAAATATAGATATATACTGACATGGGCTTTTTTGCAGCGCAAGCCAGAACTGCTTGCTGATGGCAGAATTTTTTCATACTTACTTGACAAATATCCTTATATTTTGGACACTTTTTACAAATCTTTATAAATTATAGCCTTTGCGTTATTCTGATGTATAAGCTATATTGTTGTAAAGTTTCATTAAAATCCATTCAGTTGTTTTTGCGTGAAAGACTCCCAAACATCCTCACAAACTTTCGCATTTATAATATATACCTAGATTATACCAGTGCAAATGTTAATTTTATTTTTTATTATGTCAGAATGTATTTTGTTTATTTTCAGTAAATTAATTATCTTTTAAAATGATCTTTTGTTTCCGATTTTTCAGTATGCTCGCGCCCCCTTGCAGAGTTATCACGCACCCCAATGTTTGAGAAACGCTGGTTGTAAACAGAATCCGTCTGTGGCCGTTATAAGTATGCCGCGGCAACAAGGTTTACGCTTTAAGGTACCAGTGGCGTTTTAATTCCTTTGTAAGATATTGGCCTCTTGGTCTAAGGTTATCGTTTCCTATGTGATGCGTTCTTTTTGATACGTTCATATGTTTAGCAAGAACAGTCCTCTTTTGACAAGGATTTTAACGAGTTCTCCTACTGACTGCTTCGACGAGAACTGTTTTCACCGAGCGCGAATGACCACATCTGCTATCGTCTGCAATGCTATTGGTCTCATAAAATCTTATATTGGTTTGATAAATTAATAAGCTTTTGATTCCTAAATGCTTAAGAGCCTCAACAATCTCAGTTGGGTTCCTTTATATTTAACGCAGAGAAATATCTGCTGCACGTTTCTGTTCAAAGTTTAGATCTAATTTAGAATAACATGCGAGAAAGAAAGTGGAGTAACGTACACCCCCGCATCATGGGGGGAGGGGCAGGATTCTAGGGGGCCTAAAGCCTGACTTGTAAGATCTGGCTTGGGGCTCAAAACCTGACTTTGCAGAAGGACTCTAATATTCTCCGTTATACTATTAGAGAAATACAATTTTCAGATAAATATTGCGGTCGATTTCTAATAACGTTTGGAATCACCTTCCTGCGTTTGAATTACAAAAACAATCTCAAATTTTTTTACCATAAGTTATTGTGCGCGACTAGATATTTTCAACCAATTCTTGGTTTTCTTTCTTTCTGTTACAGTCTTTGCATAATGTTAAAGATCATGATCCGAATTTGGATACAATTTTAGACAGAAAAATGGTTTAATTTTCCCTTGACTTCATAGCTTGTATGTTCAGCTTGTTTTGGCTTCACAGCTTGTTGTTACTTTTATGTGACAAAACCTTAAAACAAAGAAAAGTTCTACATAAGTGCAATTTTTTTTGCTTTTAAAGATTAAAACCCACTTAGAATTACAGCGCATGAGATAATATATGAAATATCACTCTTATACAAGAAAGAAATGGAGTAATTGCTTAGAAAGGAGGAGTATAATGCATTCCTAAAAAGGGAAATTAAAGCTATGTGAAGAAATATATGTAGCTCACATGTGCTTATTTTTTTTTTTTTTTTTTTTTTTTTGCATGTCCTATCACGCTACAAGTGTGGTGAAAATTTCACGTGGTTTGGATGCTTTCTTCATGGCGTTGTATTCTAGCCGTTCTGCAGTACATTCAATGGGTTAAATTCATGATGTCAGTTATAGTCACATGATAACCATTATCCCGTATTTCCAACTAATCATGTCATAAATTGATGTAACGTCATAACTACATGATAAAAGCAAACATGTGTTTCTAGCCAATTAGTCCATGAGCTTTGCTGTAGCTAAATTTTGCGTTTTAAAGATACTTTCTTTTAAAAAAATAACTATTTATAAACTATCAGGACGAAATTAGGGAAACGAAATGCACTTGATTTAACAATAAACGTATATTGTCAGAGGCTGTAACCCAAAGATTTTTCAGAGAAATGGAAAAATAATAAATGAAATATAATGAATGGCTCATCCACGACAAGATTAAAACTACGCGGTACATTTATTCGTTCAAATCTATTAATGAAGAAATAGAACAAGGACCACACAACAAAGATAATGTGTGTTCTCACAAATGCCTTAAAACTTTCCATTATTTGAATTTATTTTCGAACAGTCTGGAATATTATATAATTCCAAGTAAAAAAACAGAAACACGTAAAATACGTAATGTCTCGACGATCTAAATTTTGTTGCAGTGTAAACTTGGAGATAGGGCAGCTATTCGTGTCAACCTCGTCGTAGAACCGTGGTTCAAAATTACCAGGTGTATTTTTTGAATTGGCCATAAGGGGCCCTCCAGAAGGATTCAATGTGAAGAATGGTGAATATATTGAATGGGTGAGGTTTCGACCTTATCATGTGACTGTAGGTTACAATAATAATAAAAAAAAGAAACATTTGGCAAGCAAACCAACTTTTTAGATGATACTTTATGAATACTCAATAAAATATAAAGTTAAATATGACTCAAATTAAATATACTAGTAGGATTCAAAAGTTCCCGGACTGAGCCTATAACGTTGTGATGTGACCCCCTTGGGTCACACTTTGAACACCAAGATTAATTTGAGGCAAAGAACCACCAAAAGCCATTTTGAATAATAATATTATTTATTTTTGTTATAATTTCCTCAAAAATCTCTGATAACAAATAATATAATTATGTTACGTCATCTAAAGGGATTTGCCTTTATATTAAATTAAATTACTAAGAATACGATTGATTACTAATCTAGCTCAACTCAAGTAAGGTTTACCGAAACTAGGAGATCGAGAAACACACGTATTCGAATTCTTAACTGTCATTAACTTTATTTAAGTAGCTCAAACTGACGCTTACTTTAAGCGTACGTGAATTATGTTTACCGCTGGCTTATATCAGCTTTCTGGTACGTCTAGCAGCACGACGTCTTCACGAATCTGATCTCTTTGAATCTTCTAGTTTTACTTTTAACGTTGTTGGCTTAATAGCCTACCATCATCTCGCTTGCTATCTCACAACTCTCGACTTAAATACCTTATCTAATTTGAATATCCCAAACTTCTTTTTGGAGTTGATTGGAAATAAACGCGAATTTATATTCCCCAGAAAGACGCCTAAGAAGATTAGTGGAAAGGTTCCGTACAGATTCGTCACAACGTGGAAAATTTTTGCAGTAGAGCGAACACAATAATATTTCTGTGTTATTGCAATCTTTACCTTTTCTAAAAAAGGTTTGCTCCAAATCACGAGGTCGGTGGGTCGCCATGGCAGCGTATTTTGTAGGCAGATGTATTTAGTCGTCGGCGATGGAAAGAAATTGCGGTAGTTGATCGGATATTAATTTTTGTGTTCGTTTGGGAAAAAGTGCTACGGAGACCTACCGAATTTTGAAACAAATGCAAGGCTGTGAAACATTATCGCGAACGCAAGATTTTAAGTGACATCGACGTTTAAGAAAAGGCAGGGAAAGTGTCAAAGACGACAAACGCTCTAAGAACTCCACAGATTTTCTGCACCGCTGAAAACATCGAAAAGTTTTCTGCGACGGTACGTAAGAACAGGCTTCAAACAATAGCAGAATCAGTTGAGATATCCCCGCCCATATGTCAATCGACTAAAGGCCGTATCACACGTACATTTTCCACGCAATTTTTTCGTCCAATTTTTGGCCTAATCTGAGGGGGAAGGATTGCCTTAAACAAAACGACATGCTCTGAAGTCAGCTGCACTCCATCTCCACTTTGAAAAATTACTCTCCGATTTTTCTGCTTCGGGAAACGAACATCCAAAATTATTTCTTTTATTTCGCTTGAGCTTTTGTTGATGGGCGTAAACAGAAATTGAGCACCATCCTGTTTAAAATATTGTATGGCATATCTGATGTGGTAGACGAAACCGAAGCCGCCATCTTGTTTATGACGTGAAGACATGGCTAAAAATGGATTCCAGAAATATTTCGGTGACCTTTACAAGCTATGGCAAAAGTGTGTTGTTACTCAAGGGTCTTATTTCGAAAGAGGATGTGTTTCAGCAGTTTAATTGGTAATATTTTTTAAGATATAGACTCAGTCCGGGAACTTTTGAATTCTATTACGTAAAAGCATGACACAAAAGCAGCTGCTGTTTTCTTAAACTTATTTATTTGATTTCTTTGGACGAAAGAAATTTTCACTGACCTATGAAAATAGTAAAAGAAAATTTCTTGTATTAGCATAAAAATGATTATGTCCTTGAAAACCCTCAGAAAAGGAGGTATCATTCTTTCGGAATCATATCCTCGCCAAACCCTCAGATGATGCACCGCGAGGATGAATGGTATACCAATGACCACTTGATTGAAAAAGACTTGCTTAATAGCTTTCAAGACTTCTTTTGTTGATACCTATGCAAATGAAATAGAAAGAAAATTTTATATTGGAAAAAAACACTTTAGAAAAAGAGTCAAATCATAGCATTTCGAGAAGCTATTTTAAATTCGGAATGTGTGTAGATTACGAAGGGAACGAGGAAAAATGAAAGATATAATCTATCTAACTGTTTTCATGTAAAATAAAAGAAAAGTAGTTATTATAATGATTTTTTTATGGAGTCGTTGTAGCTGATTTTCAGACTATAGATTTGATCGAAGAATTTTAACAAAATAGTCGCCGACACGAGATTCAAGACAAAAACTTTCAAGTTAAATCGTTAATCCAATTTCTGAAAACATTTAAAAGCTTCGGGCCTTTAAGTATAAATTAAATTGAGCCTCAAGATCAAGTAGCTTTCATAATTCCAAATATGCGGTGATAATTTCTCTTTTAAATTAAGTATGAATTTTAACTTCAGAAAGAAGTTTATTTTAATTATTTCAACAAATATTATAGGCAAACTGTAACATTTCCAATATCCGTCTATCAATGGAACCTGATGTAATGGGCTATGATTCGAATTAATCTCACATTAAAAGCTGAATGTAGGCTTTTGATGATCTCGTGATGGACCTCTTAACTTTGACCAAAAGACATCAGCAAATGCCGCGATATGGAGACAATAACGGAAAGCCATTCCCATGCATGTTCAAAAACAATAATAACGAGCACAGAATTTGGCGATATTTTTCGATTTGGCGAGATTGGTCGACGGTATAATACGAAAATACCAAATAAATCTTCAGTGTTAATATGGATAAAATTAAAACATCGGGCTTTCAAAACCAAATTGTAAAAATCTATACAAATTACTAGTAATTTTTGTATAAGAAGGTATAAAATTCAAAAATCAGAGTAATTATATTCTCAAATTTATTTTTACTTCTTGTACGTAAGTTCTTTCAAAGATAAGAGTCATAAAATTGAAGGATACACTCAAAAATGTTAATACAAATTGCAGTACATACATATTGCATTCTGTGTGTAAATACATTTTACACAAGAAAATATTTGTATAAACAATTCTTAATATAGATTCTACAGCCCTTACGTATAAAGCTCATGCTCTTGACGACTTTTGGCGAATTTCAACATATTTTAGCAATTGTCCTTATGATGATAACAAATAAGTCGCCATGGAATCGTAAAATCTTAAGCGATTAATTTTAATCTCTGGCATACATTAAACAATAATTTTCTGGAATGGGGTTAATACGTTATCGATTATACGTAATAAACAACAAAAAATGGAAAGTAAAATCATTCATTGTACTATACCTGACTTGAAGTATCTTGAATCTTATATTTAAAGGCTAAAGTTGGCTTTCCAGTTAAATTTATTGCAGTATAGCTTAATGCTGCGATCCAATACACAAGGGTTGTGTGCAAAAATGTACCTAAGACAAAATATATTAAACATTATGCATGTATTTGAATAATTTTATATAAAGACAAAGGAATGATACAGTTAAAAGAACAGATTGCAATTCAGACAGATTTTGAAACAGTTTAACAACTAAATGATTTAAGGTATCCGACTACGTTCGGAACCGTGATTTTGCAAAAGCGTATAAATGAAAAATATTTATGATATTTAGTGTCACTTAGATTAGAAAATGTTTATAAAATTGTTTGAAGAATATTATTACAATAAAAAATTATTTAAGTACAATATTTGGACAAAAAATGAACATAGAATTAACAATTTTCAAAATATTCTCCTTTTGTGAAAAATGCTTCTATTATAATAATATTTTGCCTGTATATACTAGCTCAGACCTCTGTACAGAGGCTCAATTAGAATTTTTGAAATATATAATTTAGAAGTGGGTTTATATATATCCATATTTTACGACAACAGAAGGAAGCAATTGTAAGAAAAAAACCGCTGATAATTATTTCAATGGGTGGTAACTCTGAAAATAATGTGAGTTTTTCAAAAATCCTATTTCAGACTCTCTGGAGAAGTCTTTACTTTATATAAGCGAAACATTATTATTTTTAAAGCATTTTTTATAAAAGGAGAGCATTTTGAAAAAAAGATTACTCTAAGTTAATTTTTTGCCAAAATATTGTACTTAAATCATTTTTTTTTGTGAAAATGTCAATACAATTTTATACATATATTCTAATCTAAGTGACACTAAATATCATGAATATTATCCATTTATGCGCTTTTATAAAATCACGGTTCCGAACGTAATCGGGTACCTTAACCAAGAAAAAGAGAATTTGAGAAGAAATCCCGGGTTCTTTATGTAGTAAGAAGTAGCGTGTAGAACTCCACCTTGTCATAAGGATCAGCAACAATTCCAACAAGAACTTGATTTATAATTCCATATTCTAATATAATTAAATTAAAAAGTTACAAATAAGCAGACGATTTGAGTGGAGCTGACGCTTATATTCAGTTTATTTTCAGCCGGCTCAAGTTCATGGTGGTTGAGTGTGATTTTACTAGCGCCACCACAAATTTATTTGTGGGAAAGACATTTACAACAATAAATACGTAACATACAGCTTTAAAGTTTACCAGTCTATATTAGAATAACACCTCACCATTATTATTATTGCTGTTTTTAAGACACTTTGATTCGAGAGAGAGAGAGAGCTAGAGAATGATTGCTTTATTTACTCTCAACCACTTGTAATTTTTAATGAACAATTTTTCTTCTTTTTTGAAGTAAATTTTTTGAGCTCCCAATTTCTTCTGAATGATATTATTCTTCTTTCATCGTAACTTTGTGTTTTGAAGTCTCATATGAAAATTTTAAGTTCACTCAATTCCTAATTAGGTGCTTGTATAATTCATCTTGATGTTGAAACTAGTGAAGGATCTCTGATACGCATTAGCATAAAGTATTTAATTCGTTATTAATCTTCCGTTTCATAAACGCTTATTCTTAAAATAGTCTGTTTTTCTTAAAACTATTTTTTATACATATATTTGGTAACTAGCTATCAGTCACTGACATATTAAATTTAGCCTTCCAGTTTTAGTTCAAATTAAAAGCAAATAAACGCTTTTGAATTTTACTAAAACCATGCAATCACTAGTCTGCGATCTATATGGACATGGAATGTTAATGTTATGGTCTTTTCTACCACTGGCGATTTCCTGCTTTACCAAATAATACCACATTTTGGGACAGATGATTTCAAATACATAAATCCAATTGATTTACGAATTATACTGAAGATTTATCAAGTAACATGCTCTGTTTCCATTGGCATGATGTCCAAGCGTATTATTGATACTGTTCTTTTATAACGAAGACAGAATAAATTAATAGCAATCATGGAAACTTTGAAAAATTTCTCTTAAAACACAGAATCATCGAACAAAAAGAGGAAAACAAATACGAACTTTATTTGCCTCTTTTAAGTACTAACGTTTTATTCCATGGATCAATTTCTTCATACCAAAAGACCGTTTCCATGCACACAATAATAATAACAGTAATAACGATGATAGAATTTTGATTTGGTAAAATTGGCTGATTGAATAGTACTCAAGTACCTTTTTTTCAACTCTTAAAGCACAAGGTGTGATATAAAGATAAATGAAATTGGTGAAAGGCTTGAATAAATAAATAAGATATTAGCATTTTTCAAAAAGTCTTCTTACGAAATATAAATACATATCTGAGATTATTCCCATTAAGCCTTGTGTCTAACACAAAAATGTAAGATTTATTTTAACTCTAAGGTCCGATGTAAACTTAAAGTCTTCAAATAGATTTATAAACCTTATTTTTTTTCTTCGTATTTACTTTGAAGAAGTTCAGTTCTCAAACGTGGGGGAGAAAAAAAGCAAAATTCAATATTAAACGTGTACAGCACATGGCGAATTGTCGTCATATTGGATAAAAATTCAAAACAGGAAAACGAGCTGTTGGCGCATTTTGGAACTCTTTTTTTTTCCTACATCCTCAAAGATCTGACCTAAACTAAGATTTTACCTAAAGGTCAATTCCCTTATTTATGCAACCTCCGTTTCATTTTTATTAGTCACGTTCACACAATATGTAAACTTGGTGTTGCCACTTCATCCAGCACTATTTGCTTATAAAACATCCCGTAAGAACATGCATATTTGTCAAATAATACTTTTTCCCCTCTAATATGAATAAAAACTTCTTTTCTAGCAGTTTTAAAATAAATTGTTATTGGAATCCAAAATACAGGTCATAATTCTCTTCTATATTTTTTCCCCGAGAAATTACACTTTATTCATACTTTCATTGATTCAAATTTTGACATTAATGCAACAAAAAATTTTTAATAATTTTTTTGAAAAATGTTTTAACATTATTTTGATACGTGAGTCTTGAAATAGAACTAAAAAACTATTTAGTATAAATAATACTTTAAAAAAAACCTGCTTAAAAATGAACTCTTTAAATCAGAATTTTAGAATGTGTGTAAGCATATTTATGTCTTAATAAACTGAATTTTTCCTAGTTTAAAATTGAGAAGCAAATTTATGAAAACCAGAATTTAAATTAAAAATTAATGTACGTTATAATATTCCATGTCGATATCTAATCATCTTAAGAAATACTAGCTTTAAAAGTTTTGAAGAACACATTTTTAATTTTACACAATTGATTCTTTTTTTTAGTTTTACACATTTTTATACATAAATATGATACGAATAAGATTTAACCTAAACATAATATTTTGATAGATAGTATGTAAAATATTATTCACCGTATACACCTATGACGTATTCATCTGAACCGGATAAATCAAGAACTGTATTCCAAAGTCTTTGAAAAAAATTGCCAAAAGTTACCCAAAAGCCTTGAAGTACTCTGAAAGGATAGAGAAATTATTAAAATTAAAGTTTTATGAGATATAATCAAAATATGAAAAGATAACTAGCATTGAAATCACCTAAATTATATTTTAGTGGAAAAAATTCGACGTAACCATTGGATATCGTATGAGGACATAATTAACCCGCGATCACTCGCGCGGGGTGTTCTGTACACCCCAGCAACAAGAAAATCCCCTCCGAGGATTCTAAAAAAGAATGCGCAGAACCACGATTTTTCTGTAGCTGCACAGAAAATGTCTGTTTTTCAGGCTGCCCTCTTTCTCGAACGATTGGAATGTAATGACCTTCAAAAGTTTATCTGGGGGGCGGGGCAGAAAACTCCCGCGAGAAGTTGAGCATATGTATACAGTCTGCTCTGAATGTTTGGAAAATGATTAAAATATTATTTTTCTACATTCTACTATCATTATCTCATTAATTATAAAGTATATTTATTACTGGTTTATATGTTTTACTGGCTTATGAAAAATATAAAATTATGTGTTTTAAAATGAAAATTTTGTATGTTTAGTTTAAATTAATGTTAGTCTCATTTGTATGCAATAAATTTAATAATTTTATTTGTATAATACACACAACATCTTTTACTTTATAAATATGTATCATAATGACTTAATTTTATTTTCATAATTAAATACACGTGTTAAAAGTTTGGGGTGTTCTCTACGCCCCGCGAGTAACGACCGTAGTAAAAACAGGCGCGAGTGACCACGGTTAATAGTTCTCAGATGGGATTATGGTTTGCAAATACCTTGAAGCAAAGAAAAATAAAAAAAAAAAAAAAATTTAACAATGAAAATCAAGTGGATTAATGGATGAGAATAAAGCTCAATTAATTTAGATTCAAATTGAAAGAAAAAAAAGGAATTTTTCTGTATGTTTTTTTCCTTGTGTAGATTATATTCAATCTAAGACATTCTTTATAAATTAGTTTATAACACATTGATTTTTGAAACGTGAAGTTTATGAAGACTTATTACTTTAAAATTAATTTGCATACTTTGAATCTAGAAATATTTGTGACACATAATTCATTTGTATATTTTTTTATAATTAAGAATAAATATTATCATTGCATTATTTTTTCTGAATGTTTATATTACGATAAATGGCACAAATGTTAAATGCAAATAAGAATTTTAGAAACTTATAATTTTTAAGCCTAAAATGTTTTAAACTTAAATTTAAAAAACAACAACAACAAAAAACCCACTCATGTGTATTAAAATGATTACAGATAATGCAACTAAATTTTATAACGTAAATGAGATTCTAATTTATATAGATCATATTTTTATTTGTTATTTGCAAGGCAAAGCTCTATGTATGTAAACTAAACACAGTGGCGCAACAGCTCATAAGGACCAAGGTCTACAGTACCTAACTCAGTTTTCGTGACTTAGGACTTTGAGGTGCGTGTGTAGATGTTCCTGTCAGGTGGTCAGTCCGGCGTGAAACCGCTGGGGTTTAGTTCCCAAGCAAACTTGATACTCATTTATCGACCCACTGAAGGGAAGAAAGGCTGAGTCGACCTTGTCCAGCCCGGGATTTGAATCCCGGACCTGTGGAGAGGAAGCGCAATACACTACCACTCTGCTTTTGGGCTTCCTATGAATGCAATCAAATAATAATATGTATTCATCATATTGAGATAAACATAGCTAAGGCATCACAAAAGTTTGCATGCTAGTGAATGGCAACAAAGATCTAAATCAAATATACGTCTAATATATAAATAAAAGTTGCTGGAATATATTCTTTTTTTTTCATCAAAAAATCTTAGTTATGTGTATACTTATTGTAATGACTTTATACAGCTCGTGTTCAAACTATTTATTAAAGTGTTAAGGCTTGAAAAATAGTCCAGTACACACACAATTTAGTTGCAAAAAGGGTCCACAGTTCAAATGTCTGTTTCGCAGTAAAGTCTTTATACCGCTAGCATAAACATTATCATTAAAGTTAGACTTTTGGGAAATGTCCTATACATTTGATACGCCAAAGGGTCCACAGTTCACAAGTTTCGTTTCAGAAAAACGTCGCTATTCGGTAATTCCATACCGAGATCGTTTTGCGCTCACTTGCTCTTTCTGTACCGCCCTGTCGCTGGCTCGATGTTTCTTGGTTCTCCGTCCACCTTCCTTCTCGTTAATTCGTGGTTTTCCAGGTAATTCTACGCTGAAATTCGTTTCTCGCTCGTGAAAGGCCTCTTCTCGGTTCTCTCCCCATAATTCATATCGCTCTCCTTGTTAACATCCAGGTTTTTCATGGTCTCGATCTCCGCCCATTCCTTTCCTCTCTTGTCTATCGGCCCCTTATATGGTAAGAGGACTATGATTAACCTTACTGCATCTACTCCAGAACTCCCTTAGAGGTTGACAGGTTGAGAGGTTGAGGTCAAGACAGGTTAAAAATGCAGTCAGCAAAGAAGGAAGTGTGGTTGTTGTTTCTGTTGTCTGACGTAATCACAGATCGAAGCCCCCGAAATTCATCATGGCAAGGGGCTGGATGTACGCCTGTCGTTGACCTTAGTCTTGAGCACCATGCAGGTGACAGTTGATTTAGCTAGGAGAAATTCCCGAAGGGACGATAGATGGTGACACCCCTGATCTCCACCTCTATAATTTAGGCATGGAACTGAAGGGGAGGGAAATATTATCCAGTCGCCTGCACTCGTGATTCAGCCCACAAGACTTTCAGACCCACTGATTTAACGAGCACGTACTCCGTGTGTACTCGGAAGAAGGAAGTAAATCAGTGTGTGTTTAGGTCTCTCAGTCCTGAATTTTGACGGTCACTAAAATTCATAGATATCCATAAAAACTTGCGGTCGATAGACCATCGGCCTGAGGAACCCGCGACCTTGCTAAATTTCTTTATAATCACGTACACAGACCCCACGTACAAAGTAGTAGTATTAAAAAATTGGGAGTTTTATAAAATAAACTCATCGCTCGATTTTCGTGACACATATAATTGCACACTTTCAAACTGGAGAGCCACAGTTAACTGTGTTTAAATACTCATTTTTACGTGGTAGACACTTGAAAAAACTGTACAAAGTAAGATGTGGTTTCTATTATAAAAGGGGATATGCGTTCCATGTTGTCCAAAAACCTTCTAAGATTAATTCATTTAAGACTGTCTTCGACTAATGTTAAAGAATAGGACCCGAATTCGGAATATTTTTTCAGATATAAAAGTACTCCATCATTAATATTATAATCTGGCTTCGCTATCCTGCAGAGAATCCCTTATTTTATCATACTACTCATTTTTATTCGAGTTGACACTTTTTTCTTTTATAAAATGTGTTTCGCATTTTATCTCCTATACCTTAATACTGAATGACCTAAGCTATTATAAGTTAAAAAGAAAAATTAAATTATTTATGAAATACTTTGAAATTTTAAAAACACTATATTATAAACAAATGTATGAGTTACAATGTCACAAATTTTTGGAGAAATTGAGACATTTTTTTTTTTGTTCGAAAATATGCTCCGCGTTAAGTTCACACTCTTGAGCATACGGCGAAAGTGACGGAAAATCAAAAGATAAGTTTTTAAACATATGAATCTATATTTATGTATTAAGCATTTATTCAATTTGACATTATAGCATATTATATGCATTCACATTATAATATTTATACATTACATACTTTTTTAATATTAAGCACATATTTTTCAATTAATGAATAAAATAAAATTAGGAGTGTAAACATGTTATCTCAAAAATAGAATAAGAATTTGGAATTAAAATCACTAAAAATAATATTTACTATTTATTTGTCACTACTTGTTAATAAAAACGCATTCGTTTTCAACGAGACGAATCAAAACAGCTGTTTTTGATACGAAGATGAAGTTTGGAGAACGGGGAGTGCTGTCCTTATTACTCGCCCTAGATTCAAAATTACGAGGTCCGTCACCAATAGCCATAATGTAACTTCAAAGTACGATGTTAATAAGCACACAATCACTCTGAATATATACAAATTCAATATATATCTAAGCCTATTTCTCCTAATCCTTGCAATAGATAAGAAATTTTTGTATAATATACCTTCAGAGTCTATAAAACCGGGGTGGGCATTAAGTCGATCACGATCGACCGGTGGACCGCCAATACATTTTGGGGGTGACCGCCTTCACATAAGATCTTAGACATGCACACTAAAAGAAGCACAGGTGTTATCGAAATAATTGAAATACACCTGAATAAAAGTGATATTTTTTTATGCACTTCGTAAGCGTTAAAGTATAATAATAGCTACCAGATTTTTTTTCATGAAGAGACATGTGTATATTCCGGTAGTATTCGGTAGCTTTATTGAAGTTCTGTAAGTCTTGGATTTTTTTTTCAAATCGTAAATTGATGTATCTCTCAGATCATCATTTCATTCATCATTTTTCAAAAATGTCAAATTGTGGGAGCCCGTCTAGCAAGAGCAAGTGGGACCGAAACATCCCACTTTTAAGAGACATCGAGTGGTACGATGACTAAAGTCATGACTGCTTACACACATTGCAACAAGACAAGCTCGGCAAAGAAAAAAAATGGACGGAAAGAGAAGCTCAGTGAAAGAGATCGACGAGTATTGAAGCGGATTGCAACGTCTAAAATGCTAACAACAGCAACAAAAGTAACCGCAGAGCTCTATCAGCATCTAGATCAGGGGTGCCCAACCCAAATCGGTTGGTGGGCCACGTAAAAATTTACTAAACTGCGGTGGGTCACACATATCAAAATAAAAAAAAAATCTTCAAAATATTTTACTATCGTACAGCATTCAAAATATGATATGATCAACATTCAATTATTGATATGATCAAAAACAGCAAGTTTACCTTTTACTGGATCACAATCACAACAAAGTTGAAAGTCAACCGATTGCACTTGTTGGTGGAAGAATATCTCTTAACCTACAAGGTTCTTATCTACAGTAGATTTATGCTGCCATCTGAAGTTACGTAGTATAACAACTATGTGCGTAACATCTTCACATTTTATACTTGTGTTACAGTATGTTTGCATAAAATTGATTTAGATTTTCCAAATTTTTATTTCAAGTGCAAAAAAGCAATTAAGTAAAGAAAAACAGCTTTGAAATTATTACACTATTTGTCAAAAAAAGTTCTTTTTCTGCCCAATAGTTTAGTTTCTTATTATATGATATTAATTATTGCACCGTGATTAAATATATATCATAAAATGAAAAAGTTACATAATTTCAGAAGGTTAAAATATTAAACATTTTTATTCTGCTGCCGTAATTATCTTATATTTCTACTAGCTGGTCTGACAGTCCTGAGCCAACTCATTAAATCCATCATCAGGTTCTTTCATTGCCAAATAAAACAAGAAAAAGATTACTAATCTGAACTTTAAAATATAGACATAAATTATTTCCCTGACAAATAGAACTAAATACACTACTCACTCTCAAAGAAGTTCTCGTTGAAAGAGGAATAACACACCCAAGCTCATCTGCTTTCCTTCATCCATCAACACCTGTTATTACAATTGCTTGGAAGTCAAATGAAGGCAAAAATTATTTCGGTAAGAACTGCACGGGGAGAGGTGGGGGTGGGTCAAAACACGATATTTTCGATTCAACCGTCTGTAGTCCAAATTTCTAAAATAATATAAACAGAAACTTCAATTGGGCCGCGGGTTGGGCATGCCTGATCTAATCATGGGTACTCAACTTTTTTTTTCTTCTGGGCCGCTTACATATATCAGCTATTTCACACGATCCGCAAACATTTGTTAGCAATTTCGCGCAGGCGGCATCATGAAGATAAATAGTGATAGGGAATCAAAATGTGGGAAATTGATCAAACTATTTTAACTCATATTTTGCTCTTTTTAATTATATATTTTAATGTTTTTTTTTATTTCTGTCACTAACACTGAATTAGAAGCATTTAAGAAACACTCCTTCTCAATTTCTGCATCAGTAAACGGTTTCATATGATTACTAATAACATAACAAACTTCATAAGATGTCTTTGTTACCGCTGTGACATTACCACTGACAAAACTCTTGCAGTTGCAAATACTATTCCATAATTCCTATTTATTACCTCTTAAAAGAGATTTTCGAGGAAAAGTGTCATTGAATGATTATTGATATTTTTAAATGGAGCACTTTCGTGACAAATCAAACAATTACTTATCTATGTCTCTTTTCCACCACAAAACAGTCAACCTCCCAATCATCTCGAAACGACATATTTTCTTCGAATGTTTTTCGCTTTAAGATATGAAAGATAGTTAAAAATTAGTTCCACCCATAAAACTGTAACTACTCCACTGATGTCTGTTATCACTAACCATTACCGTTACAAATAAAAAAAGAATATCAATTCGCACTCGTACGACATCGACAGCAAAAACCAAAATTGATATGTTTGATTTCTTGACACCAAATTTTTAATATATTATTCTTAAATAAGTGAATTTTTCAGAGTAATGAGCACTGACCGGGCCACTCAAAAGGGCTGATGCACTTAATGAATTGAACTTAAAATTGCAAGGGAAAAATCACAAACAATAGTAGAATGGATTGGATTTGTTAATACTTTCAAAAACAAGTTAAAGCTAATACCATCTCTTGCTGAAGAATGAATTAACAAATTTCAAAAAATATTTATGATGAATTGGTCAAAAATGGAGGTACATTAAACAAAGAGAAATATCATGTTGCAATAATACAACTGCACCTCGAATTTGAGAGGCGTTTTTTCAAGAATTTACAAGACTAGAACCAATAGTTGCCTTCACGTGCTACACATGTGGCAATGTTGATGGGGAAAATATAACTAAAAATATGTTACATGTTCTCTTTATCTCACTTTTGAAACACGAAATTTTTCTCCTTCAAAAGGACGAAATTTTAAAAGAATAACTTTTGGAATCTCCTGGACGAAGTAAAGTATCCTAATTTAAAAAAAGCTTCAATTCATTTAAAATCATTCTTTCTCTCTACCTATCTGAGTGAATCTACATTTTCAACGATGGATATAATATTCCCGTTTCACAGACGACCACTTGGAATCCATTACAAGATTAACAGCTAGTAATTATATACCGAGGTATTTCAGATTGTTACGGATTGTAAGCAGACTAAAAGTCTTTTGCTGAGACTATACCTACGAGAACTAACTTTAAATGAAAATTATTTATTTTTAGATGTATTTTGAATTGTTTGATAATAAATGCATCATTTGATATTATTAAATTTGCGGGTATAATTATATGTTTATATTTTGCGTTGTACTTAATTTCAGAGGGTACGTTTTTTTTATTGTAGTTATGTAGGTAAGTACATATTCTGTATTTATTATTGTTATAATATAACTTTTTTTTGCTTATCACACCTACGCCACAGAGTGGACTGCAACCCCTTGAAAATATTAGAAGTAGACCGTGTCATGTAAAAATCTGCCCACCCTTGCTATAAAATAAGAAATTAAGCGAAACTAACTTTTTCGTAACGTTTCAAACAATTACTTACCCTGCGATCATGTTTTAAAAACAAAGCTCCTCTGTTACTCTTTTCCTTTGTCCGCTTTTATTTATAAACATTCTCACTGAATTTAACTAAAATCTCATCATGACGTCAGTTCGATAAAATCACGTGTAATGACCTTCGAAACATTTTTAATGTCAAACGAATAAATAAATAAGGTAGTGAAAACAATCATTAGAAGAATTCCTATGAATAAGTAAACTGTACGCTCAAAATAACAGATAAGGAAGATACAATGGGTGATCGGTTAACGAACATAATCCGTTCCAAGACTATGTTCGCTATCCGAATTGTTCGTTAACCGATCATCGATTCACCATAGACTTCTATGTGAAATCGATTAATTCGTTCTGGAGACCCTAAAAATTAAATTTTAAAAAATGTATAATTTCTTAGTAAGTTTTTTTAAAAAATAATGCATACATATAGTCTTGCATATTAATCAGTCCTTTTCATTTTTTTGCTTATGGGGCGTTGAAGAACATGTCCAATGTCGATTGCTTTTCTCTCTTTTTCAGGATTTTCCGGAAGTAATTAATAGAATTGTCGTTGTAAAGATCCCCAACCCTACTGACATCAGCTTGGTTTGGGTGCCATTCTAAGACCATTGCTCTGACAGCCTCTCACTTTTTCAAAAGATCTTTAATGGAAGATGTCGGCATTGGCCCTCTTTCGTCTTCCTCTTGTTCAGAAGGAGACACATTTCGCTGTGTTTCTTGGTGTTCTTCATTCAAAATTTCATGGAGTTCTTCTATCGTCAGTTCATCTTCATGTCCCATTATGAGCTCTTCTGTGTCATCCTCGTTCACCTCCAATTCCAGATCTCTAGCAGTTGTCAAAATTTCAACCATAATCTAAGGGGTGTCTCCCTGATCACCTCGGAATATGTGTTCGTTGTCCAAACACAAAAATTCTTTCTTGAAAGTGTTTGTTATCCGAATATATGTGTTCGTTTTCCGAACACAAAAATCTTTCGTGAAAGTGTTCATTAACCGATTTGTTCGTTAACCAATAACCCACTGTATTCTAATGCAACATATTATTATTTCATAGTTATATAAGAACACTTAGAGATTAGTGATAGTTATGTTGAACGATTAGTGATAGATTTACTCTTTTATGAAGGATTTCAAACATAGAAAACACAAGATTAATATTTTAAGTAAAAATTTATACACATCTTAATGTCTCTCAACAATCTCATAAAAATCCGATACTTTAAACACATCGACCAAACGGAAAAAGAATCCAGCAAAAATGTATAAAAAGTTCCAGAAAAACTACACTTTAATTATGACATTTTTGTTTCAAATTTTAGAATTTAGATGAACTTTAAAATGATAATAGAGTGAATTCTCTCTCTAAATTTTTAAAATCAATTATAAATGTTATGTTATTGAATGCTTTTAAATCGAGAGTGTGATTTATGAAATCCCTAGATAAAAACACACGCCATATATATAGTATTTTTTAACTTAAGGTCAAATGTGTTTTATAATGTACTAGCTGGTATACCCGTTCTTCGCACGGGTAAACTGAAAAATTAAACAACACAGATTGAAGGATAAAGAAGTTTTTATTGAGTTAATTTTCGTGAATTTCAAATTAAACAAAAAGAGCTTTTTGCATATCTCAGCTAAACAAAAAAAGAAAGAAAAAAATCATATTTGTTAAATTTCAAGTATTTAGATCTAATAACTAATAAAAAGGATTTTTTTATTTATAATTCCCCGTAACACTCTTGAGGGTCGACTTTTGAAAATACCTTCCTAAGCTGATCTCTGCTCAGCAAAAGTAACACATTGTTAAAAGTTTTGTGTAATGAACGCTTAAAAAAGTGTAAATAATTTATATATGAAAGTGTAATACATTAATATTACTTTCTGTTGTATTTATTTTATGTTAAAATTGTAATATTCGCAAGCAACACCGTTTCTTAAATTATAATTTCGATTCAATGAAAAACATAGCGAAATGTTAACGATAGAGTCAGGTTGGTAAGCGTCTAGCTACTTTCACTGCTCGAGCTTTATTAGAGCTTTGTAAGACCCGCCGTGTAGGGGGGCGATGCACGTTAATACTTTATCCACCGCATTATGATTTACTGCAGTTTTTTTTCATACAATATTTTATTTTGGATGACTACATTGAAAATTCAGATATATACATAAACAAAATACTCCACTTTGGGAAATTTAATCCGTTAGAGCTAATAAAATAATTAAAGATATTCCACTGTAAAATTGATTATATATACCTTTCTCTGAAAATAAATAGTCAAATCATTTTCTAAGGTCTTCATTAACATACAAAAACATAACACACTTATAAATTTTGAAATAAACTATTTTTTCGGGATAAAAATAATAATCTTTGAAATCCGCTAAAAACGCAATATCTGCTACAAAACTATTCGCCTTCTCCGCTAAAATACTCATCATAGAACCTGCGCTGCCATATATCTTGGAAGAGTGGATTTCAAAGAATATTCCTGCTAAGTATTGGTAGAATATTCCTTCAAAGTTGGAGTGGTGTGGTAGTTAGAAGAAGGGGATGCCAGCTCAGGTACCGTCCACGTTACTTGACCATGGTTCAAAATTACGTGGTCCGTTGCCAAAAGCTCTCGTGTAGCTGAACAGTGCGACACATTAATATTCACTCACTCCAAAAAATACAGTACACAGTATTTATAATTCTTTTTATAATTAAAAATGCAATATCTGCCTATTCAATTAAAATTATACCGTAATAATTAACTACTAACCACAAACAAATTTTGAAAAGTTGTCCAAATGATGTAGTGTGAAAGAGAAATTTTATTCACTTTAAGTACCAGAACCGATAAAAGCATTTATTTTGAGAAAAGATCAATTTTTTACTACCAAATGTGCATAATAAAATTATAAAAAAAACATTCAAATAAAGAGAGATTTATAACAACCTCTCCCTTCAAAACTTAGTTTTATTCTGAAATAAAAAAAATTTAGAGTTTATGCTGACAACAGGAATTAATTAGAAGCGAGCGTCTTGCGTAGCCAAAACAAAAAGGGTTTCTTCACAAACAAAAGATAGATATATGCTGTCGTAAGCTTTTTTGCAGTGCACGCTAGAATTGCTTGCAAATGGCAGAATTTTTTTCTACTTACTTGACAAATATCGTTATATTTTCGACACTTCACACAATATCTTTAGATAGTCTATGTGTTATTCTGATGCATAAGCAGTGGCATACATGAAATAATTGCCCCCCGCGGGAGTCAGATCTTGGGCCCCAAGCCGGATATATATATACACAAAGAATTGCAAAACCATAACATAATGTACCTTTACGCATCACGTAAAAATATTTAAATATTAAACTTATAACTGAATATAAAATCAACCTGTGTCTGAGAACACAAAGTAAATAACATTTAACATAGAGAGTATTTATAGTATTTAAAAAATGGAAAATCTAACAACAGTCGACTAATAACCTTGTAACTTACATAAAAACGATACACCAAGAAAAACACAAACACTAAAATAATATTTTCGATTTCAGATCCTTATGATAGAAAAAAGGTATCACTTACCAGATTCTTCGTTTGTGAATCCCGTCATGAGCTTGACCTTAAGTTCAATAAAATTCTACCATTAGCTGTCAAAAAGTCAGACACAACTACTGTTACTAATAAGAAAGCATGGACACACAAAAAAAAAAAAAAATGCGCTCGCAGTACCACTCCAGGTTGAACAACAAAAATAACTAGTTAGTTGCGTAGTTCGCGACACACTACTAGCTAATATACAGCACTACACTCAAAAGTAAATCACAAAAAAAGCGATTGATGTCTCACATTTTTTCTTAGCAAAGTCGGTTATTAGATGTCCTATTCCTATTTTCTTGCTTCTTGTTGTCCAATACTTATAAAAGACAAATAGGAGAGCCTCGCTTCTGACATCGTACAACGTAGATAATTTTTTATTAATTTTATTTTAGAAAATGACCTTTCCGCCATTGCATAAGTAACTCGAAGAGTCAAAAACAATAAAACTGCAATACATACATCTGGTAAACTTGGCGCAGCAAACTTATTTTGAATCATCAAAAAATTACCCAAATCTTTTATCGAATTTAGCTTAATTAAATCTTCACTAAAAACTGCTTTTAGAGACATAATTTGATTTGGAAATTCACTAGATAGGTCGAGGCTATATATTTTTTGAAGATTACTGGCTTCATTATATGAGAGATCATTTGTAGTGCTTACAATATTTTTGGGAGAAAGAAAACTGAATGATTTGTAAATGCCATTCATACTCTCAAAACGATTTTTTAATTGAGGAGTTATAACATCAACATTGGCCTTAAAAACATCCTCCTCAAACAATCGTTCTCTGTCTTGCAGTTTTCCATCAGCATTGAAATCATCGAGAAACTGTCTAACTTTTCTATGCCTCTTTTTTTCAAACTCCTGGGTGATACACCATTTTTTAACCAAACCAATAGCTTCTTCCTTTATATTAGCAAAATTGTTACGAAGATTCTCGATAGACGTTAAGCTAGAATTTAACATGGTCTTAGCGTTTTCCAAATCTATTTTTGGTGATTGTAATGCTTTTGAATTTAAATTTATGCTTTGTAAAATTTGACATTGGAAAATTAGCAAAAAAACATATTGAAACTTTTCCTATGTTTTTTAATCGCTAAAGCTTCCTGTTTCTCGTCTTGCTTAGAACAGATTAGTAAAATATTTGAAAGTACTTTTAAAATAAAAATGTAATTGTAGCGAATTGATATTACAGAGTCAAATCGAGATGACCACCTTGTCTTGCATAATTATTTAATAGTCTGCTGAATGTTCTCGTTATTCTGCACAATTTTCAGATCACTCCTCCTTTTAATGCTGAGCCCAAAAAATGTGTACATTTTTTGACAAAAGTCATAAAATTCTCTTACATGAGGCACGTTATTACATGCATCGTTTAGAACAAGATTGAGGTTGTGTATTGAACAGTGAACGTAATTTGCTCTTGGTTGTTTGTCCTTAATTAATTTCTCTAATTCCCCACATACGTACCTCTCATGTTGGCTTCCCTATCATATTCTTGTCCTCAACACTTCGCTAAATTAATGTCCAGCGTATTTAGAAAATTTAACACATCATTTTCCAAACTTTTTGCAGTCTGATTTGCCGCCTCAATAAAGCCTAAAAACGTTTCGTTTTAATTCTGATATTATCTGGCTCATTATTATCATTAACATCAGTTGTTATATACCTTATTATAATACTTAATTGGTCTTCTTTAAATATCCTGTGTCGTGTTCAGAATAATAGAGAAAAAAAAGAACATTTCCTTATATTTTTAATATAATATTTTCTTTTATTCTAGAGCTTATAATAAATAGCAATAAGTTCATTTTGAATTTTTGGGCTAAGATATTTTTGAATTCTTTTTTCTGACAAATGAACTTTGAGAAGAGAGTCATATTTAGCCAAGATGTCTATCATATTCAAAAAATTTCCCCTTTGAGTCGAATCTCCAGTTTCTTGATGTCCCCGAAAAGGAAGACTGCACATCGCTAGAGTCTTTGCAACGTCCATGATTCTTCGTAAGATTGGGCTAACCTTATTAACTTCTTCCTTAAAATTACATTTCAATAATGAATCCACCGTTTTATTTTGTTTCCAGATGTCATATGTGCGACATGCTTGGATATGAATTATAGAAATTTCATGCTCTTTAATTTATTTTTATATTCCTTGCCAGTCATTCACACCTTTACACCAGGCTTCTTTAAAATACATATTTGTTCTATCAGCGAAAAGCCAACAAACCTGACAGTAAGCAACATGAAGTCGTGTTGAATAGCACAGCCATTTCCTTTCGATCTTTTGTCCTTCCTTGGATATGAAACTAATAAGATGATGAAAAGCTTCTTCCTTTGGCATCTTTTTGAAAATTACCTTCTGGTTGGTATGGGCCCAATTTTAAAATTTGTTCCCTTAAATCTGCATCTATGGACGTACCTACATAATGCGCAAAATCATTACTAATCAATTTTGTTTCTTCGTTTTCATTTTCCGACTCCTTTTCTTTAGATAGAGTATATTCTTATTAGTTGAAGTGTCCGAAACTGTGTTTTTTTCTTGTGGATTAATTTTCACTTTCAGGATTTGTTCAGCAAGTTCCCTGGCATTACTACTACTAGCACTTGCACAAGATGATGAACTTGCGGATATTAAAAAGTTATCCAATTTTGCATATTTGCTATTAATATTATACTCATTTTCCTTTCGAATTTTTTATTTTTGAGGACCACTCAAAGTTTTTTTAACTCCACTCATTTTTGGACCGCCTTTCTTCTTGTCTTATTAAAAAATTAACAGTATAAGAACCAGAATAATTAATTCCGTTTTCAAAAAACAGTTCCAATATTACAAGAGAGAAGTGAGATCAAAATGTTTTAACAACAAAGGAACACTCCCTGTATTGAAGTGCATTGAATATAAAAATATAAATGTTCTAGAAAGTATTTTGTGAAACACATTTCACATTATGTTTTATTTGATTGAATACTCATAAACCTACGGAAATTTTGTGTGGGCATATGGGTTTCTAAATCATAAATCTAGACCATATAATCATTTAAAATGTTCTCTATACATTTTCAAGTATCTCAATACTATTTTTCATGAAAAAAGCATGACAGATGTACGTTATTTACGAGTTCGCTAAATGAAAATGAAATACATGGAGGAGGGGGGAGGGGAGCTAAAGACGCCAATAAGTTACTTTGCTACTTCAGTAAAAAGTAACATGTCTTTTTTTTCTCCCTACCGCTAACAGGAAGTATACTAAAAAAACAGTGGTGATTTTTTTTTTCTTTCTAGCATTTTATCCAATTTTCCGTCTGACTTTCTTTTCATCTGTTAGTAATTTAGGTTTGAAAAGAAAACCCAGTAAAGAAAAGTATCTCTTTCGTCGCGGGGATTACAGCAAATTAAAATGTTTTTTGATTTGGTATTTGGATCTAAGATATCTAATAAGCGATCAAAGTTTTGATTTTGAATGATGTTAGATCGCCAATTTGCCAATTTCTTTTTCGCCAAGCTAATTTTTTGAAATTCTACGTTAATGACATCAGTCTAGCTTTGGGCCCCCTAGAAGCCTTGGGCCCCGTGAAGTGCGGGGTTGCAGGGGTGTACGTTACTTCACTGTGCATAAGCTATATTACTGTAAAGTTTCATTAAATTCATTCAGCTGTTTTTGCGTGAAAGACGGCCAAACATCCTCACAAGCTTCCGCATTTATAATATATATCTAGGTATGTGCAAATGCAATTAGTCAATTAGTAAATACAGTCAGAAAAAGTAAGCAAACATTAAATAGTAACGGAGCATTTCTAACATGAATTTTTAATTCGTGATTTAGATTACTTTGTTTCAAGAAATCCTAGAGGAATTTTTTTTCATTACAAAAAAAAAATAATAACTATTATTAATCTTTGTTTTTTAATGAAATGAAGATAATTTTAGATTAAGTTATACACTAATTTAATTTTTGTTCGATGTACGTTTTGTGTTATGAAGATACATGCTCAGTTTGAAAAAAAATATTTCGCAAAACACAGAATTCAGATTAGCGAAATTTTTGCAAAGCTAGAATAGTGGAAAATTCTTAGAAAACGAAATTCGATTATTAATTAAAATTGTTTGATTGAAATTACATGATTTCAAAATTAAATCTGTTTATATGAAAATTGTCGTTTCTATATATGAAAGTTTTACTAATAAATAATTATAAAATATAAATTTTCTTGTTTGATTTTTCAAAAAACATAGTTTAGTTTTTTTAACAACCGCAAATACAAATAAATTTAACAATATTTGAAACATTTTCAAATTCTTCCAAGAAGAATGATGTAATTGTTTGAATTGACTATACCTAATTTTAAATTAATTGTAACTAATGAGTTACAATTTTATTTAAATTTGATTATGCGATCGAATAATTTATAACGATGCCACTCTGCAAAGTACAACTTCAACCTGAGAATGTTGCGTGCTTAACAACTTTAATTTTCTATGCAAAATAAAATATTACTTAAATTTTTGTGTTTTGTTGAATAATTTTTTACCCGAGTACTGTTTTAATACATATAAAAAAGTAAGGCCATATTTGTAAGAAATTTAGAGCTACATCTGCAATTCAGATAAATAAAATGCTATAAAAAAGAATATATACACTCTGTCGCAAAAAAATATATGCACCCAGAAGAAATCAAGCTACAATCACGAAACTCGGCAAGAATGTAGTCTGGTAAGAGATATGCAAATGATTAAAATTTCGAAGCCAATGAGACAAGGCTAAGTGTGCTATGCGCATATTATTTGCGCAACTGGGAGAGTTTAAAAGCATGAGTACGAGCGCCGTACGGCTATCCAAACGAATCTGATGACTTTGATAGACGATATTGAGACTTAGGATGCCTCTAAGACGTAACCGGCGGCAGTACGAGCAGCTGACGGACTTTGATAGGGGCCGTATAATAGGCCTCAGAGAAGCAGGTTGGTCGAATAGACGTATCGGCCGCCACCTCGGTCGGGCGATATGGTAGTTGCTCGGTGTTGGCAACAGTGGATCACAGAAGGTAGAGTGTACCGTCGCGGAGGGTCAGGACGTCCCAGGAACACAAATGATCGCGAGGATCGTGCAATCAGAAGAGTGGCCACTTCGGCACCAACAACGTCGCTAGCATCGATTCAACGCCACTTACCTCCTTCCAGACATCCAGTGCCATCAAGAGAAACCATAAGGAGACGACTGACCGATGTTGGCTTGAGGAGCCGACGTCCGCTAAGACGCTTACCACTGACCCCACATCATAGGCAGTGTCGACTGGATTTTTGCCGACCTCGGGCAACTTGGAGTGTGACAGACTGGAGACGTGTCATCTTCAGTGATGAATCCCGATTCAGTCTCAGTGCTGATGACCACCGCACACGTGTCTGGAGGCGCACCGGCCAGCGGTCCGATCCGGCATTTATTGTCGAGCGGCATACAGCAATTTCACAAGGTGTGACAGTGTGGGGAGCAATTTCTTGGGACACACGATCATCTTTAGTGGTACTTCAAGGCACTTTGACAGCTCGCAGATACGTGGACGATATTTTAACGCCGATTGTGCTACCCATGCTATCAAGTCGCCCAGGTGCCATTTATCAACAGGATAATGCTCGTCCACATACTGCGCGACTCTCCCAACAATGTCTTCAAGGATATGACGTCCTACCATGGCCTGCCAGGTCACCAGATCTTTCGCCAATAGAGCATGTCTGGGAAGGCAACTGCAGCCGTCCCGAGATACAGGAGATTTAACTGCGCAGATGCAAAGACTATGGCAGGATCTTCCACAGGGGGTCATAAGTGATCTAATTGAATCGATGCCACGCCGAATTTCGGCTTGTATAGCTGCCAGAGGTGGCTTTACTACTTACTGATTTTTAACCTTTTGCAAGCTGTAACCGCTTAATAAAATGATATTTTGTTCTGAATTTTTAATCATTTGTTTATTTTCATATACACTACATGCATACCAAATTTCGTGAATGTAGCTCAATTTCTTCTGGGTGCATATATTTTTTTGCGACAGAGTGTATTTATCAATTATTCGAAAATTGCGATCGCTTTGCCATAAATGTTTTTTTTTCAAATTAATAGAATATCGTTTGCAAATTTAAGGTAGCATTTCTTTTATTTTCCTTTTGACTGCTTAGAAATAATAAAATGGTCTTCTCTTTATTATAAATGGTTTGACAGAATATATAAAATTCTAAATCTTCTGAGATATCATCTTGCGATTTCAACAATGTTGTTGAACAAATTGTTGCAATCATAAGACGATTATTGTATAACAATAATTGTGACAATTATTGTATAACCCTGGAAAAAAGGATTTGACGGTTATTATTTGTACTTTTTTTATTTTTATTAATTCTATGTTTTCTGAACTTCAATTTTTTTTTAGTTTTTGGTTATAAATCTCAATTTTATTTATAATTATATGTTTTTATGGGTTTTTTAAATTTTAATTTTCTTATAATGTGTAATTTAAATGCTGTTTTCCAAATTGCATTTTTTAAAAGGATTTCAGAATATTCACAACAGTGTTCGTAAAAAATATTTATAAACCGAGGAAAAGAAACCGGTCAAAGCGTTGTGAACTAGGGTTTCTTTCCGAGAAATCGTAAGACTTCTGTACTTTTTTCTATTCCCAGGAATTATACTTCGTTCCTGGAATTTCCCAGGAATCGATGGTTTGATGAAAAGATGGTTTGTTTGGATACCAAAACACGCTGTAATAGTTTGTTGGCAATGCTTGAAAGATTTATAGAAATAAAGTCAGCAATTTTAAAAGCATTAATTGACATTAAAGAAGAACAAATGATGGCCAATGTAGAGTTTAAAACTGTGACTACAATTGTTGCAGGGTTAAAGTCAGTTAAAATTGGCTTAGTAAAATGTAAAAATGTAGTAGATGTAACTTTGCTAACTGCAGAAGGTGTATTTTCTTTCGTTATTAGAGAATTGAACGAACAAAATTCAGAATTTGTGAAAAATATAAAATATTCTCTAATCCAAAGAATTAATGAGAGACGCAAATTTAATTTAATAGGATTAATGCAATGCCTGAATTTTGGGAGAAAATACGAATTTACTGTCAATATTTCGTGATTGCCTAGTAAAAATTGTTTGGTTAAACAATCCCAAATGTTCGGGACAAGGCTTTTCTGCGAAGAAGAGGAATCTATATCCAACTCTTCGCACTTAGAAGAGAGCATGGAAATTTCGAAGCAAAAATTCTTGACGTTGGACAAAAAATTAGGGAAAGCAATTTACTCTAAAACAAAAGTTTCATATTGTTCAACCAAAAAAAGTACTAGTTTCAACAAAATCATGGAACGAGAGATGCAGTTGTTCGACTCGACTGAAAATCAATGACCAAACATTATAAAAATACGTGAGGCTTTAAAAACATTCCTCCAACGTTAGTTGAAGCTGAGACAGCATTTTGTGCTGTTGGACTGTTCGTCACAAAAGTATAAATTGCATATGCTTTCTGAAATCCTATTTTAAAAATGAATAATCAATTAATTATATATATATATATATATATATTTGTATTTTTTAGCTCAATAAATAAATATTAATTTTGGAATTTATATGTATCCTTATTCTATATTATTATTGATTTTATTTAATAATAACTTGTTTTTAAATTTTTTTAAATTTTAATGTAATCCCGGGAATTCCAGGAACGTCAACTACATTCCCGTGAATGGAAAAACCTGGGAAATCAGAAATCCTACTGTGAACAATATAAAGAATCTTACGGAAAAGTGTGAAAATTAGAAACTGAGCAAATCAAAATTAAATAATGAGTTTAACCCTCCAAGCGGACAGCACGGATTTTTCTGCCCTACTAGAGAGGCTTTGAAAACGGACCACACGGATATTTTTGGTAAGGCCGGGGACTCACCAAAAATGAACCAAACGGATTTTTTCCTCCTCAAGTAATGTGTTCAAAAACGGTAAAGCCGTGTTTTTCCGAATTCTTTTCCTCCCTTTAAAGATTTAGTATCTTGAAAGATAATTAGAGACGGTCGGGGAGACACAATGGGCATTGAGGGGAAGTTTTATGGCTCACGGGGGGAGACCGGTCCTTCCCCTGCAGCAATCGTAAAAAACTGGGAAGAATTTCTTTAAACCCTAAAGTGTACGGAAATAATTGCAAGTCAACGAGTTGAGAATTCTCATTTTTTTCTTTACCTTAAAATTCTCAAATGGAATTAAGTTTTTATAATGTATGTCTAAGTTTTTAAAAAATATCTGTAGTATTTAAATTCAAATTATATATTAAAACATTGAGGATAATTTACTGTTTCATTTTTCTTATTTTAATCAATACTTTCAGGGATTTTTTTTAAAAATGATTATTTTGTTATGTGTCAAAAAAAATAAAAAAAAGGTTCAAAATTTAAAATTTTTAAAATTTCGGACACTTCTAAACATGAATAATTTTTAAGCTTCTGTATTACATTATTTGCAAAAAAATTTTATGCATTTTTAAAAAAAACTCTATTTAAATCTTTTAGTTTTTCATAATTTTAAAGCCAGGTATTCAGGGCATCTTACATAGAATCCCTTGTTTTGTATTGTTCAGATAACAAATTATATTTTAATTTTGAATGTCTGAACATTAATTTCATTCAAAGAGAACTTTAACTACAAGCTTATATTTTTGAACTTGAATCTTCAAATAAAGAGTATTTAAAAGCATCTGGACAAATTTACAGTTAACATTTGCGCATATAAATAAATATAAAGATCCTTTTTAAATTCAAGTTAAAAGAATATATATTTATGCATAATCCCTCATCATTCATGTTCCATTAGTGGTTGACTGAAGAAAAGGTTATTAAAATTTGGACATTTTTATAATCTTAACCATGCAAAACTAGGAATTTTGTATTAGCTCCACTAAAATTCTGCACTGGAATTTCGAAAAAGATATTTATACGTGTCTCACATACGCAGTTGAAAAACATATATATTTACCATAAATACTAATAATTCTTTGGTTATTTAAAATTATCATTAGATTAATTTTTTTTTATATATATATATATATATATATATATATATATATATATATATATATATTCGACTTCTAATATTTTTTCTAGTATTCCTTAAATTTCATATAATTTAATTAAGTGAGGGGATATTAAAGTCGCACTCTCTCTCTCTCTTCTCTACTCAACTACTTGAGGGCTTTTGGCGACGGACCTGTGGCCGGGGTACCAGGTGGTCAAGGTATCGAATCATGGTTGGCATGTCTCGAGTTCGAGCCCAGTGCCACAAAAGATCCGCCGTGTAGGGCAGCGATGCACGTTAAATCTATCGAGAGATGAAATGTCCTCTCGTTGGTGTGGTGTGGTAGTTAGGAGAGGGGTGCCAGCTCAGGTGTCGCCCTCGTCATTTGACCATGCTTCAAAATTACGAGGTCCATCACTAAAAGCCCTCGTGTAGCTGAACAGTGCGACGTTAATATTCACTCATTTGGTGACGGACCTCGTAATTTTAAACCATGGTCAAGTGACGAGGATGACGCTTGAGCATCGCTCCCTTACACGGCGGATCTTCAGTGGTGCTGGGGTCGAACTCATGACCCGCCAGCTACGAGTCCGTTACTTTGACCATTAGGCTACCGCGGCCTCACAATGGGGTTGAAAACTGCATGGTGTTGATAGATCAGATTTTACTATCCTGTTGCCCGAAATCAACAGCGAAAATACTACAAGAATATTTTTCGACATTTGTTAAATCAAATTGTGTGGAATTCCTTCGTTATCTTTAAAAAAAATGGCGGGATTTTAAATCATATTGGTTTTTGAATGAAACTGATAGAACGATTGTTATAAGAAGGAGGTAGTGATTCTAGTTCTCGAAACTTTGTTTCCCCTAAAATTTCTGAAAATGTAGTCCGCTTAATTGGAAGGCACTTCCCTTCATATGTAGAAAGTGACTGTTCAAAAAAACAAAAAACATCGCGAAAATGTGTGGTATGCAACCTTAAGATAAATGATAATGGAAAACGCATTCGAAAAGAAACTCGTTTTCAATGTAAAGACTGTAATGTTGGACTGTGTGTGTGCAGTGCCGTGTTTCGAAAAATATCCCACTGTGACATTTCTGTAAACGACATGTATGTGTCTTTCTCATACTTCTTTGATATTTTTTGCTATTTATACCTGTTAAAATTATTTTTTATAAAAGGTTTTTTGTAAATTGTAAATTTAATAAAACCTTTTCTTACAATTACACTGGTGTGCAAAAATTAAGGACGAAGTCGAAAAATTAGCATAACAGTTGAACGAAGAGGCAGAGCGGACAGAAAGGCCAATCAGGAGATTAAGTAAGGTGATGTACGGTAGCACATGCGCAGATATGCAGGTAGACGTAATGGGGAAGTGTCTGAGTAGTATAAAGCATGTTGTCGGTGTAAGATCAGTATTTCTGGCAAAGAGATTGCACGCCGTATAGCACTTAAAATCACACCGAGTTGCAGCCTCAGCGAGAAATGGCGAATAATCAATCTGTTAGACGACATCTGGATGCTTTTACCCGAGGTCGAATCATTGGGAAGTTGGAGGAAGGCAGCAGTGTGGCTGCAGAGTCCGGAATTGCTCATAGCATCGTTTCACGACTTTGGAGACAATTTCAAACTACAGGAACAGCTATCCGGGGGTTCAGTAGTGGTCGTCCACGAGGAACCACACCCGCAGATGACCGGTACATTGTCTTACAGGCCAGAAGAAACAAGCGGCAGACAGCGGGAGAAATCGCTAGACACACGACACAGGTGACTGGACGACCGATATCGCGTTTTACCGTGGCCAGAAGACTGCACGGTGGTGGTCTGTTTGCACGACGCCCTGTACGGTGTGTACCTTTAACGCCTGCCAATCGGAGAAGGCGTTCTCTGTGGTGCCGGGAACACCGGAATTGGAGAGACAATGAATGGGTTCGAGTACTCTTTACAGATGAGAGCAGATTCAGTTTGAGTAGCGATTCTCATCGCATACTCATCTGGAGAGAGCGGGGAAGCCGCAATCATCCCTCGAACATCATTGAAAGGGACAGGTATGGAGGTCGCGGTGTTCTCGTTTGGGGAGGCATCATGCTTGGTAGTCGTACAGACCTTCACATCTTCGACGCAGGTTCAGTCAACGGGACCCGTTATCGTAACGAGATTCTTCTTCCATATGTGCGTCTTTTTAGAGGCGCTATGGGTCTGCAGTTCCTTTTCATGGACGACAATGCACCATGTCATCGCACAGTAGTTGCCGAACAGCTCTTAGAGAGTGAGGATATTGAACGTATGGATTGGCCGGCACAATCTCCGGATCTCAATCCCATCGAGCATGTATGGGATTTTCTAGGCAGACGCTTGGCAGCTCGTACCTTACCACCAGTAACGATTCGGGAGCTTCAATTGGCGCTGCAAGACGAATGGGCAGCAATGCCTCAACAACTCATTGACACCCTCATTCTCAGCATGGGCAGACGCTGTGAAACCTGCCTAGCAGTCAGGGGAGATCATATCCCCTACTAAAGACCGGATGTTTCTTGCTGGACACCCATCACAGGGATGTTTCGGCCTTCAGTCGCATTGCGTTCCATGCTACTTTTTCAATCAAGCTTCTTTTTATCCCTCTGATTTCTCTTTTAGTAAGAGTTGCTTACATTACACATGTCCTTACGTATTGGGGATCTTACGGTATTAAATGTGTTGATTTGGAAAGCTTTTGTACAAAGTTATATTGAAAAAACCGTCTCGTCCTTAATTTTTGCACACCAATGTATATGTATTTGAGGATGAAATCTGATTTACTTTATTCAGGAAATTTTTAGTAAATTTTATTTTCTTAGCCAACTTATTTGTTTTAAAACATGCATATTTGTGTGTTATATAATGAAATTTCTAACTATCTAAAATTATGTCTGGCTCTTTTCTCCATTAAAATCTTTTAGGATTTTACAAATTATCTTGCCATTATTCATTATGTTCTGAATAAGGAAAATATTTCTAAATATAAATAATTTCTGACCTAATAAACATATAATTGTTTTTAGCTACAGTTTGGAAAATGCATTGAAATTAGTAGCGGGACAGGATTCTTACATATTATGAATGTGTTTTTGACTGCCACTATGTTATATATTTATCTTTCATTCTTTTTACAGAATGAATAGAAGTCGTAAACAGTTTTGTCACAGTAAAATTAATTTTTGTTTTATATTCAGATTATACCATTATATTGATTCTGAAAATAATAGGTTAGTTTGACAAGCCATTATTTCACAATTTTGAATCCTTGAACATTTTTGAAGTTTTTAAAACTTTTATAAAATGCTAAATTATTAAAAATATTTAATTATTGTAAGTAATGCATATTTCTTAGATTATTGGAAACAAAAAGTATAAAATTTAAAATATAACTCTTTGTTGAATTTTAATAATTATTTTTATGGCTAAACCTGAAAAAAACACAATTTTTTAAAAATATTAACATTAAGATATTTTAACAAAATGACTAGAGCTCTCAGACCTAAATCCATATGAACTTTTATAGAACATATGTTAGGGAATATTTACAAGATATTTCACGACTCTATCTTGAACAGGAAAAACGCCTAAGGGATTAGAATACACTCTCATCTTCAAAATTAAAAATCTGAGAAAAACACATTTAAAATTTGTAAAGGCATAAAAAAAAATTCCAATGCCTGTAAAGCTTTATTTTTTAATATGTTACTATCCAACTTATGTTCTACATGAAAATTCTACTTGAAATATATATAAATATGACTGAAAATATCTTTTCTAATTCAAAATTTTCTTTGACATAATATTGATAACAATTGTTAATTTGATCAATTATTCCGTTTTATCAGAACCTTATATATTCTCAAGAGTTTTAAATGCAAAATATTTATACGGAAAATAGTAGTGATACAAACGTAATCCAGAAATCCCCAAGATTGTAAATAATATTTTTTTTTCAGTTCCCCATCGTGGCAGGTAAGCAAGTTTAAGTTTTTGTTGCATGACTTTAAAATACTGTAATGTAGTACTACAATATATTTATTATAATGTAGTTTGTGGTACGTCAGGGAAATATTTAGTTCATTCTGCAACATTTGCATTCTGTAGTCTAATTGTAATATCACCTGAAAGCTGGATTTTAGATTTACCATTTTCAGTCATATTCCATCCCTTTCAAGTATTATTTATCACAGTAGCCTGCGTACATTTTGGTCATGGCATTTTTCAAAAGGAAAAAAATAATGAAAACAAAGTAAAGAGCTTTTAAATTATATAAACTATGTGTCAAAAAATAAATTGGTCTTTAAATCAATCTTAATTAAGTAAATGTGAGAAAACTCAAAAACTTAAAAACATAAGCAAACAGAAAGGATTTTAGAAATTAAAATTGCAGTTAATAGACACTTCACACGAAATAATGGATTGTGTTAAAAAAATATTTTTAATTAATTCAATCTAGGAATTCAAAAATGCTTTAAAATGAAACCTAATTTAAAATCAAAACTCAGAAAATTAAAATTTCTTAAAACCTAATTGGTTTTTAGATCAGAAATTGAGCAAGTTTTCCAAATATATGAAATATATATATATATAATACTTATTAAATATATATGGGAATATAATCAATCGAAAAAAAAGCCAGTGCTTTGGGGGGTCTGGACCCAAGAATCCCTTCCCTTGTGAGCGCCACTGATTGAATGTGTATTATGTGTGCAAATGCTGACGTAGAGAAGGGGATTTTCTCTCAGTGCAAGTTGTTATGTTGATTTATAGCGAAAAAAATCATTCAACAGAAAAATATAAAGATATAAATTTGCATAAATTAAAAGTATTGAAATGACCTTTTATGTGTTATTGTTAATTAAAAATATAAAAAATTGCAGAAATCCAAGTTTTATTTTACAAATTTATTCAGCATATATAATGCTACTACATTTATTATAATTTTGTTAAATAAAAAAATAATCACTTTTACTTTTTACCTCATAATTAAAAAAATAAAGAAATAACAGGAAAATATTCTTGAGTTTTCTTCGTCTGATATTCAACAATGATTACAGAGAGCTTCTGTATGGTTAATGGAACACCGAAATAAAAATGTTTCATTTAAAAAATTTTTAAAGCTCTTAAAAAAACAGGAGAAAAAAATAAATTTTCTTTTGCTTATACATATATTAAAAATATTTTTCAACTTTGAATGAGTCATTTCTGTAAAACTTTATTTTTTACCTTTTATTTGCTTGTTTGCAATAAATTGGGAGAAGTTTCTGTTGGCCATGAAGAAGAGAAAATGTCCATTTCACAATCCTCGCCCAAGGCCACAGCTGTGAATGAGAAACCTCACCTTTCGAACGACACAGAAACCGCGAAAAGCAATAAAATCATCCTCTGCAAAACCATTTGAGGACGTCCCGCAGTTTTAAGGGAGGAAGGCATAAAACTGTGGTGCGCTTTCGAAGCAGTTCGCGAAATTCAACAGAAACATTTTGGCTACCACTATCTTTGAAAAAGTAGACCGCTTTCGAAGTGAAATTCAATTAGCGGGTCATCCACTCAGAGGGTTAAATTGTTTACGTTAAAATATAAGTTCTTTTTATATTTAAAACTCATCCGTTTTATATATTGGGTCTTCTATTTCTATAAAATGCCCGCGCATGACTTTTTTTTCTTTTTCTCAGTTTTACGATCCTGTTATGAATAAGATTTCAGCTTAATTTCTATTCACGCATTGCCAGCCAGAAAAGCAGAAATAGCAGAAAACTACTCTAATTTAAAACCAAAGTTTTTCATGCAGTTTAAACAATTAAAGCTTCCGTCGTTATAAATATATCAGTGTTTTCTCATTTACTCCAATACCAAATGGTTCTTTATGGAGATTTTGATACTTTGAGTCAGCACTTCCAAACTGTGAAACAGAAATATTCTTTTAAGTTCCGTGGCCTTCTACCAAAATACTTTATAATAGCTTTCAAGAAGATAACTGTTATAAAGATTGAGCTAGATTCATAACAGCGATAGACACATGATTTTTGTATTTGTTGGAAAAATTATTTTTTGTGATTTTGAACTCTAGTAAATACAGCGTAAACCAAAAGTCTTGCCCTGATTATAAATATTTATTGTGCTCAAACTATTATAATGTGACACGTGTTTGTTTGGATATACGAGGGCTGGGGCAAAAGTCATGGCAACTGTTATTTTCCCCTGAAGATACCAGTCCGGATGGAAAATGTGACATATACAGAAAGGAAGGACAAGGTGTTAACTACATGTATGGACAATGAATAGCACTGAAATATCGTAACACACAAATTTATTACGGTAGTATACAGGACAATATGGCCTTCCCGGTGCGAAAGAATGACAACACAGTACACCCACCGTGCTACTGTACGGTATGGTAAGGCATCATTTCCTAGGGCATCCACTAATTCACTGTGATATTCCATCGCATTTTTCCCTCGGAGAACGACTATTTTGATGTAAGAGCGCTGCTCATCACGGGTTACTTCCATCACACGACACTCACCAACTGACTAATTTCCCAGCCCTCGCTGCGCTACTACCAACTATCACAGAGCCATCTGTTCCTGTGAATACATTCTATGCCTGCAGAACTTCCACACGACATATATACATTTGTGATCCATTCACATATATACAAGAAAAAAAAATAGTTGCCATGACTTATGCCCCAACCCTCGTATTATAAGAACTATTTTGAATTTTTTATAAGACCATTTACATAAGTAACTTTAAACGTGTGCCTCTACCCCCCTTCGGTAGCTTGGAGAAAAATGTCGGGTGATATTCCAGTTCCCATCAAGTGTTCTTTAGCATGTCTTGCGCATTATAAGCATGCAACTTAAGCATTTTATAAAGAATTCTTAGCAAACTTGTTTGCGATATTTGAATTTCACGTGATGCTTGACACATTGATTTAGTAACACTCCATTGAAACGATTGCCGAACATGTTGAACAGCTGCTTCACTCACACTAGCCCTGCCACTGCTAGGAAGATCCTTAATGCTGCATGTTTCTTTAAGGCAGTCTTTGTTTAATGTTAAAGAACAGGACCCGGATTCGAAACATTTTCTCAAATATTAAAGTACTCCAACATTAATATTGCACTTTATAACAGAAAATAAAACGAAGCACCAAGAACCAGTTGTCCGATTGAGACAAAAAAATAACAGGGTAGAGAAAGATTATGTACAAAATAGAAAATGATCAAAATTTCAGAAAAATTGAATGATTTATTTCAGAGTTATATAGCTACTAAGTGACGATCTCAATAAGGTGTTGACCCACCTCTAAACTGGATGCAATCTGTCACACGACGTGGAATAGAGGGATAAAGCACCCTCATAGTCTTCCGTGGTGTTTCTTGCCAAATTTGCTCAAATTGTCGGGCCAGGTCATCAACATTCCCTGTTAGATGCGATCGCCTTACCATCATACCCCAAACATGCTCGATTGGAGAGAGATCTGACTGACCAAGAAAGTGTATGACAAGCTATAAGAAAGTTCATAGCAACAAGTACCGTGTATGGTTTGGCATTATCTTGCTGAAAAATAAGGCCAGGATACTGCAAAAGGAACGGTAGCAAAACAGTTTTCAGTGTCGTCGACGCACCACTGTGCCGTAAGTGTGCCTCTAATGACGACCAAAGGGGTCTGGTTGTCAAAAAAAATGGCACCTTAGGCCTTAACTCCTGGTTGAGGGTTTGTGAGGACAGGCTTACTGCCCTGGGCGTCTCCAGACACGTTTTCGATGATCGTCCCGACACAGTTGGAAGCGGGGTTCGTCGCTAGACACTATACGTCCCCAGTCAGCACGATTTCAACCTGATAGATCCAAACACCACTGAAATCTGACTCGACAGAGTGAAGGCATTAGTGGCAGGTGGTGTAGTGGTCGATACGAGAGTAAATTTTGCTGTATCAGCCGTCTGTGAATGGTCCTGGAGAACACTCGTAAGAGAGTCACACGTCTGATGGTTGATAACGAGGAATCAAGTGCTGTGGCAGCTGATCTTACCATTAATCTGTTCTCCTGATCTACTGTGACCCTAGGTTAACCGCTACCATCATGACGCTGAAATCTGCCATTATCCATCCATTCTTGCCAGCATCTTCTAATGGCCGCATCGCTTCGACACAAATGACAAGAAATTCTCCGATTTGCCCATTCTGGCTCTTTCAATCCAATGATACGACCTTTTTCAAACTTTGACATTTGCTCGTAATGAGCTCGAATCCCGCGGAAAGGCATTTTTTCAGTCGTTGAAAGGTATCCTAAATCGCAATGCAACAGAAATTTTGATCATCAGATTGAGAATCGCTTCTTATAGACACCAGCTGAGTGCGCAGTTCCGATGCGCTGTAGCTGCCGCTATTCCTTCATTAGACACCACATTTTAATCATTTTCATGTTCTGTACAAATGTCTTTGCGTACGAAATTTCATTACAATCGGGCAACTCCTTCTTGGTGACTTCACTATCCTGTACAGAATTGCTTATTTTATCATGATCTTCATTTTCATTTGAATTCATGTATTTTTTCTTATATAAAATGTGTGTTTCCCATATTTTCTCCTACACCACAATGCTAAATGAGCTATCCTTTTACATGTTTAAAGGAAAAATTAATTATCTTTGGAATATTTTGAAATTTTAAAAACACTATATTATATGAAAGAATGCACGAGTTACAATATTATAAATTTTCATGAAAATATAGACCTTTTTCTCTGTCTGCTCCGCGTTTAGTTCAAATTCTCGTACATTTGGCAGAAACAGCCTTAAGCATTTCATACTATTGCTTTATTGATTTTACACTTGGAGATTTGCTTCCATGACGACGTAGAAATTTACGCTGAACATTAACGTGCGATTTTGTTTCTTGAAACCAAAGTACAGAACAGTGCCGGTTTAAGCTCATTTCGGGCCCTGGGCGCAGAAGATCTACGGGCCCCCTTCACACTGGCGGATCGAAATTTATAACCAGAAAACCTGGTTCAGATTATCCAGGCCTTTGGGTGGCCGCACCAAGCGTCCAATGGATAAACCGGCATTGGCACGCAATGGGCTTTTTATTGAATCGACACCCTTTGGACAAAAAATTGTGTTTTCCTTTACAAATGTTCCCCTGAGTGACATTTGAAGGAGCATTAGCGTCATCTGCTTCACAAAAAAACTACTAAAACTGACCTATCTAATGATACAAAGGTTATATTTTGTTACATTAAAAGGTTATTTTGTAAGGAATTTTAATAATCAGGGCAAGACTTTTGATTCACCCTGCATATTACGAAATACTACCATTTGGACATATGTAGAGATATCATTTTTTTGAATAATGAATGATATAGCCCTGTGACATTTAAAAAGATTAATAGTACATTACAAATTCGAACAGCGTTTGGAGGGTGTAGTGCCAACTCAGTAGACGTCCTCATCACTTGACTATAGTTTAAAATTATGAGATTTGTTGCCAACAGACCTCGTCACTTCAAAGTGCGCTTTAAAAGAGTTCACCCATGTGATGGGTTAAAAAAAAATCAAAATTTTACTTTTCATAAATTGCTTTTTTAATATGTCTAGAATACGGTGGTTAAGAGATTTTTTTAAAATTCGAAGTCGTTATAAAGAAGCAGGTGTTAGAAGAGCAACTGTTTCTAGCGCTAAGTTAAGATTTTCAGTGTTTTAATTGGACTTGAAACTTTTTTTAAACGCGTTTTTCTCAAAACTGTGTTTTTTGACTGAATCACTTTAAATTTATAGGGTAGACTCAACACATGTAAACGCATCAAACGATCATTCCAAAATTCAAAATATTTCTATTTTTAAAAAAAAAAAACATTAAAAAAAACCATGAAATTCGAAACTTTTTTTTTCAGAGGTCTACCAAAAATCCAATTTTTGATATTTTCAATTGAGTATAGTCCATTCGGTGCATTTAAGATTATAGATTAAATACACCATTAATTTTTTTTATTTCAGATAAGCCTATCAACAGAAATCGTGGAGGCAGTGAACGTCCATTTTTTCAAAGCGGGTGTGTTCAGAGCGCTATAACTCACGCTTTATTGTATATTTTTGGCTAAACATTTACATACGTATGTATACATATATATACATACTCCTAGAATGCATATAAATAAAAATGATAACAAATTTAAAGTTTCATTTTTTTTTACTTGTCATCAAAAATCGTTCCCTAAAAATGCTTAAAAAACAGGCTGTCACATGGGGGACCCCCTTAAGGTATCCGAACACGTTCAAAATGACCAAACTCGGACAAGACCGATATTATTGTTTTCTATTTTATTTAATACATCTATATTTTGGCTGTACAAAACATACTTTGTTTTGATTCTATGCTTCTTAGAGGCCAAGCTACAATCAATTTTATTAAATTAGAAAAACCGGAAGTGGGTCTTTGGTCTACCAGAAGTGGGCATTTAAATTGTTCGAAATCTATCATGGCGAGTCTGATCACGCAAAATATTACAAATGTATTTCTATAAAACTTTTTGCACCTGATATTTATGCTGTTTTCTAGAGAATGTACTAAAATATTTCTTATAGTATGAATATTATTTGAGTTATGGCATGTTATTTAAATAATGGTCTCATAAAGGAGTTATTTTTCTTATAACGTTTACTCAATCATCTCTAAAAGTTTCAAATTTTAATAAAACATTAAAATTTTAGAATATTCTCTAGATAAATGCCTCTAGATTGTTTTGGTAATTCTTTTACTAATATAAATTTATTACTTTTTCCCTCTAAATGCTTTGAAGTTTTTCAAAAATATTGCTAAAATTTCACATATAATTGTGATTTTTAAGAAATTCCGGCAATTTATTTTAAATATTGTTGATTAAATATTAGTATTTATTGGAATTGAATCCTAAAAAAAGCTTTTATATGTTTAAATATGTTATTTTGTCAAAAAGTACTCTGAACGTGTTCGGATACCTTAAATAAACCAAGTAAAATAAATCTACTAAATCTGAAAAGATTTTAATTGAAATTCTGTTTGCTTACATTCTTTATAAAGGGCAAATCTTCGTTGACATTTATATTTTTTATTGCTCAGAACATAATTAGTGTCAGATTTCGATGCGGCTTGCTTTAAAATTGTGACGGCTCACTCGTCTTTTCTTTAATATGTCCTTTGGGTTCTTTGGGGCAGAAATAATGGCAACTCTTTTCCAACCAAATCCAAAAAGTGAAGTGTGAATGAAAGATGCAAATGAACAATTTTTTAAATATCGGAACTTAGAGTAAGCAATATGGCAATGTAAGGTAATGTTTGACAAATGATGTTAGTTTGTGGCAGTTGATGGTTATTATAGTTCGTGGTTCAAGTCTGAATGAGTTTTACGTGACGTGAATAGAAGTTATTAGTGATAGAATATATGAAGGTCAAGTTGCACACCAGTGCATACAAAGACAAGATTAAGCATAGAACAAGATTGATCGTTTCTCCAAGCAGTAATAAGGTAGGATTGATTGTTTAATTTTAGAATCGGGGATTAGGCGGTTCACTTATTGATAGTGGTCTGCATTAGATTAAGTCTTATAATATATATATATATATATATATATATATATATATATATATATATATATATATATATATATATTGTGTGTTAAGTATTTTGCCATCGTAGATTCTCTCATATTAATTATTATAATTTAATTTGTTAAAGGTTTAAGTTGAATATCTTAATAAAGTCATATTAAGATAATGTTTGATTCTAGTTCTTTCGTTAATCCTACACCTCTAGCTCACGCTGATACTTCGAGAGATGTTCTTCCAAGGGGAGGAACATCACAAAATGTTCTTAGCATTCTATATTAATTTTAAGCAACTTGAATTAGAAATTAATTTTTAAAATATCCGAGAGTACTGTTCCAAATTAAGATATATCTTATACATTTTTTACGAATATACGAATATGCGTATTCGAAAACGTGACTCCTGAAAGCTCTTCCCGTTTGAAGTGTGTTTTCAGAAGGAGAAACGAAATCTTTATTTTATTTATTTCATGCAAAGCATCATTTTATTATTCTCGAAAAGAAATAATTAAGGATAACATCAAAAGAGATACCAAAAACAAATAAGGAACTGGACAGTAGCATGTGATATAAGAAGGAAGAGTATATATTTTTCCCTTTAAACAGTTTCTATTATCGTTCGCTTCTTAATTGCGACGCTCGTAGCCATTCTTGTTTACAACGAACTCTTAATTCTTCCATTAGGGCTAAAGATAGTAACTCCATATCAGATGAATGACTGGCATTATGGTCTGAAGAGCCCAAGGGCGTTTCCGCCTATGTGAGATATTATTTGCTTATATTTGCTGTGTTGTGAAATTAAATTTTGAACAGTAACTTTAAAAGTTCCTCCTCCTTTATCTCTGACATCATGAAAATATTTTTCTATTAAATCTGTCGAAACTCGAAGTCCTCTCATTGACGTCACGTCGTGAGGAAATTAAGGTAGAGAGAGATGAGATATCACTCTCGTCACTTTGGTTCAAAATTGCAAAAACCGTCGCCAACACAGCCCGAGTACTGCTTCTAATAAACTATAACACTCGTCATAGAATCGTTAAACTTGCAGATTTTTTAAAAATTCTTCGTCTCTAAATTGATATTACTGCAATTATTAAAATGAAATAATGTATCCGAAAACTTTAAAAAACTTGATTTTGCTTACGTACTTTTCCAACCACATTTTTGGGTCTATTTTTTTAATAATCATACGAGGTTTTAAGTTTTTAAAAAGGTTATAAAGTTATCAAGGTTAACATTTCAAAATACTCATTAGCATACAGTAAAATCTGTTTTTGTAGGGACCTGATAGGGACCGCATAAAAAAACTGCACAAAAAATATTCGAAAATATTTAATAAATTCTTACATATAACACACAATTTCGTCAAAATACTACAGAATTTTTTTAATGCAGTGAATAGGGACCACATAAAAAAAAGTAGCTCTTAGAAAATACGTCAATTATTTACGAAATTTATGAGAAAATACTTCCATAACAAAATAAATAATGAAATTATATACATGGAAACATTTTTAAAACATTTAATTTCTCATCGTATACATGGAAAAATTTTCAAGCCACTCTACGTAATTCAAAGGGCTCATCTTAATGTAATGAATAAGTTCAAACTCGCTTTCATCACTTGAAGATACAATTTCAATTATTTATTTTTTGGCACTACAAAGTTGTGACGAATCTTTACGGCACCTTTCCACTAATACTCTTAGGCATCTTTGGGGATTGTAAATTCGCGTATATTTCCAATCACCTCTAAAAGAAGAAAATGGGATATGCAACGTAGATAAGGTATTTAAGGAGAGCTTTGTAAGTTAGCGGAGAAGTAGGCTATTGAATCAGCAGCAGTAGTGACGAGATTTGGTGGATTCAATTGGATTACGATATTTGAGTATTGCTGTTATTATTCAGCGAAGGAGCCTTATAAGTATAAATCTACTTGGAGAGATCATGAGTACAGCCAGGTGATATATTCTAGCTTAGTACCGCTTACCACAAGCGTTAGTATAATAAAGTTAGTAAAATTTTAATGATAGATTCAAGTTGCGTGTATTTCTCAGACCTCCTATTCCAGTAAATCTTTTCGATATTGAGCTTATTAAATGATTAAATTCATATTTCGTAATTTAATTTAATAGTAAAGGTAAATCCCTTTTTGACGTAGACATAAAGATAAATATTTGTCATTAGAAGTTTGATATTTGAACAAAGTGAATAAATATAATTTATTATTATACAAATGGCGTCTGGTCATTCTTTGCCTCAAGTTAATCTTAATGTCCAGGGTGGAACCCAGGGGGGTTCTCACAAAGTAAGTGATAAGTTTTTGGAAGACGGTCGGTGGGTCAGTTGCTTGTAAACGTCACGATAACCAGATATGCATGATCGAAGCTCTTTTTGAAATTTCATATTCTTACCGGAATTGGTATATGTTTAAAGAAAATGCTTTTTCAATTTGTTAGAAAGCTGGATCCCTGCATATTTTTATCCGCTCTCAAAGGATTCGGTTCTTTTCTTGTCCGTTTTCATAATCTACCAAATTATTGATAATGTCACTGTCATTGAAAGTTTCGTCTTCAAACAAGCGCGGGTTGTTGGCGCGTTGAGATAAAGCAACTGAACCTGCATTGTCGGGAGACTGTTCATAACAAATGAACAAAGCGTCTATAAGTGAATATATGTACATTGCAAGGGTGTGTAACGTACTTCCCCACAACCCCTGCCTCGTGTGGGGCCCAAGGTCTGACTAACACCAAGTACGAATTTACCCAATTCATAAAATATTAAAGGCAAAATCTGACTTTGCAGGGTGGTCCTAACATTCTCCGATCGTCATTAGTAGATTGATAGAAAACATTACAGTGGCACCAAAACCGTTAAAATTCATAAACCGCATAAGGAAGGAAAAAAAATCACACAAAAGTAAAATCGCATAAAAAAGAACCGCACAAAAATAGGTTCTACTGTACTAAATACTCCCACAAAAATGCAATATCATACAAATTTCCCAATTATTTCATTTTTCGTTCGCAATTTATTATATCTAGGTCAAAACAATAATCTAAATTTGAATCGAATAAACATGAATTCCATTGAATTACAACGTTGCGTTTAAGCGTTCAAAATGGCTTGTAATATATACAAGAACTTTCACAAGAGCTGAAAATGTTCCACGTGCGTTCTTCCCATCAAAAGCTCAGAAATATTTATTTGTCCTATAGAAAATGAAACAGAGAAACAACCGTAATAAATTTCAAATTTGTAACATTTGTATTGTAAAGGGTGTTTTTTTGGAGGTATAGAACTTTAAATTGCAATAAAACAACGATGCATCATTCGATTGACATGAATTTTTTTTTAATCGAAAGATAATCTTGTGGCATTACATTTTAAATATGATTTCTGGCATAGGACTGCCACGGCTGGCTCGGATGTAGTCCAATCTGGACGTCCAATTTTCGATGACTTTTTTCCAACATTTGTGGCCGTATATCGGCAATCGGCCGTATATCGAATGTTGTCTTCCAAATGGTCAAGCGCTTGTGGCTTATCCGCATAGACCAATGACTTTACATAGCCCCACAGAAAATAGTCTAGCGGTGTTAAATCACAAGATCTTGGAGGCCAATTCACAGGTCCAAAACGTGAAATTAGGCGGTCACCAAACGTGTCTTTCAATCAATCGATTGTGGCACGAGCTGTGTGGCATGTTGCGCCGTCTTGTTGGAACCACAGCTCCTGGACATCATGATTGTTCAATTCAGGAATGAAAAAGTTAGTAATCATGGCTCTATACCGATCACCATTGACTGTAACGTTGTGGCCTTCATCGTTTTTGAAGAAGTACGGACCAATGATTCCACCAGCCCATAAAGCGCAATACACTTGTGGATTAGCTTCACTCCAAATGCGGCAGTTTTGTTTATTGACGTAGCCATTCAACCAGAAGTGCGCTTCATCGCTAAACAAAATTCGCTTATGAAAATCGGGAACAACGGCAATCTCGTTTTGGGCCCATTCGACGAATCTACGCCTTGCTTGATCCTATTTAAAATGTAATGCCACAAGATTATCTTTCGAATAAAAAAAATTCATATCAATCGAATAATACATCGTTGTTTTATTGCAATTTAAAGTTCTATACCTCTAAAAAAACACGCTTTATTATGTTTCTCAGATTTTCTTGCGAAGAACTTGTACAGTAAATTTTGAAAATATGTTCCAGAAAGTATTAAAACTTCAAATTTTTTTAGCGTATTTCAAACCTTAAAATAAATTTAGAATCTTCTGTATATTAAAAAAAAAGAAAAAGAGAATCCGGCTATTCTGAACATTTATTAATGTATAACGTGCTACTAAAAAGTAGTTTCGAATACTTACTTCAAAATCATTCTTTTACGAATAATTTGATATTTTGATAAGTGTGAATTCTTCTCAAAACTGAACTTTTACGCCAGTGATCACAGTATGGTTAAGATTCTTCTGAAGAGTTAAATTCTCCAACTACTTTTTGTAAGATACTCAAATACCATTTAAAAGCACAGAAATTGTACTGGAGCAAAACAGGATAGCAGAAAAAATCCCACAACGATGATAAATGCATGTACTGTTTTCTTTTACGTCAAACAATACCTATTCTTTTTTTAAATTTAAATAAATAATTGATTCAAAACAATAGATATTTCTATGACTTTCCATTTAGAAAATAATAGATACACTTTCCTTTTTTCACGAAAGGTTAAAGTAATTTCAAGGTTCATGTAAGGTTCAAGTAGTTTTAAAAACTCACGTAAAGTTTAAGTTTTCGATGCTTTTTTGTGTGGTTAGATTAACAACATCATATAAGGTTGCTTTCGTAGATCGTATGCGAGTTCGGGGAACACTTTTTCCTATTAATATATTTTAATTTTATCACTAATGAATAGAATAAGTTATGTATTACTCTATTCACACACACACACCTATAGAGAAGAGTATACGTCAGTGCCAATTTAAGCTCATTTCGGGTCCTGGACGCAGAAGATATGCAGGTCCCCTTATCACTAGAGGATCAAAATTTATAACCAGAAAACTTGGTTTAAGTCCAGCTTATCCGGGCCCTTTTGGGCCTTTCAGGGTCTCTGGGCACCCAATGGATAATCCGGCACTGGTATGAGTATCACAATATTCGGTTTTCCTTAAATGGAACTGATTTGATATGGCCAAACAGCACTTATTGAATGATATGGAATCCAAGCTGGCGGCCAATCTGTAACAAATCGTCAGGAAAGTAATTTAAAGAATTGCTTTTTTTCTGACAAAAACTTTTGAAATGCTTAAATAACCTAGAATTTAAATGAAATAAAAATAATGAAATTAAAAATTTACTTACTATTTTGTGAGAAAAAGGTGAATACAAGGATTTTTTTTTACAAAAATAGAATATGAGGAATTTAGAAATGCGTCGGAGGAAGAAGTAAAATATTAAATCTCTCGATGTGTGTGTGTGCGTGGTTATTTTATCAAAGTAGGCTAAAAAATTGTGTATTTTTTTATTACGTACTTAAAATCTATATTTTAGAGTTAAAATATACAAGCAATTTTTGTTAAAGTTTCTATTTTAAAATAGCATTGGAGCATTAATTCGGACCAACTCATCAAAAGTATACACTCCTACCTAAATTCCTGTGAATTTAGGGTAAGAGTTGAAAACAGTCTCTCCACCCCACCCCCTCCAATTCTCAGTAGGGTACCACAAGGATAGGGCTCAAGCTCTTTCATCTATACATCAACGAAGGCTGCCGAAGTCCGCTTAGCGTTGTACGCGGACGACACTTCCATTTTCACTCAAAACATTTATAATTAATCATTAAGCGGCAATATCACTAAGCGGCTACAAAATTATGTCATTCGACTCCAAATCAGGCTTAACGACTAAAGGTCAATGCATCTAAAAGCGGATGTCTCCTCTTTACGAGACAGCGGGACATCGGAAACCTCCCACATGTCAACATTTTCAATCAGCCTGTCCACTGGGTTACTGAGTATAAGTAACTAGGGTCAGTGGCGTAACAGAAAATAATTGGGACGTCCCCGCAAGGTTAGATCTTGGGCCCCAAGCCGGATATATATATACACAAAGAATTGCAAAACCATAACATAATGTACCTTTACGCATCACGTAAAAATATTTAAATATTAAATTTATAACTGAATATAAAATCAACCTGTGTCTGAGAACACAAAGTAAATAACATTTAACATAGAGAATATTTATAGTATTTAAAAAATGGAAAATCTAACAACAGTCGACTAATAACCTTGTAACTTACATAAAAACGATACACCAAGAAAAACACAAACACTAAAATAATATTTTCGATTTCAGATCCTTATGATAGAAAAAAGGTATCACTTACCAGATTCTTCGTTTGTGAATCCCGTCATGAGCTTGACCTTAAGTTCAATAAAATTCTACAATTAGCTGTCAAAAAGTCAGACACAACTACTGTTACTAATAAGAAAGCATGGACACACACAAAAAAAAAATGCGCTCGCAGTACCACTCAGGTTGAACAACAAAAATAACTAGTTAGTTGCGTAGTTCGCGACACACACTACTAGCTAATATACAGCACTACACTCAAGAAGTAAATCACAAAAAAAGCGATTGATGTCTCACATTTTTCTTAGCAAAGTCGGTTATTAGATGTCCTATTCCTATTTTCTTGCTTCTTGTTGTCCAATACTTATAAAAGACAAATAAGAGAGCCTCGCTTCTGACATCGTACAACGTAGATAATTTTTTATTAATTTTATTTTAGAAAATGACCTTTCCGCCATTGCATAAGTAACTCGAAGAGTCAAAAACAATAAAACTGCAATACATACATCTGGTAAACTTGGCGCAGCAAACTTATTTTGAATCATCAAAAAATTACCCAAATCTTTTATCGAATTTAGCTTAATTAAATCTTCACTAAAAACTGCTTTTAGAGACATAATTTGATTTGGAAATTCACTAGATAGGTCGAGGCTATATACTTTTTGAAGATTACTGGCTTCATTATATGAGAGATCATTTGTAGTGCTTACAATATTTTTGGGAGAAAGAAAACTGAATGATTTGTAAATGCCATTCATACTCTCAAAACGATTTTTTAATTGAGTAGTAATAACATCAACATTGGCCTTAAAAACATCCACCTCAAACAATCGTTCTCTGTCCTGCAGTTTTTCATCAGCATTGAAATCATCGAAAAACTGTCTAATTTTCTATGTCTTTTTTTTTTTTTTTTTTTCAAACTACGGAGTGATACCCCATTTTTTAGCCAAACCAATAGCTTCTTCCTTCATATTAGCAAAATTGTTACGAAGATTCTCGATAGACGTTAAGCTAGAATTTAACATGGTCTTAGCGTTTTCCAAATCTATTTTTGGTGATTGTAATGCTTTTGAATTTAAATTTATGCTTTGTAAAATTTGACATTGGAAAATTAGCAAAAAAACATATTGAATCTCTTTTCCTATGTTTTTTAATCGCTAAAGCTTCCTGTTTCTCGTGTTGCTTAGTACTAATTAGTAAAATATTTTAAAATACTTTTAAAATCGAAATGTAATTGTAGCGAATTGATATTACAGAATCAAATCGAGATGACCACCTTGTCCTGCATAATGATTTAATAGTCTGCTGAATGTTCTCGTTATTCTGCACAATTTTCAGATCACTCCACCTTTTAATGCTGAACCCAAAAAATGTGTGAATTTTTTGATAAAAGTCATAAAATTCTCTTACATGAGGCACGTTATTACATGCATCGTTTAGAACAAGATTGAAGTTGTGTGTTGAACAGTGAACGTAATTTGCTCTTGGTTGATTGTCCTTAATTAATTTCTCTAATCCCCCATTCGCTCCTCTCATGTTGGCTTCCCCATCATATCCTTGTCCTCGACACTTCGCTAAATTAATATCCAGTGTATTTAGAAAATTTAACACATCACTTTCCAAACTTTTTGCAGTCTGATTTGCCGCCTCAATAAAGCCTAAGAACGTTTCGTTTTAATTCTGGTATTATCTAGCTCATTATTATCATTAACATCAGTTGTTATATACCTTATTAAAATACTTAAATGGTCTTTTTTTAAATATCCTATATCGTGTCCAGAATAATAGAGAAAAAAGAACATTTCCTTATATTTTTAACAATATTTTCTTTTATTCTAGAGCCTATAATAGCAATAAGTTCATTTTGAATTTTTGGGCTAATATATTTTTGAATTCTTTTTTCTGACAAATGAACTTTGAGAAGAGGGTCATATTTAGCCAAGAGGTCTATCATATTCAAAAAATTTCCCCTTTGAGTCGAATCTCCAGTTTCTTGATGTCCCCGAAAAGGAAGATTGCACATCGCTAGTCATTGTAACGTCAATGATTCTTCGCAAGATTTGGCTAACCTTATTAACTTCTTTAAAATTGCATTTCAATAATGAATTCACCGTTTTATTTTGTTTCCAGATGTCATATGTGCGACATGCTTGGATGTGAATTATAGAATTTTCATGCTCTTTAATTTTTTTTTTTTTTTTTGTTATTTCTTGCCAGTTATTCACACCTTTACACCAGGCTTCTTTAAAATACATATTTGTTCTATCAGCGAAAAACCAACATACCTCATAGTAAGCAACATGAAGTAGTGTTGAATAGTACAGCCATTTCTTTTCGATCTTTGTCCTTCCTTGGATATGAAACTATAATAAAATGATGAAAAGCTCCTTCCCCTGGCATCTTTCTGGAAATTACCTTCGGGTTGGCATGGGCCCAATTTTAAAATTTGTTCCCTTAAATCTGCATCTATGGGCGTACCTACATAATGCGCAAAATCATTTCTAAACAATTTTGTTTCTTCGTTTTCATTTTCCGACCCCTTTTCTTTAGATAGAGTATCCTTATTAGTTGAAGTGTCCGAGACTTTGTTTTTTTCTTGTGGATTAATTTTCACTTTCAGGATTTGTTCATCAATTTCCCTGGCATTACTACTGCTAGCACTTGCACAAGATGATGAACTTTCGGATATTAATAAGTTATCCCATTTTGCATATTTGCTATTAATATTATACTCCTTTTCCTTTCGATTTTTTCGTTTTTGAGAACCACTCAAAGTTTTTTTAACTCCACTCATTTTTGGACCGCCTTTCTTCTTGTCTTATTAACAAATTAACAGTACAAGAACCAGAATAATTAATTCCGTTTACAAAAAACATTTCTAATATTACAAGAGAGAAGTGAGATCAAAATGTTTTAACAGCGAAGGAACACTCCCTATATTGAAAGTGCATTGAATATATATATATATATATATATATATATATATATATATATATATATATATATATATATATATATATATATATGTTCTAAAAACAATTTTGTGAAACATTTCTCATTATGCTTTATTTGATTGAATACTTATAAATCTACGGAAATTTCTGTGGGCATATGGGTTTCTAAATCATAAATCTAGACCATATAATCATTTAAAATGTTCTCTATGCGTTTTCAAGTATCGCAATACTATTTTTCATGAAAAAAGCATAACAGATGTACGTTATTTACGAGTTCGCTAAATGAAAATGAAATACATGGATGGGGGGCTAAAGACGTCAATAAGTTACTTTGCTACTTCAGTAAAAAGTAACATGTTTTTTCTCCTTACCGCTAACATGAAGTATACTAAAAAAAACATTGATGAATTTTTTTATCATTGTAGCATTTTATCCAATTTTCCGTCTGACTTTCTTTTTATCTGTTAGTAATTTAGGTTTGAAAAAAAAAACCCACTAAAGAAAAGAATCTCTTTCGTCGCGGGGATTACAGCAAATTAAAAAAATTTTTTTTTTGATTTGGTTATTGGATCTAAGATATCTAATAAGCGATCAAAGTTTTGATTCTGAATGATGTTAGATCGCCAATTTGAAAATCGCTTAAAAATTGGATTTAAAAAAATGTAAAGCTAATTTTGTGAAATTCTACGTTAATAGCGTCAGTCTAGCTTTGGGCCCCCTAGAAGCCTTGCCCCCAGTGCGGGGGTGTACGTTACGCCACTGCCTAGGGTTAATACTTGACGCTAAATTAAACTTTTCCAAGCATATACATTCCACCCACCAAAAGGTGGCCGGAATAAGAAGCACTCTAAATCGATTGATTTCTCCCAAGAGCAAGCTCGCATTAAGACACAAGGGGTTCTGTTATACAAAGCCATTCTTCGCCCCATCATGCTGTACGTTCAGGTTCGTTTTTAACCTCACCGGCTCCCTAGTCAATTTAAATTGTTAGGCCTCCAACCCTACAATTTCCAGAACCCCTCTCCCTCCTGCAGTTTTTACCTTGTCAGTTTTGGTTTGGGAGGAATTTTCCCTTTTGTCAAACTTTTTTATTCATTTTTGCTCTTTGGAGAGTCTTTCCATTATCCGCCACTTATGGACCCGCCGTGTCCAGGTCTGGCAACTGGCATGCATAAAGAAGTATGGCAGAAGGCAGGCATAAAGAAGCATGGCATAGGCATAAAGAAGTATGGCAGAAGGCAGGCATAAAGAAGCATGGCATAGGCATAAAGAAGTATGGCAGAAGGCAGGCATTAAGAAGCATGGCATAGGCATAAAGAAGTATGGCAGAAGGCAGGCATAAAGAAGCATGGCATAGGCATAAAGAAGTATGGCAGAAGGCAGGCATAAAGAAGCATGGCATAGGCATAAAGAAGTATGGCAGAAGGCAGGCATAAAGAAGCATGGCATAGGCATAAAGAAGTATGGCAGAAGGCAGGCATAAAGAAGCATGGCATAGGCATAAAGAAGTATGGCAGAAGGCAGGCATTAAGAAGCATGGCATAGGCATAAAGAAGTATGGCAGAAGGCAGGCATAAAGAAGCATGGCATAGGCATAAAGAAGTATGGCAGAAGGCAGGCATAAAGAAGCATGGCATAGGCATAAAGAAGTATGGCAGAAGGCAGGCATAAAAAGCATGGCATAGGCATAAAGAAGTATGGCAGAAGGCAGGCATAAAGAAGCATGGCATAGGCATAAAGAAGCATGGCATAAGGCAGGCATGTTTTTGTCACTCCTATTCATTTCTTCCCTTACGGCATCACGGACTCCCCTTTAGTAAATTAGTACAGTAAAATAATGAAATCATTTGCAATTGCAATATAAAGTACATGTTATCGTATGTAATGTTTTCAACTTGTTTATATATATATATATATTCTCATCTTTTTCTCTGATTATCGTTTCACTATATTTTATTTTTAGACATTCTTGTTCTTTGTTAAGTGGACTTCGTATCCTAAAAATCACAAACCTATCGTTTTTTTTTTATTTTCATTTAATCTTATTCTTTGCATTATCTTTCGATTGATATATCACTTGTGCATGTCGGAAAGTTAGAAGTTGAATAAAACTTCATTTGAAAACAAATTAGACAATTCAGCCACACCCCGTTTTTAGAAAAAAAAGCTAAAAAATGCGTTATGATAAAAAAAATCTATTTTATAAATAGAAATAATAACTATAAAAAAGAATGTGTAGTATTAAAAGCAGAATATTTCCGAGGCAATACAATAATGTAATTTTTCTTCCTTGTGAAATGTGTGCGTGTAAAATTTTTAAATTAAGGCATTTTATATTAATAATTTTATAATTTCAGTTCTTATTCCTGATATATTTTTCATACAAATGTAATACTTTAATATTATAAGAAGAAAAACGGCTAAAATTTATGTGGTGACAGAAAAAAAATTTTTTTTAAAGTTTTTCTTGAGTTTTCTTGTGCAATTAGTACTCTCTAAAAGTTGATCATTTATAAAAATGTGTGGGTTGAAAAAATATGAAAATGCAATTATTTTAAAGAAAAACGTATAAGTAATATTTTAAAGTGGTATTTTAAGTTTAATTAAGCTTATAATAATTATTTTTTCAGAATTATAAACTTTAAAGTGGTTTTTCTCAGTTTGTGTTTTTCGAAACCTTAGTGCATTCAAAATGCTACTCCTTCGACAATTATTTACCAATCACTTCAATTTTTTTCCTGCGTGTTAAAAATAAAGCATGTAATAAAATTAGGGATCCGTTTTGCTATAAACTGAATACTTTTTTTAAAAAAAAATAAAATGTAAGACATGTTGGCTTTTTTCGTTGATTTTTAGCCTGTATATCAACATTTTATTTTTTCTCGAAAACGAATGAAGTTATTCTAAAATCGATCCCTAAAGTTGTTAAGAACATCCATAAGAATATTATAAAAAAATTTCAGGTTAAAAAATTAATTTTTACAAAAGGAGTAAAATTTTAAAATTTTCCCAATTTTCTTCAAAAAATTTAAATTTTTAAAATTGTGTGAATAATATATGAAAATTTTCATCTGGTAACATTTTCTTGAATAGAAACATTGTATAAAATGTTAAAATATAATTTTTAAATACGTAAATAAAGAAGTTTGCTCAAAGGGTGCCAAGTCCCCTTAAGTCACTGTACTTGTATTTACTACAAAGAAGTTTTCGAAGGAGATGATCCGAATTTTGATCATTACAAAATCGTTAATACGATTAATATCATTGTAATCAATATCCATTGCAATATCATTTTGAGCACAAAGCAACATCAAACTGTTAAGCATTTCTTTTTCCATAGCAGATCATGTTTCAGTCTTTACTCTCTCAAGGGAAGAAATGCTTTTCTCATGATTCGTTAGGGGGTGGTACGTTCGCTCTCTGCAATTAAAAAATTTTTTTCTCTTTTTCGCTCTCCAATTTTTTACGCCCCAGGCATGTGCCTAAGAGGAAAAGCGGGCCTATGTACGCTTCTCCCATCTTGGCAAGTGCGGCAGTTACTCACCTGAAAAGATTGCACACTTTTAAAAACATTCAACTGGGTAGAGCAGCAAACGCACCTTAGTTTGTCAGGAATGAAGTTTTACATAAAGATCTTAATATTCCGCTGCTTCTTGATTTCATCAAAAATCAGTCAGAACATTTCTCAGCCGGTTACCACAGATTCCAAATGAATATATCAGGGAAATCTCGGCTTATGACAATTCTATCTTTGACTCCCTAGCTCTTCCAAGAAACCTAGAGTAGTTCTTAACCACGCGTTGGAACACTTCCCAGCTATAAAAAGGATGCGAATGTCTTGATACGAATAAGATATATATAGTTCTTATATGCATATAAAAAATCTTTTTTTATGTTAAATGTTTTATTGTTACATTAGTTGTTTTCGTTTGCAAAACTTCACTCATTCTAATTATTTCCACCACCACCACTACCATGCAAGCTTTTGCACGCGTTTAGTGTGGCAACTTCACCCCTCATGATCTTACTTCAAAATCTCCTCTGCCTTTTTTACTTTCTTCCAAGTGGTAATTTAAAATTTCCCTTCAATAACCGCACGCAGGGATTTAAGAGGTCGAGTAAAGGACTTAAAAATAATATTCTCTTAATCCTTGTTATTAAAGAAATCCATCCCTTCTCTCCTCGTTCCGTCGAGATGCGGCCGTCGGTTGAAAGACGGGCTTTGTTGTCATGGAGATGTGACGCCATTTTCGCTTCGCTTTCCTACAAAAGCGAAACAGAAACTAAATTAACTAGGAGAGTGGTTTCCCACTCACCTTTCCATCAGAGTTGTTGCGCTGCACTCAATGTGGACTGCTATCCATTAATATGTAACTTCAACAAATTATTCTCTGCTCAACTTATTATGATGAGCGGATATTAGAGCTTTCTCTAAGGTTCCACGTAAATGTATAACCATTACCGTTTTGGAGCATAAAAATATGAACATAAAAACATAATGGAAATCATAAACAGGAGCAACACGGGTTGCACAGCTAAATAGTCGGAAAGATACATACCCGTAGAAATTACGTGTTGCCCAAATTTTGCTACATCTACGTGGGCCGTGGAAATAGCGGGATGCCTAGCGAGAGGATTAAAAATACATTATTTCAAAAGATAAAAAAATTTTAAAAAATTTCTACTATCACAAGAAAAAAAATTGATTGACGAATGTTATGAATTCGATTCCCTCACCCGAAAGGATATGCCAGTCCTCCCAAACGATTTTAAGTACTATTTCAAGAAATTTGAGGGAAGGATCCTCTTTTTTTTTTTAATACGAGACAAATTTTCCTAGTCGATTGAATTCAGCAGGAAAGGAAGCTTTGTGAATAACTTTTAAGGAAAGTCATTACTTTTAGAAATCAAAATGGACCGAAAGTAGGAATTTAGTACTCACTTTGGTCCATAATAATTAAAAGCAGAGCCCTATTATTTTTTTTAAAAAAATATCCTGTGGTACTGACCAATATTAGGAGTAACCATACTCGAAAATAGCACAGAATTCAATAGAAGACTGAAGCAGCAGCTTGTAAAATGAATACAATGAAAATGGTTCAATTGTTAAAGAAATCGACTTAAAATAATCTGAAATTAATGGGGTTAACTTAACTCAGTGGCGCGACAACTGATGATGGCCAAGGCCTACTGTGCCCAACTCAGTATACGCGATAGTGGTCCCCGAGGTGCATGAGCAGATGTTCCGGTCAGGTGGTCAGTCTGACGCGAAAACCCCCATTAAGTTCCCAAGCAAGCTTGGTACTCATTTTACCAACCCATTGAAGTGATGAAAGGCTGAGCCAATCTCACCCAGCCCGGAGTATGAACCTCGGACCTGTGGTTTGGAAGCGCGATGTATTAACCACTCAGCCACTTGCCTAATTAATGGGGTTACAGCAGGAAAAAAAAAAAACAATAAAGTATAATATACGTCATCCCCCATGTCAACCACATTATCAAACGATCAAAATAACCATATTATCATGTTACCGCCCATCTTGGCGAATATAGCACTTCAATATCAAATTATCACCGCTTGCATTAATTTTTATAAAATATGTAGAATAAGAGGTTGTGTCCATAAAGTGTTTTAATTATTGTTAAAAATAATTGAGATAAAAACTCCACATTAGTTTCTCTAGAAATCACGACATATAGTCGCCATCCAGAGTTACACATTGAACCCATCGTTTTTGGACGTTTCGAAGGCAACCCTCCCCATTATAAAACTTGGCATACTGCATCAAAAACTATAGTTGCTTCTGTCGAATGCCGTGTCATTTGTTCAGTCCAAAGCTCCAACCCCGAAATGATTTTTAGTTCTGAAAACGGTTAATGTCGCTTGGAGCGAAACGGGGAGAATTGGGTGGATGTGTCAGTTTCATTGCACCGATTCCTCATCTATTTCTTGGCAATAATTAAAACTTTACGATACTCTTACGCATGTCGGGACATTTCATCTCCCACTCAAAAAATAAATATACATATGAATTTTATTATAAATATATTTGTTAAATATTTCAAAATTTTTTAAGAATCCAATATCGAGCAGAAAATCGACAGTGGTCATGTCGTATGATTAGACTGCATGTAAAAGATCCCTAGAATGTCTGGCTACTCTCGGAAAATTAAATCCTAGTACAGGTTCGCATCGCCAGAGCTCAGGTGCCTCCCTCTTTGATGGTGGAAACTGAGCGTCAAAAGTTACCTGCGGCGATAGGTATCCGACTATAGGATACCGCGCTAAAGATATATCAACTCCCAGGGAATATACTAGGTCTGCAACGGTAAAACACCAATTCGCAACCCATTAGAAATAATATATATACATTTACCAGCCCTTATCCATTCGCATGGCTGGGTATTTCGTGATGCTGTATAAGTTGTTTTAAAGCAATTGTGTGCATGTGAGTTAGAGATCCAAGTCCTAGTATTAAGCATCCACTAACCTTTTAAAACATTTTAATAGCCTTTGCCTTCAAAAGGGCAGGAATTTCTAAAAATGGAAAAACATTTAGCGTTTACACCCCCAATTTCCGGAAAACCCGTTCTTATAGCAGATCTCTAATCAACAAAAGAAACACGCCTACCGAATTTAAAGTCCATATCTAATGGTTCTACAGATATGATGAGGGAGAGTCACTTTGCTCTTTTTTTAGATAGATAAGCTCAGGGGGTTGCCTACCTTATTAGTTATTCGATTGATGTTATATACAAATGTCTTCTTGTACCCCAGTGAGAACAAGCGAAAGAATACACATCAACCCTAAAATGCATGAATATAAGTTAATTTTTAAAAACATTTATGTGCTTCTACCTTTTATTGCATAAATTTATCAGTACACGCAAAAATATTAATATTATTCGTAACTGTTATCTTGTTTCTATCAAAAAATTTAAAAAAATTCCATGAATGCTTTTATTAGTCTTTATATAAAACATCGAAATTCGTAAAACACACCAAAATGAAATTGTACTCAGATAGTTCGCCAACAATGAAAATTACCATAGATATATAAACTGTTAATGATTCTAATTGCATTAAAAAATACAATTTTTGGAAAAATTTAAAAAAGACATACAAAAAGGTTGTCACATAAACAGATGTTTAAAGCTGTTTTCTCCATATATATGACAATGTGAACTTAACGCAAAGCATATTTTTGGACAGAAAAAATGCCTAAAGTTTTTTTTATAAAAATTTGTGACAATTTAACTCATTCATTTGTTTAGAATATAGGATTTTTAAAATTTCAAAATAATTAGTTTTTCCTTTTAACACGCTAAGGGATAGATCATTTGGCATTACAGTACAAGAGAAAAATGCAAAACACATTTAATACAAGAGAAAATCTGTAAACTAGGATAAAGAAAAAGAGTAGCATGACAAAATAAGGGATTCTTTACAGGATAGTGAAGCCAGAACATAATATTGTTTAAGTACTTTTATATCTGAAAAATATTCCGAATTTGGGTACTATTCTTTAACATTAGCCGAAGACAGCCTTAAACATGTGATGCAGATGCTCTACATCAGGGGTGTCCAACACGCGGCCCGCCAAGTCTTTTCATTTTGAAAATTTGAGGAGAAATTTATATATAAATCTACAATGTATTTTCCTTTTCTTGTTCTAAAATAAATCCTTTTGGATGATAAGATATGTCCTTTCAATTAAAATATTTTTATTTTATCAAACATTTAGATTTGATTTTACTGTAATAAATTACTTTAATAAATTCCGAATTGCATTATGCATATCCTTTACTTATGGATGGTACATGATTCTCTGTGTGTGCAACTTTCATTTCTCCTCCTTTTCTGTTTGGAGTGTCCAAAAAGCAAGAGGCAGTCAGAGATATTTAGGAAAGTTTTAAAAAATATATTCAGGACAGTTAAGATAAATGGCAATGTACATTTAATCACTTGCAAATGACAGCACAATCAAATTTCAACAATGAGTAACGAAAGATCAATTCAAAAGGAACACTAATAATTTTCAAGAAAATGGCAACTGTAATATTTTAAACATTTGACCATTGCATTATTATATTATCTATGTTTGTATACATGAAAACAACAATAATTCATTCTGTTTTAAATTTTCTCTCCGATAAATGCTTGTTTCCAAATCTGATATAAAGGTACACATTTTTAAGTGCGGTCCGGGAGATGTTTTTCCGAAGTGGTCCACAAGGTCATTTGGGTTGGCTACCCCATGTCTACATCATTATGCATTTAAGGGAAACTTTGTAGGTAGTCATGAATACATCTACCCCAGTATTTCTCAACATGGGGCCTACGCCCCTATAAAGAAGTATAATTCAAAAAAATGACTCATTTAGAGCGTAAATCATCTTATTAGTAATATAGCCAATTATAAAAAATATTTTTCACTACTTGTTTGAATAATGAGACAATTGTAATAAAAGTATTAAATATTTGTCTGCATGACAATGAAATATTCTTTCCAAACACAATCACTTTGTTTTGAATGGTACAAAATAATTAATGCTGGGATCTAGGTCTCAAGTAGTGTCGTGCAGTACTGTTGGTGTTAATTCAGAATAAGTCTATAAAATCGTAAGAATCCAGTTAAAAAAAAATATTAATTGAATGAATATTTATGATACAGGAATGGTAAGTAAATTCAATTGGTAATTTTTATTAATGTCATTTATACAAACACCATTTTTGCAGAAACATTTATCATATGAAAAAATATGTTTGTTTTTTTACATTTGAATCTTTTAATATGCATTGTTAATCTACCTTTACTTCAGTTCATAAGGTCTTAATTTTTTTTATATATATGTAAGGATAATTAAATTAGATTCCCTATCTAGCACTTGACCCATCTTCAAGTATCAAACTAATCACCCATTTATTTCTTCTGAACATATGGCCTAGCCAATAAACATGTCTAATTCCAGATCATTAGATTTAATAGTCAACATATGTCAGCATTAACTTGCAAGCAACAACTTCAAAGCAGTGATACTTACCATATGTTTTTCAAGTGTTATCCACTTGAAACCACCACCATGGCGTGCTTTTTCCTCCCTGCTCTCTGTGTCAGAACAGATGTACAAATAAAAGAATAAAGGTGTCTTTTCACTTTTCTAACTTTAATCTGATTCCGTCTTAAACATCATGACATATATTTATAGTGAAATGAGTGGAGCAAGTAAAATAAAAGTTTGTCAGTGTTTGGAGGAATATATAAAATTTTGTTTCATACCCGCTGTTTACAAAAGATTACCACCTTTTGTCATTCTATGTCAAAATGTTTGACCAATGAAACAGTCATCTTGAAGTGCATTTGAAGGCAAAACATAATGCTCATAGTAATTCAGATTTGAATTACTTTCACACTTTAAAAAACAATTTTGAAAAGAGTAACATTAAAATCTCTATTTACTGCTCATAATGCAACTGCCAATCATACTCTTGAAGCTAGTTCACAACTCTTAAAATAAATTATTCATCATAAAAGACATCAATTTATACAAATGCTGGATAAATTTATTTAATATTTAAATCTTTTGGAAGGCAGCAATATCAACAGATTGTACATGATCTTCAAATTTTTCTATTTCTTCTTGGAGCCAATCAATGCTGACCTGTAAAAAAAAGTTTTTTTTTTTAGTAAACAGATTAAAATATCGGAGGAATGATATACTTTTATATTTCATATTACTAATTTAAATCAAATTATTAATGCTCTGAAACTCATTACAAACTAATGCCAGTTTGTTAAATAAGAAACACTTCTCTATATTTTTGATATTTTCTACATTTGTACTATATTATGTTATAAACTTAACTAGTCCTTAGACTAACATATTAAGAAAGTGAATTCAACATCCAAAAAGAATTACCAACATTTTAAGACCACACAAGAAAAGCTCAATTATTTAGCATACTTCTGAAAATCTCAAATGCGAAATTTAATAAGCAAAATATTAACACAAAAAATTTAAATTCATTTGAATAGTTGTAAACAGCAAACACAGGGCTTCTTATAAAACTTCTATCTAACTGTAGTGTACAAGCAATAATTTTTAGAAAATAAAACTAAAAATATAAAACTTATTAAACAAAAAAAAATTAAGATACAACGCAGAAATATATGAAAAAGTTTGGCTTCAAGGTGTTCCCTAAATAAAATAAATTTTTTTTTAATAAAAAAAAGCAATTGTTTTATTTTAGCAATACAGCAACTTTAAAACTTACCTTATCATCCTCCACAACACTCATGATTTGTAATTTCTTGATGCCATAAGCAAGAGGTACAAGTTTAGCTAAAAAAAAATAATACAATTAAATCAAATATCAACTCAAAATGTACACATAAATTATAAAAATGTTTATTTTATTTGCTTATAGCTTTAACACTTTTTTACAGATTAATGAAAAAGAATAGAGCAACACAACACTACTATCTACATCAGGGGTTGGTAACTTTTTACCTGTGGCATGCCAAACCAATCTACCAATATGATTCAGTGTGCCACACAGAATGTTTTTGAAACAATTTGATCCCCGTGATTATGCATGCAGAGTTAGAGAATAGATGTCAATAATATAGATTTACAGTTTTATTATATATTAATTTTGCATCATTTAAAAACATTTCTTAACATAAAAATAAATAAAGAGCATAAAATATTATTTCTTCCACAAAAATAAAATTAATATTGTACATATATTGTACTTTTAAACACATTTATTAAAAGAAGGAACAGATAATATAAAATATAATTATTTCCCTTCATTAGAGTTAAATAAAACTAATTTTCTACTTTCATATCACTCAGAACCATAGTTTATGGCTTTCAATTTGCCATGATTCTGAGCATTCAGTTAAACAATTTTTTTGTGAACTCAAAATATTTTACATATATGAGGAGATATTTTTCACTCAAGATATATAGAACCAAAAGTGAAAAGCAGATTACATGAAATTCTCTCTGAACACAAAAAATGGTCCAAGTGATTTTAATACATATATGCATACATCCACACACATGATTATATATAGATAAAAAGAACTTGAGTTTGAATTACTTCACTAGCAGCAATATTTTTAAAAAATAACTTTCTAACTTAATTCAAAGGTAAAAGAAACTTAAAGCAAATAATTGTCTGATGTCCATTAAACATTTGAAATTATACCTCAAATGCAAATACGGCATCTCAGGTGTTGTAGTTGAATGTCAACTCAATAAAATAAATTTTAAAGCTTAATAATAAATAAATAGATAAATGAAGTACCAAATTATAGCTAAAAAAACCCAGAAATATATTCACTTCCTACATAATTAAAGATTAAAAAATCATGAATAACTGGGTAATTATTTATTTTGCAAATTTCCCATTCTATTTTATATAATCTTTAAGGTACATCAAAAATCTAAAATGAAACAAGCATATGAATCAATTTTAAAAACTTATCAATAACAAATTATTCAACACACATGTGCACACAGAACAATTCTTATCAACAGGTAAGATAATTTACATACTTTTAGCTTTGCATATAAATATTAATATTTGGGGAAAATAATCATTGTAATTACATATATTGTATTAAATGCAGCAATAAAATAAACTTATACACCTAGGATCAACTTTTAGAATTAAATAAAAGATTGAAAACTCAAAGCTTCCACTTCTTGGAGTTATAAAGTATTGAATCAGAATTTAGGATAAGGCAAAAAATTGAGTAATACTCGCAGCTAAATTATTATAATTTAAGAAAAAAAATACTTACAAGCGCCCCATTTGAGACCATCGCATTCTACTGTACGTACACATTTTTCTAGTTCACCCATGTCTGTTTCATCATCCCAAGGTTTTACATCAAGTACTACACTGGATTTAGCAATAACACCAGGTTCTGAATAATGGAACAAGATTTCAACAATATTAACACATACATAAATTATACACAATTAACATGAAAGTAGCAAATACAAAGGCATTTTAATTTAAATACAATTGAATATTAGAGGGAAAAACATTACAAAAAAAAAATAACCAGCTTACAATGAACATGATTAAAATATTTATGATATTTATGTGCTATTACAACCATTCCAACTTTCAAGATAACTTGACAAACCCATAAACTGCATTTCCCTTTTCTCTGCTTGCCACTACTGTAAGCCTCATCATTTGTTCAAATGGCAAGCTCAAATACTAAAATGGGATCTGGGATTTACCGAATTCTCAAACAATAAAATTATAAAAAATTAATGATAAAATAAAAAAATAATAATTAATTTTATTCATTAAAATTACTTATTTTACACAGTATCTTTTGACTAAGCACTCCATATTCCCTACAAAATATTAGTTTTTGAGTTTAGACAGCTTTCTCTAATGTTGCCAATATGGTTTCATGTAGCACTTAAAATATTCAAATGCTAATTCTTGTGTGAAATTTTGCATTTTCTTTAATCTTAAGAAAGCATATATAACTCTTATAATCTCAAATCAATTTCCTGTAGTTAAATATAGAAAGAGAAACAATTACCAAAAAGTTATTAGAAAAAAATCAATTAAAAAACTTCCAAGTATGCTTACTCTTAGATTTCTTTTCAGCATATTGTTTCAAACGTTCCTGCTTCAACTTTTCTGCTTCATCATCCTTTAAAAAAAAAAAAAAAGATCAATAAGCAATCCTATAAACAAATTTATTTCAACTACACAAACATTAATGATTCTCACAAATAAAAATTTTTTTAAAAATATACAAAGATCTTATATACAAGATTGAAGTAAATTAAATGTTGGACATTTTAAAATACACATGCTTTTCCGATAAAGCTGAATTCTCTTTTTAAAATTTAGATGGCTCATAATTAACATTTAAGCCAAATGTATGTTAAACCTAAAAAAAAATCATGATCTGTAAATGATGTGGGTGGTTTTTGGTTTCAACAATCGAGTTCAGCCTCTTTTAGATGACCAACAAAATATTTCTATACATATTATAAACACTAGTCCTCTCATATCTTATCTTAAGACATACTTCCTAATCCTCTTATGCCAACTGTAGAAAACAATACAATGGGGGATGAAATTGGGAATATAATCATTATTTTCCCATCCATACTTACAATTCTAAGGAGTTATTCAAAAAATATTAATGTACTTCAGCTATCAATGAGCCCTGATGTACAACCAATCGAGAATGGGTGGGACATGACTTGGAAGGTATATAAGAATAGAGAGCAATAGAAAAAACGTTTAATCATTAAAAACACTGCATTAAGCATGTTTTGTCAAATGTCATATTTCAAAAACTTTTGTAGTATCTATTATTTCTATTTTATTATAATTGAAATGCTTTTGTTTTCCTTAAATATTGCATACGGTTTGAATAAACATATTTGCAATTGATGTTATTGACTTTTTCGGTTTATTAAAACACATTTTACCTGTTCATATACTTTTAGTACAGTGTATATATAAATATAATGGTCAACATATGGGGCTCAGTTTAATTTACAAATTGATGCATTAAAAAAAACTGCTCTAGAAAATATATGAAACCATTATCAATTATACTGTAAAAATAAAAACTCAATATTTTATAACAATAACTTTTTTGAATATTTATATCTTATGTTAAATTTTACTTTAAAAAAAACTTTGCATTTGATTTCATATACCACTATCTAAATATTTCAAAATCCAGTAATTTTCGGTTAATGGATATTTCAAATCCCCTTTCTGTAGAACATGCTTAAACTTCATATATCAGTGGGAATATGTGTATATAGAAACACTAGACCATCAATAAACCTTAAAATTACAACACATCAAACTTTATTATCCTATGCCTATCTATGACCTTTGGTCATAAGTCAACAAGTAGCTGAAAACAGTGAAGAAGAACAGTTAAAAATACAGTCAACATTCAAACAAACAATTTAAAATAGCAGAACACTATGGTGATCCCCCAGTCATTCCCATTCTATACAAGTAATATAACAAAAAGTCTTCACCAAAAGCAAGTCTTGAACAGGCCATGTTGACTACACAAGGCAAAGAACTAGAAATTCTTAGTCTTCAAGAAGGAGCTCTATTTCTTCCATGAAGCTCAAAATATACTGGGATGTTTGGTTCCAATGTTGCAAAATATAAAACGCTCTATACGGTGCTGATTGTGTCATTTGGAATACATTTTTGGCAACATATCTGCCATATTTCCAAATATGCCACAATCACTTGGGATCCACTGTAATGAAGTTCTGTATATTCAACAATTTATCTATTTGATCCCTGAAGATCCTGGAAATCTCATATTAATAGTAATTGGGAATTATTAAAAATTGTAATTGCCAATCTTGAAATCATAAAAAAAAAGACAATATTGCCTTTTCCTACTGCTCTATCTTATCTAAGGCTATTGAAATGGCAGCTATTTTGCCATAAAGTTGTCAAAATGTTTTCCCAACAGCAAAAAGCATACGAATAAATATTTCCTTCCTAATAATTATTAACAGTACATTTCATTAAATGAACAAACATATTGTTACGAATTTAGTCTTATTCTAATTGTTTCTACTCATTTGTGTTCATTTTTACAGTTTAATTTGTCGTATCTAATGTGATTTCAACCCTGTTTACCTGTAATATCATTTCCACTGCATTGCACGGCCCCCATGCTTTAACATTGGTTTAAATGGTAAACTCGCCAAATATTGCAGCTAGCGCCAAGTTGGCGACGGATTTGGCGACTTAATTTTGGCGCCAAATGTGGGCGATAAGCTTGGCGACCATGGCAACCCTGCTCCTAATATCCCCATTGTATTGAATGTATTACTGTATTGAGCTTTTCTCGTACGCTCCGGATTTTCCTAGACCTTTCTATTTCTAGATTATTCTGGCAAGTGCGAGAGGTTTCTGACCGAAAGGTATAAAAGGGCCCGGGCCGGCTAGTCAGTTAGTCAGATCTCAGCTTTCATGCAAGTGATACCTCTCTGCTTGAGAGACGATTGCATAGTGCGTGTGTTATTGCTTTTATTGAGTTATTATTTTTGTGCTGAGTGTTTACTATTGTTTTTGTTAGTGTATTGCATCTGTGTTATCAGTATTTTCATCGATTGTACGTGAATTTCTCGAACTGTTCTACAATTTGTGGAGGACTGTTTTGGCAAAGAATAAAATTGTTTTGGATCCCGCTCTTCGGCTTCAATCATTTCGAACCCTCGAAAACGCAACAATTGGTGTCAGAAGTGGGATGAATTTAAGTTTCAAGCTCCTTTTTCCAAGCCTTCCATCAAGCTTTCTACATATGACGGAAAGTCCTCTTGGCAGGTGTATAAAACCCAATTCTCCATAGTGGCGGATGCAAACCAGTGGGACTCCCAGACCAAGGCCTGCCAGTTAGCTGCTTCTCTTCGAGCCGACGCTGCTGACATTTTGCAAACTTTGCCGGAAACACAGCGGCTGGATTTCGACGCTCTCGTTAATGCTCTGGAGTTATGCTTCGGAGAGAAATGTGTGAAGGATTACAGCAGACTCCAGCTGAAGTCACGGCAACAGAAAGTGTCCGAAACGCTCCAAGAACTGGCGACGGACGTCGAGAGGCTTTCTCACTTGGCGTTTTCTGACTGTCCGACTGAAGTAAGAGAAGTCCTGGCGCTGCAACACTTCATCGACGGGGTGCGTGATCCGGAAATCCAGAAAGCTCTCCGAATGGCGGATCTCAAGGACTTAAAGGGGGCCCTAGTGTTTGCTATGAAATTCGAGGCAGCCCAGCAAGCAACACGAAAGGACAGACACCCCATACGAGCCGTCAACGAATCGGACACGTCGAACTCAAGTGTGGAGCGGTTAGAGCGACAGATGAGAAGCTTCTTGAATAGAGTTGAGTCTTTGATGTCCCAGAAAGCAGACGGGAAGAAGACCCTTAAATGCTGGACCTGCGGTCGAGAAGGGCATCTGCAGAGAAGCTGCCGGGCACGCCAAGGCGCTGAAACTAATAGCGCCTCCCAGAAGGAGGTGTCAGAAAACTAATTAATGGCCATCTCGTGGGGCGGAGGTTGCCAGATTTTGGAAAGCCCCATTTTCAAGTGTGTCAAATTTCGACAAAGAGTACCAGTGAGAATGGAATTTTATAATGGGACATGTTAACGAGCTTCCCTGCAACATGATCATCGATACAGGAGCCAATGTGTCTATCATTCGGAACGATCTGGCTCAAAATTAAAAGAGAAACTTATCTGGACCCCACCCCGCGTGGTGCTACAGACCGTGACGGGGAAAAGATTGATATTCACGGAAAATTAAAAGTCAAGATCAGGTTTGGAGACACTACCTACCAACATGCTGTGTATGTCGCAGATATTGCAGACCCTTTCATTCTTGGACTGGACTTTCTAAAGGAGCATGGTTTCACTCTAGACTTCAACAAGAACGAATTACGTTCCATACACGAAGAAGTCACTATATTCAAAATTAAACACAGGACAGAATCTATTCGACAGGTAACCGCTAACGAGAATATTACCATTCCCCCAAGGACTGAAATCATAGTACCTGGATACATCGGTAACGATGTGAGTTTCAACTCTGGCCTAATTGGAACTGCGGAAAATAAAGCGAATGGATTGCTAATAGCTTCGACGCTAGTGGACCTTTCCAGAAAAACTATCCCGGTAAGAATTTGCAACGTAACTGAAAAACCTAGAGTGTTCCAGAAAGGTGAAGTGTTGGCAACCTGCAGTCCAGTAACGTGTGTCTGCAAAAGTTCGAGCTTGCTCCTATCCAACTCGCCTCAACAGTTGACTCCTGACCTTCTAGAAAATGCTGAATTGTCCCCGAACAGAAAAGCTCCGCAGAAAGACTGTTCCAAGAATTTGAAGACGTGTTTTCTAGAAACAGTAGCGATATTGGCCATACGACAGTGACACAACACAGAATTGATACAGCAGACCATCCGCCGATTAAACAGCACCCAAGACGCTTGCCGTTTGCTAAACAGGAAGAGGTCGGAACACTACTACGAGAGATGCAGGAAAATGACATCATAGAACCGTCTTCGAGTCCGTGGGCATCTCCAATCGTCTTGGTTCGTAAGAAAGATGTCTCCACAAGATTTTTGCGTGGACTATCGAAAACTTAACGACGTCACCAAGAAGGACAGCTACCCTCTTCCAAGGATAGATGACACCCTGGATACCCTTTCGGTCATAAATGGTTCTCGACTTTAGATTTAAAGAGCGGATACTGGCAAGTGGAGATCCATCCCGAAGATAGAGAAAAAACAGCATTCACTTCCGGCCAAGGACTATGGCAGTTCAAAGTCATGCCGTTCGGGCTCTGCAATGCGCCAGCTACTTTCGAGCGCCTGATGGAGACCGTGCTAAAGGGTCTGACTTTTGAAGCTTGCCTTATTTACCTGGATGACGTCATAATAGGAGGGCGTACGTTTGAAGAACATCTTCAAAATATCCGGAAGGTGTTATCAAAATTAGCGACGCTAACTTGAAGCTAAACCCTTCAAAATGCTAGTTCTTCCAGAAAGAAGTCAATTATCTGGGACATATCATCTCTGCAGAAGGTGTTCGTACGGACCCGAAAAAGTGTCCGCCGTAAAATTGGAAACGCCCTGAAAACCTCCGTGAGCTGCGAAGCTTCCTGGGACTATGTACTTATTACCGAAAGTTTGTGAAAGGGTTCTCTAACATCGCAAGACCCTTGCACAAGCTAACAGAAAGTAAACAAAAGTTTCAGTGGACAAAAGAATGTGAAGATTCCTTCCTCCAGCTTAAAGAAGCTTTGACGTCTTCACCGATCTTAATATATCCACAACCGGACAAGCCATTTATCTTGGACACTGATGCCAGTAATGAGAGTGTCGAGCAGTATTATCTCAGGAAATAGATGGCCAGGAACGAGTCGTAGCTTATTGGAGTAAGTGTTTATCGAAACCGGAAAGAAATTATTGTGTCACTCGAAAAGAGCTACTGGCTATTGTGAAAGCCATCGAGCATTTCCATCACTATCTCTATGGCCAAAAATTTCTTTCGTACCGATCATGCCTCTTTAACCTGGCTAATGAATTTTAGAAATACTGAAGGCCAGGTAGCCAGATGGATACAACGCCTCAACGAGTATTACTTTGACATCAGACATCGTAAAGGCTCCTCGCATGGAAATGCTGATGCCCTTTCAAGAAGACCATGCCCAGAAAATTGTCGTCATTGTTCCAGAGTAGAGACCAAATATGACTATGCTATACGCCAGATAACAACTTCAACAGCGACGCCACCCGATCCCTGGAGTGACGAGAAAGTTCGAGAAGACCAGATGGCGGATCCTGATATTAAACCCCTTATAGAGTTTATGGAGTCTTCCAGCAATAAACCAAGTTGGCAGGACATCTCGGCTTATAGTCCTACAACTAAGCAGTATTGGGCCCTCTGGAATTCTCTACATCTCAGGAATGGTGTTCTATACCGAAAATTCGAATCAGAGGATGGAAAGACATTCAGGTGGCAATTAGTACTTCCTCGATCTCGTATCCCAGAGGTACTCAAAGAATTGCATGGCAGCCCAACAGGAGGTCATTTCGGTGTCATGAAAACTTTGCACCAAGTTCGAGAGCGATTCTTCTGGGGTAAAGTGAGAGCTGACGTGGAACAGTGGTGCAAGTCCTGTGATGCCTGTTCAGCTCGGAAGGGGCCAAAGATACGTAGCCGAGGGAAGCTGCATCGCTACAATGTTGGAGCACCCTTCGAACGTATCGCTTTCGATATCCTGGGACCTCTGCCAAGGACTGCGTCTGGTAATAAGTACCTACTTGTTGTCATGGACTACTTCACGAAATGGCCCGAAGTGTACCCCATTCCGGATCAGGAAGCCCCCACCGTAGCGGAGGCTGTAGTGCAGCACTGGATATCGAGATATGGGGTACCTCTTCAACTTCATTCCGATCAGGGAAGAAATTTCGTCTCTGCGGTATTGAAGGGGTCTGTGAACTACTCGGAATTGACAAGACCAAGACCACACCTTTGCACCCACAGTCAGATGGCATGGTGGAGAGGTTTAATCGTACCATCCTGAATAACCTCTCACTGATGGTCTCCAAGAACCAACAAGACTGGGACCAGAAAGTTCCTCTCTTTCTGCTAGCGTACCGCAGCGCCGTTCACGAAACTACCGGATATTCACCATCCCAGATGCTTTTGGCCGAGATCTTCGTCTCCCTTGTGACCTGCTGTTTGGTCGCCCTCCGGATACACCTTCATCGCCTGAGGAGTACGTGCAGAATCTCCAGGCACATTTTGAAGAGGTACACCATTTGGCTCGAGAACGGATCAACCTGAGGACAGAGAAGATGAAGACTCGGTACGACACAAAAGCCACAGGACATCAATTCAAGGAAGGTGACAAGGTGTGGTTCTACAACCCGACTCGACGCAAAGGACTTTCTCCTAAGCTACAATCGCATTGGGACGGTCCTTATACAATTTTAAAGATAATAAACGACGTCGTAATCCGGATCCGTAAGTCAACGAATTCGAAGCCTAGAGTCGTTCATTACGACAGGCTTGCTCCATATTATGGCCATAATTCTTAGTGTGTCAATTATTGTGTAATTTATTTTGACCATGGTCTTGTATAAATAAGTTAGTGTGTAAATAATCTTGTAAATAATTTTGTTTGTTGTTTTGTAAGTGTTTATTTTCTACTATGCATTACGTGTTTATTTTGTACTATGCATTAGGTGTTTATTTTGTACTATGTATTACATGTTTATTATTGCATATTCATTTAATTGTTTTTAATCAATTGCTTTATTATTATGTTAACGTCTGATGAAGGGTTGTACTGCCGGGACGTGCAGTTCTTGAGAGGGGGCAATGTTACGAATTTAGTCTTATTCTAATTGTTTCTACTCATTTGTGTTCATTTTTACAGTTTAATTTGTCGTATCTAATGTGATTTCAACCCTGTTTACCTGTAATATCATTTCCACTGCATTGCACGGCCCCCATGCTTTAACATTGGTTTAAATGGTAAACTCGCCAAATATTGCAGCTAGCGCCAAGTTGGCGACGGATTTGGCGACTTAATTTTTGGCGCCAAATGTGGGCGATAAGCTTGGCGACCATGGCAACCCTGCTCCTAATATCCCCATTGTAACCCTATTGTATTGAGCTTTTCTCGTACGCTCCGGATTTTTCTAGACCTTTCTATTTCTAGATTATTCTGACAAGTGCGAGAGGTTTCTGACCGAAAGGTATAAAAGGGCCCGGGCCGGCTAGTCAGTTAGTCAGATCTCAGCTTTCATGCAAGTGATACCTCTCTGCTTGAGAGACGATTGCATAGTGCGTGTGTTATTGCTTTTATTGAGTTATTATTTTTGTGCTGAGTGTTTACTATTGTTTTTGTTAGTGTATTGCATCTGTGTTATCAGTATTTTCATCGATTGTACGTGAATTTCTCGAACTGTTCTACAATTTGTGGAGGACTGTTTTGGCAAAGAATAAAATTGTTTTGGATCCCGCTCTTCGGCTTCAATCATTTCGAACCCTCGAAAACGCAACAATATAATATAAAAAACCAAAGTTCTCAATAAAGAGAGATAGTTATTTTACAAGGATAAAAAATATAGGACAAAAACTTCATACAGTGGCATATACAAGTATGGATTTTGGGTATTCAAAATTTTAATTTATAGTATTAAGATTAGATCTTAACACTTTTGTCTGCTTTTATAGATGTAATAACCGCTCCCATGAAAGTAGTTTGTATACACCACCAACTTGATAAATTAGGTAAATTTTGAAAATTCCAATAGATAATAAACAAAAGATAAACTCGGCAAAATATATAAAAGCTCAGATGTCACATACGCTGAGCCATTTAACACCTTTTCACGAAATTTGGCAATCTGCTTCTCTGTGGTGGTCCAGTATACCTAGTACATAGCTAGCTACTTCTGTGACAGAGCTTTAGATTTATAGAAATTTTAAAGAAAATTTGGTATTTTTTCATTTTGCAGGAGCAAATATCTCAAAACAGGCTTTATTGGCAACAACACACAATATGCACATAAAAAAATGTTAATATTGTCATTGATTTTTCATCCATTTTTGATGTATTATGAAGAAGTTGCCACTGATAAGAAAAGACAGACTTGTTTTGAAAATGTGGTTGTAAAAGATTACCAGCAGGAATATCGCATTTGGTGTCACTTGTATAATTATTGGCAACTTTATTGCTTATGCCGGTGAAACAGAAAAGTATCGAAAATACTTTTTACCTTTTAATTAATTGTTCTAAGGTAAATTACACAAAATAGTAGAAATACCCTAAAAATAATATATTAATTCTTCAGCATTCATAGCAACAGTTTTTCAAAAATCGTTTTAACTATTTCTATGCAGTACTTCAATGTGTTAGGTGGTTAAGTATTGTAGATCATTTTTTCTTCTGAATTTCCATTGGAGAAAACATGCTGTATTATTTTCTTCTAATTCGTAAACTTTTAATATAGTATTTTAATAATTGGTATAATAAAACAGCCTTTGAAATGCCTTCTGCTTTAAGAGAATCAGAAAAGGTGGTATTTGTCACTGACTAATAAGGGAAAAAAGTAATCTGCAAAAGAAGAACTATATTACAGTTAATTTCAATGCATAAAAAATTGAACAGAATATTCGAGGAAGATAAAAATTCTGCAATAAATATACTAGAACTTTGTCAAACTCAATTAAAAAATAACTTTAGAAGTTTCATTTTCAAGTTTTTTAAAATATTGGTAAAATACTAATTTAATTTACAAGTTTCACTTTAAAGAAGAAAATAGCGTTAACAGCTCATTTTCTGAAGTGGACTTTATCCAGATGGTTTCTTGTCTTTAACTCTAGGCAACCTTTTTGAATTATGTTTATGTACTGAGGAAAAACCATAAGTTCAAGCATAAAAGAAAGTTAAGTAGAACTCCACAGCACCCTGGAGAACTATGGTGCACATTTTGGGAGCCTCAACGTGATTTTATATGGCAATAATTCGGCAATTCTTAAAATGAGACCTATCAAAAATACTTGGTACATAGTTATTTCTTATATATAAAAACTGGCTCTAAAATGATCTACTTGGTTTTCAATTAAATAGCATCTTTAGTCTTTTGTTTATATATTCAGATCAGTTATATAAGCCATCACTTCTAAAATAGAACAGTGGGAAAACATTGGAAATGCACGTTTTAAATTTATTTCCTTCCTTCCTCAGTGGCTCGACAGCCTAGGATGGGCTTTGGCCTTTTCAAGAAACCTTTTCCAGGCCAGCTTTCTCACTGCTAGTGTTCTCCAATTCCTACTTCTCAAAACTAGGATATCTTTTTCTAGGTCATTGATCTATCTAAGATTTAGCCTGCCCTTTCTTCGTGTATCAATTGGTTGAGCATTGAAGACTTTTTTTAGTAGTGAGGTCTTCATCATCTGTGACCAGCCCATTTAATTCGTTGTATTTTGATGAAGTTAACGATGTCACATTTTTTTTATATTTTAAATCGATTTAATCAACATATTTCCCTTTTTCTCAAACAAGTATTCTTTCCATACTCATACCACGATACTAACAATCCTTCATTCATACACCAGCGAATTACTTTCTTTTTCCTTCAAAAATCGAAAAAAAAATCCCCCCGTCACTTTACTTTCAGCCATTCTAGAAAAATGACTCTGACAAACATTCCAAGTCGACCATTGAACTAGATTCCCCTCTGTTAAAAAAAACGATAGGCCCATCCAGGTTGCCTGTTCCTGCACAAGTTGACGAGATAACCAACACTGTAGCAAATTTTAGTCAAAAAATCAGAGAATTAGACAACAATCCCAACTTCTAGTATGTTAGATTTAAAATAGAAGATTTAGAGAAAAATAACTGAAAAAGGAAGGGAAGGCAGCTACTATATGGAAAGAGAATACTTGTGTATTATCACAAACAGATTGATAACATAATATGAAACAAAGCATATGGCTGCCAATTCAGTGAGTACCACAAAAGCAAAATCACGGTTGCCAACTCAGTCAGTCATCTTGAACCTTTGCAATGTTACAATAGTACATAAGTACTGGAAAGAGCAATGCAAAAAAAAAATAATAATAATAATTTATATAATATATAACAACTCAGTGTACACTTACACCTTCATCGTCAGATCCAAACAAATCCAAGTCATCATCATCATCACCACCAGCACCTTTGCTTGGTTTGGCTGATTCAGATTTTGAAGCTACAGTAAAAGCACTGATGTCTTTTTTAACCCCTGGGAAGCTGAAGAAAAGAAATAATTTAGTACAAACAAATTTCCAATCGAAAATTTGAAATAAGTATTTCAAACAAATTTAATACGAATATACTAATATTTCACAACTACTTTTGGTTGATTTGTCGAATCGGGCGCCTCTTGCTCCAAGTGTTTTTTCGCCAAATCGATAAATGCGCCAAATCTGGTAACCCTTCTGAATTTGTTTACCAGTGAAGGAGAGTCATTTTTAAGCGAAATTTTGAGCATGCGCAGTAGAGAGAGAGAGATTTCTTTCATTTTAACAGTTTTAACAATATCGCGGCAAGTTAATGCATTCGTAATTCGTTTTTTTTTTATTTCAACAGTTTAATTCTTCAACGGTCTTTCTCGCGCATGAGCAGAAAGCTTTTATTACTTAAAAATTCCGTTAATGAGGAAACGGTTATTTCGTTTGCTCTGGTTGGGTCAGTTGTTCGGCTTCGTTTGGGAATTACTTTTTACAGGTAATATTTTTATTTCTCTCTACACATAAATTTCAAAAGATTGCCATGATGTCCAGCGATACTCTTAGGATTAATTTGAATGATAGCATGAAAAATTATGATTACTCTTGTTAAAGGTTTTTTTGCCATGTTGCCTGTGCTTGGAAAAAAAGCTGTTTTAGAATGGTGCATGAAAGAAGGTTTGATTGGATCATCGTATGTATGTTCAAAATGTGGAAAAAGTATGGAATTGAGAGAAAAAATGGGTAAGAAAGTGAATGATCGTTTTTGAATGGTACTGCCAAATTCAGTCCAGTGTGAAAGAGGATACACATCATGTGTTTAGGAGTGTAAAGAAATGGTTTTGGTTTGAATTGAGTAATATGGATTTGTGCACCGTTTTGTTAGTGATGCAAAAATAAAAATGTTTTGGAAGGTGCTCTCAGAAATATGCAGTAGCACACTGGTATAATTTCAGTAGGCAACTCATCGTCATCATAAATGTCGGAAACAGCAGCATTTTTTAAAGGTAAGTGAAATTATTTCCATTTTTAAATGCTTGATTTTTGCAGCAATTTTCAGTTTAAAAACTTTAAAATGCTACTTTTTTAATGATTTTTCTTCCTCCATATTGAATTTTGCGCTCCGGCGTTGCATGTTGTGGTAGGGTTGCAACTCCGAAACACAACACGCAAAAACGCGCCAAATTGGCGATTTTTCAAAATTTGGCGGAAAGGCGCCCGATTCGACAATTTCACCCTACTTTTATTATTAAAGCACAATTCATAATAAATACAACACTTATGAATTCAGATCTTTTTATGTCTAATTCAATATTAAACACAAATTCTAAGATTGATTTGAACTGGGAAATTTGCTGAATTATAAAGAAAATTTTTTTAATGAAGTCTAGCAATGTACTCAACATATTACAAATGAAAAAGTTTTTTTTAAAAGAAAAACATTAAATGAAAATTCATTTCAATAATACCTTGTTACGTTATTTCATTTCTGTATGCTTTCTTTTCATATTTTTGACAATCAAATATTGACTTAATTTGAATTCTGTATTTTTTAAATGTAAAGCCATAAGTTCTTCCTCTTCTAAAAATAATATTTGCAATCAATGGAATATAACATGCAAAATTCAATCTACATGTAAACAACAGATAAAGTTAAGTAAAAAAATTTTTAAAAAATGGTGCCAAACTGTGTATTAACAGCCGTCTGTACTGAACTTGAATACATTACAAGAATAAGGTAAAATCCTATTTTGATTCACACCATGGCAATTTTTAAAATGTACCAAGGAGCAATTTTTAAGTTGGTGGCATCATGTCGACAAACCCTTGTCTGTAAAAAAAATTGGCATACCTATCAAATCTTGCACTGAAAAAAAAAATAGGATAGCAACTTCAGAAAATCTGTCACCCAGCTTGGCAAAGCAAAAAAAAAAAAAAAAAAATCAGCACAAAGATGTAAACCAAAATAGGATTCAACCCAGTAGCAGAGAATCTCGCAGTCACTCTAAATTCCACTATCCAAGATTAAGAGCTTAACACAATTTTGCACTTTCATCAATTACCCCAAACAAATGCTTGTGTAAATAAGACTGAAAACTAAATATTCTTTACCATTTAAAATAGATAAAATTGGTTTGACTTGTTCTTCAATAGTATAAATAAAATGAATACTTTTAGGGAATAGAAATTTTCAAATCTGGTTATTTGCTCAACAGAAACTGTTTTTCAAACACATAAATGTAAACACAGGTAGTATTTCGAAAAAAATTGTAATGTGACATAACAAATAAAAATTACATTACTTGCAAGAATTATCAAATTCAGTTTTTCAATAAAAAGTCAAATACTTCCTATTAGTTTCCCCCAGAATGCAAAAAATCTGAATTTTAATATTTCATCATTAAAACAAGAAGTGTTCAACATTTAACGTAATACAATAACACTGAATGAATTATGTCATAAAAGTTGATCTTCCATTCAATACTAAATAGTAACATATTTCGTTCTCAGTCAACAGCAATTTATTATTTGTGTGTAATACAAAAACAAATTCAAAATAATAATGGCATACCTGGTAATGCCATTGCCGAAAGACTTGATGTGATTGTACCATCGCAGAGCATGTGGAAATTCTGCAGATGGAGGGGATTTTAAGGCTTGAAAAACTGTAGTATCCGCCTGAGAAGGCTGAAACCTGTAAATGATCTATTATTACATTGAAATTCGAAAAAAATTTTAAAATACAAAAACAAAAAATAGATATATTTCAGAAATGACGTTAGCCGATATGTATATCACGAAATTTCAATCTAAATAATCCTAAAATAATAGGGCAAATTTACCCTTCAATGTAGCTATTATCAGCTAAAAACTCATCAAGAGATTTTAATCCAGCATTAGTTTTTAAATCACCGAAAGTCATTTTTAAATATTGTTAAGTTTTTCAATTATCCCAAATCCTCCAACTGCTCAGATTAGTAAACGAAAGTAAGTGAAAATAGCGGCTGGAACAATAACGAGTCCAAATATTCGAAGAGTAGGAATTCACAGATCCGGATTCGCGTTTACACCAAAAATTTCAAGCTCAAATTTTTTTATTTATTTGTTTAGATTTGACTTATATTATGGTAAACATAATAATAATATTTATAGTAAAGAAATAAACAAATAAAGTGTTAATGTTCTAAGGTTTGAAGACAAACAAGAAAAATCCATTTAGAAGTCCATTGGCTTAACGCACACCGTCGAAATCCCTGCGTTCGAGGGGGGATTCTAGGGGACCCAAAGCTTGACTAACGCTACACACAAATATAACTAATTTCTAAAATATTACAGACTTTGCAGAGGGCCCCTAATATTCTCCATTACACCACTTTAGGAATCCACAAAATGGTAGGAGCTATACATTTCTCCGGAATTTTTAAGAAAATTGAAGTGCATAAGATAAGATAGTAATATTAGAGAAAAAAAAGAACAGCATAATTCACAAAATCATGACATCTGGCACTGTAGCCCTCGGATGTTATAATGTACATTATGGGGAAGACGGAATTGAAAACAATAAATGTCGTTGATGGTTACCGAAATTCAGCCATATTTAGCCAAGAGGTCTATCTTATTCAAAAAATTTCCTCTTTGAGTCGAATCTTGAGTTTCTTGATGTCCCCAAAAAGGAAGATTGCACATCGCTAGAGTCATTATAACGTCTATGATTCTTCGTAAGATTTGGCTAACCTTATTAACTCCTTCTTTAAAATTTCATTTCAATAATGAATCCACCGTTTTATTTTGTTTCCAAATGTCATATGTGCGACATGCTTAGATATGAATTATAGAATTTTCATGCTCTTTAATTTATTTTTATATTCCTTGCCAGTTATTCACACCTTTACACCAGGCTTCTTTAAAATACATATTTGTTCTATCAGCGAAAAGCCAACAAACCTGACAGTAAGCAACATAAAGTCGTGTTGAATAGCACAGCCATTTCCTTTCGATATTTTGTCCTTCCTTGGATATGAAACTATAGTAAGATTATGAAAAGCTTCTTCCTTTGGCATCTTTTTAAAAATTACCTTCTGGTTGGTATGGGCCCAATTTTAAAATTTTTTCCCTTAAGTCTGCATCTATGGGCGTACCTACATAATGCGCAAAATCATTACTAATCAATTTTGTTTCTTCGTTTTCATTTTTCGACTCCTTTTCTTTAGATAGAGTATATCTTTATTAGTTGAAGTGTCCGAAACTGTGTTTTTTTCTTCTGGATTAATTTTCACTTCCAGGATTTGATCATCAAGTTCCCTGGCATTTCTATAACTAGAATTTGCACAAGATGATGAACTTGCGGATATTAAAAAGTTATCCAATTTTACATATTTGCTATTAATATTATACTCCTTTTGCTTTCGAATTTTTTATTTTTGAGAACCACTCAAAGTGTTTTTAACTCCACTCATTTTTGGACCGCGTTTCTTCTTGTCTTATTAGAAAATTAACAATATAAGAACCAGAATAATTAATTCCGTTTACAAAAAACAGTTCCAATATTACAAGAGAGAAGTGAGATCAAAATGTTTTAACAGCGAAGGAACACTCCCTATATTGAAGTGCATTGAATATAAAAATTTAAATGTTCTAAAAACAATTTTGTGATACATTTCTCATTATGTTTTATTTGATTGAATACTCATAAACCTACGGAAATTTTGTGTGGGCATATGGGTTTTTAAATCATAAATCTAGACCATATAATCATTTAAAATGCTCTCTATACGTTTTCAAGTATCGCAATACTATTTTTCATGAAAAAAGCATAACAGATGTACATTATTTACGAGTTCACTAAATGAAAATGAAATACATGTGGGGCGGGGGAGCTAAAGACGCCAATAAGTTACTTTGCTACTTCAGTAAAAAGTAACATGTCTTTTTTTTCTCCGTACCGCTAACATGAAGTATACTAAAAAAAACAGTGGTGAATTTTTTTTTTATCTTTCTAGCATTTTATTCAATTTTCCGTCTGACTTTCTTTTTATCTGTTAGTAATTTAGGTTTGAAAAGAAAACCTACTAAAGAAAAGAATCTCTTTCGTCGCGGGGATTACAGCAAATTAAAAAATTTTTTATTTGGTTATTGGATCTAAGATATCTAATAAGCGATCAAAGTTTTGATTTTGAATTATGTTAGATCGCCAATTTGAAAATCGCTTAAAAATTGTATTAAAAAAATGTATAGCTAATTTTGTGAAATTCTACGTTAATGGCGTCAGTCTAGCTTTGGGCCCCCTGCAGTGCGGAGTTGCAGGGGTGTACGTTACTTCACTGTGCATAAGCTATATTACTGTAAAGTTTCATTAAAATCCATTCAATTGTTTTTCCGTGAAAGACGTCCAAACATCCTCACAAGCTTTTGTATTTATAATATATATCTAGGTATGTGCAAATGCAATTAGATAATTAGTAAATACAGTCAGAAGAAAAGTAAGTAAACATTAAATAGTAACGGAGCATTTCTAACATTAATTTTTAATTCGTGATTTAGATCACTTTGCTTCAAGAAATCCTAGAGGAATTTTTTTTTCATTACAAAAAAAAAAATAATAACTATTATTAATCTTTTTTTTAATGAAATGAAGATAATTTTAGTTAAAGTTATACACTAATTTATATTTTTTATTCGATGTACGTTTTGTGTTATGAAGATACATGCTCAGTTTGAAAAGAAATATTTCGCAAAACACAGAATTCAGATTAGCGAAATTTTTGCAAAGCTAGAACAGTGGAAAATTCTTGGAAAACGAAATTCGATTATCAATTAAAATTGTTTGATTGAAATTACATGATTTCAAAATTAAATCTGTTTATATGAAAATTGTCGTTTCTATGAAAGCTTTACTAATAAATAATTATAAAATGTAAATTTTCCTGTTTGATTTTTCAAAAAACATAGTTTAGTTTTTTTAACAACCGCAAATACAAATAAATTTAACGATATTAAAAAATATTTCAAATTCTTCCAAGAAGAATGATGTAATTGTTTGAATTGACTATACCCAATTTTAAATTAATTGTACCTAATGAGTTACAATTTTATTTAAATTTAATTATGCGATCGAATAATTTATAACGATGCCACTCTGCAAAGTACAACTTTAACCTGAGAATGTAACTACGCGTGCTTAACTACTTTAATTTTCTATGCAAAATAAAATATTACTTAAATTTTTGTGTTTTGTTGAATAATTTTTTACCCGAGTACTGTTTTAATACATATGTAAGAAGTAAGGCCACATTTGTAAGAAATTTAGAGCTACATCTGCAATTCAGATAAATAAAATGCTATATAAAAAAAGAATATATATTCATCAATTATTCGAAAATTGCGATCACTTTGCCATAAATGTTTTTTTTTTCAAATTTATAGAATATCGTTTGCAAATTTAAATTTTTTTTATTTTCTTTTTGACTGCTTAGAAATAATAAAATGGTCTTCTCTTTGTTATAAATGGTTTGACAGAATATATAAAATTCTAAATCTTCTGAGATATCATCTTGCGATTTCAAGAATGTTGTTGAACAATTTGTTGCAATCGTAAGACGATTATTGTATAACAATAATTGTGACAATTATTGTATAACCCTGGAAAAAAGAATTTGACGGTTATTATTTGTTCTTTTTTTTATTTTTATTAATTCTCTGTTTTCTTAACTTCAATTTTTTTTTAGTTTTTGCTTATAAATCTCAATTTTATTTATAATTATATGTTTTTATGGGTTTTTTAAATTTTAATTTTCTTATAATGTGTAATTTAAATGCTGTTTTCCAAATTGCATTTTTTTAAAAGGATTTCAGAATATTCACAACAGTGTTCGTAAAAAATATTAATAAACCGAGGAAAAGAAACCGGTCAAAGCGTTGTGAACTAGGGTTTCTTTCCCGAGAAATCGTAAGACTTCTGTACTTTTTCTATTCCCAGGAATTATACTTCGTTCCTGGAATTTCCCAGGAATCGATGGTTTGATGAAAAGATTATTTGTTTGGATACCAAAACACGCTGTAATAGTTTGTTGGCAATGTTTGAAATATTTATAGAAATAAAGTCAGCAATTTTAAAAGCATTAATTGACATTAAAGAAGAACAAATGATGGCAAATGTTGAGTTTGAAACTGTGACTACAATTGTGGCAGGGTTAAAGCCAGTTAAAATTTGGCTTAGTAAAATGTAAACATGTAGTAGATGTAACTTTGCTAACTGCGGAAGGTGTATTTTCTTTCGTTATTGGAGAATTGAACGAACAAAATTCAGAATTTGTGAAAAATATAAAATATTCTCTAATCCAAAGAATTAATGAGAGACGCAACTTTAATTTAATAGGATTAATGCAATGCCTGAATTTTGGGAGAAAATACGAAGCTACTGTCGATATTTCGTGATTGCCTAGTAAAAATTGTTTGGTTAGACAATCCCAAATGTTCGGGACAAGGCTTTTCTGCGAAGAAGAGGAATCTATATCCAACTCTTCGCACTCAGAAGAGAGCATGGAAATTTCGAAGCAAAAATCCTTGACGTTGGACAAAAAATTAGTTAAAGCAATTTACTCTAAAACAAAAGTTTTATATTATTCAACCAAAAAAAGGACTAGTTTCAACAAAATCATGGAACAAGAGATGCAGTTGTTCGACTCGACTGAAAATCAATGACCAAACATTATAAAAATACGTGAGGCTTTAAAAACATTCCTCCAACGTTAGTTGAAGCTGAGACAGCATTTTGTGCTGTCGGACTGTTCGTCACAAAAGTATAAATTGCATAAGCTTTCTGAAATCCTATTTTAAAAATGAATAATCAATTAATTATATATATATATATATTTTGTATTTTTTAGCTCAATATATAAATAAGTATTAATTTTGGAATTTATATGTATCCTTATTCTATATTATTGTTGATTTTATTTAATAATAACTTGTTTTTAAATTTTTTTAAATTTTAATGTAATCCCGGGAATTCCAGGAACGTCAACTACATTCCTGGGAATGGAAAAACCTGGGAAATCAGAAACCCTACTGTACTGTGAACAATATAAAGAATCTTATGGGGAAGTGTGAAAATTAGAAACTGAGCAAATCAAAATTAATAATGAGTTTAAATTGTTTACGTTAAAATATAAGTTCTTTTTATACTTAAAACTCATCCGTTTCATATATTGGGTCTTCTATTTCTATAAAAGGCCCGCGCATGACTTTTTTTTCTTTTTCTCACAGTTTTACTATCCTGTTATAAATAAGATTTCAGCTTAATTTCTATTCACGCATTGCCAGCCAGAAAAGCAGAAATAGCAGAAAACTACTCTAATTTTAAACCAAAGTTTTTCATACAATTTAAACAATTAAAGCTTCCATCGTTATAAATATATCAGTGTTTTCTCATTTATTCCAATACCAAATGTTTCTTTATGGAGATTTTGATACTTTGAGTCAGCACTTCCAAACTGTAAAACAGAAATATTCTTTTAAAAGTTCCGTGGCCTTCTACCAAAATACTTTATAATAGCTTACAAGAAGATAACTGTTATAAAGATTGAGCTAGATTCATAACAGCGATAGACACATGATTTTTGTATTTGTTGGAACAATTATTTTTTGTGATTTTGAACTTCAGTAAATACAGGGTAAACCAAAAGTTTTGCCCTGATTATAAATATTTATTGTGCTCAAACTATTATAATGTGACACGTGTTTGTTTAGATATACGAAGGCTGGGACAAAAGTCTTGGCAACTGTTTTTTTTCCCTGAAGATACCAGTCCGGTTGGAAAATGTGACATATACAGAAGGGAAGGACAAGGTGTTAACTACATGTATGGACAATGAATAGCACTGAAATATCGTAACACACAAATTTATTACGGTAGTATACAGGACAATATGGCCTTCACGGTGCAAAAGAATGACAACACAGTACACCCACCGTGCTACTGTACGGTATGGTAAGGCATCATTTCCTAGGGCATCCACTAATTCACTGTGATATTCCATCGCATTTTTCCCTCGGAGAACGACTATTTTGATGTAAGAACGCTGCTCATCACGGGTTACTTCCATCACACGACACTCACCAACTGACTAATTTCACAGCCCTCGCTGCGCTACTACCAGCTATCACAGAGCCATCTGTTCCTGTGTATACACTCTATGCCTGCAGAACTTCCACACGACACATATACATTTGTGATCCATTCACATATATACAAGAAAAAAAGTTGCCATGACTTAAGCCCCAACCCTCGTATTATAAGAACTATTTTGAATTTTTTATAAGATCATTTACATAAGTAACTTTAAACGTGTGCCTCTACCCCCCTTCGGTAGCTTGGAGAAAAATGTCGGGTGATATTCCAGTTCCCATCAAGTGTTCTTTAGCATGTCTTGCGCTTTATAAGCATGCAACTGAAGCATTTTATAAAGAAGTCTTAGCAAACTTGTTTGCGATATTTGAATTTCACGTGATGCTTGACACATTGATTTAGTAACACTCCATTGAAACGATTGCCGAACATGTTGAACAGCTGCTTCACTCACACTAGCCCTGCCACTGCTAGGAAGATCCTTAACGCTGCATGTTTCTTTAAGGCTGTCTTTGGTTAATGTTAAAGAACAGGACCCGGATTCGAAACATTTTCTCAAATATTAAAGTACTCCAACATTAATATTGCACTCTATAACAGAAAATAAAACGAAGCACCAAGAACCAGTTGTCCGATTGAGACAAAAAAATAACAGGGTAGAGAAAGATTATGTACAAAATAGAAAATGATCAAAATTTCAGAAAAATTGAATGATTTATTTTAGAGTTATATAGCTACTAAGTGACGATCTCAATAAGCTGTTGACCCACCTCTAACCTGGATGCAATCTGTCACACGACGTGGAATAGAGGGATAAATCACCCTCATACTCTTCCGTGGTGTTTCTTGCCAAATTTGCTCAAATTGTCGGGCCAGGTCATCAACATTCCCTGTTAGATGCGATCGCCTTACCATCTTTTCCCAAACATGCTCAATTGGAGAGAGATCTGGCTGACCAAGAAACTGTAGGACAAGCTATAAGAAAGTTCATAGCAACAAGTACCGTGTATGGTTTGGCATTATTTTGCTGAAAAATAAGGCCAGGGTACTGCAAAAGGAACGGTAGCAAAACAGTTTTTAGAGTGTCGTCGACGTACCACTGTGCTGTAAGTGTGCCTCTAATGACGACCAAAGGGGTCTGGTTGTCAAAAGAAATGGCACCTTAGGCCATAACTCCTGGTTGAGGGTTTGTGTGACGTGCAATAGTGGAAGTAGGATAGGCTTACTGCCCTGGGCGTCTCCAGACACGTTTTCGATGATCGTCCCGACACAGTTGGAAGCGGGGTTCGTCGCTAGACACTATACGTCCCCAGTCAGCACGATTCCAACCTGATAGATCCAAGCACCACTGAAATCTGGCTCGACAGAGTGAAGGCGTGAGTAGCAGGTGGTGTAGTGGTCGGTACGAGAGTAAATTTTGCTGTATCAGCCGTCTGTGAATGGTCCTGGAGGACACTCGTAAGAGAGTCACACGTCTGATGGTTCATAACGAGGAATCAAGTGCTGTGGCTGCTGATCTGACCATTAATCTGTCCTCCTGATCTACTGTGACCCTAGGTTAACCGCTATTATCATGACGCTGATATCTGCCATTATCCATCCATTCTTGCCAGCATCTTCTAAAGGGCCGCATCGCTTCGACACAAATGACAAGCAATTCTCCGATTTGCCCATTCTGTCTCTTTCAATCCAATGATACGACCTCTTTCAAACTCTGACATTTGCTCGTAATGAGCTCGAATCCCGCGGAAAGGCATTTTTTCAGTCGTTGAAAGGTATCCTAAATCGCAATGCAACAGAAATTTTGATCATCAGATTGAGAATCGCTTCTTATAGACACCAGCTGAGTGCGCAGTTCCGATGCGCTGTAGCTGCCGCTATTCCTTCATTAGACACCAAATTTTAATCATTTTCATGTTCTGTACAAATGTCTTTGCGTACGAAATTTCATTACAATCGGGCAACTCCTTCTTGGTGACTTCACTATCCTGTACAGAATTGCTTATTTTATCATGATCTTCTTTTTCATTTGAATTCATGTATTTTTTCTTATATAAAATGTGTGTTTCCCATATTTTCTCCTACACCATAATGCTAAATGAGCTATCCTTTTACACGTTTAAAGGAAAAATTAATTATCTTTGAAATATTTTGAAATTTTAAAAACACTATATTATATGAAAGAATGCACGAGTTACAATATTATAAATTTTCATGAAAATAGAGACCTTTTTCTCTGTCTGCTCCGCGTTTAGTTCAAATTCTCGTACATTTGGCAGAAACAGCCTTAAGCATTTCATACTATTGCTTTATTGATTTTACACTTGGAGATTTGCTTCCATGACGACGTCGAAATTTACGCTAAACATTAACGCGCGATTTTGTTTCTTGAAACCAAAGTACAGAACAGTGCCGGTTTAAGCTCATTTCGGGTCCTGGGCGCAGAAGATCTATGGGCCCCCTTCACACTGGCGGATCGAAATTTATTACCAGAAAACCTGGTTCAGATTATCCAGGCCTTTGGGTGGCCGCACCAAGCGTCCAATGGATAAACCGGCATTGGCACGCAATGGGCTTTCTCTTGAATCGACACCTTTTGGACAAAAAATTGTGTTTTCCTTTACAAATGTTCCCCTGAGTGACATTTGAGGGAGCATTAGCGTCATCTGCTTCACAAAAAAAACTACTAAAACTGACCTATCTAATGATACAAAGGTTATATTTTGTTACATTAAAAGGTTATTTTGTAAGGAATTTTAATAATCAGGGCAAGACTTTTGATTCACCCTGCATATTTCGAAATACTACCATTTGGACATATGTAGAGATCTTTTTTTTTTAAAAAATGAATGAATGATATAGCCCTGTGACATTTAAAAAGATTAATAGTACATTACAAATTCGAACAGCGTTTGGAGGGTGTAGTGCCAACTCAGTAGACGTCCTCATCACTTGACTATAGTTTAAAATTATGAGATTTGTTGCCAACAGACCTCGTCACTTCAAAGTGCGCTTTAAAAGAGTTCACCTATGTGATGGGTTAAAAAAAATCAAATTTTTCTTTTCATAAATTGCTTTTTTAATATGTCTAGAATACGGTGGTTAAGAGATTTTTTAAAATTCGAAGTCGTTATAAAGAAGCAGGTGTTAGAAGAGCAACTGTTCCTAGCGCTAAGTTAAGATTTTCATTGTTTTAATTGGACTTGAAACTTTTTTTAAACGCGTTTTTCTCAAAACTGTATTTTTTGACTGAATGACTTTAAATTTATAGGGTAGACTCAACACATGTAAACGCATCAAACGATCATTCCAAAATTCAAAATATTTCTATTTTTTTAAAAAAAAAAACATTAAAAAAACCATGAAATTCGAAACTTTTTTTTCAGAGGTCTACCAAAAATCCAATTTTTGATATTTTCAATTGAGTATAGTCCATTCGGTGCATTTAAGATTATAGATTAAAAACACCGTTAATTTTTTTTATTTCAGATAAGCCAATCAACCCAAATCGTGGAGGCAGTGAATGTCCATTTTTTCAAAGCGGAAGTGTTCAGAGCGCTATAACTCACGTTCTATTGTATATTTTTGGCTAAACATTTACATACATACGTATACATATATACACATACTCTCAGAATGCATGTAAATAAAAATGATAACAAATTTAAAGTTCCATTTTCTTTTTTTTTTACTTGTCATCAAAAATCGTTCCCTAAAAATGCTTAAAAAACAGGCTGTCACATGGGGAACCCCCTTAAGGTATCCGAACACGTTGAAAATGACCAAACTCGGACAAGACCGATATTTTTGTTTTCTATTTTATTTAATACATCTATATTTTGGCTGTACAAAACATACTTTGTTTTGATTCTATGCTTCTTAGAGGCTAAGTTACAATCAATTTTATTAAGTTAGAAAAACCGGAAGTGGGTCTTTGATCTACCAGAAGTGGGCATATAAATTGTTCGAAATCTATCATGGCGAGTCTGATCACGCAAAATATATTACAAATGTATTTCTATAAAACTTTTTGCACCTGATATTTATGCTGTTTTCTAGAGAATGTACTAAAATATTTCTTATAGTATGAATATTATTTGAGTTATGGCATGTTATTTAAATAATGGTCTCATAAAGGTGTTATTTTTCTTATAACGTTTACTCAATCATCTCTAAAAGTTTCAAATTTTAATAAAACATTAAAATTTTAGAACATTCTCTAGATAAATGCCTCTAGATTGTTTTGGTAATTCTTTTACTAATATAAGTTAATTACTTTTTTTCTCTAATTACTTTGAAGTTTTACAAAAATATTGCTAAAATTTCACATATAATTGTGATTTTTAAGAAAAATTCCGGCAATTTATTTTAAATATTGTTGATTAAATATTATTATTTATTGGAATTGAATCCCAAAAAAAGCTTTTATATGTTTAAATATGTTATTTTGTCAAAAAGTACTCTGAACGTGTTCGGATACCTTAAATAAACCAAGTAAAATCAATCTACTAAATCTGAAAAGTTTTTAATTGAAATTTCGTTTGCTTACATTCTTTATAAAGGGCAAATCTTCGTTGACATTTATATTTTTTATTGTTCAGAACATAATTAGTGTCAGATTTCGATGCGGCTTGCTTTGAAATTGTGACAGCTCGCGCGTCTTTTCTTTAACATGTCCTTTGGGTTCTTAGGGGCAGAAATAATGGCAACTCTTTTCCAACCAAATCCAAGAAGTGAAGTGCGAATGAAAGATGCAAATGAACAATTTTTTAAATATCGGAACTTAGAGTAAGCAATATGGCAATGTAAGGTAATGTTTGACAATTGATGTTAGTTTGTGGCAGTTGATGGTTATTATAGTTCGTGGTTCAAGTCTGAATGAGTTTTACGTGACGTGAATAGAAAAGTTATTAGTGATCGAATATATGAAGGTCAAGTTGCACACCAGAGCATACAAAGACAAGTTTAAGCATAGAACAAGATTGATCGTTTCTCCAAGCAATAATAAGGTAGGATTGATTGTTTAGTATTAGAATCGGGGATTAGGCGGTTCACTTATTGATAGTGGTCTGAATTAGATTAAGTCTTATAATAAATATATATATATATATATATATATATATATATTGTGTGTTAAGTATTTTGCCATCGTAGATTCTCTCATATTAATTATTATAATTCAATTTGTTAAAGTTTTAAGTTGAATATCTTAATAAAGTCATATTAAGATAATGTTTGATTCTAGTTCTTTCGTTAATCCTACTTCTCTAGCTCACGCTGATACTTCGAGAGATGTTCTTCCAAGGGGAGGAACATCACAAAATGCAAAATTTTAAGCAACTCGAATTAGAAATTAATTTTTAAAATATCCGAGAGTACTGTTCCAAATTAAGATATATCTTATACATTTTGTACGAATATACGAATATGCGTATTCGAACACGTGACTCCTAAAAGCTCTTCCCGTTTGAAGTGTATTTTCAGAAGGAGAAACGAAATCTTTGTTTTATTTATTTCATGCAAAGCATCATTTTATTATTCTCGAAAAGAAATAATTAAGGATAACATCAAAAGAGATACCAAAAACAAAAAAGGAACTGGACAGTAGCATGTTATATAAGAAGGAAGAGTATATATTTTTCCCTTTAAACAGTTTCTATTATCGTTCGCTTCTTAATTGCGACGCTCGTAGCCATTCTTGTTTACAACGAACTCTTAATTCTTCCATTAGGGCTAAAGATAGTAACTCCATATCAGATGAATGACTGGCATTATGGTCTGAAAAGCCCAAGGGCGTTTCCACCTATGTGAGATATTATTTGCTTATATTTGCTGTGTTGTGAAATTAAATTTGGACAGTAACTCTAAGTTCCTCCTCCTTTATCTCTGATATCAGAAAATATTTTTATATTAAATCTGTCGAAACACGAAGTCCTCTCATTGACGTCACGTCGTGAGGAAATTAAGGTAGAGAGAGATGAGATATCACTCTCATCCAGTAGCGCACACAGGAATTTTTCAAGGGGGAGGTCCGGGGTCGAAAGTTCACCATTCTTGTATCATGCTCCTTTTGATTTTGTCGATTTTCGGGAACAAAAAACAGTAAAAGACTAATTATTGAATAAATAATTAGCATTAATTAATAAAATTAATCATTAATAACAAATACTTAATTAAATTTTACACTTTATATACTTAGAATTATAATTAAATTAATCGGGAAAAAAATCAAGGGCTTTGGGGGGTGTCCGGACCCCCCCTCCTGTGTGCGCCACTGCTCTCGTCACTTTGGTACAAAATTGCAAAAACTGTCGCCAACAGCCCGAGTACTGCTTCTAATAAACTATAAGACTCGTCATAGAATCGTTAAACTTGCAGATTTTTTTATAATTCTTCGTCTCTAAATTGATATTACTGCAATTATTAAAATGAAATAATGTATCCGAAAAATTAAAAAAACTTGATTTTGCTTACGTACTTTTCCAACCACATTTTTGTGTCTATTTTTTTAATAATCATACGAGGTTTTAAATTTTTAAAACGGTTATAAAGTTTCCAAGGTTAACATTTCAAAATACACAATGGCATACAGTAAAATCTGTTTTTGTAGGGACCTGATAGGGACCGCATAAATAAAACTGCACAAAAAATATTCGAAAATATTTCATAAATTTTTATATAACACAAAATTTCGCCAAAATACTACAGAATTTTTTTAATGCAGTGAATAGGGACCACATAAAAAAAGTCGCTCTTAGAAAATACGTCAATTATTTACGAAATTTATGAGAAAATACTCCCATAACAAAATAAATAATGAAATTATACATGGAAACATTTTTAAAACATTTAACTTCTCATTGTATACATGGAAAAATTTTCAAGCTACTCTACGTAATTCAAAGCGCTCATCTTCCTGTAATGAATAAGTTCAAACTCGCTTTCATCACTTGAAGATACAATTTCAATTGATTTATTTTTTGGCACTACAAAGTTGTGACGAATCTTTACGGCACCTTTCCACTAATACTCTTAGGCGTCTTTGGGGAATGTAAATTCGCGTAAGTAGATATAAAATGCCGGTTCTGGGACAAGTGGAGCGTGGAGCCTCTATAGACTTAACATGGGGCCGGTTCTGGGACAAGTGGAGCGTGGAGCGCGGCTGACGCCTGGGGGCAGAAGAGATAAGGAAAGGGTGACAATGGGGGTCTCCTTACCTGAAAAACATTCTGCGCATGCGTTATGAAAATTTGAAATGTTGGGAATTCATTGAATAGACTGTTTATTTTTCAATTAATATATAATTTTTAAAATAAGATTTCAATAATATTTTCTATTTTACTTTAGTGCAAACAATAATGACAAAAAATAAACATTTTTTTATGAGAAGATGAATCATTCCAATCCTTTCTTGTATTAGTAAGGGGTCTTCTCTATCAGTATGATTGGTTTGAGAACACGAATATGTTTTTAATGATAGGCAATTCGTATTTTTACTTAATGAAATGAATTAATTAGTTAAAATGAATATACTGTTCAACTTGATCGTAGGATTCGATGCAAATTTTAGTCTTGATGAAGGAGACAAAACTTTTTTGAAAAATAAAACTTAATGTCAGTCAGAGCTATTTTCGTTTCAATAAATGTTTTTCGTTACTTCAAAACTAATTTTTTTTTTTTTTTTAGAAAAAGTACATTTAAGAGTGGTGCCATATATGATTGATTTTAATTTCTATGTGTAAAATTAGACTTATTTTTAAGTTGAGTTTCGAACCCCAAAAGTCTTCGTTGATGAATGTTAGAAGGTACGATCCTAACAACTCACCTACGAAAACCTGTTACCATACATTTAGTTTACTCACATATTATCAAACTTTAAGCGAAAATACTTAGAATAAAGTTGAATTGTAAGATTCCTATGGCTAAAAATTTAATATCCTTCTAAACTATTTAAAGCTATGAATTTCTTCATTTTATACGTCATGTAATAATTTCGAGGATATATATAAAATACATGTTTTTACTTGCCAAGGTCATGATAGAATTATCCAGAAGTGGTAATCTATCTTATCTTAGAGGGAAAGGAATGTGTAAACAACCTTTGAACATGTTGGTACATGGATAACATGACCAAATAACAGACAATGTAACACTACGCACGCGTAAGAATACATTATTCTATTCCACCAATAAGCTTCTTTAAGTTTTTATGATAATATTCTTACAAACCAATCACAGTTCAACATGAGAGTACAGTTCTAATCATGGATTTGGAATATATTTGGTTTAAAGACATTTCTAGCTCTTTCTCTCTCTCAGACTGTAGTTCAAATTTTATTATTGTTGTAATCAGAATTATACACGTGTAGAATTAGAAACATGAAGCGAACGTTTAATTCCAATAATGGTTCTAATAAGCGAGTATGTTTTAGTGAAGATACCAAGTCAGATTCTTCTTTCTCTGACGATACTATTCCTCCACATCATTTCCACTTAGGACAGGACGTTTACGCTGCAGTGACATATTTTGCTAGCATGGTACAAGTTCATCTACGTCTCTATAAAAGAGATGGGAATAATCGACTGTTTCCAACTAAAAGAGGTGTGTGTTTCTCGCCTATGCTGTGGCAATCATTTGTTAATCAAATCGAGCAAATCAATACATCATCTTCTGTTGAAGAAACTATCCTCATAAAAGACTCTTTGATGATATCGACCGTTTTTATTGAGAACATTCCAAATATCATCTTCCAGCGCTATTTCCAGAAAAAAGATTATTCAAAGAAGTTTGTACCGGGGACGTGTGTTCTAAGCGAAAATAACTGGTTGGAATTACAACGAATTCATAAGATCATCACAGAAAGTGTCATGTGGTTAACATTTGACCGTATGCTTCGCAATTTGTTACTGAGTGAAGCCTCGAAAATTATGCCAAGTGCTGTAGTGAATACAGACGCTTCAGAAGTTGAATTGGTGTTGACAACTTCATTGATTGAACTTTGTGTGATTACTTGGGAAACTCCATCGCAGATGTGTTCGAATGCTACGGGTGTGTTCAACAATATGGTAATCAACTTGGACATGAATGTATAACAATGGATTATGAAACCCGTATACGACTTTATGGCGGTTTAGCTTTGTTCACTATTGATTTCGAGCAACTTATCAAGGATTTTATCCAACGAAATATTCAATTGTTAAATTATCTAAATCCAATATTTGTAAATAAGTGGGATATGCTTTTTCTATTTTTGATAACGCTAAGAAAATGTATATTGCATCTGATCCTAATCGTTAGTATTAAATAAAAAATATTTATTTGTATATGTCTCTGTTATTGTTATTTACTCTTTACTTCGTATTTATATGTGAGTATGTGTTTCCTCTTTATTATATACTATTTAAACTCTTTTAGAAGAGTTGTTGTTCTTATAAATTGAATGCTATAAATACTTCGTTTAGTTTGCTATTACATTATTCATTCATGTGATGTTAGTCAAATAACATACATTTTTTTTAAAGTTAAGAATGGATCTTGAAAAAGTTTATCAAGAGCCTGAACATCCGGGTAGCTTTGGTGGTGTCGAAGCTTTGATTAAAGCTACGGGTGGAAAATTTTCTAGAAAAGATATTAAAAAGTGGTTAAGTGCAAAAGATTCATATACTTTACATAAACCTATTAAAAAGAAATTTAAGAAAAATAGAGTGTTGGTAAGTCGAATGAATCAACAATATCAAGCCGATTTAGTCGATATGCAGTCTCTTTCTAAGTTTAACGACGGGTATAGATATTTACTTACTTGCATATGTGTTTTATCGAAGTATGCTTGGGCTATTCCATTATACATGATAAGAATGCGAAAACAGTAGTATCGGCTTTTGAACAAATATTTTCTGAGCGCGTCCCTCTTAAACTTCAAACTGACGCTGGTAAAGAATTTACGAACAAACTTTTTCAGAATTATCTCTAAAAAAGAAGAAAATAGGATTTTTCATGACAAGTAATAACACGAAAGCTCTATTGTTGAACGATTCAATAGAACGTTAAAGACAAAAATGTGGAAATTTTTTACAGAGAAGAATACGAAACGATACATTGGTGTCGTAGATAAATTAGTATACAGCTACAATAATACTTGGCATCGTAGCATACAAATGACACCAGCATCTGTAACTGAGACTAATCAAAGCCAGGTATGGGAAAATTTATATGGTAAGCAGAATAATAAAAAAGGTGAATAAGCCAAATTATCGACTTAATGATACAGTTCGAATTAGTAAGGAAAAGTTATTATTTGAAAAAAGGATACGAGCAGAATTGGACCAGAGAAATATTCACCATTCATGATATTATTAGAAGGAATCCAATTGTTTATAAATTAAAAGATTTAGCTGGAGAAGTGATTCGGGGTACTTTTTATGAACAAGAACTTCAAAAAGTAACGCATTCTGGTTACTATCCTATTGAAAAAATTTTGAAAACACGAGAAAAAGAATGGTAAAAGAATATTTTTAAAATTTTGGGATATCCAGAAAAATTTAATACATGGGTACAAGACTTGAAGCATCTATAAAAGAGAGATCAAAATCTACTTATTCATCAGTCGCGAAAATGTCTTTCTACATAACGCTCATAAGTGATAGCTCCAAACACTTTTTCCCAGGAAATAAAACTTCTCATTTTACTACACAACTTCAACTCCCATTACACTAAATGATGAATGGGAAATGGGATTAGTTGATTTTATTTATCCTCTCTCATACATGGTATAATATAAGAAGACAACAATTTATTTGGTTTGACCTCGGTGATGGAAAGTCGATTGCTAGAAGAATTCCTCAAGGATTTTATGAGACTATACCTGACATTTTAGATGGGATGTATTTAGAAGATTTTAAGAACAAATAGAATTTCATTACCATCCTATAGTCAAAAGAGTAAAAATCAAGACAAAGAGCACGCTAAAGTTTTTTTTTTTTACATAAAGGTTTTTCTAAACTCCTTGGTTTCGAACCGGGTGAAATCAAAGGCAAAGTTGAAAGTTCATATATCGCTGATCCTAATGCTTCGTTTCCTCTTATATGTTTATTCTGATTTGGTAGAACCTCAAATTGTGGGGAGATGTCCAAGCTCCACTTTTAAAAATTGTAAAAGTTGAAGGAAAGATGGAGAAGTGGTGAATGCGCATTATACAAGACCTCATTACGTGCCTGTCATACGACGGCATTTCCAAACGGTCGAAATGGTTCTTAGATTACATTCAGGAGAATTGTAGTACCATTCGAAAGAGGAAGAGTCATAGCCGTGTTACATTTTCGGATGAGACAAATAGTATAAAAGATAAAAAAAAAAAAATACATTCATTTATAGATCAGATCTGTCAGAATAAAGATGCTTGTTCCATATAAGTGTTGTGTGAAGCAATACGAGGATTATTACGTTAACCAAGCAGGCAATGGTCTTTCTTATTATCAGGGTCAATCTTTTCAAAAGGTTATGGCATAGGAGGTTGGTTCAAAAGACTGTTTCGCACTGCTTTGCCCTTCTTAACTCGAGGAGCCAAATCTGTTGGGAAAGAAGTTTTGAAAACAGGAACTCAAATAGTTAATAATTTACTCGAAGGACAAAATTTAGAAGATGCAGCTAAACATCGAACAAAAGAAACCGGAAAGAAAATTAGCTAGAGAAGCCATTAAAAAGCGGATGAGATGATGCTTGTGGTCAGGGGTAAAAAAGTATAAAAGAAAGAAAAGATTCTCAAAACACATCATTCCGTCTAAAGCCAGGAAAGCGAAAAGGACGTGATATTTTTGATACGTAATAAAATGGCATTTCTTTTGAAAGATTCTCCTGAATGTGCCAAGTCCGAATTGAATTTATTTACTCTCCCACCAACTCAAACAGTTATAGAAAAAGGTCAATGGATTTCAGTTTCATCCAATTGCAAATGTGACAGATGGCGGACCTGTTGAATTCTTAATTTCTGGAAGCGGCGAAGATTATCTAGATTTGTCTCAGACGCAATTATATGTTAAAAGCAAAAAATTTTAAAAAACGATGGAAAAGTACTTACTGATGACGATAAAATAGGACCTGTTTTTTTTTCTCCATTCTTTATTTTTCGCAAGTAGACATAAGTTTAAATGGAAGAAACGTTTCTTCTAGTAACAATACATATCCTTATCGAGCTATTTTGGAAACTATATTAAATCATGGATATGACAGCAAAACTTCTCAACTTAGTTCTGAAATATATTATAAGGATACAGCGGGTCGAATGAATATATATGATGATGATAAGGAGCCAAACGAAGGATTCAATAAGCGAGCTTCACTATTCAAAAAAGTGCAACTGTTGACATGATAGGGCGACTTCATGTAGATTTATTCAATCAAGATAGACTTTACTTAACCTCGTCGATTTGAAAATTAAACTGATAAGAAGTAAGCCAGAATTTTGTCTCATGGGAAATGAGGGCTATAAATAGTGTTCGATCACGTTTCAATCTTTGTTAGAAAAAGTGCATATTAATCCCGGAGTCCTTATTGCTCATGCTAAAGCTTTAGAAAAGGCAACAGCTAAATATCCTATAGATAGAGTTAACTGTAAAAGTGTTTTCAATACCTCAATCGAGCTATTTTATCCAAGACAACGTGTTTTCCGGACAAATGCCAAAACGAATAGTTTTAGCTTGTGTAGATAATGATGCATTCAACGAAACTATAAAAAGTCACCTTTGAATTCAATCACTACGCTGGCCTGGATGAGTTTCCAGAGATGAAGAAATGAGCGCCCCCACTCACCAACCAGAATTGGGATTTAAAAAAAGAAAAAATTATATTAGGCATACTTAGAGTTTAGAAAGTTTAAATTTTAGCTGCCTTTATTTATCAAGAAATGAATCCCATATGGATACCTTCATTTTTATTTGATCAACACCTGACTTGTGTGACGGACAATGCATTCACAATCCGATCAGACATACAGCAACGTGTTTATGGGGATTAAATTCTGCATTTAACAAAAAGCATTTGAGCAAGCTCCCAGGTGCGCAATGATCTCTGTTTTCGCTGAATTTGAATCCTATGACATCATGAGATAAAACAAAACAAGAGAACGTACATCTTTGATTTCCTGAAAAATTAATGTATGCTCCTCACAAATTCATCGAACTTCGTCTGAGGGACAAAAGATGCTTCAAATGTCTTTTATTGAGTTATTTCCAGCTGTCGAGACCAGCTACCTTTAATTTAGAAGAAGAAGTGTACTCGATCAAAACAGAGACATAAGACTGGGAAGAAGGATCTCACCGCTAGCGATACATTCGAGACGAAAAAACACAATTGAATTTTTTGATTCTTATGGATTTCCAACAGCTTGCTTATGGAGATTTTATTTCGAGGCTATACGAAAGTTTCAAAAATATAAGGGTGGAATGAAATCCTTCAAAAAGTCTTACATGATTGAATTGCTATAGGTCATTATTATATTTTTTTCTTGTTGAAAATCATTTAAGCTTTGATGAATTGTTACTTTATGAATTTGTTCGTAGCAAAAACAGAATGATTTCAGATTGTATCAATAATATTTTAAGAAAAGATATAATGTAAGAATAAATTTTATAGATGGTGAATAAAATACAATATGTTTTTTATTTTGTGTTTGTGTTCTTATTATAAGATGAATATGATTTTGCTTTGAATTTCTTATAAGTTTTCCATATATTTAAATTTATAAAGTTATTATTATTATTTTAAGATTAATATGAAAAAGAAATTTTATCAGTATTGCTCTTTAACTTAACCTAAATATTCAAGTCCATCAACATGTCATTTCCAACTTTTAAACATTTCTCAACATTTAAAGATTTTTAACTTTCAGTAATATTTCCAACTCTTTTAAATCACTTTTCAATTATATTAATATATGTTTAGTATAGAAACAACAAAAAAAAAGACAGATCAAAATGCTTTTAAAAAAGATTTATTGAAGAAAACACGAGCTACACTTAATAATCAATCCAGAAAGAAAAGGTTTTGCATATAATGTTTGCTTTAAGATATTTGGGATTCTTAATAAAATTCTGATGGAAAATTTTTTTCTTTTAAAAATTCATCAGCCACGATTCAAAACCCAAAAGGTTTTATTTTTTTCTGTCTCTCTACTAGGTGGGTAATCAAATGTACACAACATTAGCATTGAATAATTTCCTTTCTCCCATCCACTATTAACTCTCGTCAAACCAAATATATTCTTCTCGATGCTTCTTGCATAAAAGAATGATTCTTCTTAACAATAGCTTATATTTCTGCGCTGATTTTTCATTTCCTTGTTCAATATTCTCTGCGCTGGTTTCTTGCTTTATAAATCCGAGGGCTCCTTTCAGAATCTTCATTTAGAATAACACTTTTCAGATCTTTCTGCATAGAATTTTTTAAATTCCATCTGTGGTTCTGAATGTCTTCATTGATTTTTAAAGCGGCGTTGATATTTCTTCGAAGAATTTGTAAGTATAGCAACTTTTTAAACTATCATTCATGTCTTTTGTTTCCCGAAGTTGAATAGATTGTATTTTCTCATCTAATTCCTGATAGTTGTTCTGGAACAAATTTTAGGTCTTTCTTCTTCTGGGCAGTAAATCAATTTATTGTAGTTCATATGAATGAGGGATGCTGACATAACTGAAACAGCGTTATGAACGAAAAATCGTTAAAAACTCTTTCCTCCCTTTGTATTAGAACTTTCCTTTTATACAAAGGACAAATTTATCTTCAACTTACGTATAACCTGCTTAAGGAGCCAACCTTTCTCTTACAGATATTTTTGTTAATGGAACATCTCTTTTTAAAGATTAATAATATCTGCATACGTCTTTATTAGAGAATTAGGACATTTTTGTAATAGAGTTTTTTCGTTTTTGCTGCTACAAGAGCTTAAAACATACAATGCAAGCTGTTTTATCGACATATTTAATAATGTTTTATGTTACACTATTTCTCAAACTTGAATATTTGTTGATAGTAAAATAAAATGAGAAGGAGTAAAAAGGTGATAAATTATCTCTTCGTTTGTATTTTAAAAACAATTATTACTGAGGAACATATACTATGTTTTTATCCCTCTGAAATACTCTTCGTACGTATGCGCAGTCTCCTATTCGTTTCAGGCTTCAGGTCAATAACAACAACCATATAAAGCCCTTGTAAAGATCGTCATAATTTTCTTAAAAGAATTATCATCAGGAGATGGATATTATTTGTCTTGCTAGACAAGAGAGATCTGTTGCTTCTTCTGTCTCTAACATTTTTAAAACAACATAGTGTTGCAGCTACTGCATATCCCACCTGAAATTATTACTCAGAACAACATACGGAAATATCATGGCGGCTTCCTCTTCGTGAACATCAAGTTTGGAAAGTTTTATCTCCTACTTCATCTATTAAACTGTCTATTATTATGAGAGCATTAGTAATGTTTTCTACAATTCATAAGTAAGCTCATAGAAAACCCGCGTCGTACATCTTCTCAAACAGTTTTTGATAAATTCCATACCACCAAAATAATAATTTTGGGAGAGGGTATGTTTGATTAATTTTGTTTTAATATTCGTCTAACAAAGAAAGTTTTACCAGAATTAGAATAACCGCAGATCATCAGTAGAAAATGGATGCTTCACAATTTCCAAACTCCATTGCAAATGAGAATACTCAAGTAACAAACATTAATTTATAGTTTTTAAACTTAATTCAACAAATTTTAACTACCAAATATATATATATATATATACAGCATATATATATATAATGGAATGTCTTCTTCTCTTTAATTTCTAATACGCTAAACAAAATATGGAACTCTTTCATAGGAAACAATATAATGAGTGGAAACTTAATTTAATCCTTATATTTAAAATCTCTTAAAAAAAAAGCATTATATAAGAATATTGAAATAAGCAAAAATACAATGTTCTAAACAGAAAACAATCTTTGATCTTTACATTTTTCAAAATGCATTACATGAGTAGCTATACTGGGAAAGGTAAAAATTAAAGACTATCTGAAAATATAAACAACACCAGTCTACATGGTAAAAGAAAAAACTATGTCTATAAAACATAAAGAATAATAGTAAAAAGGAAAAAATCAAGAGAGAGAGAGATATAGAAAACGAGAGAATTTTAATTTCTTGCTTCAGCAAAAATACAGCCTTTACCTATTATACTTCAGCCGCCGGTTAATGAGCCTCTGGGAATACATCTTTATCATCAGAAGGGATAGTAAGTGAAATTTTTTTACTTTTTTACAGTCAAATGTATTTGATGTATAGAACTGTTAATGGATTTAAACTTCACGACTTCTATACTTATTTACAGAGGTAATTTTTATAGTCTTCAGATAGTTTTACTTTCTTGCAGTAATAGATCACTAAAATTTCTTTGGCTGTAGGCTTCTTTTCTAAAGTTAATATTTTATGTGCTGTACATTTTTGGTTGAGACTTACAATTCAGCTACTACCATCCCATTTAACTCATCCTTTCATTTTTCCGAGAACTTTATTAAATAAAGGATTATAAAGAAAATGACGGAGATAGTTAGCTGTATCAAATTCAATACTCAGAACCACATTCTTTATATATATCTACAGTTGAAATAATATAACAGACACAGAGAATCTGTATCTGTGGTGAAGGGATTGGGCAGTCATCAATGGAGATTTTCACATTTTATGACATAATTATAATGAAAATTGTACATTAAAAATTTTGAAGATGAAATGAAACGAATATGCTATATGGGTCTGTCTAGAGCATGAGACACAGGTGAAGTAAGTTTTCTTTGAACAGATACAAGCACTATATTAATTATTTTATAAGCATGAATGCTGGAGATGCTATTAATTTCTCTTAGCCTTTTTCTCACTCATTCACTAAACTCATCTTTGAATTTATTGCGTAAATTTATTGTTTCAAACACGCAGCATTGTTATAGTAAGTTAAAGAGATCTTTTTCAAATTGTTATTTGCTCGTTGATGTGTCTATTAGGTATTGCAAAATCACTGAAGAATTTTTAACCAAGGACTTCCTTTGTTTGAATTTTAGAATTTTATAGAGATTTCTTAACTCTTAAAACCTAATCTACATATATAACTTCAAATTTCCTATAATGAAGAACATATTTAGTTTTATTTTTTAGTTGAACCACTTTTTCTACAGATTGATTTTAAAATACTGAATTCTTAGCAATATTTTTAGTATAGAACATTCAGAAACACTTACTTCAATTTTTTCTCTTGGAGCTAATGACAGTAGTTATGCAAATCATGCACCATCTGATATTCTAAGTCAACTTCAAACAGAAACATATTTCCGAATCGTCTGGCATTCATAAAATTAACATCTTCATCAGTCCAGAGAAGTCAGTGTAGGTGCAATGTTGCGAGCATTGCCCAAACTATGATTGTTTGCGTCTAAATATTTAATATATCCATTAGGTAAGCTTGAATCATAGTTTGATAACATGTACAGCATATGCTTGCGTAGCGATGACTAATCACCAAATACCTCTCCGCGAACCTTTTTGAGTAAATGTAGTGGTTGTCGCGAGCAGACAGTTAAAAGCTCCAATCGTACTTTTGTCATTTTGAGACATGCTTGCCATGCTAAACCAGGAGCCGTTTATGTATGATATGGACTATCTCCTTGTAGTAATTCTTAAGATGAGTTCTAAAGTTTCTCAAGTATGTCTGAAAAAGTAGCAATACGTCTACGGTTACATACAAATCTCGTCGATAATCACTCCAATGTATGCATTGAAATATTCCATATATGTAGAGTAGGTTATCTTCGTAGTCTTCTCTGGGATACATTTTCATTTGTTAAACTGTTGAAAAGGATTGAGGAGGGAGCTGCGTCTCATAAAATCACAGAAAAGGAACTCAAAATATTCATGCAGATAGCAACCTTTTAGTAATAATAAACCAGCATTATCAGTGAACATTTATTATATAAAGACAGGAAATTGGCAAGGTGGTTTTAAGTTTTGGAGCAAGTTTAGTAATAGCGTTTAAAACTGAAAAGAGTCAATAAACGCAATGAGCTCAGAGTAAAAAGATAAATAAACTTTCACTATTTTCGAATGCATTGAATTCTCTTTCTTTAAATTTCCACTATATCCTGAACTGTGCAATAATATAAATTTCGCAACTGTGGAACGCCGATAGAATAGTTGCCAATTTAAACCAAACTTCGCAACCCCACAGTGCCGCCCTCTGTGCTCCAGTTAGGCTGATCGTGGTCCCTTAGTTGCATTCCACAGGAGGATTTCACAGATGCTGGCAGAGTGTAGAAGATTTAAAATTTTCTTCATCCATAGTCAGTAGGAAAGACTAGCAGGCTGATACAAAACGCAAGATACTGTAAGATATCTGATTTTTCTCATCTATAGCTTTTAGAAATTGATCTATGGCATTTTTTCCTCTAAAAAACTGTAAAGAGTGTTTGATCTACTGTTCCATCTATCCTTACAATAATATATGCAAGATATGGAATATGTTTGCCATGGATTCAGTTGAGGAAATTTTAGGGTCTTGTCTACAAGAAATTGATCTTTTCTGAGGACACACCTGCGCCTCCATGCATATTTGAGGCGCAGCGGCACGGGTAGTTTGAATTTATGATTGCTAAATTCCAGCCATTTTTCCTCTCTTGAATGGCATTTTTATTTTTTGTACATTAGATTTCCCCGACAGCCCTGATGTTGATTCAATAAATTTTCATTGTTAAATCGAAGAAGGCAATAATCGCAAAAACACTTTTATGTTCATGACTTGTTAAATGATTTAGCAAGCTGCCCACATTATTATTAAAGCATAATGTTTGATTCCTTGAGATATTAGTAATAAGTTTATTACGTTTGTTTCTCTCTTGTTGACGTAGTAATCTTTATAGATGAAACATTTCTCTCTTTCAAAGCCAAAATATCATTGACATGTTATTATTCTGTTCGTCACAACGATATCTATTTGAGATATGGTGTAGGAAAATCATCAATTTTACAATTAATTCCCTTTTCGAAAGAAAGGTAATTACTAATTCGTTCCGGTATGAATGTTCACTGGATGAAGAGCAGCTAAAACGCAACGATAAAGCATCACTTTTCATCGCTGTTTTTTATATTTATCACAGCTTTTTCTTCGTTATCGTTTTTGGTATGGGTATAAAGAAGAGGGTGCTAATGGAATATATGTTAGGGCCACGTTTTTTACTTCCAAATGTAGAATTTCATCTAAAATCCATCCACTTCTCTTCCTGAATTCTTCAGCATGATGATAATATTTTAAAAAGCTTCTGTTACTTTTTTTTCAGGTGATTCATTTAGGAGACTTATTTCATTAAATTGATCGAAAATGTGATCTACATTTTTTTCTTTTCTTCGGTTTCGCTGAAACAAAACGAACCTTGGCGCAAACGTACCACTGATACCTCTTCTTTCCTGGATTTATTTTCAACTATTCTTATAACTTCTTCTTTTTAGAATTTGAGGAAGCCATTTAAATTTCTTTTTATAAAAAGCCCAAATCGGTTGAAATGGCATATGTTTCAAACGTATCCAAGCAAGTACGACTTTTGGTGTTATCTCCCGTCTTTAGCAGCAGGGAGTTTAATATCCCGATGGTCCAGGTTGAGGTAGGAGAGAAGAATCTGGTCTTCGTTTGTTTTCAAGATCCCCGCTTTAGTAGAGACACTCGGGCTTAACTTTAGATGACGTTAAGGCTATCGGATCTGCTAAAGTTTTTATTATAATGGTTGCATCTGCTTTTCACTCAGTTCCATGCACATTCTTTTTGTGTCTAGAAAAGTTCTTTTCTTGCGTTTAAAAACTTATTACAATCAGAACAAGAAAATATTATTTTATCTTCAGCGGCATCATCTTCGTCCAGAATTCAGACCGAGACAGATGTTAATTCCATATGTTTTTCCACGCCACTTGTTGCAAAATTTGTGACAGAGGAAAATCAGAATTTTTCGAAAAATTCTTCAACAGGATCATAGCATTTTAAGGCATCAGGGGCCAGTAAAGTAACGAGAAATGGAAAAATCTGGTAATATATAGTACAAAGCAATAAACGTGGACTAACAGAAAATCGACGCTATCCTATACCCTCCATGTATGGTAAGGGCGGATTTTTACTACACTAATAAGACTCAAGAAGAATGTTGTTTGGGACTTTCTGTCTCCGAGTATGAAATGATAACAAACAAGAAAGTATAATACGCTGTGATGTCTTCCACTCTATTCACACTAAGTTTATGGTTTCCGGCAACCTGAGCCAAGGAGAAGTGCATGGGGTCATTGTTTATTGTTTAACCTCGGCAAGTTGCCGCCACCAGACCGCCCGTTAGGATGAAAAGAGAACTCCTGCATCCATTATTACAGGAAGAACACGGCTGCCATGACCATGTTATCGATATCCGGGCATTAAAGGTTGTTTTTACATTATCTCTTTCTCTTCGTTATGATAAGATATCACCACAATTTCTGGATAATTCTTCTATCAGACCTTGCAAGTAAAAAACACACTATATATATCCTCGAAATTATTACATGACGTATAAACAGAAGAAATTCATACTTGAACAGTTTAGAATGATATTAAATTTTTAAATATAGGAATCTTACAATTCAACTTCATTCTAAGTATTTTCGCTTAAAGTTTGATAACATGCAGAGTAAACTAAATGTATGGTAACAGGCTTTCGTAGGTGAGTTGTTAGGATCGTACCTTCTAACATTATCTTCATCAACGAAGATTAGGTCTCAGAAACTCAACTCTAAAAATAAGTCTATTTTGGCCACATAGAAATTAAAATCAATCATAGATGGCACCACTCTTAAATGTACTTTTCTAAAAAAAAAATTAGTTTTTAGAAGTAACGAAAAACATTTATTGAAACGAAAATAGCCTTGACCGACATTAAGTTTTATTTTTCTGCCAAAAAAGCCTTGTCTCCTTCATCATCAAGACTAAATTTCAGCATCGAATCCTACGATCGTCGAACAGCATATTCATTTTTAACTAATTAATCTATTTCATTATGAAAATACGAATCGTTTATCATTAAAACATATTCGTGTTCTCAAACCAATCATACTGATAGAGAAGACCCCTTACTAACATGAGAAAGGATTGGAATGGGATTCATCTTCTCTCATGAAAAATGCTATTTTGACACATATTGCTTCTGCACCAAAGCAAATAGAAAATATTATTGAAATCTTATTTTAAAATTATTAATTGAAAAAATAAACAGTCTATTCAACGAACTCCAACATTTCACAAATTTTCATAACGATGCGCAGAATGTTTTTCAGTAAGGAGACCCCCTACTTGTCACTCCTTCTTATCTCTTCTGCCCTCAGGCGTCAGCCGCGCTCCACGCCCACTTGTCCCAGAACCGGCCCTATGTTAAGTCTATGGAGGCTCCACGCTCCAC